>JAMQGS010000015.1:673765-1347530 GCA_028455905.1 Neoseiulus californicus
GACGACTTCCAGAGCCAGCAGCACGGAGACCTGCATACAGCCGGAAACAGCAGAAATTTCTTTCCGATGGACGGTCGCCATCACCACCACCGGAATGGTACGGCTGCTCCAGACTCACTTCCATAAGACGCGCCAGGTCATCTAGACTCGAACTCCGCTGACTTGCATGATTCTCGAATCGGACAAAATGTCTGCTATCTGCGCTCTTCGGCCGAACGGAGATAACTCCCATGGGAGTAACAAGCCCCTCATCGTGTATCTTATCGGAACCAATTGCACTTGAAATGTCCGCAACGCCTCTGACCGTGGACAACTGGAACCACGCATCTTGCGGGGTCACATACGAAGAACGATCGTCGATCCGTCCGTCACAAACAGGCTTCTTCTCATGATCGTCCTGGTCTTCAAACAAACCCGCGAGGCCTGCAGACGCCGCAGGAACTGGGCAGTCGTCGCATGCGGCAATCAACGGCTCCTCAACTTTCTGAATGCAGACTTCACTAGGCCTTGCGTCGGGAGGGGATTCGGAAATCACGATCACTTCCGGAGTTCTCGAATCCTTCAACTTCAAATCACGCAGCGTATTCCTCCGTTGCGCACGTAAGTCACGATCAGAAATTTTTCTGTGGGTTTTGCCCATCTCGAGAAACCGACCGAAGTTTCTCGAGCCACAACTCGCGGCATCAAACCAAAGGCAAGGAGTGAGATCTCAATGCTACCGCGATGTTCATGTAACACATCCTCTCCCTTCCCCTCTTGACGAAAATTCGAGAAAGCGTGATTGGCCGATCTCGGCGCAGGGGGAGAGATGAGGCAAATTCTGCGGGAAACGGCCATCGTCCCGCACAACAAACGAAGAGCAGACGACGAGCAGTAAGGATGAACGCATTCCGGCGGAGGCGGGCGGTCGGGGGCACGGAGAAAATGTCGCTATCCCCGAGAGCGAGCCCGCTATGTCAGCGGAGAAATCGCAGCGGTATGCAGCGTTCTTGCGGTGGACTGTAGGTAGCGCGCGCCCTGCGACACGGGTTCATAGTTGATCTTGATGGATTCCGCTGCAGGAAGCGGGTCACGGAGAAGGAGGTTAATCCTTCAATGGTAGAGCCTGGCTTTCCGCTTCCAAACTCGCCTAACGCGTCCAGTTGTGGCCTCGGCCTTACCGTGCGGCGGTTATCGTTTCGATTTGGAATGCGGTATATTTCGCGTGCATCGTTCGGCAACTATTCGTCGGTGGAACGTGGCATAGTTCGCCCTCATCCAGAAGTTCTTTAAACGCTGTCACGAGCGTGTTGATTGTCATTCTGTTTGTTCAACATGCCGTCCGGCAAACGTTCCAATCTCAGTCGTTGTTCCCGCCGTACCCGACTGCAATGAACTAAGGTACTCGGGAAAGCCGCTCTTGGGAGTTCTGGGAAAAAGGACTTGAACGAGAACCGGGACTTTTCTCGGGAAAGCCGTTCCCGGGAAATCCCGGGGAAACGCGCGGATGTCGGGAACCGGGACTGTTCTCGGGAAAGCCGTTCCCGGGAAGTTCCAGAGAAACGGACCCGAACGGGACTTGGGACTGCTCTCGGGAAAGTTGTCACCGGGAAATTCCAGGGAAACTGACTTGATAGTTACTTGGGACTGTTCTCGGGAAAGCCGTTCCCGGGAAATCCCGGGAGAACGGACAAGAATGGGAGCTAGGACAGTTTTCGTGAAAGCCGCTCTCGGGAGTCCCGGGAAAACGGACTCGGACGGGAAGCGGGACCTCCTCAGGGAAGCCCTTCCTGGGAATCTCGGGAAAACGTACAGATGTTGGCAACCGGCACTGTTCTCGGGAATGCCGTTCCCGGGAGATCCCGGGGAAACGCACGGATGTCGGGAACCGGGACTGTTCTCGGGAAAGCCGTCCCCGGGAAATTTTAGGGAAACGGACTAGAGCGGGACTTAGTACTGTTCTCGGGGAAGCCGTTCCCGGGAGATCTCGGGAAAACAGAGTTGAACGGGACTTTGGACTGTTCTCGGGAAAGCCGTTCCCGGGGAATCCCGGGGAAACGGACAAGAATGGGAGCTAGGACAGTTCTCGGGAAAGCCGCTCTCGGGAGTCCCGGGAAAACGGACTCGGACGGGAAGCGGGACTTCCCTCGGGGCAGCCCTTCCCGGGAATCTCAGGAAAACATACAGATGTCGGTAATCGGCACTGTTCTCGGAAAAGCCGTTGGCGGCAAATCCAGGGGAAACGGACTTCAACGGGAGCCGGGACTGTTCTTGGGAAAGCCGTTCTTGCGAGTCCCGGGGAAACGGACTTGAAAGGTAACCGGGACTGTTCTCGGGAAAGCCGTTCCCAGGGAATCCCGGGAAAACGCACAGATCTCTCACCTCAGACTCTGGCAAGTTTTAAATGTCGCTATGAATCGAGATGAACCCACTGAAGACTCGCATCCAATGGAGACGAATTATAATATTTCATATTTATTGCATGCTATCGCACAGTAGAGCTTGGTTCAGTCCAAACTCGCACCCAGTGCATTGTTTGATTCTGAAATGCTTGAAATGAGGCGCACGTCAACTGGGCCCGGCGCCATCTGGGTCCTGGGGTAAACTGGGCTCCGGGGTCAACTGGGCCCCAGAGTCAACTGGGCCCCAGAGTCAACTAGGCTAGCGTATCCCAAGCTTGCATTTAATTACTACAGGACATCGCTCAATCGTAGAAATGTAGAAACGAAGGAATGTATAAATTCGTGCCTCAGCAATCCCTGTTCACGAGGCCCTGCCAACTCCATGCGCGTCCGTCTCGAGTCGTGTACGGTGAGTCCCGGCAGCTTCTCACTACCCCTCCTGAGAGCCATGTCTAGCCCTCGCTCACGTGAGCTTGCCATCACCGGCGTTTTCCCTCCCGCCCGTGAAAAGTGTCGCGGTACCATCGTGTCTTCGTCTGCTGGAGAAGACCGCCGGACCCCCGGCTGGAAAAAAATTGGATCGTTCACTCCAGGATGAGCGCATGAGTTGGACTGCCCGAGACGGAGAAGAATGCTCCACATGTGCTAGGAACACGTGAAACGTTGTGCCGCAGCGGAGCGCGGCAGGGTACGCTAGTATCGAATAAAAGTCTAGTCAATTATGACACATCGTTATCAAGCCTTCCTCGACCACCCTCATACACATCAGTTATGAGTACGCGGAGCATCCTTGGCTTGGCTGATCCGTGGACACGATGCCTGCATGATTTCGACGAGCTTTAAAGGTTCTTCCTGGCAATCCTTTCGTGAGGGTGTCGGATTTGTTCTCCTGTGAGGGGCAAAATTCCAGGGTGATTTCGCCTCGCTGCAACTTCTCTCTTGTGAAGAAGTACCTGATGTCCAAGTGCTTGCTCTTTCCTGATGTTTCGTGGTTCCTAGCACTGTCGATCGCTCCCTGGTTGTCGGCCAAGTGATGTGGGATCACTTTCGTACCGAGTTCGCCTTGCAGGCGAGAGAGCCAGACGCTTTCCCGGACGCACTCGGAGAGAGCGACCGTCTCCGCTCCATGGGAAGAGAGGCAGACCGACCTTTGGCGTACAGATCTCCAGAAAACAAGTCCACCGGAATAGATTGCCATTCCGGATACCGACCGTCTCGTTTCCGTGTCTGCGGCGTGGTCGGAATCGCTCCAACATTCGAGTTTGTCGGTGTTTCCGCCGTCGTAGACTATTCCGTACGATCGCGTTGTTTCAGGTAGCGGAGCACACGGAGTGCCAGATTGTAGAGAGGCTTCGTCGGTCTCTCCAGGAACCTGCTGAGAAGGCCGACCGCGAAACTTATGTCCATTCTGGACACGGTTGCGAGGAACATCAGAGATCCCACGAGTTCCCTGTATCTCAAGCTCGGGTCGATTTCTCCTTCGTAGTTCTCGGACGCTGTGTTGTCGATTTGACTGCATATTGGTCTGCTGCAGGCCGAAACTGACTCCCACTATACGTCCCAACCCCTCACCCACCTGTCCCAACGTTCTAAAACCAATACTTCTCGTTTCATTCACTCTCAACGGTTTCCTCTTCATCATCCTCGTCGCTTTAGTATCGATCCTGTTCAGAAAACGTCGAAATGTTCCTGAAGCCAACATCACCGAGCGGAGTCGCCTGCTGGAACACTCTCCTCGCAGTTCGCTGTCAGCGGAAAACTGATCATCTAGCAACAGCAAGCGCCTGATGAGTTGACCCGTATCACCTCGGCCATTCAATTAATGCCTGCAAATAACCTTTTTTCTTTTCATGTAACAGACTGTCTCCAAGGCTTGCATAAATTCTCCGAACGCCTAGGAGAATGCTCCATTAGTGAAATCCTCCCTTCCACAGATAGATACAAGCAGCCCACCTCGAATATACCCGAAAAAAACCATTGCTCATCAGCCGCATGATCATTTATATTATGTTATCGTATCTCTTATGTACATGATCACTCACAACTAAGAACAGCAACGCTCGCCCAGCGTAATCTACAATTTCCTAAGATTTCCTCTGAGCCATAACACTGAGGAATGTCAATGCCCCAAATTCGCACTGCATTAACCTCGTCTGGTCGGACAGTCGACCGGCTACGCATCATCAGGCGAATTTCCCGTTCCAAACTTCTGCAAACAGAACCGACCGCTGGAACTTTCGAACAAAGAAAATCCCTACGCAAAATTCTCCATTGCCGCCCTTTCGGTCTCGGTGCAGTTGGCGCACCTGTGGTCGGCGTCATCGGTGCTTCCGTGGTGGTACTTGGCCTTTCGGCTGTTGAAATATCCTCGGGTGACGAGCTCGGGGTCGTATTGTCTTCGTTGGGCACTGGCAGCGGTGTACTCGCATTGCCTTCACGGATGACGATTGATGCACCGATCTCAATTCTGATAAATACAACCAAACCGATCATCAGGGTGGCACCAACTTCGAATGGAATACCGAATTCTCCGAATACCGAGTCCACGAGCGCCGCAAAGCCACGAGAAAAGTTCTCGAAAATCGAGCCGGTCCTTTCCTATGATAATTCCTGGGGCTCGAGCGACAGTGTCGAGTTTTCGGAGGAAATTCCATAAAGCGAGTCAGATCCTCGATTCTACGATGATTTTCCGAAGGGTGATATGTGGAGAAAATGTTGCTCTCATGAAGTTGTGCTGTGCGCTCTCGGACCGCTCCCAACGGCGTCAAATCACAATCTACCCGAATCATCGATGACCTTCCCGGTTTCTGAAAACGATCTCCAGGTCGCCCGTTGCCGCTCGACACCGAACACAATCCCATGATGTCTTCTTCCTTTGTCTGTTGTGATTGAGCCTCGATCTTTGACCTTCCATCGTCAGGAGTTGAAAAGCGCTCCGTTGGAGATACTGCGTCGCAACCGCCATCACCCTTCACAGCACCAACCGAGAACCGTCAACTTGATCGTGAGCGGCACCTGGAAGCTCAACAACGCTCATCGAGGTGTCGCGCGACAACAACTCGACATCAGATTCCGATCCAACCGCCAAGGCCTCCAAAACCAGGACAACCTGCCGCCACGAGGTTTCGCGATGACTCAGCCGTCTCCAACAAGGATTCTCCTTCATCGACTCCAACAAACGCTTCGAAATCGCCACGTTTTCTACGACGCACCGAATAACGATCACCACGAGAGAGTTACACCTTTTCATCCGTCAATCCAACCGGGTAAGGCGAGCTTGTCTTCCTTGTTCGCCGACCCATCTTGACGAAATTCAACACAACAACCTCAACCGAACACGAGTTGCTACCGAATAAGCCGGAGATCGGTCTCAACTCGCGCCGATATAACGAGCGCAGACTTTGTTTTCTCGACGACAAGGCAGCCAACATTACGGTGCACGGGGGAAAATCGAGAGAACTTGCTCTCATGCACACTGCGCTGAACGGCGCTACATGAATGCCAAACATCCGCGCGGACATTGCGATTCCGATTCCCACAAAGCATCAGGTCAGGGGCCGATGTCAGGGAGAGCCAATCTAACAAGGGATGTCCGCGACATGTCCGAGTCCGATTCGCCCCAACTTGTGGGATCTTGTAGCCGAACGTGATAATAGAAACACGTCATACATAACTTTTCCCCGTTTTTTGTTTTCACAGAATAACAGCATCGTCAATGTTCAAATTTTAACATGGGCCTCTATGGGTATTTTTCTAAAGATTTTGTTTGGCTGCTGTGAAGACTATGGGAATAACTATATCTATTTTGAAGACGACGAAGGAGGAAAGACGAATAGTTTCTGCGGGTCCGCATTAATGGAAATAGTATTTCATATAGAAACAACTACAGCAGAGCATAGTCTTGCAATGAACACATCTTATGAATGGAACAAGGCCACAGGCCGGCGTTGCGAAGTCACCATCGACTTCGAAAGGCAGTTCAGACATGGTCGAGAACGGGACCTCGGGCACCGGGAAACCGCCCAAGCGCCTAGCACAAAACCAGAAGGGTCGGAACTCCGAGCGCTGGAACTGATTATATATCAGTGACTGCATACGCAAAATATCATTGCGCTGATCGGCACGGAAGTTGAAGAGCAAGCAATGGTCGGTGATTCTCTTCGCGAAGTCCTCCCAGAGCCGAAAACAATACAAATCCAAGGGCTGAACGAAACCCGTTGAGCCTTCGGGGAAGACTATCACCGCAACTTCCTTGTTCGGAATAGCATGGAGCTCCTGATCTCTATGGCCTCCTCAAGAGTCGACGTATATCTCACACTCAGCGAACGAGGAACCGCGCGAAACGTAGTAGACAGCCGTGAAGAAGTTTAGAGAGTCTAGGGGAGCACGGCAATAATCCCCCACAACAAACCTTTGTTTACAATTCGCGCAGACGAATGGATGCATTTTCATGACATCTGTCGATGGCGGGCGGTGTCATAACCGAGCGAAATGTTGTGAACTCGAGGCGAGGAGCCCGCTAAGTTGACGGCGAAACCGTGGCGGTTCCAGCGGCTCTGCGCGGCAGGTCTAAGGTAGCCCCTGCGAAGAGATACTTTTCATGAATTGAGCTCTGAGAGGCGACAAGGTGTTGGGATTATGGATGTGGGCTCGGGAAACGAACCGGGATTTTGATCAGCTGTCAGATTGGCTGACAGATGACCCGAGCGGGCATTTTGTGAACCACGGTGTAAAGTTGTCTATTCTACGAATGAGAACACACGGCTTGACGAGAACTTGCAACCTGCCCGCTCTCGCTGACTGCTTGCGTCTTTATTGTTTCTCTGCATGTCGTCTGCTTGCGGCGGGAGCCACAAATGTTACTCGGTCTCTCATCAGTATTAGATTGATATTATTCGGCTCTCTCTCACAAGGATAACATCTTTCCTTCTCTGGAAATTAAATTATTTTGGTATCGTAGGAATGATCCCCATTCTTTTTTTAGGAACGTGAGTATGAGCAAGGTGAGTATCTAGAGTTTGGTATTGGGATTCTGGAGGATCGTCGTACACCAGCGCCGGTGTCCGCACGGACTTGGGGGACGGAGCCACGCGCGGCGTTGTGTGGCTGAGCGGTCGCCACTGGGACTTCAGGAGCACTGCCCTCAGGGACACCACCCATCCCCGCTGGGAGTGGACCCAACGGAATTTCGCTATCCTCGGGTCGGCATGATCCCTCACGTGGGCGCAACGCCTTGCAGTTCCGGCGGTATTGCTGTCCCGATTCCGTACGAACAATGTAGGATCTCGGGTCGGGTGTAATGCTGGTCACCACAGCTGGAATCCACGAGCGGATGTCGACCTGCAACCAGACCTTCTGACCAATTTCGAGCGGACGAAGCTCATGAGCATGCTGATCGAAATACTCCTTCGACGTAGAAGCGCTTTCTGCTAGTGTCTTTCTTCGTTGAGCCCAGAGGCCGGTTCGTTGAGTCTCAAGTGCAGCGGCAGGCACTGGGAGCAGACTGCGTAGAATTCTTCCGTTTGATAGTTCCGCCGGGGTGATGCCGTCTGGGGCCGGGATCAGTCTCATGTTCAAAAGTGCCATGTCTAAGTCGCCACCGCTGTCGTGCGTTTTCCTCATGACGCCCTTTAGAGTCTGAACGGTGCGCTCCGCGAGTCCGTTGGCTTGCGCATGTCCGGGGGAGCTGGTTTGATGCGTGATGTCCCATTCGCGTAGCTTCGGTTGGAATGCATCACTTGCAAATGGGGGTCCGTTGTCGGAAATCATCTCCCGCGGCAACCCGTGAGCTGTCCACCACCGGGCCATCGTTTTGATAACCGCACCAGCGTGCGTAGCCTGCATCCTCTCCACCAAGAAATTTTTGGAGAAGTAATCCACCATTACCATGTGTGAATCACCCTCCAGATGAAAAAAGTCTACGCCAACCGTGTGCCAGGGGTGTGGAGGAGGCGGGAGCGGCATCAAAGGTTCCTTGCTGTTGGACCTGGAGTACTTTCTGCAGTATTGGCACGACTCGACACACGTGCGGAGGTCCACAGTGAGGCCCGGCCAGAACACCGCGGCCCGTGCTTGCCGGAGCATGCGCTCGTATCCCTGGTGAGCGCTGTGTAGCACCTGAATGATGAGTTGTCTGCAATTCGATGGTATCACTAGTCTTTGTGCCCGGTAAATAAGGTCGTCCTCAACCGTGAGTTCGTCCCTATACTCCCAGAACACTCTAACCGCCGGATCCACGTTAGACTTGTGATGTGGCCATCCCTTCCTGATGTAGCCGGCAACGCGAGCAAGTTGGCGGTCCCGCCTTGTCTCGTCCTGCAGCTGGCACTTGCGACTCTCCGACAACGACGTCATGGCGTGGATTTCCACGGCTCGCGCCTCAAGCTCGGGAGTGTGAATCTCGTCGCTGACGGGTGCTCTGGACAGTGCGTCCGCAATGTACATGTACTTTCCTGGAACGTACGACAGCTCGAAATCGTAGCGAAGTAGACGCATTAGCATTTTCTGTAACCTCGGACTGATGAGGGCAAAGCTCTTCTTGACTATACTGACAAGCGGTCTGTGATCCGTCTCGATGTTCACTCTGGATCCATGGATGTAGAAATGGAAGTGCTCGCAAGCGAACACCACCGCCAAGAGCTCTTTTTCAATCTGGGCGTAATTGCACTGGGTCGGTGTAAGGCTCAAAGATGCGTATGACACGGGTCGGCCGCCCTGAAGTAAAACTGCACCGAGGCCATATGAAGAGGCGTCAACGCTGAGCGTGGTGACTTTAGTTGCGTCGAAATGTGCCAGAACCGGCGCCATGGTGAGAGCACTCTTGAGATCCTGGAAGGCTCGCTGAGCATCGTCCGACCAAACGAAATCATCGCCCGTCCTGAGGAGCGCTCTCAATGGCGCGGATCTTTGGGCGCAATTCGGAATGAACTTTGCCACATAGTTGACGATTCCCAGAAAACTTCGCACTCCCTTCGAGTCGTCTGGAGCCGTAATCGCTTGAACTGCGGCGATGCGACTTTTTGGGACTGCTATGCCGTTCTCCCCGATGTCATGACCAATGAAACGGACTGACGAGCGACAGTATTGGAGTTTGCTTCTCTTAAGCTTGAGGCCGACAATTCGGCACCTTTCAAAGAACTGCTGGAGGTTCCTGTCGTGCTCCTCCTTCGTTCTACCAGGGATCAGGAAATCGTCTACGCAATTCAGGACACCGTTGAGATCTGAGAAGTTGGCGTGAATGACCTCGGAGAAACGCTCCGATGCGTCTATGATGCCGAAAGGCAACCGCTTGAACTGGAAATTCCCCCCATTGCGTGGAGAAAGTGCATAGGTTACTAGCTGCCTCGTCGAGCGGGAGATGCCAGAAGGCTGAGTCGCCGTCTACGACCGTGTAATGCTTCGCACCGTTGAGGGCCGCGAAGAGCTCCTCCGTCTTTGGCATGGGGAAGTTTTTTCTCTGGAGATGAGGGTTAATGTAGCGGGGATCGAGGCACATCCTCAGGCTTCCGTCCTGTTTTGAAACAATGACCAGGGGCAGGACGTAGTCCGTCGGATGCATCACCCGCTGTATTACGCCTCGTTTCTCCATTTCGTCGAGCTGTGACTTTATTCTCTCTTTGATGCGGATCGGTGCCCTTCGTGGAGGAAAAATCTTCGGCTGCGGTCGATCGTTTTTCTTGAAAGTGAGTGTTTGCACTGCGTTTATGAATCCCAGCTTGCCATCGAAGAGGTCGCTGTTGTCCCGGATTACTGTCGGAATTCCCTCCTCCAGGGCAGAGACTCGTGTGTCCTTTGTGCTCGGTCGCATCACCAGGTTCATGGCCTCGCAGTCGCGCAGCCCAAGAATCGGCGGGGCTGATGTGCGGACCACGTAGAAGGTGATGATGCGTTCGCTGTCGCTCCCGGGTATCTTACAGAGGATCGAGCACGTGCCCGCTATCGCCAGGCGGTGGTTGGAGTACGAGATGATAGTTTTGTGTGCTGCGGATAGCGCGGGTTTGGATGGAATGCCTTTGAACTGCTGCCATGGAATGATTGAGACAGCAGCACCGGTATCGAGCTTGAAGGTGATTCGAGCTCCCTGCCTACCGACGAGCAGTTCTTGCCACCAGTTGTCGTGCATCTGCATGTTTTCGCCCGTGCAACCCATCTCATAGAGTTTCAGGGAGAAAATTCGCAGCTCGTCGCAGTTGACATCATCGGCCGGAGGATCGGTCTCCGGTGTTTCCCGGATCGCATGAACCTTCTTTGAACACGCGTTTGAATAATGACCACGTTTCTTGCACTTCAGGCATTGTATTGATGCAGCTCGGCATTTTCCATCGGGGTGGAAACGACACCCGTTCTCGCATATCACCTTCGGCGGCGGGCGCGGCGGCAAATTGCGATGCGTGTTGATCTGGTCGATGCGCTGGATATCACTGGTCTGCGAGGTGGCAGATGAGCTGATTTGTGCTTCAATTTTCTTCGCATTGATGAACTCGCGGCAGATTTGCAGCGCCCTCTGCATTGATGTGGCTTCTGTGCCGTGATGTAAAACGTGCTGCTTCGCCTGAGGGTTGTCAAGTCCGATTATTAAAAGCGATGTGAGAAGTGACGGGACGCATGATTTGCAGAAGTTACACTCGTCCGCCTTCCGTTCCAAATCTTCGAGAAAGACTTCTAGCGTACGATCCTTCTGGCGTATGTTGAAAAGCTCGTACCTGCTCTGAGTGAGGTTTATTTCCTCACGGAACGCCTCACTCATCAGCTTCAGAACGTCGCTTATCGTAGATGTGTCTGTTATCTTCGGTTTGACATACCGTTCGAACTCTCGGACACCGATGTCCCCGACCGTGGCGAGGAATGTTGCGATTTGGGCCTTGGGCTTCTTCTCGGATAGCTCGACCGCATCGGCGAACCACTCAAACTTCCGTCTCCATAGCTTCCACGAGACGAAACGGTTCTGGTTGAGATTAACGGTGAACTCAGCTGGCGCTTTGATGATTGTTGATGGCATTGTGGCTTGCGGAATGTGGCGAGTCCGTTGCGAGGTTGCTAAACGGGGTTCGTAACTCTGACACCATGTAAAGTTGTCTATTCTACGAATGAGAACACACGGCTTGACGAGAACTTGCAACCTGCCCGCTCTCGCTGACTGCTTGCGTCTTTATTGTTTCTCTGCATGTCGTCTACTTGCGGCGGGAGCCACAAATGTTACTCGGTCTCTCATCAGTATTAGATTGATATTATTCGGCTCTCTCTCACAAGGATAACACACGGGAAGGCGGTCAGTCTCCCGGACTCAGAGCACTCAGTTACATGAAGTCTCGTACATGCTATACCTTCCCAACGGGTCCTTGCAGTGATGGCTTGGGAGAATGGGTTCCAGTTCAATTGGCCCTCGGAAGGTTTCCATCCCTCGCGACGTGGACGCTTGAACTATGAGGGACATGTTTTTTTTTTGTGTTTTTTTTTGTGTTTTTTGTGGTTCTAGTTCTTCAGGCGATCCTTCGCAAGTTTAGCTCCCGCCATAGCCGGTCGGGATGATCTTGGACTGCGTTATTACGTATATCATTCGTTGCCGGAAATATGGCATGTTGTTCTGATCGAAGTTGATCTTTGCGTCTTGAGAAGCGTAATCCGCATACTTCAGGGCGAAAACCCCGCAGTCCGATCCATTTTGTTGCTGAGGCAAGTTCTGCATATTCGTGACGCGCCATTCGTTGAAATCAAGTTGACATTTTTTCTTATCTGCAAGCTCTTCGGCCAAGTAGGTCAGCAGCTTTGCCAGACACGCATCGTTCCGTCCGCCCATAGAATCCATGTATTTGATCAGCTTCTCCCGTAGATCAATGACAACCATGCACCAGTGCTTATCCGTGTGTACGGGCACGAGGAGCATGTCATGGGCGAAAATGTCGTCAAGGCGGGTCCATCGACGAACATCGTTGTATCCCATTTGGCTGTAGCAGAGGAGAAAGAACGTGCTGAACGCGTACACTTTTGGCAAGCTTGGATTCTCTCTGCTACGATTCACGATAAGATTCAAGTACACATTGACAATGACGTCATTGAGCCAATTGAGTCCTGTCAGTGTCTCTAGATCTTTGCGAGTAACAGCCAGCCTGGAGACCTTCACGTCGACCAGGACTCGATCTGACGGCTCTCCCAACGCTTCTCCGATTACATCTCGCATTTGATCAGTAAGCTGCGGTATTTGTGGATTCGTTGACTTGCAACCAGCGGCAGGATTTCGAGCATGTCTCTGATGTTTAGCATATGTATGGTCTTCGAGATGCCGGGAGGTGACAGTCCGATCGTACTCTTGGTCAGATATTGGTTCCTCCCAGATAGATGTTTCGTGTACGGTGGGATTAGATGCGGGGGCTCGGGAAATGGTTGAAGATGCCGATTGTGCGGTATTCGAACCATGTTGCGAGATCCTGTCAGCACTCGCGTCAGAGTCGTCGTCAGAGCTCCCGGACCAGATTTCGAAGGAATCCAGCGCATCCAGAGTATCTCCATCATATGGGTCTTCTCCAGGCGCCGACACTGTGACGTCTGAAGCTAAATCCTCCTCTGGATACTGGGAGCTCGCTTCAGTCAGAAACGCTTGTAAAGCCGGATCCACCGGCTCAGTGTCATCGACGTTTTCTAGGTTGAGTTGATGATTCTTCTTACCGACCTTGTACTTGACCCGATCGATAAATTCTATAGCGGTGATCTCCCCATTCGCAAGCAACGTCCAAGATGTGTAGATTCTGATCTGGTTCTTCCTGGTCGCTTTATTCGGCCTCGATTGTATGTGCTCAATCCCCCTATCGTTGATGAGCTTGTTGACCACAACGTCTTGAGCGAACTCTGTTATGATTGAGACGAGTGACCAGACAGGACCATGAGGGCCTGCCCTGCGCAGAAGCTTGCTGTTGTTTGACTCAACATCATTGTTCGTTCGCTTTCTCAAGCGGTACACGGAGAGGTCTTCTGAACCCACAGCGTGGAGCCAGTAGGAGGACAAGTAATCGAGGAAAGGAGGGAATCCGACGTGTAGATTTCGGGCTCGATCGGCGAGGGAGTTGAAAGTAGACTCAATCAGTGTTGCGGGGAGCAAGGGCAGCGCTGTGAAAGCCAAGAAGTTTGACAGAATTTTACCCGGCTTCCGAATTTCGCTCGCTAGGCCCACCGTGCCTGCTCTCTTCACCAAACTTTGGGAATAATGAAAAAGGCAACCGTAGAGCTCAACATCCGGAAATTCTCTCTTGACAGCACACCGCATTGCCCGATCCCAATCGCCCATGTAGGCTGGAATACGCAGTCCAGGTGATGCCTGTTTGAGGCATTGAAAAATCCATTGGTAAGCAGCAGCATCAGCCGAATTCATAAGGCGCAAGCGATCATTCCTACATGACTGCCCCAGTTCCCGTGCATGGTGAAGAGCTGCGTACAGATTTTTCGGGGAACGATCTTGTACGTTGCATCGGCATGAAGCATCCTTGCGTCGCTCAGCAGTCCAAGGAGGGATTCAGTTGTGAGTACAACTATGTTGTGCTCCGGACTGAAGAAACTGAGCAGTCGTTGCCCGTCTTGTGTCATCGTAAACCCAGGGTGATTTTCTGTTGTAATCTTCTCATGAAGTTCCCGAAGAGATCTGACTTTTCCCGATCTCATCTTGTTTGCGTGATGACGACATGTACGAGCGTGCCTCACCGGCACGATCCTGGATGCCGCACCTAGACTGAGTTTGCGGCGCTGCTGCAGGGTTGCATCAACCGGATTCTTACGGGGATTCTCGCGTATATCGGTGATCCAGTCAGTCCTCGCTGTGCGATATTCTACACCGTACCCTTCTTCATCGGGCAGATGGTTATGAATTCCGGTTAGCTCAGTAATCTCGCCAGTTTGCTTGATCTTGGCGATGACAGGACATCGGGTGATCTTATACGACTTGCAGGTTAACGTGACTACTGTTTTGTCGCGATTTGTTCTCTTGATATGGAAGAAGAACGGGGCAAAACCGTCAGGAGGGCTGGCACCTTCGACGTTGTAGCGACCTCTTTCGTCACACCAGCAATCTCCCCCATAACGAAGGCTTGGAGATCGTACGAAAATTTTCGCACCAGCCATCATCAACGGTCCGAATCTTTACGTCAGTCGCAGCGGAATTCTCTGATGTGAAATTATTTTGACTCTTGGAACGTCGGATCTAATCTGCCCGAAACGATCTGGTATGTGATCAGTTCAAGTTCATGTTTCAGAATTTGGAGATTGACTCTTTCTGAAGACGAGGGCGATTTCTAGAAGATCTGTACGAAAAACAGAGTAACTGGGCAAGAGTGAAGCATCCACGTCTTGAAGCCGTCGAAGGACGAGGTACAAAAACCTTTGAGAGCGAAGCTGGTTTTGATCAGCCGTGAACAGACGAGAGTTGTCGAGTAGGAGACACTGTCAAAAATGGTTCGCTTGCACTTTGTTGAGACTGTTCACTGATGCCGCGGGAAACTGATTTCTACGATGAGCACTCCACAGGAATCCGAAAACGTTTGACAAGAGCACCGCGACTTCCGCCAAGAAGTTTGAATTCAAAAACCGTTGACGTTGTCTCGAGCGATTTCCGATTCGGGACTTCCTAAACGCTCTTAACTTAACTCGAACTGGAACATTTGAGCTCTGCTTGACCAAATGCTTCTTCTTGGAAGACCATTGATCATATTTTAATCGCCCCCCAAAATTCTCCCTGCCTAAACCGGAAGTCCGTGCTCCGAGCTCCGTGGATGACCTAACCACGTCACCCTGTCGTCACCCGATTCGGGACTTCCTAAACGCTCTTAACTTAACTCGACCTGGAACATTTGAGCTCTGCCTGACCACATGCTTCTTCTTGGAAGACCGTTGATCAGGTCTTAATCGCTCCCCAACATTCTCCCCGCCTAAACCGGAAGTCCGTGCTCCGAGCTCCGTGGATGGCCTAACCACGTCACCCTGTCGTCACCCGCCTATTACAGTCAACTCCCGGTAATACTCAACACACGGTAATACTCATACACATAATTCGGAAAATGCCGATTGCTATAGCAATTTTTTAAACGGTTTCCCGTAACTTGGACCGTAGGCTCCAAATCGAAACCATCCGATAAGCCGGAAAACACCTAATTACTTGGAGCTCAGACACGAAGAAATTGGTACACCGCGATTCTGTATTACGGGGAGTTGACTGTAGCTCGATCTGCCTGTTTTTGTGCCCGCTTCCCCTTGTTTGCCTGTCCTATTCCCAAGTTTCCCATGACGCGTAGATTGACGACCGTCTTGCGGTGCTGGAAACATCCATCGGTAGTTCATCGGAGGGAGCCGAACCGTCGGACTGAAATGAGGAACCACGACTGCTGATCTCTGAACGATGATGGTGGAACCTTCGCAAGATCTGCCACGACGAGTTCTCTAGCTCCATCTGAATCAATGCGAGAAGAAATACGCCTCAACACTCCCGCTGCGCGCAATATTCTCAATGTAGCCTCATTCCAATTGAGAATATCTAATACTTTGCGCGAAAGTACTCTGAAGTCCCGCAGATAACGAACCTTTTCCTCCAAAAATTTGACCGAGAACCCCCCCAGATAGCGAACCGTTCAGATGACGAACCTTGCAGATGGCAAATCTTTCAAATAGCTGGTCTAGTTCACTATTCGTCAGGTTCGTTATCTTCAGGGTTCGTTATGCGAAAGGTCCGCTATCTGAAGGGTTTTCTCCCTCAACGCTCGTCAAGAGGTGGATTGATCGATTCTTCAATGGATCAATAGATATGCTTTATTGAATGATCGAACATAGGGTGGTTGACTATACCTAAGCTCGGGCCCAGGATTATGCCTTCTTCTTCATGTAACTTCTGTACGGATAGGTCGATTGCACTGAATGTCTGGAGCACCCGGCGATGAAAACACGAAAAATCATAGGAATATTCATTTTAGCCTGTTTCATGGATTTTCGTGCACCCTTGTGGAGGAGAATGGGATCGAGTCTCCCTCCAAAGCGTTGTAGAAGATTCCCGGGAGTGGTTTTCACAACATCGCCGGGGATCGGCTTATGACTTGAGAGAGGCAAGATGCAGTTGGAGTCGAGTCGATGAGATCTCGTGGATAGATGGCATCGAGCATGGGGTTCAGCATTTGAATTGAGCAAAATGCTCCCAATGCATCAGGAAACCACGCGCCCCATCTGGACAAGGGAGCATTACTAGCATTTCAGTCCTCAGGTCGTAGCTCTGAAGTTCTATCTCGATCGATCCGTCAACATTGGTCACCGTCCCGTTGCCGGAGGAAACACTCGGAGAGTGATGTGCTCGCAACATTGTCCGGCTTGAATAGATACGAAAGAGGCCGGAACAGAAGCCCGTCGAAGTCCCCGAACAGCTTACTTCCTTCCCCGCCTCGAACCCTTTCCGACTCCTGTTGACGTTGGCCGTGGTGCCCACTGCGGGAATCCTGGAAGCTGACAATCCTCGAACATACACACCCTGAAATGCCGCGTATGACGAACCCTTTTTTCTGATATTGAGAGGCTTCAAAACTCCGCATGTGTGATGGAAAGTACATCCTCAGAGAATTGTTCATGGTTTATCGGCAGGAATCTACCACGGAAAAGTCCCAAGGCATACAACGGTCATCACACACGCTGAGTTTCTAAGTCTCCCAAGATCAGAGAAAGGGGTTCTTTATACGCGGCACTTCAGGGTAATCGTCGCTTCGAATTATTGAGATCTGCAGATCCGCCCTCGCTTGGAACCTCATCAGCAGAAGCAATGCTGTCTCGACTCTTTCAATTCGTGAGCTGCATTTGATTTCGCATCATACTATCTCTTTGCTCCGCAAAACACATTTGGTATGGCCGATACAGTGCGGATGCACCTCACGGCAGCGCTGGCGCCACAGAACCGATCGAGGAGCAATGTTCGCTCCGCCGACACAGCGGGCTCGTCGCTTGAACATCACAGCATTTCGCACGCCTCTGCAAGCGCCCGTCCTCGGCAGACGGTGACAGAATGCATCCATTCGTCTGCAAAATCTGTAAACAGTGCTTTGTTGTGGGGGATTATTCGATTATTGCCTACACCCAGTCTAGGCCATCGTCCCGCACAACGCACAACAGACGAAGAGCAGACGACGAGCACTGAGGATGAACGCATTCCGGCGGAGGCGGGCGGTCGGGGCACGGAGAAAACGTCGCTATCCCCGAGAGCGAGCCCGCTATGTCAGCGGAGAAATCCCGGCGGTGTGCAGCGTTCTTGCGGTGGACTGTAGGTAGCGCGCGCCCCGCGAAACAGGTTCATAGTTGATCTTGATGGATTCCGTGGATCGAACAAGCTGCAGGAAGCGCGTGACGGAGAAGGAGGTTAATCCTTCAATAGTAGAACCTGGCATCCCCGGGTGGCATACCACGCTGGCGATTAGTGAGGAGCCCGTGGGGCTCTAACGAAGCCTTTGGGAAGATCTTCATCAGGTGAAGATCGACCCTTAACCTGGCTGCTCCATCGCTCGTGGAAAATCCAAAGGTTGTTTCAGTGCAGGTTTGTGACCGGATGGGACCCTGCAGCAACCGATCGGGGGGGGGGGGCACTTCCGAGGCCACAACTGGGCGTTAGGCGAGTTTGGAAGCTGAAAGCCAGGCTCGACGATTGAAGGATTAACCTCCTTCTCCGTCACCCGCTGCCTGCAGCTAGTCCGATCCGCGGAATCCATCAAGATCAAATATGAACCCGTGTCGCAGGGCGCGCGCTACCTACAGTCCACCGCAAGAACGCTGCATACCGCCGCGATTTCTCCGCTGACATAGCGGGCTCGCTCTCGGGGATTGCGACATTTTCTCCGTGCCCCCGACCGCCCGCCTCCGCCGGAATGCGTTCATCCTTACTGCTCGTCGTCTGCTCTCCGTTTGTTGTGCGGGACGATGGCCGTTTCCCAGTTTAGAAACAACAAATGCTGCAGTCGCAGAGTGGCGCTATTTTCGAATCCATCGCTCGTTCGGAGGACATAAGAATCCTCTTCAAGAATTCTCAGAATCTCAAAGGCGGCGGCGGTCAATCAAAATCTTGAAAAAAGTCCTCATAGACGCCCATGTTAAAATTTGAACATTGACGAGGCTGTTATTCTGTGAAAACAAAAAACGGGGGAAAGTGCTCTTCATCATGCTCTTCCAAATGACGTCGTCTGCTACGGTGGAAGACGGTCGCGCTGCGACAACGGTGGCGAAAAAAAAGAGTTTTTTCGCTGTGAATCGTGCCCTACGAAGTGTTATCATCGGAAACCGAAGAGAAACAACTTGGGCATCCCTCAAACGAAGGAACGGAGGCATATTTTCTCGTCTGCGAAGAAGAAACTTCAAAAGATGAGTATAACGGTGTGCGCCACGTGCCGCGTGGAAGCGGAAAACACACTCCGCACCACGAAGAGATGCTGTGGCTAGGGTGAAATGAAGGCCAGGACGGAATCGCTCCTGAAGTCTAAGCAAGTAGCCGACCAGAACACCATGGCCCGTTCCATGGAGGCGGAGAAGCTTCAAGCCGCCAATGCTCAAATATCAGAGTTGAAAACACAACTCGACGAGCTCCAGCAGACCAACGAAGCAATATCGCTTCAACTACAGGAGACGAACAGACTCCTCGACGAGAAACGTGTGGAGATCGACGCGGTAGAAACCGCACAGGCTATCAGAGGTATCAATTTGAACAAACCTCTGCAAGTTGAGACGACCCGAAATCCGTGTATGATACTTTACTCGGACAAGGGGCTTCGAAAGCTAAAGAGAGGCAGGCCCGAGATCGATCTCTACACACAATTCGCCGGACAGGTAGTATTTGCAGAATCAGTGTGCCGAAAAGGGCTAACGGTTCTCGAGACTCTTGCAGGCGTCAGTGCGTATCTGGAGAACAACCCGGGAATGGAGGCACATGTCATCTGTCACCTGGGAAGAGCAGAGATTAAGTCGGCCGTTTTAAGCGAAAAACCGCTGACGATCGACGATCGCTGCTTCAATCATCAACCCTTTGGCGCAGCTAAGAGCGAAGCCGGGGGTACTGTCAGTGACCTGGTGTACTATGATGGAACCAAGAACGGTTCCGAACGCCGCCGCTGTCAACAAGGCGATCCTCTCTTCGTCGGCAATCCAGACCGCAGAGGTCCAGGCGTTTGACCTCAGAATACTTTCAGGAGACGAGCGAAACTTGGTCGCGGCTGATGAAGATATACTGAAAATACAGTATGCCGATAATGTACTAAAAAGATTGTACAATTGGTTTCACAGTCACATCGTCTCCATGCTCAACCTGACCGCTGCAGACCTGAAGGAAATCGAAAAAAAACGAGACGACTTCAAGGCCTTGCTCAGCGAAAGGGATGAGAAGAAGAGGGAAGTGCAGCAGCTGATCGACACCAAGAAACGGGTTCTTAAGAATACACTTAAGCAGCTCGAGCAGTCGAAAACCGCCCCCTGCCCCCGTTGCCAGCCGAGAGACAGCTTTGAACGGAGAGAGGAACAACCCTCGAGCAGTGGTACGGTTCCACGTTACCGTAAGAGGGACGAGGAAAGTCCCAGAGAAACCCAACACCCAAAAAGGTGGAGGAGTTACCGCGGAGGCCAAAAACACGGGCCATATCACAGCGAAGGAGACGAGCAATCACGAGGAAGATACCTAGCGGGACGCCGTCGCGACAGGGAAGACAGCCGGCCCAGGGAAAACGCCCGAAGCCGTGAAGAGCCCCGCCAAGCAAGCGAACGAGGACATAGATCCCCTAGTAGCTCTGTCAAGTTCGCGAAACCGAACGCGAAATGACAGCCCATGGGACGTCGCACCAGGGAGAGTAGAGGAAGCAGAGTCAAAAACGCTGAAAAGTTCCTTAATAAACTCAAAATTGGTATTATCAATATGAATGGTACTGAATCTAACGCTAGCAAATGGGCTCCCCTAGAGCGTGACGTCCTCTTGAAATTAGACATAGGTGTTATGCTTGTGTCAGAAACTCGGTTGATGAACGATGAGAACTGTCCCCCAATACAGGGATACAGTTTCATCAGTAGCAACAGAAAAGGAAGCAGTCATAGACGTTCCAATGGTGGTGTCGGCATACTGTACAAATCAAGTCTGGAGATAATTTGGACCGCGAAAGACAGAGATTGGCTGGCACAAGCTATACACGTAGGCGACCAAAAATGGATAATCGTCTCGTTCTACATAGCACACGGGCTCATAAGACAAGACAAGAAGTTCTTTGAATCTGTGGGCAAGTTCATCAAAGAAAAGTGCGATAGCAGCTACCACCTGTTACTTGGTGGAGATGCTAACGCACACCTGGCTGAGCTAGACGGCAAAACAAATCCTAGGGGAAAACTCCTCGAGGAATTCGCCATCGAGCATAGCTTGACCATCGTGAATCGAACAGCGAAGTGCTCCGGGCGTTTCACGAGGGGAGACTCTGCCATTGACATCGTGCTTGCCAATAATAAGGCGTACTTGGCTATGGAGTGTCTGAAAGTAGACGAAGAAAGAGAGATCACTACTATAAGTGACCACAATCTCTTAGTCGTGGAATGCGAAGCAACATTCCAGAAGGCGAAGAAGTGGCGAACCGTACGCTCGATCGACGCACAGAAAGTCGTCGAGGAAACAGAAAAAGTTCTGGATGACGAACGGGATCGAAACAGAGCCACGTATGAAACCTTCAGAGAAACACTGACGGCGAGCATGAACCGTTTCAGCAAAGAGAGAAAAGTCTCTCATCGCCCAATGGTTCATACTCCCATTATCTCAGCGCTCGAATCCATCCGCAAAGAAAAAAATCGAGAATGGAGACGACGTAGACGGCTGTGTTTACCAACACACGAGATAGAAGTCGAAGTGAGAGAGGCACAGCAGGCTGTGAGAGAGGAGGTCCAGAGAGAACTGGCGGTTAGAGACAGACGAGCTCAAAATGAGATCCTCTCCGCTCCTCGAGACATGCGCGCGAGAAAGTTCTGGGACTACGTGAAACGTTCCCAGAACGTTCGTCATCGCGTTCCCGAAGCCAGAGGCGCGAATGGAGAAAAAATACCATCCAGCGACCTCGAGGATTACCTGACCACCGTGGCAGAAAAGAAACTCTACGCGAGGGAGGGACAATCTCCAGCAGAGGAGCCGGTTCGAATGACAAAGCCGACCGGAATCCATACAACTGCCGATGATGTGACCCGGGTTCTGAGCAAGATGCAAATGAACACGAGCACCGGCTTGGATCAAATCCCCGCGAAAATTGTGAAAAAACTCACAGAAATCGGATCGGGATATCTGAGCGAGCTCTTCAATCGAATACTAACGGGGGGAAGAGGCAATACCCACGGATTGGAGGGACGGAAAGGTTGTAATGTTGCACAAGGCGAACTCAAAACCGGGTGACCTCACAACATACAGACCGATCACAATATCCACCGTGCTGTACCGAATCTTCACCAAAATACTTGGTGCGAAGATACAAACCTGGATGGAAGGCAACGGAATCCTAGGCGAAATGCAAAACGGATTCCGAACAGATAGACGTGTGGATGACAATCTGTTCATCCTCACCTCGGCCATCGAAATGTCGAGACTCGACAAAACAGGACTACCACTTTGTGTCTATCTCGACTGCACAGCAGCCTATGATAGAGTCAATCGCCGGAAACTATGGGAAAAACTACATGCCATAGGAATGAACGAAGGCTTGATAGAAGTGATCCAGAAACTATACACGCATAACAGAGCTCGCGTTGAATACAACAATGCAACCTCTAGATGGGTCAAAACAGATCAGGGTCTACGACAAGGTTGCCCGCTGTCGTGCACCCTGTTCATGCTGTATATCTGGGATATGGAATCCGAGCTCCAAAAACAAGGAGCGGGATTCAGAGTGAGAACGCATAAGTGGAACACTAGGAGAAAAACTTACTTCCTGATGTCCGGGCTACTTTTTGCGGACGACCTTGTGCTCATGGCTAGGAGCTACCAGGAGATGGAAAAGCTGCTGAAAGTCATGACAAAATACGGGGATGAAAACGAACTGACATTCAACCCCGAAAAGTCGGCAGTAGTGGTATATTCATCCCACGATGTAGGGTCCCATAGGGAACTCTCGATACAGGGTAAAACTATACCTGTTGCCCGGGACTACAAATACTTGGGCATAACGCTCTCCGATTCCAGAAACTACCTGAATAAGCAGGGAGAAGCCTGGGAGAGAAGTGCAATTTCTGCCTTACACCAAATGCACGCCACGACACTTTGGGGTTTCAATAGATTCGAAATCACAAAAGTGCAGTGGAAATCGACAGCGGTGCCGAAGCTAACGTACGCAAATGCAGTACTGGTTACGGGAAAAACGCTGAGACAGAAACTCGAAAAGGCCCAGCGGTCAGCCGGAAAATGGGCACTCGGAATCCCCGAGGCGAGGGTTTCGGACGAGTTCGTGTAAGGAGAGCTCGGCTGGTCGTCGTTCGAAGCGAGGGACGCACAAAGCAAAGTGAGATACATCGAAAGGGTGAGAGCAATGCCCGATCACAGATGGCCAAAGGCAATCTTGAATATGATAGAGCTCACAAATCAGAAAACACAACTGTACCTGGAAACGGAACGCTTGAGAGTGAAATACAACTGCTCGGATATCGAAGCGCAAGCCGATGGTACCGGTAAGATACTTCTGGGACAGTTCGGTAAGCTCGTGAAAAAGAGAATATCCGAAACCCAGGAACGTTTCTGGAAGCAAAACATGCTACTGAAAACAAGTCTGCGAAGCTACAGCAAACGTAAAACAACCCGCGGTGTGCCTGGCTACCTCTACGATAACAGTCGAGGGAGCACCCTACTGGCGCTAGCTCGGGCCGATATGCTGCCCACTAGAGCCCACAAGATGAACTCTGGAGAAGACAAAACATGTCCCAGATGTGGGGTGTACGAGGAGACGACAAAACACGTTATCTTCGAATGCAACGACATCTACTACACGGAGGAAGAACTTCTGTGCCGTCTCGGACTCAACGCGGACGCGGACAACGTGGCCGACGTACGAAGGACAAGAAAAATCCTGGAGGAATGGGACAAACATCGATCTGCTGAGAAGACTTGCGCCTGACACGAAAGGCTGATTATCTGTGTACATATAAAAACTCATGTGTGCATAGAAATCTGGATCAGTAAATACCATACCATACCATACCATGAGCTCTGCATGCGTGATCTTGGAATTCTAATCTCGACCGATCTTAAATTTCGCAGACAAGTCGAGGCAGTTGTCGCCTCTGTGAACCTCCTTGGTAACATTATTCTGCGAACTTTCAGTATACGACGGGCTACTATCTCCAACTTTATCGTTCTCTTGTAGTGCCACGCCTTGTATACTGCTCCTCGGTATGGTCACCTTTTCTAAAAAGGGACGTTGCTTTACTCGAAAGGGCTCAGAGTAGATTTTTTCGCCGCGTTGTCGCGCCTTGTGGAACCTCAATGGAGATTGATATTTTTCCTACGGTCGCAGCCCTTCACAGACAAGCTGACAAACGTGTTCTCAGACGAATAATGATCTCTGTAAATGCCGATAGGTATTTTGTCGTGTCTAATAATCCGCGACGTGGCCTACTCTGCAGGCCTCATAATACTGCTCGCACCGATGTGATAAACAATGCTTTCTTCTATCGTGTTACCAGGCCAAGCTAGGCCTCATATCTTGTTACCCAGCCCATGAAATAAATGGCGTTTGAAATTGAAATTGACGTTTTTCTATTCTGACGCGGGGCTACGAGATCCCACAAGTTGGGGCGAATCGGGCTCGGACATGTCGCGGACATCCCTTGTAAGCCAGAACTAGACAATAGCACAGTAGGTAGATACTGATTGAGTTCGAAAGTGCTACCCAGGTATCCAACATATCGATTCCTACTCCGATCATCAGAGTTTCCACAGTCAGGGACCGTGTTGAGAATCGAGAGCCTCACCGCTCCGATATCTCCATCTGAGACTGTGTAAACACTGATGCACTCCCTATGGGCGACAGAATGTCGCCATGATCCTAGAGCTATCTTCCAGAGCATCTCAAACACGGAGTGGAACGTCTTCAGGGAGCCGAAGGTTTACAGCCCGTCGGCATCATAAACGACTTCTGTAGCTAGTTATCTCACCCGAGTACGGTTAGAACGCATCTGGGGCAGTCGTGGGTTGCTTGTAGGATCAAGATAGGTATCCTCTCTCTAGGTACCCTTTCCAATCGTATCCGTACATCCAGTGCGAAAGTGATAAGAAGTATCCGTACAAAAATAAACTACAGTTCGTAACATCCTCACTGATCCTCCTCCTGGTACTCCGTGTTCTCGAGAGAAAGGAAGAGTCTTGTTTGCCGGTGACTGAACTTCCATGTCGGTGATCCAAAGCTAGTGAGCCATCCATATCAACATCGAAGTTCAACACTACCTACAGAGAGCAACCCTTTGTTGACTTCCTAATGGTTTACGGCCATGCCTTGACAGCTTCTGGTGTTTGCCGTGAGTCAATTGCAGTCTTCAGAATCTCAGTCGGTGAGCGTCTGTTTAGGGACGCTGAATCTCAGCAGCCCCTCTGATACTGAAGACGGAGCGATGAAAGATGACATTATTTTTCTAAATAGTTTCTGATCGAGATCGCTCGTGCGAGAGATAAAAGAAATGCGAGAAATAGGTTGATTATCTATTTATCTATCTATATAAATAAAAGGCAAAACGTTGTTTGTCTGTCTGTTCGCGATAGACTCGACTCGAGGTTGAAAAGAAGCGCACGTTCCAGGTTAAAGTCCGCTCCGCTCTCTCAACTCCTGGCAACGTGAAGATGGGCTGCCCCCAAGGAACAGTCTGCGGCGGACTCCTGTTTCTACTATTCAAAGACCAAGTAAAGCACATCATTCCCGATCACATCAACTACTTGATCTATGCCGACGACGTTCGAATGTACATGCCTCTCAGCGAGCCGACCAGAGACGTAACAGCACTTCAGAAAGCCCTGGACGATTTCGCTCAATGGTCGACGTTGATAGGCCTGTCCCTATCCGCTCACAAATGTGGCGTGCTGCACTTGGGTCGCACAAATCCAAGGCACACCTACTGTCTCGATGATACTGAGCTAGCTATTCTGTCTGTTGTGAAAGACCTCGGTGTTCGACTCTCCCCAAGGCTGAATTTCGCAGAGCAGACCGACCACATTGTCAAGAGATGCTCATTGATCTGTAACTGGATCCTGAGATGCTTCTTGATAACGTCTCCATCGACATACCTGTGATGATATTTTCGTATTTACGAGACGCCTTTACAGAAAACGATTTACTTTGACATTGAAGATTAGATTGGCACCAGAGATTTGAAATGTAACAAACAGGAACTAAACTTGTTACAATGTTTCTTATTCAAGGCTAGTAGTTAACAGAATTCAAATTGTGACCATAGTCTGCGTTACCAGAAAAGACTAGTATATAAGCCGAATCATTTCTTCAATAAACTACTTCTGCTGCTAGTTGTCCTAGCTATCACTCTGCCCAGCCGTGTCTTCATTTCTTGTGTTACAGGTCTCCCTCAGTCCGAGTTTCATCCACTGTGCTTTGAGACTCCTATCTTCGTCTACTGCTCCAACCGACTTTTGTTGAGTTCTAACCTCTAGGCCTTAACAGACGTTATCAGCACGACGTAAGACGTTGGTAGAAATACCAAAGTACCAAGTGAAGTGAATTAACAATTCGTGGAACTCAGTGACTTCCTGTGTGTGCAAGACTGCAAGTGATAGTGCTCGATCCGTCATGTCTGAAACGGATCTCTCCGCTGTCGGCGTCGTCCCCACGGCCGACGAAAAAGGGTGTTCAGCTAAAGTCAGGTTCGGGACCGCTCTCGTTCTTGACGAAAACGGCAAGAACTTCCTTCAGTGGAAAACGCTCGTTCCAAACTACATGCAAAGTGAACTGTATGCCTGGGACGTCATTCGACCCGTCAACCCGATCACACCAGATAATCCAGATCAGAAGGAACATTGGGAAATTGGCAACCGGAACGCCAGAACAGTGTTCTCCGCAATCATCCATCCCAACATCGTACTCTCCTTATTCTACAGTGACTCGGACACAGTGTCAGCTGTAGACATCTGGGCCAAGGTTAAGGCGCGTTTCCAGAACGAATCAGGACTGTACCGAGAGCAGGCGATCACAAGCTGGCTGGCATTCGAGTTCTCGTCATCAAGGACGATTGAACAAAATCTTGACTTCTACGAAAAGATCACGTTCAATCTAACCGAGAGTAAGTCAGGAATCCCAGCTCCAGCACTAAGCTCTAGGTTACTTTCCTCACTTCCAGCCGATTGGAATGCGTTCAAACAAGCCTGGACCACACGCGATGAGGACAACAAAACCATGTCTTCATTGATCAACCTGATCAAAGCTGAAGCAGTGCGTCGAAAGGTGGACCAAGGAGTTGGCGATGTCACCGCACTCATGGCCCGGACGAACATCAGAAGGAGGAATTTCGGGAAGAAGCGTTTCCACTACAAACGCAGACAGCAATCCAGCACCACCCAACAACAGTCGTATTCCAGGACGACTGAAGTGACGTGCTGGTCCTGTGGACAACGGGGACACATGACACAATCCTGCCCGAGAAGGAAGGCTCCGAACAATCGATCGAAGGGCAAGCCAAAGCCCCAACCGAGGGCAAACTTCAGCGTAGCTTACGCTACAAAAGTGGACTCGGGAGACAATGAGGGTTGCTCCCGATCACTTGACTCTCCGATCCGAGTCATCGTTGACTCCGGAAGCAATCGGCACATCATTGCCGATAGGAGATTCTTCGTCACTCTGAAATCCCCGGAGGATTCACGTGAGGTCAAGCTTGGCAACTCTGCTGCCCTCAAGGTCGAGGGATGCGGTCTGGCTGAGTTGGCCATCCAACAGGGAAGCAGGACAGTGATGATGCAGCTGAAGGACGCCCTGATGGTTCCCGAGATGAACTGTAGCCTAATTTCGCTGAGTCAACTAGCGAAGGACGGCTACAAGGTCACGGTGAAACCCAACAGGATTGTGATGTCCCATCGGAGAACGAGAGCTCTAGCCCGTCTAGAAAACGGGCTGTACATCCTCCATGCGGATCCGTTCATTGGTGAATTCGAAGCCCTGCAGGCACAGTGTGAGACTAAGGTGAGTCTCAGAGAAGTTCACCGAGCTCTTGGACATATTGGCAAACAAAAGGTCCTACAAGTTCTCAGGCGAAGTGGCATCAAGTTCGAGGATGACTTGGATACGTGCCTTCCGTGCAACCTCGCCAAGCAGCACCGGGAGCCATCCCGAGACAAGCCAGCAGAATGTCGGGCTACAAAACCAGGTTACATCCATGCGGATACCTGTGCGGCCACGGAGCCCTCGTTCGGAGGAAAGTCATACTTCCTATGCCTTTGTGATGACTTCTCAAGATACCGCCGGGTATATTTCCTCCGAAAGAAGAACGAGGCAGCCGAATACATTCGGCAATTTGCAAACTGGTTCCATACAGTTTTCGGTCGTCACATCTACAGATTCCACAGCGACCGCGGAGGTAAATTTCTCAACGCCGAGTTGGAGAAATTCTTCGCTGACATCGGATGTGAGTTCACGTACAGCAATCCGAAGGACCCACAGGCAAACGGAGTTTCAGAAAGAAGCAACAGAACGTTGGTGGAGCTCGCCAGGACGATGCTAGTCGACAGCAAGCTGCCCAGAGGCCTATGGGCAGAAGCCGTTCAATTCGCTTGCGAAGTCCTGAACGCGATCACGATCAACAACTCCACCAACACCTCAGCCTTTCAAATCTTCCACGGAGTTCGACCCTACTTCGGTTCGTTCAGAGCTTTCGGCACTGACTGCACAGTGCTGAATCAACGTGAGAAGCTCCCGAAGTTCGCGGCCAAAGCACTGGCTGTGAAACTGGTTGGTTTGAATTCCGGAGTTTTCGGTTACAGGCTGTACGTTCCAGGAACTCGTACCGTCATCCAGTCCAAACACGTGATCTTCCCAAAGTCAGCGCCGCTGGAATCACAAGACCCTGCACCAGAAGAAAGCAGCGAAATCTTCAAGGACCCAGAAGATGACATCACCGAGGAACCACCGTCTGGCGTCACGAACCAAGCGCCGGACAACGTCAACCAGCCTGCCGATCAACTGCAACATCCACCAGAGGACGGCGAGAGCGTGGGAGAAACGGAACCCTCTCCTTCAGAGGGACCGTCACGATCAGCGTCAACAGTCAATGAGCAACCTGGAACTAGTCGTCAAACATCCACGCAACATCCAGTGGTGAGTGATGATAGAAAAGCTCGTTTACGTGATCGTTCGAAGTTGAAGCCGCCCGTACGTTATGGATTCGATTCACAAGTCGCCGTTGCGAACACTTGTGATGTGGAGAAGCCAAAAGATCCATTAACTTTTACTGAGGCGCTCAACTCACCCCAGAAAGCTGGATGGCAAGAAGCCATCAATCAGGAGTTACTTGCGATGGAGAAGTTCAAAGTTTGGGAAGAGGTTTCTCCCCCGGCTGGTGCCAGAATAACTTCGTCCAAATGGGTTTTCAAAACCAAGTATCTCCCTGATAATACAATCGATAAGTTCAAGGCCCGTTTGACTTTAAGGGGGTTTACCCAAAAGCCTGGCTTCGATTTTGACACGGTGTATTCACCTGTCATCAGATTCGAGGTCCTAAGAACTTTGCTCACCATAGCAGTTCGAAAGGATCTGACGATCTATCAGGCAGACATCGGGAATGCTTATCTGAACGCAGAACTTGACGTGCCACTATACATGGCAGCACCAGAAGGTATATCGGTCAAAAAGGGAAATGTTCTGCTGTTAAAGAAAGCGTTGTATGGAAGTCGCCAAGGAGCGAAGTGCTGGCACGATAAACTCAAGTCCATTCTCCTTGAATTGAAGTTGTCTCAATCAACGACCGATCCTTGTGTTTTCAAAGGATCAGAGGAGGATGCGCTTGTGGTAGCGTGCTACGTTGATGACCTAGTTGTCCTCGGAAAGACAGAGAATATTGTGAAGGAGTTTCTCGAAAAATTAAGAAAATATTTCGAAGTAAAATACCAGCCCATTTCATTCTTCTTGGGAATTCAATTTCGACGAACTGATGCTGGGCTTTTCCTATATCAAGAAAAGTATATCGTTGATCTTTTAGAAAAGTTCGATATGTCAAAGTCAAAGCCCGTTTCAACTCCTCTTCTGAAAGATATTTACTCCGAGGACAATACACCAGTCGTCGATGTTCCATACCGCGAAGTCGTAGGAAGTCTCCAGTGGTTGAATCAAACCACAAGGCCGGATATCGCTTTTAGCGTATCTTGGTTGAGCCGTCATTTGGAGAAACCTACACAGAAAACGTGGGGTTTGGCAAAACGCGTATTAAGATATCTACGCGGGACCCAAACACACGGAATAGGCTATGATAAGACTGGTGACGATAAATTCTACTACTTTTCCGATTCTGATTGGGGCAGTTGCCCAATCACTCGAAGGTCCGTTTCTGGTTCAATGGTCCTCGCGAATGGGGGACCGGTTGAGTGGAATTCATCTTTGCAAAAGACTACGAGTTTATCCAGTGCAGAATCAGAGCTCATTGCTGCAACCTCTGCAGCTCAGTCGGCCGTATTTATAAGTCGATTCTTGAAGGAATTTGGCTACGACCAGACACCAACGCTACTGATGGATAACACCGCCGCAATCAGACTGGCGGAATCGTACAACTTCCACAAGAGAACCAAGCATATCGCAGCGCGCTATTTCTGGATTCGCCAATTAGTCGAAGAGGGTGTTTTGAAACTGGACTATGTATGTTCCGAGAAAAACGCTAGCGACATATGTACCAAGCCGAATTTGAAGGCAGCATTCCTCAGACTAAGAGAATTGATCGGAGTTAGGGCTTGCCCTGACTAATCGAATTTTCAATCTTTCCAGAACATGCAGCTCTGGGCGGTCATTTGCGTCGGTCTGGTCCTCCTCGAGTCGGGGACCACAGGTTTCTTCCAATGGAATCTGGATTGCGCATCAGACTGCACATCAACCAACCAGAGCTGCAATATACGGGAGATAAGTCCTACTTATTTCTCGTGTGAGTGTCGCCGAGACGAACAAGTTTGCATCGAGGAAGCAAACTCGTACGTCGTCTGTTTGAGACCAAGTGGGTCTCCTATCGGGGGCTCAGCGATATGGAACGACTACGATCGATACAAACATCCCAACGCCTCCACAATTTCACCACCGACTCCTAAGCCCGCTCCAACTCCACAACCAGGTCCGCATCCGGAACCAGGTCCACATCCGCAGCCAGGTCCGCATCCTGAACCAGGCCCGACACCAAGAAAGATGTCTTCACTGCTCATCGCAGCAGTTGTCGTTGTTAGTGTCATTGTTGCTGCTGCAACTGGCACTGGTGGCTATTTCGGATATCAATTCTATAGAAGACGCCACTATACGACTCTAGGTAGCTCAGGTCCCTATCAAGCAACCACAGAAGAGATTTGATCAATAAATGCACTTTTATTTTCGTTCTTTGAAGCCTTAGAACTATTGCTCTCATTTTCTCTTCTCTTGTTCTCGGCAAATTTATTTCATAAAACTTCGCAAGCCTACAAAACCTAAAATTTGTTAAGTTACCCTAGTATTTGAAAAATCCTAAGCATTGCGAAGAAACCTAACAAGCCGAGCCGAGTTGCAAAACCTAAGAAACTGCGACCTAAAATACTCAGACTCGAACATAGGAACAGTTGTGCTTGTTACTACTACCCTATTTGCTGAAGGCCTAACCTGGCTAAACATGCAGATATTCCGTTGAGATTCATAACATAGATAGACGGAAATCCAGATGCATCTAAAGGTGGCAAAGGGGAGAACTTCAACTGTTTCCGTTCTGCGTTTGGTCGAGTCAGTCGTCACTTGAAAAATGGTCGGCATACCATTCGGCGAACTGAAGGACGATGTCGTAATTGATCCTGGTTGAGTCAAAACGTTCGGTGGAGTTCTCATCGTTTTGACCACTGCCGATGGCGTTGTTGTTGCGGCTGGCCGTTGTTGAGAGTTGAACGACGTTTTCGGAGAATCGAAACTCGTTCCGGCCTGTGGAGTATCGGGGACTGCTAACGGCGTAGCTTGTGATGAAAACGGGTGATGAATAATCACAGTCGGTCGGGGAAGCGAAACTGGAGACGTAAACTGGATCCAGTTGACCACATTCGTTCCTGCCACCGCCGAGTTTTTCGAGGTCGGTTGACCGTCGTGAGCCGTTTCCGTCGCCATTAGCTGCGGGCCCTTTAACAACAGCAAAGTGAATGCCGCTGTTGAATAAAAACCGAAATGTCAATAATGCTGGACCGGAAAAGGTATCCAGGCATCAGAGACGGAAGGACGTTGGATGTATGAAATCGAACAAAATGGATACGGAAATGATAACGAGAAAAACCAGTCTACTCACTCCCTATCACAACTGATGCGGACGCACCGCCCCACACCGCAACTTTGGTTCGTGTGCTCCTCATCGTCACTGTTCGAGACTGGAACGTTGTTTCTGAAGTTCCGGAGCCAAATCGATCTCGAACAGTCTCGTTCTGAAGGCAACGAGGCTCCTCACACGAGGCTTCAAGGCCCATCATCCTCAAAGGGATCGCTTCTTCAACGGATGAGTCCGAGTCGATCTCGATGTACGTGTGATTTGAGTCCGTCTCACTGCCGCTCTTCTTTTCGCCAAACTGGTACATGTCCACAGCACAGTATTCACCTCCGGTTGGCGAGCTCGGTCTGACCACGTTTTCGAACTTAACAGCCTCCTCCGGTCTGGGATTCGGATCAAGTGGCACATCGGTCTCCTCGTCGGAGCTACTGGAACAGTTAGAGGCGTTGTAATATTCAATGTGGTCATTGAAACGCACTCTCTTACCACTCAGTAACCGTTGTTGCCACGATACGTCAGCATTGAGTTGGACTTGTCGTTTTGTTTGAAGTCCCCTGACGTCCGAACAAAAATCATCCACCAGACCGTCTACAATCTCCGTGGCCGATCGAGGTATCGCACTCTGAAACCGGAATACTGTGGACAAGATTATACTGTCGCGAATTGTCTCCGTAATCGGGTAGTGGGAAATATACTCAATTAGCGCGATCGACAAGTCCCACTTCTTCCCGAGCGAAACAGCGGCTGGATCGTTCTCGTTTAGCATGCTGCGAAAGGCTCTCATGTACGCAAGAACCTGCTCGAACTCCATTGCAATTGAGGCTGAAAATTCGGAAGAGTTCGAGTGAAACACGCAGTACTGAGAACTTGCTAACGGTGAAGACTCGGTCCAGAAGTTTTCGCAGCAGGAGACACTGTTCGAAGAGCACCGAACGAACGAATGACCAAGAGCTGTGCGGTACCTAACCAGCACAACTCCGTGCACGCCGTCGTGCTTCACACAGACAGCGTGTTGACCAATCCAGTGATGGTACGCAATGGTAAACGTGCATATCATCGCGGATTCCGAACAGTGCATTGGTCGTTCATTACTGCGCGTTGAAATCAAAGGACACCATTGGTCCTCAGCGAGAAGGCTCTCGAAGCCGGTGTCTCTTCTTGAATCCTGCAGACGTGCACAAAGGATTCAAGATGCGAACACAGGTGCAAGTTGAGATGCAATGAGATCTCGCTGACGTCACGAAAAGAAATTTCGAGAATCAGAAACTGCGCAGTTCTCGAACACGGAATTCTAGATCCTAAAATCCAGCACCATCGAATCAGGAACTAGAAAAAAGGACAAAGTGTGATGCGATTCAAAGTGTTCTTTATTCTCTCAGTTCTCGAAGAATGCGTTTCGCTACTCGAGTGTGTTCAATCAGTTTGGCTTCCATGTTAGCCAAAGCCTGATGGCGAAACGAAGCTTTGAAGTCGGCATCCTTTGTTGACCAGATGCAACGTGCAATCTTTCTGGCTTGGCGCATATTATCCAGCCCAAGACTGTAGTAGAGAGTGGTTGTGTATTCTTTCAGACCACTCACTGGTCGAACCGGGTACAGAGAAAGATTGCAGAGATGTTCCTCCAGCTCTCGGTAGTAACCTCGGCGTAAGATCCGTTCTGGATACGGATCTAGCCACAGATCGGTTTGTGTTGAAACCGACACTCCCGGTGATGGTGTAGAGTCGTCGTTGTTCACCTTCTCGGTAAGAACGTCGAGTCGCATTTCCAGAACCGTGTTTTCGATTTCTGTTTCGTGAATACTGAACAGGTAATCATGAGCAATCTTTTATAAAAGGCTTTCTCTCATACGAAAGGGGGACTATGATGATATTTTCGTATTTACGAGACGCCTTTACAGAAAACGATTTACTTTGACATTGAAGATTAGATTGGCACCAGAGATTTGAAATGTAACAAACAGGAACTAAACTTGTTACAATGTTTCTTATTCAAGGCTAGTAGTTAACAGAATTCAAATTGTGACCATAGTCTGCGTTACCAGAAAAGACTAGTATATAAGCCGAATCATTTCTTCAATAAACTACTTCTGCTGCTAGTTGTCCTAGCTATCACTCTGCCCAGCCGTGTCTTCATTTCTTGTGTTACAGGTCTCCCTCAGTCCGAGTTTCATCCACTGTGCTTTGAGACTCCTATCTTCGTCTACTGCTCCAACCGACTTTTGTTGAGTTCTAACCTCTAGGCCTTAACAACCTGAGCCTATACAAGAGCCACATTCTGCCGGTGATGACCTACGCATCTCCCGTTTGGTTCCCTCAAAGGATATGCGACATGTCCGGACTTGAGAGATTACAGCGCCGATTTCTCCGCCGAGTTGAAAGACGTTGTCGCCTCCCCGAAAGAACGCTAGCTCTCGTCTCCGTTGAGGAGCTGTTCAAAGGCGCTGACATGGCTCAACTTCGACGAATGACTCGAACAGAAAGCCCAGACTTCGATCGCATGTTCGATCTCAGAGAGAGCTCGACGAGATCCGGATATTCGTTCCACGCGAAGAAAATCCCACGTTCCGACAACCTAGCCAAATTGTTCCCTTGGCGAGTAGAGAAAGCCATGAACGCACAAACGTAGACGTCATGATACCAAGCCATTATCTTCCGTTCAAGTTTAAACGATCCAGAGTTTTAATAAGTCATATACCCCCCGTTTTTATGTCAATAAAAAAAAATGCGTACACATCAAAATCGAGCCTGAAACCGGAGTGTTTCGTACAGGGGAGCCATTCCTGACGGACATAGGCCACCCCTCCCCTCTTCCTCCTCATTTTTCCGCAAAAAAAAAACCATTAGCCGGTCTCCTATAGAGATGAATGCCTCTCGCTGCCGCCCCGCAATGGAGGCGATCACGGGATCCAAAAATTCCAACGCCGGCGCCGCAAACAAGGCAAACCGTTGGACGCATCTACACCGTTCATCCAAACAACCATGAGTGTTTCTTCCTCCGCTTACTCTTGGTGAATGTACGGGGACCGAAGTCTTTCCTAGATCTCAGAACCGTTGATGGCGAGCCTTGCGGAACATATCGGGAAGCATGCCGTAAACTGAACCTCCTCGAAGATGACGTGCATTGGGACACGACTCTCGCCGACGCTGCCGCAACCGCTCATCCGCATCACATTCGTACCCTTTCCGCAATCATTTCAACCATGTGCGCACCTTCTAATCCGGAAGATCTTTGTTAAAAATACGACGATCACATGAGTGAAGACTTCTTGCAATGAAAGGGTCTCATCGCAGTTAAGGGTCTCAAAGGTTAATAACCGCGGTTAACCGCAATATTCCGCGGTTATTAACCGCGAAATATTGCGCCACCACAGTAAACCAACCAGATTCTCATCACCCACCGATGAGAGGAGCTGGAAACCGATACCGGCTATTTGAACATGCCGCGAGGCTCGTGTATCGGGGCGTGGAATCTGACCATTGGGATCTCTCCGCTGAGTCAAAGACCCATGTCTCCGCTCTTTCGAGTGAGAGCCACAGCGGACTCGAGTCAGACACCTCGGTTTTCCATCGAAATCTACGCTGAATCATTTTGAGTTTGGAGGTTACGATTTCGTGGATTCGAAAGTCGGCGCTTCGCGGACGTCTCTCCTGTGTGAGAAACTGCGTGCGCTGAGCAGACGAGATTAATTTGCGCTGGGTCATGGTTTCAGTAGCGGATCCAGGAATGGCTCGAGGGGGGGGCGGTTTCAGATTTTCGGTGTTCCGGGAATATTTTTCCAGCCTTATGATGCGGTTGAATATTGAATTGTTTGTTTGATGTTTGTTTAGTACAAACATTTATCTATTTCTGAAAAGATTCATGAAATTCTCTCTTCTGATCTGTACATTCCGCCTGGGAGATCGGACTCGAGGGGGGGGCGATCGCCCGATCGCCCCCCCCCCCTGGATCCGCCACTGCATGGATTATGGGGGGACACGGCAATAGGGTAGGATTCAAAATGGCGATCCTCCGCTATTTCAGCGGGCGAGCGGTGAGAGCGCGTTTGGGAGTCTAGCTGTCGAAGGCGCTTAAGCTTCGGGCTGCGAAGGGCGCTTTGATGCCGATCGCTCCGTTATTTGAGTTACTTATCCAGTTACGCGAATTCCGTGATGTGGGTCGAGGGGAGGTTCAGGACGTTTGTTAGCTGGCACTCATCATGATGGAGTGCGCATTGTTTCCTGCGTTCCCATTCTGAAGTCAAATAATCCAGCACCCAATCGCTGCCTGAATCGCCCGATTGCGGTCAGGAATGGGCATCGAAATCTATGGAATGGCACATCTAAGTCGACGGGAACGGAGCAGGATCGTATATTTATCAGAAAGCAGCGAAAAAGAACGCTTGGTCGGGACTCATCAAATTGCTATATATTATCCGAGGCATCTGATCCGCCCCCTCATGATTCGCAAGTTTGGATTCATTTTGAGCATTTGAACAAGAGCATGATCGTCTTCAGACTACCCATGTTTCGCAATTACATCGTCTCAGAATTTCAGTTCTTGTACAACGTGGCGATGACTTTACGAGGACTTAGGTCCCAAGCAAGAGGTCTGTGCGAGAGTTGTGCGCTTCGCATGTCAACTTCAATCACGGCTCACCGTATCCCGTCTGAATCAAGTTTGACTGCAAAAGCTCGAACATCATTCGAAGCCTGAAATAAGGCATATCACGCTGCCTGAAGTTGATCTCCGAATGCCGAGCTTCATAGTCTGCGTACTTAAGGGCAAAAACACCGCAATCAGATCCGTTCTGTTGTAAAGGTAGATTCTGGACGTTTCCGATATGCCATTCGTCTTAGTTGAGATGACGATTTCGCTTCGTTTCATATTCTTGTGCCAAGAAGTCCAGAATGCTCTCAAGACTCTTGTCACCCGTGTTCCCCATCAAATCCATATATTTTATCTCCTTGGAGCGAAAATCGACGATCATCATGGACCACTGCATTGCTGAGTGTACGGGTATGAGCAGCATGTCGTATGCGAAAAAATCGTATTTCCGTGTCCAACGTTGAACGTCTTCATGATTGGGCCCGTTGTAGCACGTCAGGAAAAAAGTATCAAATGCGTAGACTTTTGGCAGACACGGATTCTCCCCATTCCGTTTAACGACCAGACTCAGGTAGGAATTTATGATAACGTCGTTTAACAGTTGAGACCGGTGAGGGTTTGCAGATCTCTGGTAGCAATGGCTTGTCTGGATATGTGAGAGAGAACGCGGTCCGGGGGATTCCCCAATGCTTTCTCTATGACGACATGCATGTCCTCAGTGAGTGGCATACTTTGGGGATCCGATGGACTGTTTTGAACCTCATCCTGATCCTCAGAATCTGAGGCTGAATTCAGACTTCTACCAAGATGTTCAGGATTAACGAACTCGTCTTCAATCTCAATGGATGCTTCTAAGTTCGACACTTCATCTACATTCTCGACGACAAATCCGTACCGTGGAACATCATCAGAGAGCGTCCGAAGATCTTGGGAGATTTTGCATACGCAAAATATCATTGCGCTGATCGGCACGGAAGTTGAAGAGCAAGCAATGGTCGGTGATTCTCTTCGCGAAGTCCTCCCAGAGCCGAAAACAATACAAATCCAAGGGCTGAACGAAACCCGTTGAGCCTTCGGGGAAGACTATCACCGCAACTTCCTTGTTCGGAATAGCATGGAGCTCCTGATCTCTATGGCCTCCTCAAGAGTCGACGTATATCTCACACTCAGCGAACGAGGAACCGCGCGAAACGTAGCAGACAGCCGTGAAGAAGTTTAGAGAGTCTAGGGGAGCACGGCAATAATCCCCCACAACAAACCTTTGTTTACAATTCGCGCAGACGAATGGATGCATTTTCATGACATCTGTCGATGGCGGGCGGTGTCATAACCGAGCGAAATGTTGTGAACTCGAGGCGAGGAGCCCGCTAAGTTGACGGCGAAACCGTGGCGGTTCCAGCGGCTCTGCGCGGCAGGTCTAAGGTAGCCCCTGCGAAGAGATACTTTTCATGAATTGAGCTCTGAGAGGCGACAAGGTGTTGGGATTATGGATGTGGGCTCGGGAAACGAACCGGGATTTTGATCAGCTGTCAGATTGGCTGACAGATGACCCGAGCGGGCATTTTGTGAACCACGGTGTAAAGTTGTCTATTCTACGAATGAGAACACACGGCTTGACGAGAACTTGCAACCTGCCCGCTCTCGCTGACTGCTTGCGTCTTTATTGTTTCTCTGCATGTCGTCTGCTTGCGGCGGGAGCCACAAATGTTACTCGGTCTCTCATCAGTATTAGATTGATATTATTCGGCTCTCTCTCACAAGGATAACATCTTTCCTTCTCTGGAAATTAAATTATTTTGGTATCGTAGGAATGATCCCCATTCTTTTTTTAGGAACGTGAGTATGAGCAAGGTGAGTATCTAGAGTTTGGTATTGGGATTCTGGAGGATCGTCGTACACCAGCGCCGGTGTCCGCACGGACTTGGGGGACGGAGCCACGCGCGGCGTTAAGTGGCTGAGCGGTCGCCACTGGGACTTCAGGAGCACTGCCCTCAGGGACACCACCCATCCCCGCTGGGAGTGGACCCAACGGAATTTCGCTATCCTCGGGTCGGCATGATCCCTCACGTGGGCGCAACGCCTTGCAGTTCCGGCGGTATTGCTGTCCCGATTCCGTACGAACAATGTAGGATCTCGGGTCGGGTGTGATGCTGGTCACCACAGCTGGAATCCACGAGCGGATGTCGACCTGCAACCAGACCTTCTGACCAATTTCGAGCGGACGAAGCTCATGAGCATGCTGATCGAAATACTCCTTCGACGTAGAAGCGCTTTCTGCTAGTGTCTTTCTTCGTTGAGCCCAGAGGCCGGTTCGTTGAGTCTCAAGTGCAGCGGCAGGCACTGGGAGCAGACTGCGTAGAATTCTTCCGTTTGATAGTTCCGCCGGGGTGATGCCGTCTGGGGCCGGGATCAGTCTCATGTTCAAAAGTGCCATGTCTAAGTCGCCACCGCTGTCGTGCGTTTTCCTCATGACGCCCTTTAGAGTCTGAACGGTGCGCTCCGCGAGTCCGTTGGCTTGCGCATGTCCGGGGGAGCTGGTTTGATGCGTGATGTCCCATTCGCGTAGCTTCGGTTGGAATGCATCACTTGCAAATGGGGGTCCGTTGTCGGAAATCATCTCCCGCGGCAACCCGTGAGCTGTCCACCACCGGGCCATCGTTTTGATAACCGCACCAGCGTGCGTAGCCTGCATCCTCTCCACCAAGAAATTTTTGGAGAAGTAATCCACCATTACCATGTGTGAATCACCCTCCAGATGAAAAAAGTCTACGCCAACCGTGTGCCAGGGGTGTGGAGGAGGCGGGAGCGGCATCAAAGGTTCCTTGCTGTTGGACCTGGAGTACTTTCTGCAGTATTGGCACGACTCGACACACGTGCGGAGGTCCACAGTGAGGCCCGGCCAGAACACCGCGGCCCGTGCTTGCCGGAGCATGCGCTCGTATCCCTGGTGAGCGCTGTGTAGCACCTGAATGATGAGTTGTCTGCAATTCGATGGTATCACTAGTCTTTGTGCCCGGTAAATAAGGTCGTCCTCAACCGTGAGTTCGTCCCTATACTCCCAGAACACTCTAACCGCCGGATCCACGTTAGACTCGTGATGTGGCCATCCCTTCCTGATGTAGCCGGCAACGCGAGCAAGTTGGCGGTCCCGCCTTGTCTCGTCCTGCAGCTGGCACTTGCGACTCTCCGACAACGACGTCATGGCGTGGATTTCCACGGCTCGCGCCTCAAGCTCGGGAGTGTGAATCTTGTCGCTGACGGGTGCTCTGGACAGTGCGTCCGCAATGTACATGTACTTTCCTGGAACGTACGACAGCTCGAAATCGTAGCGAAGTAGACGCATTAGCATTTTCTGTAACCTCGGACTGATGAGGGCAAAGCTCTTCTTGACTATACTGACAAGCGGTCTGTGATCCGTCTCGATGTTCACTCTGGATCCATGGATGTAGAAATGGAAGTGCTCGCAAGCGAACACCACCGCCAAGAGCTCTTTTTCAATCTGGGCGTAATTGCACTGGGTCGGTGTAAGGCTCAAAGATGCGTATGACACGGGTCGGCCGCCCTGAAGTAAAACTGCACCGAGGCCATATGAAGAGGCGTCAACGCTGAGCGTGGTGACTTTAGTTGCGTCGAAATGTGCCAGAACCGGCGCCATGGTGAGAGCACTCTTGAGATCCTGGAAGGCTCGCTGAGCATCGTCCGACCAAACGAAATCATCGCCCGTCCTGAGGAGCGCTCTCAATGGCGCGGATCTTTGGGCGCAATTCGGAATGAACTTTGCCACATAGTTGACGATTCCCAGAAAACTTCGCACTCCCTTCGAGTCGTCTGGAGCCGTAATCGCTTGAACTGCGGCGATGCGACTTTTTGGGACTGCTATGCCGTTCTCCCCGATGTCATGACCAATGAAACGGACTGACGAGCGACAGTATTGGAGTTTGCTTCTCTTAAGCTTGAGGCCGACAATTCGGCACCTTTCAAAGAACTGCTGGAGGTTCCTGTCGTGCTCCTCCTTCGTTCTACCAGGGATCAGGAAATCGTCTACGCAATTCAGGACACCGTTGAGATCTGAGAAGTTGGCGTGAATGACCTCGGAGAAACGCTCCGATGCGTCTATGATGCCGAAAGGCAACCGCTTGAACTGGAAATTCCCCCATTGCGTGGAGAAAGTGCATAGGTTACTAGCTGCCTCGTCGAGCGGGAGATGCCAGAAGGCTGAGTCGCCGTCTACGACCGTGTAATGCTTCGCACCGTTGAGGGCCGCGAAGAGCTCCTCCGTCTTTGGCATGGGGAAGTTTTTTCTCTGGAGATGAGGGTTAATGTAGCGGGGATCGAGGCACATCCTCAGGCTTCCGTCCTGTTTTGAAACAATGACCAGGGGCAGGACGTAGTCCGTCGGATGCATCACCCGCTGTATTACGCCTCGTTTCTCCATTTCGTCGAGCTGTGACTTTATTCTCTCTTTGATGCGGATCGGTGCCCTTCGTGGAGGAAAAATCTTCGGCTGCGGTCGATCGTTTTTCTTGAAAGTGAGTGTTTGCACTGCGTTTATGAATCCCAGCTTGCTATCGAAGAGGTCGCTGTTGTCCCGGATTACTGTCGGAATTCCCTCCTCCAGGGCAGAGACTCGTGTGTCCTTTGTGCTCGGTCGCATCACCAGGTTCATGGCCTCGCAGTCGCGCAGCCCAAGAATCGGCGGGGCTGATGTGCGGACCACGTAGAAGGTGATGATGCGTTCGCTGTCGCTCCCGGGTATCTTACAGAGGATCGAGCACGTGCCCGCTATTGCCAGGCGGTGGTTGGAGTACGAGATGATAGTTTTGTGTGCTGCGGATAGCGCGGGTTTGGATGGAATGCCTTTGAACTGCTGCCATGGAATGATTGAGACAGCAGCACCGGTATCGAGCTTGAAGGTGATTCGAGCTCCCTGCCTACCGACGAGCAGTTCTTGCCACCAGTTGTCGTGCATCTGCATGTTTTCGCCCGTGCAACCCATCTCATAGAGTTTCAGGGAGAAAATTCGCAGCTCGTCGCAGTTGACATCATCGGCCGGAGGATCGGTCTCCGGTGTTTCCCGGATCGCATGAACCTTCTTTGAACACGCGTTTGAATAATGACCACGTTTCTTGCACTTCAGGCATTGTATTGATGCAGCTCGGCATTTTCCATCGGGATGGAAACGACACCCGTTCTCGCATATCACCTTCGGCGGCGGGCGCGGCGGCAAATTGCGATGCGTGTTGATCTGGTCGATGCGCTGGATATCACTGGTCTGCGAGGTGGCAGATGAGCTGATTTGTGCTTCAATTTTCTTCGCATTGATGAACTCGCGGCAGCGAGGCAGGTCATTTCGCCGCCGCCATTTCGCCGAAGGCCGCTTCGCCGCCGCCACTCCGCCGCCGGGTCACTTCGCCACCGGGTCATTTCGCCGCCGGGCCGTTTCGCCGCCGTGCTGAGAGATCATGCATACGTAAATACCTTCTGAAGATCCGTCTCTCTCGAAAGCTTGGAAGCCAGCGCGTGGTGGAGTAGATCGTCGGGGATTCGGTGAGGTTAGGTTAGATGAAGGGCGAGCGAGCGAAGCGAGCGAGCAGTCTGGCGATTGAGGTTGTCGACGTTGGCTTTGGCCACAAGTCGGTAATCCTGCTCTGCTTTACATTCTCTGTCAAGTTTTGAACCCAGCGCACCGAATTCGACACTATTCTCGAGCCAGCGGCGAAACGACCCGGCGGCGAAATGGCTCGGTGGCGAAATGGCCTGGCGGCGAAACGGCCGTCGGCTAAACGGCGGCGGCGAAGTGGCGGCGGCGAAGTGGGGTGGACCGCGCGGCAGATTTGCAGCGCCCTCTGCATTGATGTGGCTTCTGTGCCGTGATGTAAAACGTGCTGCTTCGCCTGAGGGTTGTCAAGTCCGATTATTAAAAGCGATGTGAGAAGTGACGGGACGCATGATTTGCAGAAGTTACACTCGTCCGCCTTCCGTTCCAAATCTTCGAGAAAGACTTCTAGCGTACGATCCTTCTGGCTTATGTTGAAAAGCTCGTACCTGCTCTGAGTGAGGTTTATTTCCTCACGGAACGCCTCACTCATCAGCTTCAGAACGTCGCTTATCGTAGATGTGTCTGTTATCTTCGGTTTGACATACCGTTCGAACTCTCGGACACCGATGTCCCCGACCGTGGCGAGGAATGTTGCGATTTGGGCCTTGGGCTTCTTCTCGGATAGCTCGACCGCATCGGCGAACCACTCAAACTTCCGTCTCCATAGCTTCCACGAGACGAAACGGTTCTGGTTGAGATTAACGGTGAACTCAGCTGGCGCTTTGATGATTGTTGATGGCATTGTGGCTTGCGGAATGTGGCGAGTCCGTTGCGAGGTTGCTAAACGGGGTTCGTAACTCTGACACCATGTAAAGTTGTCTATTCTACGAATGAGAACACACGGCTTGACGAGAACTTGCAACCTGCCCGCTCTCGCTGACTGCTTGCGTCTTTATTGTTTCTCTGCATGTCGTCTACTTGCGGCGGGAGCCACAAATGTTACTCGGTCTCTCATCAGTATTAGATTGATATTATTCGGCTCTCTCTCACAAGGATAACACACGGGAAGGCGGTCAGTCTCCCGGACTCAGAGCACTCAGTTACATGAAGTCTCGTACATGCTATACCTTCCCAACGGGTCCTTGCAGTGATGGCTTGGGAGAATGGGTTCCAGTTCAATTGGCCCTCGGAAGGTTTCCATCCCTCGCGACGTGGACGCTTGAACTATGAGGGACATGTTTTTTTTTTGTGTTTTTTTTTTGTGTTTTTTGTGGTTCTAGTTCTTCAGGCGATCCTTCGCAAGTTTAGCTCCCGCCATAGCCGGTCGGGATGATCTTGGACTGCGTTATTACGTATATCATTCGTTGCCGGAAATATGGCATGTTGTTCTGATCGAAGTTGATCTTTGCGTCTTGAGAAGCGTAATCCGCATACTTCAGGGCGAAAACCCCGCAGTCCGATCCATTTTGTTGCTGAGGCAAGTTCTGCATATTCGTGACGCGCCATTCGTTGAAATCAAGTTGACATTTTTTCTTATCTGCAAGCTCTTCGGCCAAGTAGGTCAGCAGCTTTGCCAGACACGCATCGTTCCGTCCGCCCATAGAATCCATGTATTTGATCAGCTTCTCCCGTAGATCAATGACAACCATGCACCAGTGCTTATCCGTGTGTACGGGCACGAGGAGCATGTCATGGGCGAAAATGTCGTCAAGGCGGGTCCATCGACGAACATCGTTGTATCCCATTTGGCTGTAGCAGAGGAGAAAGAACGTGCTGAACGCGTACACTTTTGGCAAGCTTGGATTCTCTCTGCTACGATTCACGATAAGATTCAAGTACACATTGACAATGACGTCATTGAGCCAATTGAGTCCTGTCAGTGTCTCTAGATCTTTGCGAGTAACAGCCAGCCTGGAGACCTTCACGTCGACCAGGACTCGATCTGACGGCTCTCCCAACGCTTCTCCGATTACATCTCGCATTTGATCAGTAAGCTGCGGTATTTGTGGATTCGTTGACTTGCAACCAGCGGCAGGATTTCGAGCATGTCTCTGATGTTTAGCATATGTATGGTCTTCGAGATGCCGGGAGGTGACAGTCCGATCGTACTCTTGGTCAGATATTGGTTCCTCCCAGATAGATGTTTCGTGTACGGTGGGATTAGATGCGGGGGCTCGGGAAATGGTTGAAGATGCCGATTGTGCGGTATTCGAACCATGTTGCGAGATCCTGTCAGCACTCGCGTCAGAGTCGTCGTCAGAGCTCCCGGACCAGATTTCGAAGGAATCCAGCGCATCCAGAGTATCTCCATCATATGGGTCTTCTCCAGGCGCCGACACTGTGACGTCTGAAGCTAAATCCTCCTCTGGATACTGGGAGCTCGCTTCAGTCAGAAACGCTTGTAAAGCCGGATCCACCGGCTCAGTGTCATCGACGTTTTCTAGGTTGAGTTGATGATTCTTCTTACCGACCTTGTACTTGACCCGATCGATAAATTCTATAGCGGTGATCTCCCCATTCGCAAGCAACGTCCAAGATGTGTAGATTCTGATCTGGTTCTTCCTGGTCGCTTTATTCGGCCTCGATTGTATGTGCTCAATCCCCCTATCGTTGATGAGCTTGTTGACCACAACGTCTTGAGCGAACTCTGTTATGATTGAGACGAGTGACCAGACAGGACCATGAGGGCCTGCCCTGCGCAGAAGCTTGCTGTTGTTTGACTCAACATCATTGTTCGTTCGCTTTCTCAAGCGGTACACGGAGAGGTCTTCTGAACCCACAGCGTGGAGCCAGTAGGAGGACAAGTAATCGAGGAAAGGAGGGAATCCGACGTGTAGATTTCGGGCTCGATCGGCGAGGGAGTTGAAAGTAGACTCAATCAGTGTTGCGGGGAGCAAGGGCAGCGCTGTGAAAGCCAAGAAGTTTGACAGAATTTTACCCGGCTTCCGAATTTCGCTCGCTAGGCCCACCGTGCCTGCTCTCTTCACCAAACTTTGGGAATAATGAAAAAGGCAACCGTAGAGCTCAACATCCGGAAATTCTCTCTTGACAGCACACCGCATTGCCCGATCCCAATCGCCCATGTAGGCTGGAATACGCAGTCCAGGTGATGCCTGTTTGAGGCATTGAAAAATCCATTGGTAAGCAGCAGCATCAGCCGAATTCATAAGGCGCAAGCGATCATTCCTACATGACTGCCCCAGTTCCCGTGCATGGTGAAGAGCTGCGTACAGATTTTTCGGGGAACGATCTTGTACGTTGCATCGGCATGAAGCATCCTTGCGTCGCTCAGCAGTCCAAGGAGGGATTCAGTTGTGAGTACAACTATGTTGTGCTCCGGACTGAAGAAACTGAGCAGTCGTTGCCCGTCTTGTGTCATCGTAAACCCAGGGTGATTTTCTGTTGTAATCTTCTCATGAAGTTCCCGAAGAGATCTGACTTTTCCCGATCTCATCTTGTTTGCGTGATGACGACATGTACGAGCGTGCCTCACCGGCACGATCCTGGATGCCGCACCTAGACTGAGTTTGCGGCGCTGCTGCAGGGTTGCATCAACCGGATTCTTACGGGGATTCTCGCGTATATCGGTGATCCAGTCAGTCCTCGCTGTGCGATATTCTACACCGTACCCTTCTTCATCGGGCAGATGGTTATGAATTCCGGTTAGCTCAGTAATCTCGCCAGTTTGCTTGATCTTGGCGATGACAGGACATCGGGTGATCTTATACGACTTGCAGGTTAACGTGACTACTGTTTTGTCGCGATTTGTTCTCTTGATATGGAAGAAGAACGGGGCAAAACCGTCAGGAGGGCTGGCACCTTCGACGTTGTAGCGACCTCTTTCGTCACACCAGCAATCTCCCCCCATAACGAAGGCTTGGAGATCGTACGAAAATTTTCGCACCAGCCATCATCAACGGTCCGAATCTTTACGTCAGTCGCAGCGGAATTCTCTGATGTGAAATTATTTTGACTCTTGGAACGTCGGATCTAATCTGCCCGAAACGATCTGGTATGTGATCAGTTCAAGTTCATGTTTCAGAATTTGGAGATTGACTCTTTCTGAAGACGAGGGCGATTTCTAGAAGATCTGTACGAAAAACAGAGTAACTGGGCAAGAGTGAAGCATCCACGTCTTGAAGCCGTCGAAGGACGAGGTACAAAAACCTTTGAGAGCGAAGCTGGTTTTGATCAGCCGTGAACAGACGAGAGTTGTCGAGTAGGAGACACTGTCAAAAATGGTTCGCTTGCACTTTGTTGAGACTGTTCACTGATGCCGCGGGAAACTGATTTCTACGATGAGCACTCCACAGGAATCCGAAAACGTTTGACAAGAGCACCGCGACTTCCGCCAAGAAGTTTGAATTCAAAAACCGTTGACGTTGTCTCGAGCGATTTCCGATTCGGGACTTCCTAAACGCTCTTAACTTAACTCGAACTGGAACATTTGAGCTCTGCTTGACCAAATGCTTCTTCTTGGAAGACCATTGATCATATTTTAATCGCCCCCCAAAATTCTCCCTGCCTAAACCGGAAGTCCGTGCTCCGAGCTCCGTGGATGACCTAACCACGTCACCCTGTCGTCACCCGATTCGGGACTTCCTAAACGCTCTTAACTTAACTCGACCTGGAACATTTGAGCTCTGCCTGACCACATGCTTCTTCTTGGAAGACCGTTGATCAGGTCTTAAGGGGGGTGGATACTATCGGGGGTCCGAAAAATCGAATTTTTGTTTGATAGCGGCAAAAATACCACAAGTCTTCCTCTTCGCAACGCGACCGATCCCGATCCAAAATTTCAAAAATTCGCGCAACAACGGATCAAGGTGCACAGCATGTCATCGCCGAGTCTACATCTACTCAACAAATGAATTCATCATGGAGGTGCACGACGTAGTATATCGTCTCAACTGGTCAGTAATATTCGGCCCTGGCGTCAGGCATGAAAGGGCCACCGTCTGCATAACCGCAGCTGCGGGTGTCTGGGATACCATGTGCAAGACACACGACTGTTTGGAAAGGCTCGGCTCCAGCGCGCGGAGACCGCGCGGTTCAATATCTGTCATGGCGCGTATCTCCCGGAATGACCGGAAAGGTAGCAGAGGATGTCGAAGAAGAGACAAACAAAAGAAGACTTGTTCCAATGGGTCTGACTGTCGGAGAGAGCTGTCGAACTGAGATGAAAACAAGAGACACCATCCGCATCCAACGAAACCGAAGAAAAGAGCGGAGCTGCGAGCGGCCCGCGCGTGATATTTTGAGGGTCGACGACGAAGAACGTGGAGGAGCTCGAGTATGGGCCCGGTGACCCGGTATGGGATCGTAATAAGATCGTCAACTCTTGCAATGAATATTTGAAGTCAAAGTTTTGTGAAAGTTTGAATCGCTTTTTCACGCAACGTCATCCGCCGCACTGGTACCACCCATTGCTCGCTGACGATAAGGAATATTTCGATTCTGTTTGCGGGGAATTATTCCTGAGGAACACCACTTGTGCCCCCTAAAAGTCAAGCCTGATCGAAGCTCTCAAAATATTTTTCGGAACCCGATGGATTTTGGAAGAAGAAAAAATTTCGAGATTTTCATGGAATCTATTTTTTTTCAGAAACTTCCACAGCTCGTATTGCTTTTGGCTTTTAGGGGGGCACAAGTCCTGAACCTCTTCTATAACAGGGGAGTCGGTTTTTTCTTCTCAGATAATCTGCGTGCCCGCAGTGGGTGGTACCAGGTATTATGCATACCATCGACTCACATAATTCTCAATGTCGAAGGAATCACCGAAACGCATTTCTGTTTGTGCGGATTGGTGGCCGAGGGGAGGGGCTTTGTACCACACACCGTGCATTATTTCCGGAACTCCCGGTGTTTCAGGAAAAAAAGACCGAACCTGACTCTTTTCGTGAGAGGCGAATAGTATCCACCCCCCTTTTAATCGCTCCCCAACATTCTCCCCGCCTAAACCGGAAGTCCGTGCTCCGAGCTCCGTGGATGGCCTAACCACGTCACCCTGTCGTCACCCGCCTATTACAGTCAACTCCCGGTAATACTCAACACACGGTAATACTCATACACATAATTCGGAAAATGCCGATTGCTATAGCAATTTTTTAAACGGTTTCCCGTAACTTGGACCGTAGGCTCCAAATCGAAACCATCCGATAAGCCGGAAAACACCTAATTACTTGGAGCTCAGACACGAAGAAATTGGTACACCGCGATTCTGTATTACGGGGAGTTGACTGTAGCTCGATCTGCCTGTTTTTGTGCCCGCTTCCCCTTGTTTGCCTGTCCTATTCCCAAGTTTCCCATGACGCGTAGATTGACGACCGTCTTGCGGTGCTGGAAACATCCATCGGTAGTTCATCGGAGGGAGCCGAACCGTCGGACTGAAATGAGGAACCACGACTGCTGATCTCTGAACGATGATGGTGGAACCTTCGCAAGATCTGCCACGACGAGTTCTCTAGCTCCATCTGAATCAATCCGAGAAGAAATACGCCTCAACACTCCCGCTGCGCGCAATATTCTCAATGTAGCCTCATTCCAATTGAGAATATCTAATACTTTGCGCGAAGTACTCTGAAGTCCCGCAGATAACGAACCTTTTCCTCCAAAAATTTGACCGAGAACCCCCCCAGATAGCGAACCGTTCAGATGACGAACCTTGCAGATGGCAAATCTTTCAAATAGCTGGTCTAGTTCACTATTCGTCAGGTTCGTTATCTTCAGGGTTCGTTATGCGAAAGGTCCGCTATCTGAAGGGTTTTCTCCCTCAACGCTCGTCAAGAGGTGGATTGATCGATTCTTCAATGGATCAATAGATATGCTTTATTGAATGATCGAACATAGGGTGGTTGACTATACCTAAGCTCGGGCCCAGGATTATGCCTTCTTCTTCATGTAACTTCTGTACGGATAGGTCGATTGCACTGAATGTCTGGAGCACCCGGCGATGAAAACACGAAAAATCATAGGAATATTCATTTTAGCCTGTTTCATGGATTTTCGTGCACCCTTGTGGAGGAGAATGGGATCGAGTCTCCCTCCAAAGCGTTGTAGAAGATTCCCGGGAGTGGTTTTCACAACATCGCCGGGGATCGGCTTATGACTTGAGAGAGGCAAGATGCAGTTGGAGTCGAGTCGATGAGATCTCGTGGATAGATGGCATCGAGCATGGGGTTCAGCATTTGAATTGAGCAAAATGCTCCCAATGCATCAGGAAACCACGCGCCCCATCTGGACAAGGGAGCATTACTAGCATTTCAGTCCTCAGGTCGTAGCTCTGAAGTTCTATCTCGATCGATCCGTCAACATTGGTCACCGTCCCGTTGCCGGAGGAAACACTCGGAGAGTGATGTGCTCGCAACATTGTCCGGCTTGAATAGATACGAAAGAGGCCGGAACAGAAGCCCGTCAAAGTCCCCGAACAGCTTACTTCCTTCCCCGCCTCGAACCCTTTCCGACTCCTGTTGACGTTGGCCGTGGTGCCCACTGCGGGAATCCTGGAAGCTGACAATCCTCGAACATACACACCCTGAAATGCCGCGTATGACGAACCCTTTTTTCTGATATTGAGAGGCTTCAAAACTCCGCTTATGTGATGGAAAGTACATCCTCAGAGAATTGTTCATGGTTTATCGGCAGGAATCTACCACGGAAAAGTCCCAAGGCATACAACGGTCATCACACACGCTGAGTTTCTAAGTCTCCCAAGATCAGAGAAAGGGGTTCTTTATACGCGGCACTTCAGGGTAATCGTCGCTTCGAATTATTGAGATCTGCAGATCCGCCCTCGCTTGGAACCTCATCAGCAGAAGCAATGCTGTCTCGACTCTTTCAATTCGTGAGCTGCATTTGATTCCGCATCATACTATCTCTTTGCTCCGCAAAACACATTTGGTATGGCCGATACAGTGCGGATGCACCTCACGGCAGCGCTGGCGCCACAGAACCGATCGAGGAGCAATGTTCGCTCCGCCGACACAGCGGGCTCGTCGCTTGAACATCACAGCATTTCGCACGCCTCTGCAAGCGCCCGTCCTCGGCAGACGGTGACAGAATGCATCCATTCGTCTGCAAAATCTGTAAACAGTGCTTTGTTGTGGGGGATTATTCGATTATTGCCTACACCCAGTCTAGGCCATCGTCCCGCACAACGCACAACAGACGAAGAGCAGACGACGAGCACTGAGGATGAACGCATTCCGGCGGAGGCGGGCGGTCGGGGCACGGAGAAAACGTCGCTATCCCCGAGAGCGAGCCCGCTATGTCAGCGGAGAAATCCCGGCGGTGTGCAGCGTTCTTGCGGTGGACTGTAGGTAGCGCGCGCCCCGCGAAACAGGTTCATAGTTGATCTTGATGGATTCCGTGGATCGAACAAGCTGCAGGAAGCGCGTGACGGAGAAGGAGGTTAATCCTTCAATAGTAGAACCTGGCATCCCCGGGTGGCATACCACGCTGGCGATTAGTGAGGAGCCCGTGGGGCTCTAACGAAGCCTTTGGGAAGATCTTCATCAGGTGAAGATCGACCCTTAACCTGGCTGCTCCATCGCTCGTGGAAAATCCAAAGGTTGTTTCAGTGCAGGTTTGTGACCGGATGGGACCCTGCAGCAACCGATCGGGGGGGGGGGGGGGGGCACTTCCGAGGCCACAACTGGGCGTTAGGCGAGTTTGGAAGCTGAAAGCCAGGCTCGACGATTGAAGGATTAACCTCCTTCTCCGTCACCCGCTGCCTGCAGCTAGTCCGATCCGCGGAATCCATCAAGATCAAATATGAACCCGTGTCGCAGGGCGCGCGCTACCTACAGTCCACCGCAAGAACGCTGCATACCGCCGCGATTTCTCCGCTGACATAGCGGGCTCGCTCTCGGGGATTGCGACATTTTCTCCGTGCCCCCGACCGCCCGCCTCCGCCGGAATGCGTTCATCCTTACTGCTCGTCGTCTGCTCTCCGTTTGTTGTGCGGGACGATGGCCGTTTCCCAGTTTAGAAACAACAAATGCTGCAGTCGCAGAGTGGCGCTATTTTCGAATCCATCGCTCGTTCGGAGGACATAAGAATCCTCTTCAAGAATTCTCAGAATCTCAAAGGCGGCGGCGGTCAATCAAAATCTTGAAAAAAGTCCTCATAGACGCCCATGTTAAAATTTGAACATTGACGAGGCTGTTATTCTGTGAAAACAAAAAACGGGGGAAAGTGCTCTTCATCATGCTCTTCCAAATGACGTCGTCTGCTACGGTGGAAGACGGTCGCGCTGCGACAACGGTGGCGAAAAAAAAGAGTTTTTTCGCTGTGAATCGTGCCCTACGAAGTGTTATCATCGGAAACCGAAGAGAAACAACTTGGGCATCCCTCAAACGAAGGAACGGAGGCATATTTTCTCGTCTGCGAAGAAGAAACTTCAAAAGATGAGTATAACGGTGTGCGCCACGTGCCGCGTGGAAGCGGAAAACACACTCCGCACCACGAAGAGATGCTGTGGCTAGGGTGAAATGAAGGCCAGGACGGAATCGCTCCTGAAGTCTAAGCAAGTAGCCGACCAGAACACCATGGCCCGTTCCATGGAGGCGGAGAAGCTTCAAGCCGCCAATGCTCAAATATCAGAGTTGAAAACACAACTCGACGAGCTCCAGCAGACCAACGAAGCAATATCGCTTCAACTACAGGAGACGAACAGACTCCTCGACGAGAAACGTGTGGAGATCGACGCGGTAGAAACCGCACAGGCTATCAGAGGTATCAATTTGAACAAACCTCTGCAAGTTGAGACGACCCGAAATCCGTGTATGATACTTTACTCGGACAAGGGGCTTCGAAAGCTAAAGAGAGGCAGGCCCGAGATCGATCTCTACACACAATTCGCCGGACAGGTAGTATTTGCAGAATCAGTGTGCCGAAAAGGGCTAACGGTTCTCGAGACTCTTGCAGGCGTCAGTGCGTATCTGGAGAACAACCCGGGAATGGAGGCACATGTCATCTGTCACCTGGGAAGAGCAGAGATTAAGTCGGCCGTTTTAAGCGAAAAACCGCTGACGATCGACGATATCGCTGCTTCAATCATCAACCCTTTGGCGCAGCTAAGAGCGAAGCCGGGGGTACTGTCAGTGACCTGGTGTACTATGATGGAACCAAGAACGGTTCCGAACGCCGCCGCTGTCAACAAGGCGATCCTCTCTTCGTCGGCAATCCAGACCGCAGAGGTCCAGGCGTTTGACCTCAGAATACTTTCAGGAGACGAGCGAAACTTGGTCGCGGCTGATGAAGATATACTGGAAATACAGTATGCCGATAATGTACTAAAAAGATTGTACAATTGGTTTCACAGTCACATCGTCTCCATGCTCAACCTGACCGCTGCAGACCTGAAGGAAATCGAAAAAAAACGAGACGACTTCAAGGCCTTGCTCAGCGAAAGGGATGAGAAGAAGAGGGAAGTGCAGCAGCTGATCGACACCAAGAAACGGGTTCTTAAGAATACACTTAAGCAGCTCGAGCAGTCGAAAACCGCCCCCTGCCCCCGTTGCCAGCCGAGAGACAGCTTTGAACGGAGAGAGGAACAACCCTCGAGCAGTGGTACGGTTCCACGTTACCGTAAGAGGGACGAGGAAAGTCCCAGAGAAACCCAACACCCAAAAAGGTGGAGGAGTTACCGCGGAGGCCAAAAACACGGGCCATATCACAGCGAAGGAGACGAGCAATCACGAGGAAGATACCTAGCGGGACGCCGTCGCGACAGGGAAGACAGCCGGCCCAGGGAAAACGCCCGAAGCCGTGAAGAGCCCCGCCAAGCAAGCGAACGAGGACATAGATCCCCTAGTAGCTCTGTCAAGTTCGCGAAACCGAACGCGAAATGACAGCCCATGGGACGTCGCACCAGGGAGAGTAGAGGAAGCAGAGTCAAAAACGCTGAAAAGTTCCTTAATAAACTCAAAATTGGTATTATCAATATGAATGGTACTGAATCTAACGCTAGCAAATGGGCTCCCCTAGAGCGTGACGTCCTCTTGAAATTAGACATAGGTGTTATGCTTGTGTCAGAAACTCGGTTGATGAACGATGAGAACTGTCCCCCAATACAGGGATACAGTTTCATCAGTAGCAACAGAAAAGGAAGCAGTCATAGACGTTCCAATGGTGGTGTCGGCATACTGTACAAATCAAGTCTGGAGATAATTTGGACCGCGAAAGACAGAGATTGGCTGGCACAAGCTATACACGTAGGCGACCAAAAATGGATAATCGTCTCGTTCTACATAGCACACGGGCTCATAAGACAAGACAAGAAGTTCTTTGAATCTGTGGGCAAGTTCATCAAAGAAAAGTGCGATAGCAGCTACCACCTGTTACTTGGTGGAGATGCTAACGCACACCTGGCTGAGCTAGACGGCAAAACAAATCCTAGGGGAAAACTCCTCGAGGAATTCGCCATCGAGCATAGCTTGACCATCGTGAATCGAACAGCGAAGTGCTCCGGGCGTTTCACGAGGGGAGACTCTGCCATTGACATCGTGCTTGCCAATAATAAGGCGTACTTGGCTATGGAGTGTCTGAAAGTAGACGAAGAAAGAGAGATCACTACTATAAGTGACCACAATCTCTTAGTCGTGGAATGCGAAGCAACATTCCAGAAGGCGAAGAAGTGGCGAACCGTACGCTCGATCGACGCACAGAAAGTCGTCGAGGAAACAGAAAAAGTTCTGGATGACGAACGAGATCGAAACAGAGCCACGTATGAAACCTTCAGAGAAACACTGACGGCGAGCATGAACCGTTTCAGCAAAGAGAGAAAAGTCTCTCATCGCCCAATGGTTCATACTCCCATTATCTCAGCGCTCGAATCCATCCGCAAAGAAAAAAATCGAGAATGGAGACGACGTAGACGGCTGTGTTTACCAACACACGAGATAGAAGTCGAAGTGAGAGAGGCACAGCAGGCTGTGAGAGAGGAGGTCCAGAGAGAACTGGCGGTTAGAGACAGACGAGCTCAAAATGAGATCCTCTCCGCTCCTCGAGACATGCGCGCGAGAAAGTTCTGGGACTACGTGAAACGTTCCCAGAACGTTCGTCATCGCGTTCCCGAAGCCAGAGGCGCGAATGGAGAAAAAATACCATCCAGCGACCTCGAGGATTACCTGACCACCGTGGCAGAAAAGAAACTCTACGCGAGGGAGGGACAATCTCCAGCAGAGGAGCCGGTTCGAATGACAAAGCCGACCGGAATCCATACAACTGCCGATGATGTGACCCGGGTTCTGAGCAAGATGCAAATGAACACGAGCACCGGCTTGGATCAAATCCCCGCGAAAATTGTGAAAAAACTCACAGAAATCGGATCGGGATATCTGAGCGAGCTCTTCAATCGAATACTAACGGGGGAAGAGGCAATACCCACGGATTGGAGGGACGGAAAGGTTGTAATGTTGCACAAGGCGAACTCAAAACCGGGTGACCTCACAACATACAGACCGATCACAATATCCACCGTGCTGTACCGAATCTTCACCAAAATACTTGGTGCGAAGATACAAACCTGGATGGAAGGCAACGGAATCCTAGGCGAAATGCAAAACGGATTCCGAACAGATAGACGTGTGGATGACAATCTGTTCATCCTCACCTCGGCCATCGAAATGTCGAGACTCGACAAAACAGGACTACCACTTTGTGTCTATCTCGACTGCACAGCAGCCTATGATAGAGTCAATCGCCGGAAACTATGGGAAAAACTACATGCCATAGGAATGAACGAAGGCTTGATAGAAGTGATCCAGAAACTATACACGCATAACAGAGCTCGCGTTGAATACAACAATGCAACCTCTAGATGGGTCAAAACAGATCAGGGTCTACGACAAGGTTGCCCGCTGTCGTGCACCCTGTTCATGCTGTATATCTGGGATATGGAATCCGAGCTCCAAAAACAAGGAGCGGGATTCAGAGTGAGAACGCATAAGTGGAACACTAGGAGAAAAACTTACTTCCTGATGTCCGGGCTACTTTTTGCGGACGACCTTGTGCTCATGGCTAGGAGCTACCAGGAGATGGAAAAGCTGCTGAAAGTCATGACAAAATACGGGGATGAAAACGAACTGACATTCAACCCCGAAAAGTCGGCAGTAGTGGTATATTCATCCCACGATGTAGGGTCCCATAGGGAACTCTCGATACAGGGTAAAACTATACCTGTTGCCCGGGACTACAAATACTTGGGCATAACGCTCTCCGATTCCAGAAACTACCTGAATAAGCAGGGAGAAGCCTGGGAGAGAAGTGCAATTTCTGCCTTACACCAAATGCACGCCACGACACTTTGGGGTTTCAATAGATTCGAAATCACAAAAGTGCAGTGGAAATCGACAGCGGTGCCGAAGCTAACGTACGCAAATGCAGTACTGGTTACGGGAAAAACGCTGAGACAGAAACTCGAAAAGGCCCAGCGGTCAGCCGGAAAATGGGCACTCGGAATCCCCGAGGCGAGGGTTTCGGACGAGTTCGTGTAAGGAGAGCTCGGCTGGTCGTCGTTCGAAGCGAGGGACGCACAAAGCAAAGTGAGATACATCGAAAGGGTGAGAGCAATGCCCGATCACAGATGGCCAAAGGCAATCTTGAATATGATAGAGCTCACAAATCAGAAAACACAACTGTACCTGGAAACGGAACGCTTGAGAGTGAAATACAACTGCTCGGATATCGAAGCGCAAGCCGATGGTACCGGTAAGATACTTCTGGGACAGTTCGGTAAGCTCGTGAAAAAGAGAATATCCGAAACCCAGGAACGTTTCTGGAAGCAAAACATGCTACTGAAAACAAGTCTGCGAAGCTACAGCAAACGTAAAACAACCCGCGGTGTGCCTGGCTACCTCTACGATAACAGTCGAGGGAGCACCCTACTGGCGCTAGCTCGGGCCGATATGCTGCCCACTAGAGCCCACAAGATGAACTCTGGAGAAGACAAAACATGTCCCAGATGTGGGGTGTACGAGGAGACGACAAAACACGTTATCTTCGAATGCAACGACATCTACTACACGGAGGAAGAACTTCTGTGCCGTCTCGGACTCAACGCGGACGCGGACAACGTGGCCGACGTACGAAGGACAAGAAAAATCCTGGAGGAATGGGACAAACATCGATCTGCTGAGAAGACTTGCGCCTGACACGAAAGGCTGATTATCTGTGTACATATAAAAACTCATGTGTGCATAGAAATCTGGATCAGTAAATACCATACCATACCATACCATGAGCTCTGCATGCGTGATCTTGGAATTCTAATCTCGACCGATCTTAAATTTCGCAGACAAGTCGAGGCAGTTGTCGCCTCTGTGAACCTCCTTGGTAACATTATTCTGCGAACTTTCAGTATACGACGGGCTACTATCTCCAACTTTATCGTTCTCTTGTAGTGCCACGCCTTGTATACTGCTCCTCGGTATGGTCACCTTTTCTAAAAAGGGACGTTGCTTTACTCGAAAGGGCTCAGAGTAGATTTTTTCGCCGCGTTGTCGCGCCTTGTGGAACCTCAATGGAGATTGATATTTTTCCTACGGTCGCAGCCCTTCACAGACAAGCTGACAAACGTGTTCTCAGACGAATAATGATCTCTGTAAATGCCGATAGGTATTTTGTCGTGTCTAATAATCCGCGACGTGGCCTACTCTGCAGGCCTCATAATACTGCTCGCACCGATGTGATAAACAATGCTTTCTTCTATCGTGTTACCAGGCCAAGCTAGGCCTCATATCTTGTTACCCAGCCCATGAAATAAATGGCGTTTGAAATTGAAATTGACGTTTTTCTATTCTGACGCGGGGCTACGAGATCCCACAAGTTGGGGCGAATCGGGCTCGGACATGTCGCGGACATCCCTTGTAAGCCAGAACTAGACAATAGCACAGTAGGTAGATACTGATTGAGTTCGAAAGTGCTACCCAGGTATCCAACATATCGATTCCTACTCCGATCATCAGAGTTTCCACAGTCAGGGACCGTGTTGAGAATCGAGAGCCTCACCGCTCCGATATCTCCATCTGAGACTGTGTAAACACTGATGCACTCCCTATGGGCGACAGAATGTCGCCATGATCCTAGAGCTATCTTCCAGAGCATCTCAAACACGGAGTGGAACGTCTTCAGGGAGCCGACGGTTTACAGCCCGTCGGCATCATAAACGACTTCTGTAGCTAGTTATCTCACCCGAGTACGGTTAGAACGCATCTGGGGCAGTCGTGGGTTGCTTGTAGGATCAAGATAGGTATCCTCTCTCTAGGTACCCTTTCCAATCGTATCCGTACATCCAGTGCGAAAGTGATAAGAAGTATCCGTACAAAAATAAACTACAGTTCGTAACATCCTCACTGATCCTCCTCCTGGTACTCCGTGTTCTCGAGAGAAAGGAAGAGTCTTGTTTGCCGGTGACTGAACTTCCATGTCGGTGATCCAAAGCTAGTGAGCCATCCATATCAACATCGAAGTTCAACACTACCTACAGAGAGCAACCCTTTGTTGACTTCCTAATGGTTTACGGCCATGCCTTGACAGCTTCTGGTGTTTGCCGTGAGTCAATTGCAGTCTTCAGAATCCCAGTCGGTGAGCGTCTGTTTAGGGACGCTGAATCTCAGCAGCCCCTCTGATACTGAAGACGGAGCGATGAAAGATGACATTATTTTTCTAAATAGTTTCTGATCGAGATCGCTCGTGCGAGAGATAAAAGAAATGCGAGAAATAGGTTGATTATCTATTTATCTATCTATATAAATAAAAGGCAAAACGTTGTTTGTCTGTCTGTTCGCGATAGACTCGACTCGAGGTTGAAAAGAAGCGCACGTTCCAGGCTAAAGTCCGCTCCGCTCTCTCAACTCCTGGCAACGTGAAGATGGGCTGCCCCCAAGGAACAGTCTGCGGCGGACTCCTGTTTCTACTATTCATAGACCAAGTAAAGCACATCATTCCCGATCACATCAACTACTTGATCTATGCCGACGACGTTCGAATGTACATGCCTCTCAGCGAGCCGACCAGAGACGTAACAGCACTTCAGAAAGCCCTGGACGATTTCGCTCAATGGTCGACGTTGATAGGCCTGTCCCTATCCGCTCACAAATGTGGCGTGCTGCACTTGGGTCGCACAAATCCAAGGCACACCTACTGTCTCGATGATACTGAGCTAGCTATTCTGTCTGTTGTGAAAGACCTCGGTGTTCGACTCTCCCCAAGGCTGAATTTCGCAGAGCAGACCGACCACATTGTCAAGAGATGCTCATTGATCTGTAACTGGATCCTGAGATGCTTCTTGATAACGTCTCCATCGACATACCTGAGCCTATACAAGAGCCACATTCTGCCGGTGATGACCTACGCATCTCCCGTTTGGTTCCCTCAAAGGATATGCGACATGTCCGGACTTGAGAGATTACAGCGCCGATTTCTCCGCCGAGTTGAAAGACGTTGTCGCCTCCCCGAAAGAACGCTAGCTCTCGTCTCCGTTGAGGAGCTGTTCAAAGGCGCTGACATGGCTCAACTTCGACGAATGACTCGAACAGAAAGCCCAGACTTCGATCGCATGTTCGATCTCAGAGAGAGCTCGACGAGATCCGGATATTCGTTCCACGCGAAGAAAATCCCACGTTCCGACAACCTAGCCAAATTGTTCCCTTGGCGAGTAGAGAAAGCCATAAACGCACAAACGTAGACGTCATGATACCAAGCCATTATCTTCCGTTCAAGTTTAAACGATCCAGAGTTTTAATAAGTCATATACCCCCGTTTTTATGTCAATAAAAAAAAATGCGTACACATCAAAATCGAGCCTGAAACCGGAGTGTTTCGTACAGGGGAGCCATTCCTGACGGACATAGGCCACCCCTCCCCTCTTCCTCCTCATTTTTCCGCAAAAAAAACCATTAGCCGGTCTCCTATAGAGATGAATGCCTCTCGCTGCCGCCCCGCAATGGAGGCGATCACGGGATCCAAAAATTCCAACGCCGGCGCCGCAAACAAGGCAAACCGTTGGACGCATCTACACCGTTCATCCAAACAACCATGAGTGTTTCTTCCTCCGCTTACTCTTGGTGAATGTACGGGGACCGAAGTCTTTCCTAGATCTCAGAACCGTTGATGGCGAGCCTTGCGGAACATATCGGGAAGCATGCCGTAAACTGAACCTCCTCGAAGATGACGTGCATTGGGACACGACTCTCGCCGACGCTGCCGCAACCGCTCATCCGCATCACATTCGTACCCTTTCCGCAATCATTTCAACCATGTGCGCACCTTCTAATCCGGAAGATCTTTGTTAAAAATACGACGATCACATGAGTGAAGACTTCTTGCAATGAAAGGGTCTCATCGCAGTTAAGGGTCTCAAAGGTTAATAACCGCGGTTAACCGCAATATTCCGCGGTTATTGACCGCGAAATATTGCGCCACCACAGTAAACCAACCAGATTCTCATCACCCACCGATGAGAGGAGCTGGAAACCGATACCGGCTATTTGAACATGCCGCGAGGCTCGTGTATCGGGGCGTGGAATCTGACCATTGGGATCTCTCCGCTGAGTCAAAGACCCATGTCTCCGCTCTTTCGAGTGAGAGCCACAGCGGACTCGAGTCAGACACCTCGGTTTTCCATCGAAATCTACGCTGAATCATTTTGAGTTTGGAGGTTACGATTTCGTGGATTCGAAAGTCGGCGCTTCGCGGACGTCTCTCCTGTGTGAGAAACTGCGTGCGCTGAGCAGACGAGATTAATTTGCGCTGGGTCATGGATTCAGTAGCGGATCCAGGAATGGCTCGAGGGGGGGGCGGTTTCAGATTTTCGGTGTTCCGGGAATATTTTTCCAGCCTTATGATGCGGTTGAATATTGAATTGTTTGTTTGATGTTTGTTTAGTACAAACATTTATCTATTTCTGAAAAGATTCATGAAATTCTCTCTTCTGATCTGTACATTCCGCCTGGGAGATCGGACTCAAGGGGGGGGGGCGATCGCCCGATCGCCCCCCCCCCTGGATCCGCCACTGCATGGATTATGGGGGGACACGGCAATAGGGTAGGATTCAAAATGGCGATCCTCCGCTATTTCAGCGGGCGAGCGGTGAGAGCGCGTTTGGGAGTCTAGCTGTCGAAGGCGCTTAAGCTTCGGGCTGCGAAGGGCGCTTTGATGCCGATCGCTCCGTTATTTGAGTTACTTATCCAGTTACGCGAATTCCGTGATGTGGGTCGAGGGGAGGTTCAGGACGTTTGTTAGCTGGCACTCATCATGATGGAGTGCGCATTGTTTCCTGCGTTCCCATTCTGAAGTCAAATAATCCAGCACCCAATCGCTGCCTGAATCGCCCGATTGCGGTCAGGAATGGGCATCGAAATCTATGGAATGGCACATCTAAGTCGACGGGAACGGAGCAGGATCGTATATTTATCAGAAAGCAGCGAAAAAGAACGCTTGGTCGGGACTCATCAAATTGCTATATATTATCCGAGGCATCTGATCCGCCCCCTCATGATTCGCAAGTTTGGATTCATTTTGAGCATTTGAACAAGAGCATGATCGTCTTCAGACTACCCATGTTTCGCAATTACATCGTCTCAGAATTTCAGTTCTTGTACAACGTGGCGATGACTTTACGAGGACTTAGGAAGCTCCCAAGCAAGAGGTCTGTGCGAGAGTTGTGCGCTTCGCATGTCAACTTCAATCACGGCTCACCGTATCCCGTCTGAATCAAGTTTGACTGCAAAAGCTCGAACATCATTCGAAGCCTGAAATAAGGCATATCACGCTGCCTGAAGTTGATCTCCGAATGCCGAGCTTCATAGTCTGCGTACTTAAGGGCAAAAACACCGCAATCAGATCCGTTCTGTTGTAAAGGTAGATTCTGGACGTTTCCGATATGCCATTCGTCTTAGTTGAGATGACGATTTCGCTTCGTTTCATATTCTTGTGCCAAGAAGTCCAGAATGCTCTCAAGACTCTTGTCACCCGTGTTCCCCATCAAATCCATGTATTTTATCTCCTTGGAGCGAAAATCGACGATCATCATGGACCACTGCATTGCTGAGTGTACGGGTATGAGCAGCATGTCGTATGCGAAAAAATCGTATTTCCGTGTCCAACGTTGAACGTCTTCATGATTGGGCCCGTTGTAGCACGTCAGGAAAAAAGTATCAAATGCGTAGACTTTTGGCAGACACGGATTCTCCCCATTCCGTTTAACGACCAGACTCAGGTAGGAATTTATGATAACGTCGTTTAACCAGTTGAGACCGGTGAGGGTTTGCAGATCTCTGGTAGCAATGGCTTGTCTGGATATGTGAGAGAGAACGCGGTCCGGGGGATTCCCCAATGCTTTCTCTATGACGACATGCATGTCCTCAGTGAGTGGCATACTTTGGGGATCCGATGGACTGTTTTGAACCTCATCCTGATCCTCAGAATCTGAGGCTGAATTCAGACTTCTACCAAGATGTTCAGGATTAACGAACTTGTCTTCAATCTCAATGGATGCTTCTAAGTTCGACACTTCATCTACATTCTCGACGACAAATCCGTACCGTGGAACATCATCAGAGAGCGTCCGAAGATCTTGGGAGGAGTTCTGGAGCCCTTCGTGAGCCAAGTGCCGGCAGCAGTCGTGATCTTGGGGATAGGCCCAGTAGTGTGTATAGTGGTGATCATCAAGCGGTTGTTGTGAGTGTCTCTGAATACAGTCGTGATCATTCAATGCGTCTTGTGTTGCAATCCAAGAATCCCAGTTCGGCGCGACATCAGGGATGGGCACAATTACTTTCAAAGTAATTGAAATTACCAATTACCAATTACCCCCCAGAAAAATTGAGCTTAATTACCATTACCAATTACCTTCGCTCAAAGTAATTAATTCAATTGCTCTTTCAATTACTTTTCAATTACTCTTCAATTACTTTCAAATTTATTCGCATTTTCTTCGCGGTGAGAAAAAAACTGGACTTAGCGCTCGAAGAAGACAAAATCCTCGGGCGCATCCCAGGTCTATGAAAGTTTAAAGTTATTGTAATGGAAAAGCACCAACATTTCCAGAGTGGAATCGCTAAGACGGCCTCGAAGATCGCTCAGCGTTAAACCCCCGAGACTGAAAAGCCGCTCGACTGGAGCGGAAGAGGGGAGTCCAACGTTATAGGCTTTAAAAACTTTCTGAATGTTCCGATACTTGAAAAGATTAGTTATTTCGAAATTCTCATCTGCAAGATACTTCAGAATTTCAACCTCGAGTTGGCACTCTGACGACTCTTCAGCCGTGCTTCGATCAATCAAGTCTTCGAATTGGAAAAAAGTATCGAGCGTGCCGTGCCTCGAGGGGGTCGGAGGAGATGCCTCCGGTGGGCTTCGAAAGATTTCGTCCACCTTACATGTGCTTTTCACGGCCGCGATGAAGCGCTTCTTTGCATCATCCCGTTCGTGAGGTGACAAAAATCTCAATTTGAAGAAGGGATGACTGATGGCAGCCACAAGAGCTCGTTCGCCACGATTTGTTTCCACGTTTAACAAATCAGCGAAACGCTTTTCGACGGCTTCCAGGGCTCGGAGGCGAAGACTTTCACAAATTCCCACAGAGCCTGCAAGTCGCCGGAGGTCCGAACAAAGTTTTCGTATCGCGGGAAGCAGACAGCCATACATGGTTTTTTCGTCGCCTTGAAGGATATCTAGAGTTTGCGCGAGAGGCTCCAAACACACCTTATACGAGCTCAGAAACTCATACTCCTCTAAAGACAGTATCGGAAGCTTAAGTTTGATGAACAGATTCTTGAGGTTCTCTCGTGTTTCCCTGAGCAAGTCTCTGAGCGAGTCGAAGACCGAATTCCATCTCGTTGGGCACGGCAAGGTGAGACATCGCTTGAGAATCGTATCACACAATTCACGAGCCTGATTTGACCGGCTCAACCTGTTCCAGAGAGATGTACATTTCGTCATCGAGTGCTTACAGATCTCAACAAATCTTCCCTCGCCTGGATCTGTGAATTTTTTGAGATCCGTATCCTTGACAGCAACCAAAGATAGGGTGTGAGATGCGCAACGTTCGTGCGCGGGCAGACGGAATGCTTCTTCGGTGCTGAAGTCTGGCATCAGCGAGATGTCGACAGCAATTGTTTCGGTAACAAACCCTTCGCTCTCAGGCAATCTCCCGTCCTCCAGGTTTCCTTCAGCATCTTCACAAGACATGAGACCGAATTCCTCAAATGCCTTGACGAAATTCGTCGCGTTGTCTGTTGTCAAGAGTTTGACCCGGGCTACTGAAATGCTGTAATCGTCAAAGATGGTGTCGATCGCGTTGGCAATCGCATCGAATGTGTGACTGCCCCTGAAACGTCGGCAAGCGATGCCCACGCGAACACGTGTCAAGTTCTCATCGAAGTAGTGGAGAGTCATCCCCATAAAACTTCTTCCTTGCGCGCTCCATATGTCGGCTGTGAGAGACACGTTCTCGGCGGAAGCGATGTCTTTCCGAAGTCCATTCTTCATGACATCGAACTGCTGCTCAAGTTTCCTCGTGATCTTGCGCCGAGACATCACGTTGACGTTGAATGACGGCATCGAAGCAAGTTCGGTCACCAAGGTCTCGAACTCCGGCTTTTCGACCGTGCTTAAAGGACTTAGCGAATGAACTACATATGTAGTTCATGATGGCTGCATCCACTTTTTCCTGCACGGCCAATGGCGCTCTCTTTGAGAATCCAAGTTTATTCTGCTGACCCGCTGGTTCCTCTTTCCTTGCTCGTTTCACGTTGGGCGCTCCGAGCGATCGCTTTCTTTCGTTGATTTTTCCGACCTTCTCTGGATGCATCCTCTTGAGATGAGTAACGAAGTTCGAAGTGACCTCGAGGGAGCCTGTAAGGGTCCTGAAGCAAGACAGGCATTTTGCGGTCACCGATGTTTTGGACCCGCGGCGACTCGCTCCTTCATAGGGATGTTCGACTATGGAGACAACGTCGAACAGCTGGCTCTCCGCCTGAAGGATGAGCGGCAACGGACGTCGCTCACGGTTTTCCGGAACCTCAGTTTCAAACGGACTCGGCTCCTCTTCCCGACTCAGATCCATTTTTCAATGCTGAAAGGGTAGACTCATGATATTGATTCGTTGCGGATTTGCTGTTCGGATCTCAAGAAGGGGAAGATAGTCGGCCAAGGGGAGACTCAGAGCAAACCATCGATCGCAAAAATTTGAGCGGCAGAGACTATCAACGATGTAGCAACCCACGTAATGCATCAATATCACAACGAGAGTTGCTTCACTCGAAATATCACCATGAATAGCCTACTGCGCCGCGAGACGTCACTCCGCTTGCTGTAGATAAATCATGGTCTGCTCACCTTCGACCGCAGACTACACTGGGAACAAAATCACCTTATCTTAATCGCGCAGTCCCACGTGCGAGGAAAGCTTGTTGGAAGCTTGAGTTGGAATGCGTCGAGCTGGAGTTTGAAGTCGCCATCCAGGAAACATGGCGAATGTGCTCGCACGTCCGACATGCAAGTCGCCGCTGGCGTGAAATATCTCTTGGCTTGAAAATACTGACCAATCCTTCGAAAATATCGAATAATTGAAAAGTAATTGAAATGCAATTGAAAATCTAGGCCAATTACATTGTAAAGTAATTAATTATGAATTACAAATTGCTTGTCTTGGCAGAGTAATTGACTCAATTGTCAATTAGTAATTGAAATGTAATTAATTGGTAATTGGTAATTGAAATCGAAATTACTGCCCATCCCTGCGCGACATCAGCCTTCAATACCCCCTTGGCGTGGCACAACCCGTGCCTTACAGCCGCTGGGAGGAACGTTGGGAGGACAAGTTTTCTTATCAATCCGACAAATGAGCCTCAAGGATGATTGTGGCTCTTTCCAATTGGGACGCATTTCAGCTGTGTCTTGAAGCTCCATGAAAACTCACCTCCGCCAAACCTGTACTTGACTCTGTCGATAAACTCTCGAGGGCTTATAATGCCTTGTTCAAGATCTTGCGAAGCATTCCGAATCATTTCATCGTTGTCCTTGGTGAGTCGGTTCGGCTTGGAAACAACGTTAGCTTCACCTCCTTGTCGGATGCCAACATTTATGAATGCGTCTTGCAAATAATCATTGAAGGTGGCTGAAAGATGCGAAATACCTAGACTTCAAGCCAGTTGGGGAAGAAACGTAAGCTGGCCTCTGGCGTATATTTGACAGCGTTTTCGGATCATGGCAAAACACAAACGCAACAATAGATTCCAGGTTGAAGGGTGAGCGCCGAGCTCTCTCTTCAACTTTGCATGGCACGACTCGACCCCGTTGTTGGTTCTGCAGCCGTTTGGTGCATCAAAAACTGAGAGCTCTTGGGCGCCTATAACCTTGAGCCAGAAGCTTCCGATGTAATCGAGTACCATGTAGAACTGCGAAGGATAAAACCGATTTGGTAATGACCCGAAAACAATTGATACAGGCCTTCGAAAACTACCGTATGGCATTGTAATCCTCCATCATCCCAGCCGTGGAGGCAACATCTCACTGGGTCTGTGCTTACTCTCGGAGTGCAGTGCATAGATTCCTCCCTGATTTGATCGAAGATTGGGCGGATGTCGTCCGGTGGCAGCAGAGGGAGCGCGGTCAGGGCTAGAAAGTTCTCAAGTGTCTCTCCCGGTCTTCGTATCGCCTTTGCGAGGCCAACTCGCCGAGAGCTCGCTCGTCTTATCAGAGCCTGCGTGTAGTGAAAGAGACACCCGTATCTGCGGGCATCAGGGAACTCGTCTCGGACCGCGCGTCTCATAGCTCCATCGAAATCTCCCATATAGTTTCTGAGAACGTTGTGTCGCGTCTCTCGCTTCAGGACTTGGAAAACTTCTCGGTATGCTTTGGCGTCACACTTTACCATCAGGGCGCAGAGCACCATTTCCACCTGAGAACATCACGGAAACTCTGAGAAACCATCCCAGAATGACTTCGATCCATAATGATCATCATTCGAATAATGTTTCGCAAGTACTTGGCCTTGGAAGTTCCCATGTATCGAGAATAACTGGCGGCATAGGCGTCGGGGAGTCGTTCGGTAAGTCGCATCAGCATGCAACATTTGTGCATTGTTAGCAAGATTCAACTGACGCCGTGTGCTGATGATTAGGGTGCCGGATTCCGCGCAGTACCAAGTGGAGATGAAAAGATTCATTTCAACTTTCCTCCGGCTGCCTCGAACTTGCCAGAGTCATACAGCATGTTACAGAGATTCTATTGTCTCGGATCCAGGGTAGATTCAAGATTGATATCAAACACTCAATGAAACCGAACCATCCCTGCCTACCGTCCACTCCATTGCCAAAAATCATTGATGAACAATGGGGTTTCTTCTAACCGTCACTAATTGTATGAATTAATGATAACCGTTTCTTCTTATTGTGAATAGCAAGAGTTCAATACCTCAGAAGTTTCTCCTGGTCCGCCGAGAGGGTGTAGCCCGCCACACCTACCGCATTGATAGCCTTGTGTAGCTCGAGAAGACTTCGTACGGGCGGTGGCCTGACTTGAGCGGCGTGCCATCTCGCAGTGCGCCCGTGTCGTTCCAGAATGACTGTCCGCGCCTCGCTCTCGATGAGTCTGGTGTGATTAGAATACTAAGAGGATTAGTGTATTCATTGACTAGTTGAACTTGACTTGAGAGCCATACGAGGCGATCATGCATCGAGCTACCATAACCTCAACCCAATTCCTCTGATTTGGTTGTGTACTCACTTGCGACGCGCCTTCTTGATCGCTTCGGCAGGTGGAGCTTTCGGATTTTTGCGAATAGCTCTTATCCATTCACCACGGCAATTGTAGAAGGCTCGGCCGTGCCCATCATGCTCTGATATATGGTTGTGAACATGCCTCATTGTCAATATCAACCCGTTATGGGTGATCTTCGCTCTCACAGGACAGGCCCTAGGGAAAAATGTCATTTCTTCTGAGGAGGTCACTGAAATCCGGACCCCTCGATGGTGTCTGTTGCCTCGAATCCAACGGAACCATCCGCGAAGTCGAAGAAGTTCTCCCTACCCTCGACGCGAATGAATCATAATTGAAGAAATTTTTCTGAGGAAAACTGACCTTCTCCAGTCCTTGCAACGTATGGAAATTCCGTCAACCGTTTCCTTTTCTTGGTGAAAGAAATACGTAGAAGTTCCGTTTTGATTCTCCACTTCAAATTCTCCCCTCGCGTCACACCAGATGTGATTCCCAAATCGGGCCCCGTCACACATGACCATCAGTTCTCCGAGCCTCTGTCGGGACATCTTGCCACGCTTGGAATCTTCGGAAGCACCTCTGAACACTCGCAGCCTGATGCGACGATACACTCCAAAGAGTTCGCCAACGGTCATATACCGCGAGTGCGACAGCGCCAGTTTCCGCCATTTCCGATGGATCGGAACCATCCGACTGGGTACTCTTAAGTGATGAGGTCCTATCTTACGCAAATTTTCATCGCCCTTACCCTGCGTGCCAGGGGGAATCTTGGATCGAAAGGAAAAGTCGGATTTCTCGCTTCATATTATTTATTTTCGGAGGATAGGATCGAATTTCTATAGGATATTTTTAAAAGTTTCACTGCGAAGAACTCTCTCTATTTGGAAAAAACTTTCAAGGTTACCCTCAACGGTGACGAATGGCATTTGAAAGAGTGGAATACATTATAGTCGTCTACGCAGTCTAATCGCTTCCTCGTAGCGAGAAACATTCAAGAACTCGTACAATTTTGAATCACGCGCGCTCACGCCCTCGGCTCTTCCTCCTCGCCTCTTCCTCCGAGTCGACCGAGAGCCGCCATCTTGAATCGGGAATGCGTCAAACGATCGCAATCAAGATGGCGGACTGTCTCGATTGCCCGCCGTTTTAGCGGGGAGCCCGAAGCCAGCGCATGGGTTAGGACAGCTTAGGTTAGGTTAAGAACTCAAACTGAGTGAATCAGTCGACCTAAGTCATACTTGGTATTGCAGAGCGGATGGGTTTGAGCACTTCGTGGCCAGACGTACGCGCGAGGCGCTCTGAGCTACTGTTGGGGATGGAACCGAACAGCTAGAACAGCGGCGGGCAGCCATTTTTATTGCGACCGTCTGACATAGACTCCTTGAATCCTACCCTATTACCTAGACTCATTATGGGCAGTGGAAGAAGACTCGGGATGCATGCGGGAGCATGGCTGCGATGATCTCAGTAATTCGCTCGCTGCTTGGCGAGGTCAGCCCAAGTCGGGACCTCCCACAGGCTGTCTGTGCCCGTCTTCCAGAATTCGCTGTCCCGTCTCGGTGAGAACTGGCCACACTTATCGCACGAACAGACCAGAGGAAATCTCCGGGGCTTGACGGAGTACCGGGCAGATTCTACAGTTCATTTTCTGAGGCTTCGGTGGATCCAATTCACGACATCATCAACTCCATCGTTCAAACGAACCGCTACCCAGACGGTCTCAAATCAGCTCTCTTACATCCAGTCTACAAATCCGGGGCATTCTCCCAAATCTCTAACTTTAGGCCGATCTCACTACTCCCGATCGTAAACGAAATCATTGAGAAAGTTCTCGCTGACCAAATAATTGCCTACGTGGAGGAGAATGGCATTCTTGAGGAGTGCCAATATGGATTCAGAAGAGGCCGTAGCTGTGAGCAGGCTGTTCTGAGTTTCACCACTCGAATCACTGAGGAGGTTGAGCGAGGAAGGTACTGGCTGGCAATCTTTTGTGATGTCAGTAAAGCATTCGACACCATAAATCATGAGAGACTCCTCAGTAAACTGTGTTGTTTGGGTTTTGGTTCTCGTGCTGTTGCCCTAGTGAGGTCATACCTTGGTGGTCGGACCCAGGTTTTCAAACATGCCGGAGAGGCTAGTCGGCCTAGAGTGGTCCCCTGTGGGGTCCCCCAGGGCAGTGTGCCTGGACCTTTATTCTTTCTGGTATTTATAAACGATTTATTCTCGCTTTTTGGCAGAGACGAAGTCATTTCTTCCGCTGATGACACGACGATCATCCTGGCGCACAATGATCCGGCTACTCTAGCACGCATGACTTCCGAAGCGATAACCACGGTCAAGAAATGGATGGACACAAATGGTCTTGTCCTTAACGCTTCGAAAACTAAGTTCATGGTTTATGGTGGTAAGAGTTTGGGAATCGAAGTGAGAATCCATGACGAATCCTGTACCCTCAACTCGGATTGCGACTGTCAACGTATTTCGGAAGTCCACACGCACAAATTTCTGGGATTGATCGTTGACTCAGAGCTCAAGTTTAATAAAGTTTTATAAAGAGAGCTTATTATGTTCAATCTGCCCGATCGGATTCAAAAAAGCGATCTGCTCGGCCCCGGTTGAATCGCATCTTCGTTTCATGATGCCGATATGAGTTGATACCTACGACTATATTACGCTCCGGCTGATAACGCCCCAAAAAATAGCTGTCAGGTTAATAGTCAACGCGTCCTATCCAGCCCCGTCAGAGCCGTGTTTCCGACAAGCTAAAGTATTTGGCTTCATCAACCTCTACGCGCTCCTCCTAACCAACCTATGTATCCCGATTGCGCATGGCCTGCCCCGTCCCACCCATGGTCAATCTACCCGAAACCGCTTGGCGGGCCGACTTTAAACTTCTAATTACACTAAATTATCCTCCAGAAAAACTGCGATTCCAAACTTCTCTCGCCTGTATAACAGCCTCCCGGAGGACATTAGGAACATTATTGACTGCTTTCTGGTTTGCACAGAATATTTTATCAAGCGCTTCTGTACTAAAGTTTGCTTCTTTCTTGTTATTAGTGGCCGTTGGCCGATTGGTTATGTCGTCTACCCCACCCTAGTCCCCGCCCCCCCCCCTCCCTATCATTTCTGTTGTATGTTCGCTTTCTCCGTGCCATTGTACCACGGCCAGTAGGGTTCTAGCAAGCACGACAATACGTTTAGTTCAAACTTCGGAAAATAAAAGTGAATGTTCAAACAAAAACATCTCTGTCGCATAATCCGCACAAATCAAGGCGATACACAACGATACACAATCAAGGCGAGTGATGGTTTCCCATATCATTTCCGTAGTAGTCGCTCAGTTGGAAATCTGATCGATGGGTTCGATCATCGGAATATTTCATTCATTTTGCATTGAAATAACCCATGAGCGGCGTCCGGAAGAGAGGCAGATGCAAGAGCTGGGTATGGCCGTGGTTCACGAGGAGTAAGTCCGAGGCCCACTGTATACGAGCTTCCAGGTAAAAGCAAGAAAATCTTATATCCGAGTCCGTCGAGGAGTGAATGCCAGAACGTCCTCGCTTTGTGTGAAACCACAAAGGAATCTGTATACCATGGGCGATTCAATCCATCTGCTCCTTGGGAAATACCGTGCAAGCCTGTCTGCCTCCACACTCGACTCGGTGTTCACAATGCGCCGAGCGTTCCAGAAGCTGGTTGTCCGAAGCTTTTGAATATACGAACGCAATCCGTATATCCTCAGCGTTCTGGTGGGCGCTTTTTGGAGAGGTTTCCAAAAAGCAGTCATCATCGATTAAAGAGTACAGTAGAAGCTCGTTGCAACGAACCGCGTTACAACGAATTTTCAATTCAACGAACTGATTTTTATTTTTTGTTTGGACGCCCATAGAGATAATGTCGAAAAACCCTCGATAGAGCGAATTCCAGTGCTACGAACTTTCCAGTAGAACGAACTGAAAACGGTGCCGGTGATGGCTAAAAGTTCGTTGCAACGGATGCTTCAGAGCTTCGCACTCGGAATGTCGGATCAGAGCACGTTCTCGGTTGACTGCGATGTCAAACTTGCACTCCGGCCGGCCAGCGCTGACGTTCGAAATCGTTCCAACTCGTGGAGGACGTCAGTTTTTCGTGCGAATAACGTCCTCCAAGCTTCACGATGCGGCCAAGGTGAGAAGGAAACAGTTTTCTCTGAAAGAAGGGTCCATCATGATCTAAGAAGATCTCTGAATGAGGCTATCAACGCTCTCGGTACGATAAGGATATCTACAGAAGCTCGTGATGACGTTGCAGAGGTTATTCCACGTTAGATAGCAGAGCTTGAAGCGTACCTCATGAAACCTCAAATAGATAGACTGGTGCAGACTGACTTATTTCTGGTCAAATTAGTCGTAACCAGTGCTCGTATATCGTTCGTGAATAATAGTAATCTAAATGAAGATAATCAGTCGTGGGTTGTGGCTGTTATTGCCGTTTTCCGGTACATTTCGCTTCAGCGAACATTCATTATAACGAACTGATTTTGGTGGCACCAACGTGTTCGTTGTAACGAGCTTCTACTGTATAAGGTTTGTTCTTCAACTGTATCCCTCGCAAAAACTGCGTGCGGTTATTCTGCGGTTAACCGCGGTTTTGGCGCTGCGGTTTGCAATTATTCGCAAGCCGCGGTTATTCAGAATTGCTTTTTTTCGCGACCCCTAATCGCTGTAGAAGATCTGTGTATAGCCATAGCCAACAAACACCTCACGCAATTGGCGATGTTCGTGCCTGGCCGATTCATTCAGGACACCCATCAGTGGCGGACCATACGGGGGCGGAGGGGGCGCTCCGCCCCGGGCGGCACTGCCGAGGGGGCGGCATTTTGCTGATTCATAATGGGTCGTTTTTTGGTTGTCGCGCCGCTTCGGAGGCCTTTCCAGGGGCGGCATTTCCCGGATTTTTCGAAGTCCGCCCCGGGCAACACTCAGGCACGGTCCGCCACTGACCACCATGACAGTGATTAGGACCGTGAAACCCAATTCAATACCGATCACTCACGAAGACTTGACGGAGAAAACCTCCCGGAATTACTCCCAGAGCAACGCTCAGCCTACGACATCATCATGCGCGCCATTCGATTCGGAAGTGGAGGATTGCTCCGGGCGGAACCGGAAAAACCTTTCTCCTATCACTCATCTTGGCGAACATCCGATCCAGGGGTAATATCGCTCTTGCAATCGCATCCTCCGGCATCGCATCGACTCTTCTAGACGGTGGTCGAATAGCCTTACTCTGCACTGAAACTTGCCTTGATCTGTACACTATGGAAGAGCCCATTTGCGGTGTTTCCAAGAATTCTGGCATGGGCACCGTTCTCCAAACATGCGAACTCATTATCTGTGACGAATGTACAGTGTCTCATAGAAAGGCATTGGAAGCGCTAGATCGAATGCTCAAAGATTTTCGAGGAAACCAGCAACCTTTCGGCGGGGCACTCATTTTGCTTCCGGGTGATTTCCGCCAAACCCTACCCGTCATCCCACGATCCACTCCTGCGGATCAGCTTCACGCCCGTCCGAAGTCGTCTGTTCTTTGGCGCCACGTGAAAAAACTCGTACTCGAGACCAATATGCGAGTGCAGATGCAAAACGACTCGAACGATGAAACTTTCGCCGAACAACTCTCACTAATCGGAAATGGGGGAGTGATAGCTGACGCCAATCGAGGCATCAAGCTCCCGGCGGGTTTCTGTCAGTTCAGCACAACACAAGAGGAATTGATTGAGAAGGTTTTCCCCGGAATCACAGTTTTGGCTGTGTAGGCGAGCGATATTGGCGCCTACAAATAACGATGTAATTGCCGTCAATCACACAATCCTCGGTCGAATTCCCGGCCAAATCAAAACCTACGACTCGATCGATACTATCATGGATCTAGACCAGGCTGTGAATGACCAGGCGGTTATCCTGTAGAGTTCCTCAACTCGCTCGATCTCCCCGGAGTCCCGCCCCATACACTGTCCCTGAGCATTGGGGCACCAATCATCCTTCTGCGGAACATTCATCCACCTCAATTGTGGCATGGCACAAGGCTCGCTGTCAAAAGGTTGATGGATGATCTGTCAGAAGCAACGACCAGCTGAGTCAACTCGCCCCCGCGTGAGGGGTTCCTTACAACATATCAGGAGCTCATTTTCGAACCGCGTTAAGTCCATTTTCGCCGATTTCCAGTTTTCAACGGGAATGGAGTCTCCCTTGCATTGTGCCTCATGGAAGAATATCAATTCATGGGAACTCGCATGCGTTCCACTTCAAAATGACTGGGAAAAATTCAACTTCTCTATGCGCTCAATGGTTCATCGGTAGTAGAAACGCGATTTACTCGGAATCGAAAAAATTGACTTGACGCGATTCGAAAATGAGCTCCTCATATAATGTACTAGCCGGCCTTCGGCCGACTACGCTGCCCGGCCTCCGGCAGACCGTTTTGGGTTTCCTGCGCTACCAGTGGACTCTTCTCTGCGAGGGACAAAGAAGAGGTCGGATGGAAATTTCGTGACAATGATATTGGAGGATTTGGGGATCATACAACGGATTACGTGACTTACGATAGACGGTTTTTTGTTCAAATCGTCACTCTGAGTTACCGTATTTCCGATGTCCGGATGTAAATTTGCGAGTGAATCGCTAGCTCGTCTGACCGACCCTGGCTTCATCCCCAATAGCTTGGGATAGTATGATCAGACCTTCTCCAGAATCGCCTCTGGAGGTTCCAAAAAGTATGATAAGAGAGGCCCCGAAACCCCCCTAGACTGTGAGAAGTCTTTACTGACCGACCCTGAAATTCCTGCCCTGTTCTTCGATAGAATCCGGAAACATGGTGAGACCGGCCCCGATATCACTTTTCTGGACTCTGAAAACTATGATCAGAGCGGCACCATTGTCGCCTTCGAATATTCCAAAAAGTATGATCTGACCAACTCCGGAATCCCGCCACAGGTTTGGAAAAGTATGCTCAGACCCGGAATCACCTATATGGGTTCCAAAAAGGATCTTAAGAAAGGCTCACAATCTTCCGATGGACTCGAAAAGTATAATCTGTCTGACCCCGAAACAGCTTCATGGATCCCCGAAAGTATGGTTAGATCGACCCCGGACACTTCTCCATAGGTTCCATAAATCATGATCAGGGAGACCACGGAATCCCCCCTTAGACTCGAAATAGGATGGTCTGACTTGGCTCGAAATACCCCCGTAGACTCCCAATAGTATGGTCTGACCGACCCCGAACCGCCTCAGTGGGTTCTGGAAAATATGATCAGACCAATCCCCGGATCACCTCCGTGGGCTCTAGAAACTGTGATAAGACCGGCCCGGAGTCGCCTCCATCAGGCTGGAGACACACAGTTTGTCTGTTTGCCAGCCACTCGCATTCCATGGTTGCTTCAATGCATGAGCATGGAAAGTAGTTTTTCAGTTCCTCTGTAATGACACGACTGATTCGTTTGTCGATACATATTTTGTCACAGTCTTCATACACGAAGTACTGACATGATGAATTGATGAGCAATAGTAGTGTCAGTGCAACAGTGATTGTCATATTAGAGAGGTTGAATCCTGATTGCTTGTCTCAGTTTCTTGAATCGATCGCGCTCCAAAGGTTTTGTAAAGATATCTGAAAGATTTTCCTCTGATAAGATTTTGTCAGCAGTTACAACTGCGTTTTCGATTTGTTCTTTCATGTACCAGTACTTGATCTCAATGTTTTTCGCCTTTTGATGGAACTTGTAATCATTGAGAAGATCCAACGCGGCCTGATTGTCGATCCATATCTTTGGTTGTTTATCATTACCAAGTTCTGATAGTAATCGTTTGAACCATAAACTGGTTCGGCACAACTCAACTGCCGCTGCCAGTTCAGATTCCATTGTTGACAAGGACGTGAAGTTCTGTTTCGCCGATGACCAAATTATCGGTCCATTGTTTCCGCAAATCAGAAATCCAGATGTGGACTTTCTGCCAGGTATTTCACACGCATAGTCAGCATCGGAATAGAACTTGTAGTCCTGATCTCCGTCTGAGGAATATACTATTCCATACTTGATTGTTCCTTGCAAGTACTTGAGTACTCGTATTGCGGCTTTCCAGAGTTTTTCTGTTGGCTTGTTCAAATGCCTCGGCTATCTCGGGTCTGGAACACGCTGTGAGATACATCAGGCTCCCGATCAATTGTCGGTAAGGTTTGTCATCAAGTGGTTGACTCAAGTCTTCACAGTTGATTGACTTTTCCATCGGTGTGGAAACCGTATTGCATTTTGAGCACTGGAACTTTTCCAAAAGATTCTCGATGTATTTCTCCTGGTGGATGATGGCATCCATGTTTGAATTCCGTTCAATTTGCAGTCCAAGATAGTAGTCAAGCGGTTTGTGCTTGATGTCAACTTCTGTTTGCAACTTATTGAGGAAATTCAGGATTGCTCCTTGAGATTTACTCATTAGAAGTCCGTCATCTACGTACAGTAGAAGTATGTCCTGCTGAGATCCCGTTTCATTGGAAAAAAGACACGAGTCACATCGACTCTCTTGACCCAGTTTTTCAAGTATCGATTTGATTTTCAAGTACCATTGGCGCGGGGCCTGCTTTAGGCCATAGAGCGACTTGTTCAACTTCCAAACTCTTCCCGCTTCATCTGTTTGGCCTTCGGGGAGATCGATGTAAATGTCCTCTTCAAGATCCCCGTGAAGAAATGCGGTCTTGACATCGAATTGATGAGTGTGCATTTTCTCCTTTGCAGCCAGACTTAGAAGGATTCTCAAAGTATCGAAGCGTGCTGTTGGCGAGAACAATTCCTTGTAATCGACCTTCTTTTTCTGAGCGAACCCGCGAACCACCAAACGAGCTTTGAAACGTTCTATTTTTCCAGGAGCTTCCCGCTTGATCTTGAAGATCCATTTGGTAGTAATACAGCGAGCGTTTTGAGGAAGTTTGACCAGAGAGTAGACATTCAACGTCTCGAGACTCTTCAACTCCTCTTCCATGGCTCGTATCCACTCCTTCTTAAGCTTTGAATGCATAGCTTCTTCAAATGTTTTTGGCTCGTCTTTGTCATCTCCATTTTCCATGAAGTAAACACTTGCCGAGTTGGTGGTTACGTGGCTCTCTCCTCCGACTTTGTTCGCACTTGCTGATAAGACAACCCAGTCCTCTGAATCTTCTTGGGGGAGGACCGACTGTACCTCTTCCTGGGATGATGATTCGTTTTCTCCTGCTTGAACAGAAGTTCCATCAGTATTTGTGTTCTGATCTGATTTTGGTTGGGAATTGTTATCTTCATCTGATTCATCATCTGATTCATTTCGAACTTCTGAGTTGGGTTGTTATTCGCTATGCTTTTCAATTTCGGTTAGAACACTTTGTTTCGTGAATGTAACATTTTTTTACAAAACAATTGTTCGGGTACCAGGGATCCACAAACGGTATCCTGGGCTTTCTTCACAAAATCCAACCATGATTGCTCTTGATCCTTTTGGAGAGAGTTTCTTCCTACTTGGAGATTCGTCGAGACAGAAGCATTCTGAACCAAACGCATGAATCCTTCCGAGAAAAGATTTCTTTCCATAGATGAGTTCGTAAGCTGACTCCCTCTCATCCTTGTGTACTGTGATTGCATTCAGGATCTGTACACTGAAGGCGATGGCTTCCGTCCAAAGAGTTTTGTTCAGGTTGGTTTCGATGAGAAGCGTTCTGGCGAGTTCAACAAGAGTCCTGTTTGTTCTCTCGCTGGGTCCATTTTGTTGAGGCGTTCTTGGATTTGAGTACGATTGCTCAGCTCCGATTTTCAAAAGCAATTCCGTTACTCTTCGATTCAGGAACTCGAGACCACGGTCCGAGTGAAGACGCTTGATGTCTTTCCCAGTCTGGTTCTTGAACCATTGAACGTATGCTTGAATGTTCTCGAAAGCCTGGTCTTCACTTTTGAGAAAGTAGACCTTGCGAAACTTCGAGTATTCGATATATACTTCGAGTGAGTCAGTCATACACATGAAATAAGTTGAGCCTCCAATCCAATTGAGTTCCCATGATGACCTTTCTTCTGACAATTCCAGCATGTAATTACATCTCGAGATGAGGACCGTTTCGTTTCCTCGAGATGGAAGCCTTGGTGCCACCTTTCAGGTTGCTGTTTCTTCCTGTATCCGACGCGTGCTGTTGCTGGTTGTTGTTTTGCTGTTGGTGATTGCACTACTGCTGGCCAAAATCCTTTTCATAATGGGTATGTTGATCTTGTTGTACGATTTTATTGTGTTTGAATTCGGTTCCATTCAGTAATGTCGTCCACGACTGGGTTGTAGATGACGTTCACACCAGCCTGGGGCTTGAATTGGAGACGACTACTGACGACCATCTTTCCGCGAGTTCAACAGCATTCGTTGGGACCATCGAAGTTTCCCGCCTCACGACCTCATCGACGCTCTTTGAAGCTCCCGACACGGCGGATGATCCCTTCCGGGTTGTAGCATTGGGGGCGTCTGAATATTTGTTCGGAATCAACGATTTGCTCTGTCGGCCCTCAACCAAATCGGTCGTTTGCTCTTCCTCCCTGTTGGGGGTCTGCGTGATCCGCCAGTTTGGCCGATCAGGAGTTGAGTCGCTGAGGTCCTTTATGGTCTCCTTCAACGATGTTCTGCGCTTTGCGGATCCAAGAGCAGGCAATGAGGTTGGATACGGCCAGGATGCGTGGTACATCACTCGTGATTGAGTTGCATGGAAACAATAAATTTCCAAAGTTTGATCATTAATTTTTGCATTATCTTTTGGTACATTTTCAGTATGGACTTTTGCTGTTGCCTGAGCTAACTAAGTTTGTGGGTTCTTTCTGTGGGTTACAGTTATGTTTTCTGTGGTGGCCCCTTTGGGGGCCCCCAAAAAAATATTCGTACTTATTCGCTCGGTTCGATTTCTTCAACTGTATTCTGGTAGGGACTACTGGTAGGGATTCTCGAACGATTGATACTGGGGTTATTCGTTCGTGCTCATTGCCATGCGTACCGTTAGAGTGATTGTTATCAGTAAGTGAATGGCGGCTAAGAAGCCGGTGAATATTTCCCGTGATTCGCAGTGTTCAGTAACTCTCGGCTCGGGCGGTTTGTTTTGGCTCTTGAAAGCGATCCATGAATCGACGCCGCCGAGGGTCGGCCCATTCTCTGTGATACATGGTGTCGAATCACTGGCCTCAGATTCGCGTGCCTCCGAGCTTTCTTGACAGCGCACCAAAAAATTACTACCTCCGTCCCATAATAGTAGTCCCATTTGAGCCCAGAATTTCATCCCGAATTAGTGGTCGCATCTGCCGATTTCCACATTTTTCCCTCTCTTACCCAGAACGGAATGATGCCCGCGTTTGGAGTGAACCATGTGATGAAGCATGTGAAGTATATTCATCATTTCAGAAGCTCCACAAATGTTTCTTAATACCGACTCTCAAAGTCAAATGGGACTACTATTATGGGACGGAGGTAGGAGGTATTTCAACGATGTTACAGGGTTTGTTGCCCGGTTGGCATTCGTTTTTGCAATTATCGTAAGAGTAAAAAAGCTATTGAGGCTTGGATTGTTAGTAGAAGCAAGACAGATAGTATCATTCTCACGCAAAATCCCATCACCTTAGAGCCCTGAGATTTATTAGGTCTCTCAGTCTCAGGTCTCAGGTAAACTGACCTGTTGGCGGCTTTCGTTAGGATATCGGCTTTCTGTTCGGCCGTCGGGACGTATTCTACGTCTATCTCGCCCTTTTCGTGATGATATCTCAAAAAGAGAAGACGAATCTCAATGTGTTCAGTTCTGCGGTAGAAAATTGGGTTTTTGGTCAGCTTGATTGCTGACGTGTTATCAATTTTGCTTGGGATTTTCTCTTGGATCTCTAGCTCTTCCAAAAGCTTGCGAATCCAGAGCAAACTTTCCAAGGCTTCCGCCGCGCTACAGAATTCAGCCTCGGTCGAAGACTGCGCTACGTTGCTTTGTCTTGTTGCGGACCAGATCACGGCACCGCTCTGCCTTTCGACGTAGACTCCCGACACGGACTTTCTTGTTTCGACAGCCTTCGCGAAATCCGAGTCTGAATAGACGACTGTTGGTGACTGAATGTCAGCTCTGTACGTGATTCCCAATGAGGGACATTGCTTCAGGTATCGCAGAACTCTTGTCGCTGCATTCCAATGTCCGCGAGTACATTTGTCGAAGAATCTTGCCAGATACGAGTGCAATGTCAACTCTCGTGACTGTTGCGAGGTACAATATGCTTCCAATGAGTTGTTTGTACTCAGTACTGTCGGTCGGCTCCGAGTCAGACATTGAATATAGGCTTGAGTCACGTGGTGTTGAGATTGGCTTCGCGTCTTCCATGCCTGTTGCGACTAGAACCGAAGGCTTGATCGAAGGGTAGTCGGGATCACTAGCTCAGAGGTTAGGAGTGACAACGCTGGAGGTACGTGTTGGAGGTTTTGGGCACTAACTCGGTCGGATGCGGGTACTCTCAAAAGTCGGAGTCGTAGCTACTGAGGGAACCAGAATAAAGACAAGAACGTTTCTCCACCAAGGGTTACAGCCAGAGTATTTATTGAATGAACAGAAGGTGCTTATATAGTCTGTGGGAGAACCAGTCCGGAAAGACTGCGGGGTTACTGCACCAGGATAATTAACACTGAACTACTCGATGTCCGGACACTGACCCGTCGGACACTGAACTGGAACTTGAACTACACAGAATTCTGACAGTGTTCAGAGCACTGACCCAAAGCAATTACGTGAAAACATAGTGTAATACATAGAACGGAGTGCAGTCTATTCAACATTCTCCACCTAGACTAAACTCCGATGACTTTTGCGATATGTGGCACCTCGGTGCGTTGGCATTCGGACACAATTTCTTCAACAATTTTGAGAAGGCACCTCCGCGTGCTTCCTTGTGGAGATGTGCGTTCCTGCATTTTGCGAGTGTCACATCCACATCGGATGGTTATGAAGGAGTGTGACTGCTGAGATGCGATCACTCTCGTAGTGTCGCCTAACAAGCACTCACCTCCCGTAAGTACGTGATAACGCCGCTCCATGCAGAGTTTCCGTCGCCGACCCGTTTATGAAAGACCAACTCGATCTAAGTCTCTCTCCAGCATATTTCAACGAAATCAATCAATCAATAGTCTCTTTATTTTGTATAAAGGTATTTCAAATAGGTTGGTATTCCTTCGCGATTATACCTACTGACTAGCCTCCATGCGAATGTGTGACGGACAGTGTCTGTGCGGGGGACGGCCAGTGGAGAGATGCTTATCTTATTTCTGAGTACCGTAGGTTTGATCTCAACGAAATGCGATATGTCTCCATTAAGGCATAGTATACGGAATAACTTATCATCGAACTTATCGAACAGAGTCCCGAGACTCTGCTGTTCCGTAGGCGGGTCCAAACAACATCGGAGCCGTAGCCTCCGGTAGAAGTATTTCTGGATCCCTTCCAGTAGCTTACAATGTTTAACGAGGAACGGCCTCCATACTGGGGAGCAATAGAGGATTCTGGACAGTACAAGCGATTTATAGAGGTGTATGTATAGCATGGGGTCTCTTATGACCAGACTTCTGAAGATCATATTGACCAGTCTACGGGAAGAGGTAGCGAGTTCAACAATGTGTGAGGAAAAATCGAGGCTAGGGGAGATAAGGACCCCGAGATCCTTGATGACCGGCACCGTAGGAACAGCGACTCCGTTGACATAGTATATTGCCTCGTGTCGACCGTATTGGGTTGTAGCACACTTGGACACCGATATACTCATATCGTTGTGCTCACACCAAAGAGAGACGCGATCGAGCGCCAACTGGAGATTATGGACGTCGTGATCAGAGTGTTTGTTCGAGTAGAGTTTGAGATCGTCGGCAAATAACAGGTATGAGATATCGTCCGGTAAATAGCTACTGATGTCTAGAACGAAACAGGCATAGAGGATTGGCGAAATACAGGATCCTTGAGGGACCCCTGATGGGGCAGATTTGGTTTGACTGAAAGCGTCATCGACCTTGACGCGAAAGGTCCTCTCGGATAGATAGGATGAGAGCCACTTGAGGGATTTGGTATGAATGCCAATGTCGTTGAGTTTACACAGTAGTTTGTGGTGAGGGATTCGATCAAACGCAGCTTTTTGATCGACATAGATGCAGTGGAGGGATTTCTTCTGATTCAGTGACAGGGCCCAATCCTGCGTCATATGTAAGAGTTGGGTACACGTAGAGCGTTTCGGAACAAACCCATGTTGGAAGGGGTCAAGTAGGCTTGCCTTCTGAAGGTAGCTCGTAAGATGATTGGCCAGAAGCTTCTCGAAGATCTTAGAGGCAATGCACCCTTTTGCGACTGGTCTATAGTTTGTCGCCAGATGCTTTTCACCCTTCTTGAAGATTGGACTGATGATTGAGGTGCGGAAGAACTCAGGGACCTGACCGTCTTCATACGATCGGGTGAAAATCATAGCTAACGGTTCCGATAAAAACAAGGCAAACTTCTTGTAGAATATCTGCGGGATACCATCGGGGGTTGGGTTGGTGGAGTTCTTCAATTTGAGTAGAAATGAGTAGATAGTTTCTTCGTTGATGACCAATGGGGTATCTGAGTCATGAACTCCTTCGCATCGAATGACGTTAGAATCGGAGGTAGACTGTAGGAATACATTGGCGAAATTATCCGCGAGGTGCTCGGCTTTATCTTCTGAGGCGGTGATGGTTATATGGCCATCCCTGAGAGCCGATATCGACGAATTATCACCGATCCTGGACCTAGCATACCGGAAGAAACTTCGGGCATTTTTGAAGCTAAGTTTGCTCTCTTGGAATACTCGCAGTCTCCTGGAGGCTCGACTAAGACTCCTGACTACTTTCTTCGCCTCAGTTGACTCAGGAACAACGTCGCGTTGAGACAGTGAATGAATATATTGTTGCAACCTGACCTGTTTGCGATCCGGTACGCGCTGAGGGACGAACTCGTTGATCAGGAAGGAGCAACAATCGATGAATAAACGATACATTGAGTTAACATCGCCGCACTCCTGGAAGAACGCAGGCCAGTGCACCGCGTCAAGATGCTTGGCTATCTCGAATTCGTTGATCTTATTGAAGTCTAATTGAGAGCGTTGATGGGAGCAATAACATGTTCCTTGGGAATGTAGAAGGATATTGCCCGATGGTCGGATGCAACGGGCGGCGTGGAAAGTGAGACATCACGCGTAATCGATGGGTCTGAAGTGAATAGTAGGTCAAGAACATTACCATCACGATGAGTGGGTGTAGAAATTTGTTGAGTCAGACCATTGTGCCAGCAACATTCGATGAAGATAGATTCAGCAGTGGATGTGGCTGAGCACGGTGGTTGAGTCCAGTCAATCGACGGGAGATTGAAATCCCCGATTATTACGACTGGGTGGTCGATATATGTGCAGTGGGAGATTGTGGAGGTCAATGATGACAGGCAGTTGACACGGACACTCCGAACGGGTGAGGGGGGCGCATAGCAGCATACCAATCTGACACGAGTGGACCCGTCATGAATGTCGACGGCAACCGCCTCAGCCGCGTTCGGGAGGTCGACATATGTAACCTCAAGATGCTTGCGTACGAGGATACACACGCCACCACCACGGGTAGGCCTATCACGACGGAAAACATGAAAAGTGTTTGATAAGGAGACCTCGGCGTTGCTGACCGATGGATCAAACCACGTCTCACAGATGAGAAGAACATCGATATTATTTTGATTACAGCACAGCGCAATGGAGTCCAGTGCTCCAGGTTTGGCTGCTGAGCGTGCGTTGAAGAACAGGCATTGAATACTTTGATCAATGGAGGGGTCAGAACCGGGTATGACTTGAGGGTCAATTGAGCCGTTCAGTCATTGACTGTCCATGCTCGCCGACTCCTCAATTCTGTCCGGATTGACGGACCTGCCGTTGAACCTGCCCACGAGTGTTCCTGCCGGCCAGTTGCTCGGCTCAAGGAACGTCTCTTGAACCGTTGGTATGACCTCGGCAACAAATGAGGCAGTCGAGGGAGTTGAGACATTCGGGGTAGGCTTGAATTTGGAGACTCGCACAACTCCTGTAGAGATGCTCTTACAGTGTTCAAGTACGGAGAGTGCGGTAGTATCCTTATGAGTCTGTCCGATATAGATGAGTGCATTGGTTGTAGGAGGTTGGGCGACCGTGAATTTCGAACTAGCCGAGCCCGTCCCAATAGTCATTTTGGCACGGTTTGCACGTTTGTCCCCCTGCGGTGCGGAGTTGGCAACTTTCGCTGAGGAGTCGGATGTGGTTGTTTTCTCCGGAGGAGGGCCGCCGTCTGATCGCTTTGCGGGGCGTTGCCGACGACTATTACGAGCGCCGTCTGCAGATCTGAATGGATCTACGAATGGTGCCCGAGAATCGATCCTGGCTCCGTCCGCAAAAACATGATGAGAGGCACGAGAAACGGGATTTGTGGGTTCAGGCCACGCATTCCCATGACAGCACGCGTGGCTGAACTGTGATGATATGAGTCGGGAATCCTGCTCAAGAGCGGTGATTTTAGTTTCAGGGAGTGATTTTCGTACCGTAGGGCCTCGGCTTCGTTGAGTAGTTGCTCATGACGACTCCGTGGAGCAGGATCAAACGTATTCTCACCGGCACCGCGGCTGCCTATGGGACCACTGTAAGGGTCGTTGGTACATACCCTAGCATTGAGCTGGGACTGGATTTTGAACTCGACATTAGCGAGTCTAGATTCGAATGATCGAAATGATCGCCTGAGACCAGCAACCTCAGTCTGTGCGTTTTCCAGTGCCAATGGCATAAGGCTACAGAATGGGCAAGAATTGGGCACATTCGATCGCAGGAAAATACACAAACAGTTCGGGCAACTTCGAAGCTGATCTGTATTGATCACCGTATTGGGATGAAAGTTTTCCACAGACGGTTCACTCTCTGTCTCCTCGAAGAGAGCAGCTGGATCAGTTGTAAGCACTGTGTGTCTAGTGTTGTGATGATTATCCTCAGATACGGATGGGCTGTCAGTGAGCGTCTGGGTTTGGGCACAGAAGCAATACTTACAGCGAAAAACCAATTCCTCCCCATCCGGAATCACCCTTCGTGACGAAGTAGGGGTAACGCACTTCCGATGGAATCTGGCTCTGCAGTCCGTACATTTGTAGGGTCGATTGTTTCCCGGAAAGGAGCCATTGCAGTTCGGACATCGGTCGCACTGCTGTTGAGTGGTTTTCGGGGGGTCCATGATGGAATGGAATCAAAACCGGAGTTTGAGTGTTCGGGAAGATGCACTACACCAACCAGTTTGACCACCTGTTGAGAACCGCTTCTGGTTCGGGCAAGAATTGAATGCGGAAGCGAAAATCCACAGAGCGAAGAAAGACACAGCCGTCAAGCTCGATCCCAGACACTAGCAGCAGTGAAATATGAACGCCCAGGAGGAGAGCTTTCACTCGTCGGATAGTAGTCCCGCCGTGCCAACCGGCCAAAACGGTCTGCAAACGGTCGTTGTGAATCAAGAAGAGCCGATCATCGCCGGTCAAACAGGCTTTCTGTCCGAAGTAAAGATCCCCCGCGCAAAGATTCAACTTGGCGTGAGAATGAAGTTTGCGTTGACCGCTGGCACGTTGTTGACCGTGACCTCGATGATCGCGTCGTCTATGCATCAAGGTGCGTTTTTTTTTCTTTTGAATGGCTTCTCTCTTTTGTGAATCCCTTCGGATCCGCGTGCATCTCTGCTCACTTTTCTTTTTTTGTTTCTTCTTCTCAGCAATACTCGCGCACAGAAATCCGGAATTGCTGATGATTAAGGAGATTTTATCGAAACATCCAGCGCTCGCCATTCAATCGGCGAAGAACACTGACCACGTGCCTGCTCTAAAAATCTGGGAGCGCGTCCGGCCACAAAGTGATGGCCTACCGTACTACGATGTCGAAATGGAAAAACTCAAGGAGATGGATCCTCAGGAGGAGGATCACGAAGCTTTGAAACATGAATTTCGAAGGTTTGTAACTTCGACTGCCACGCCGCCCGCGCATGAAAACACCACAACCTCCTCACCTCCCGTTACCACCGCACGAGCCGCAGGAACAATCATTGATTTTTCCGACTATGCGTGCAACGTCTTGGCCAAACATTGGGTTTGTTCGAAGAGACATGCACCATTTTGTGTGTTTTTCAATCAGGCGATCCCCGAAGCCGCGAGAATTTCTGTTCGAACGATGCCTGTCATCCCCGAGGCAACAACTCCTTCCGAGAAGAGAGTGCTTTCTTTCAAGCGCAAGCAGCGCCTCGCTGTTGAGTTTGAGAGCGTTTCATTGTGAAATCTCTACGTGAAGCGATTTTATCGCTATCTTCTTAATAAAGGCATCCCTTTTTTTTTGCTTTGTGAATTCAATGTGTCATGCTTTGATTCAGCGATCCGACTCAATATTCTCAACGGTATCTAGGTATGGTGAATCCTTGTTAGGTCTCAGCAGCGGGGATCTCTCGCTTCTAGTTGTTCTTCTTTTCAGGGCTCTTGCAGTGATGGCAAGGATCAGGGTTATGCATATGACCGTGATGACTATCAGAAATGCCTCTCGCTGATGACCTTGATCTTTTGGTGGCGTTGGCTTGGGGCGACGTGTTGTGGTGGTTGGATGGAGTCGTTCAAAATCACTCCAGATTCCCTCTCCACCAATTGCCTCTTTCTCGGGTGCATGCCATTTGGCCTACGCTCCAGATAGAATGGATGCATTCGGGCGCTGCGCGCAGCGCGGCAAGTTCAAGACTTGTAGGGTGCTGAGCGGGTTTACGTCGCGTAGCAGCAGCCGTAGAGTATCGCTGCTCAGATTTGTCCGATGGATGTAACTGACAAAGGTTTGACGCGAACTTCGCCTGACATAATTCCTTCGCGCGTCCTTTGCGAAATGGAATAAATGAAATTCGAGCGATGGAACATGGAATGGAGCTGTCCCAGAAGTGTAAACAGCTGGGAGAACATGAGATACGAACCGCAAGCTTTCATAGGCGGTAGAATTTGGAAAAAATGTTGATTGACGTCGTCCACGACAGCAGAATGGGGAATCGAAGAGTCTTCAATCATGTCATGGGTGATGCGACGATCTCCAAAACCACCCGCCGGTGGTTTCGATTTATGCGTGCGCGGTTGAAAAAACTCCAACAACTCAGTTATGGCATCCACCATTCACCACATCGCAGCCGTATGGCATCGCGCTCATACTCCCGAGCTCATGCCATCTCTCGAAGAGGGGAGTCTCTGGACTGTTAGACTCCATAAGGAGCTCCCGACATTCGCATATATATTTCATGGCTCTTTTGCTTCGATTTCAGCAGCCGGATACTTCCTACGTCTTGAGATTCATCATATTGTTCGACATTTTCCGTCCAGACCCATCTACAATTTCCCTTCGACAAGCATCCATCGCGGCTATTATAGACGGTTCCACCGCTCCACGTCCGCTACGAGGTCAACCCGCTCAGCACCCTACAGAACTTGAATTTCCCGCCCTGCGCGCAGCGCCCGAGTGCATCCATCCGCTCTGGAGCGTAGGCCAAATGGCATGCACCCTCTTTCTCGGGAAACGGCCATCGTCCCGCACAACAAACGGAGAGCAGACGACGAGCAGTAAGGATGAACGCATTCCGGCCGAGGCGGGCGGTCGGGGGCACGGAGAAAATGTCGCTATCCCCGAGAGCGAGCCCGCTATGTCAGCGGAGAAATCGCGGTGGTATGCAGCGTTCTTGCGGTGGACTGTAGGTAGCGCGCGCCCTGCGACACGGGTTCATAGTTGATCTTGATGGATTCCGCGGATCGGACTAGCTGCAGGCAGCGGGTGACGGAGAAGGAGGTTAATCCTTCAATCGTCGAGCCTGGCTTTCAGCTTCCAAACTCGCCTAACGCCCAGTTGTGGCCTCGGAAGTGCCCCCCCCCCGATCGGTTGCTGCAGGGTCCCATCCGGTCACAAACCTGCACTGAAACAACCTTTGGATTTTCGACGAGCGATGGAGCAGCCAGGTTAAGGGTCGATCTTCACCTGATGAAGATCTTCCCAAAGGCTTCGTTAGAGCCCCACGGGCTCCTCACTAATCGCCAGCGTGGTATGCCACCCGGGGATGCCAGGTTCTACTATTGAAGGATTAACCTCCTTCTCCGTCACGCGCTTCCTGCAGCTTGTTCGATCCACAGAATCCATCAAGATCAACTATGAACCTGTTTCGCGAGGCGCGCGCTACCTACAGTCCACCGCAAGAACGCTGCACACCGCCGGGATTTCTCCGCTGACATAGCGGGCTCGCTCTCGGGGATAGCGACGTTTTCTCCGTGCCCCGACCGCCCGCCTCCGCCGGAATGCGTTCATCCTCACTGCTCGTCGTCTGCTCTTCGTCTGTTGTGCGGGACGATGGCCTAGACTCTTTTGGAGCCGATCGCATCGTCTCCTTCCAATACGAGCACGGACTGCAGCCCGCCATCCCGAACCAGAATGTGGAGAGACGTCCTCCAAACCCAGGGTGGCACCCAGCTGATCCACCTGACAGCTGATTTAGCTGTCAGCTGATCGCTCTATAGGCTGATCGCTCTATCGACTCATTGGAATAAAGATGATAATCCTGTTGATAAGCCAGAAACTGCACGATTTCATGAATTCATGTTGTCAAATAAAGTTACTGCAAAAAAAAACTGGGAAAAAGAAGCTCAAGAGTTGCCCGCATGAGAGTTCGAGCGGCTTCGGGGCTCCCTTAGCTTGGGAAGACAACCTGTCATCGCTGAGCTATCCTACCGCGCAGTAGAAAGCTCCATGTCAGCGCGAATCAGAAGCTCCATGTCCGTAACTGTTTTCCAACGAGTGTTTCGAAACTCGCCCGGAGATTCAATATGTCAGCGAACAATTCGAGAAGCGCAACTCGGTGCCGAAGAGAACACCGAGAACTGAGCAGAAGTGAGCGTGAGAAGATAGTCCAGATGCTCCTCCGACACTTCAACAGCACCAAAGGCAAGCTTGAGCACGGAGCCATTGAAGGTATTGCTCTGGCAACGCACCTAAATCGGCACACCGTTGGGAAGATTTGGAAAAGAGCAAAGGATACGTTCGAGAAGGAGAACATCTATAGCGCACCGTCGAAGAAGTCTGAAAAGTGTGGCAGGAAACTGAAGGATGTCACCGAGAACTTTGCGACGATGCAAGCCGTGCCTAAGAATCAGCGGTCCACCCTCAGATCGTTAGCAAAGGCCATCAGAGTGCCGAAATCAACTTTACATCGGAAGTTCAAGGCAGGTTCGTTTAAACGAGTGACTTCCGCCGTCAAACCGTTCCTCACCGAAGACAACAAGAGAGACCGGGTTCGCTTCTGCCGAAGCTTCGTCGACGATAGCGGGTTCTTCGATCCAATGTTCAATCGGGTTCATATAGACGAGAAATGGTTTTACATCACGAAGACAGCGCGCACTCATTATCTGACCAACGAAGAGGAAACTCCGCATCGTCAGTGTAAGAGCAAACGCTTCATCAGTAAAGTGATGTTCATGGCTGCCGTTGCGCGACCTCGACCGGGCTTCGATGGAAAACTAGGGATCTGGCCGTTCGTCCACCATGGCACGGCTCAGAGAGCCTCGAAAAATCGGCCAAGAGGTGCTCCAATCACCAAACCCACTCCCGTTATCGACCGCCAAGAGATACGGAAGATGATCATTGAAAAAGTACCCCCTTCGATCCGGGGAAAGTTCCCAACATCGTCGAAGCCTTTTCCGATCCTGATCCAACAAGACAATGCGAAGCCGCACGTCCACAGCACTGACGTTGAACTTCGCGAAGCAGCATCGCTCGAGGGATGGTCGGTCCAATTGACCAACCAACCCGCGAACAGTTCCGATCTGAATGTCTTGGATCTTGGTTTTTTCAATAGCATCCAAGCGTTGCAGGAGTTCGCGACCACCAATGATATCGACGATCTCATCGAGGCGGTTCAGAAATCTTTCGAGGAGCTCCCAGCGGATACCCTGAACAGCACATTCCTGACGCTTCAATGCTGCATGGAGAAGGTGATGGAGAGCAATGGGTGCAATGATTATTAAATTCCGCACATGGGCAAAGAAGCGTTGCGAAGACGAAATGAGTTGCCGATATCTATTCAGTGCAATCAGACTGCTTCCGAGCAGTCCGCGAGATTCTTGGCGGAAGAGCTCGAAAGCTGAGGTGAGTATTGACACCTATGAGCTGATTGAAAACTCTGGTGTTCTGGATTCCTGTTTTTCCCACTGGGGAAGGATCAACCTCGTCCGCTCACGGACAACGATACGTTCGAGTATGCGCTTCCCGCGCAATGGCGGCGGCTGGAAGGAGCCGGCCGCCAGAGGCCGCTCCAAGTCGTGTCCGTGAGATCGAGGTCATCTTTATTGAAACTCAAGGCATATTTCTCATCTCACGTCACTCTACATCGGTACATTGGTATTTCTGCATTTCAATTCGGATATTCGAAACCTGACAGCTTTGCTGGGCTGTCGCCCGGGGATTCGGCGCACTCTTGCGGCGACTCAAAACTCCCGGTCGGCAACATGACGTCATGACAAACGAAGAGAACCAAGAACCAAGTCTCGAGAGTTGTTCTCTACACTCCCCCCGGAACACTCGAAGCGTAGCGTCCGAAGCGAGCGAGTGTTCTGTAGGCTCTGGGTATACCTAACATGACATTGGTTCATCTCTGGGGTTACATTTTCATTGCATTACAGTTTTCATTCGGTTCTCAATAAGCATGTTTTCACTATGCGTGCTTCAAGTGCTCTCACATTTTCAATGTCATCGAACTAGTCGTTCGCTCCCTAAGTGCTTATGGCTTTCGAACTGTCGATTTTGGTAGGCGCGATATAACCTAATATTGGGAAATGTTCAGAGGATAGAGTAATTGTATTGGGCGTTTGAGCGTTACTACTTTACGCATTTTCTTCCCGGAAACCGATCGGATCGTGCATGTTCTCTTTTTTCCATCTGTTTCCTCTCCTCCAGAAATCTCTTCCACCACTGCCATTGGCCAATAACTTCTTGACGCTGCAGGGTCATCGAGTAAGACCACGTCGCCTATTTTGATCGTTCGGCTTTCGATCGGATTTGAGGCATGAGCCGACCTCAAATACACTCTGAGATACTCTTTTCGAAACCTGTTCCAAAAATTGTTCAGGAGAGTCTGATGTAACTTCTATCTTTTTTGGAACAGTATAGAATTGGCAGACTTCACTTGAGCTAAGATTTCCTGAGGTTCTGGTAGGGCTGGATTTGTTGTATAACCGCAGAGAAGGTCCGATGGTTTCAACGCCAAGGTCTCATCCGGATTCGTACCAACAGTCGTCAACGGCCTGTCGTTTATGATTTTTTCCAAGTCTGTCAGCAGAACTTCGAATTCTCTGAATCGTAGAATATTTTTCCCGAGTATTTTTCTCAGTGGCTCCTTGAGTGTTCGAAACATTCTCTCGTAGAATGCGCCTCGCCAGGGAGCTTTGGCCGTATTGAATTTCCAAACGATTCGGTGCTGCGCTAGAAAGTTTTGAGATTCTGGCGAACGCGCGCAGTCGAAAAGTAACTTGATCTCTTTTGCGGCTGACCTGAAACTCGCTGCGTTGTCGCTGAAGAACTGAGTAACTGTAGAATTCCTGTTGTAGAAACGTTTCATTGCCCATAAGAATTTTTCTGTTGATAAATCGGCAACCAATTCCAAGCGGACTGCGCGTGTTACTGGACAACAAAACATCATCACATTAGGGAACTACTTTCATGAGCTCGTTTCTCACATAGAAAGGTCCTGCTGCATCAACCCCAGTGACCGAGAACGGAGCTGTGGCTTCCAACCGCCACACAGTGGGCTAAAACGCGAAATTAGGTGCAAACAAATATTTTATCGCTTAACACCCGAGGTACTGAAACAAGGAGGCTGGGGCGTGTGTTCCTAGGTATTCCTGAACCGCTTGAGGGGATTCTAGCGAGAACGAATATAGTTTTGAGTGCTTCCGGAGGTTTCCGAAGGGAATGAGAATACCATGCAGCAAGATGATAGCTACTTTGTCTGTCAGAAGCGATGGACAATGATGACGAGAGTCTGTGATGAATGTCTCTGACTGTTCTAGACTTGAGTCTGGCGCCGGAAGCATGTAGGGAGAGGTGCGATGCATACAAGAGTTTTCCAGGCTCGTACGCGAGAAGTGGTGCAACCTTTTGTCTCTTGGATTTTTCGCTGGATTCTTGACAACTCTCCTCCGGTCGACCACGATTAGATATCTTCTTCACTTCTCTTGTCGTCTCAGCCACAAACATGAAAGGTTTTTCATCCAGCCACTCGCGGCTTTTTTCTAGAAATTTGTCGAGCTTGCGGAAGTTCTTCTCATACCTCTTCCGGATTTCCGCCGATGGTCGGCTCAGAGCGGCTCTGAATTCGGTACAATTCGAGACAGAGCTCATATCTATAGCCTCTAACTCAAGAACGCATCGTGAGAGATTTTCGAGATCCCTGCCGTGGTCCGCCGCGACCCAGATCTCGGAAAAGTCTCGTCGCGGCAGGCTGATTGTTCACCCTGGAAAAAGCCTCATATCTCAGTCGGCGCAACGAAGCGCAAGGTGAGCGAAATGGGGTGGTTAGAAGAGACCAGGGACCACCTCTCACCGAAGTTTCAACAGGGCGAGAGGCGCCGAGACTACTTTTCCACTCCCGTGAAATTCGTCAGTTCCGAGCGAAATCTCGGGCTCACTCCACACGCCCAGAAAAGACCACAATCACTTTTTCTGCCTTGGAAAGCTACCTAATATGGAAGAACTGACACATTTTCACTCACTGGTGGTAATCAGCGCCATCACAACAGCCTCTCTCGAAGGTTTATTCGGGAAACGGAATCGTCAAATTGTAAGATCGACGCTACGATCCGGGGTCTTCCCCGACATGAACTTTCGAGATGTCTGACACGCATTTCGGGTGTCGATCGAGGCGTATGGTGAATGTACCCCGACATATGAGCCATCGCCCGACATTTTGCGCCATACGCGATCGAAATCGGCGACATGAATTTTTTCCACCTATTTTCGCGTTTTGGCCCACTGTGCGCCACTGCGGCAACGGTGGTACTGTCTCGACCGCTGGTTTAGCCTTGAATTTAGCGCACACCTTGCAACTATTGATGGCCTTTTTTGCTGCCCTTCGGGCTCTTAGGATGAGAAACCTTACTCGAATTCTTTGAAGGATCGCTGTTACCCCTCCCGCATGGCAGCAAACTTTGTCGTGGATCCACCGGAGGTAACAGTCGACCAATGGGTCTCCGCCTGGTAAGATTATCGGCTGTCTTGTGTCTTGAGCCAGTTCCGTGGAATTGCATAGCCGAGATTCGCATCTTACCAAGCCTTCTTTATCAAGGATTGGTCTGAACTGATAGATTCGACTCTTTTTCGAGATTTCTTTCAACCCGGAATTCACTTCCGAACCAAAATGTCGTTCCTGGATATTTTTCAAGACAGCCATTTCGGCTTGGATTTGTTCTTCGTCTCTTGCGGCCACCAGCTTGCCTGTGCCCAGTACCTTGAGCTTTTTGGTCCGGGTGACCATTCCACGCTTGTAAGTTAACCAACGTCGGACGTACGCAACTATTCGGATGAGTTTGGCCCAACTTGATATGTTTTCGAGCCCGAGTGTTTCCTTGGATGCAACACCCAGTGTCGAAACCACCACGCACTGAGCGCGCCGCTCATTACTCACGTCGAAATTCGAATCTTCCGCATTGAGACTATGTTTCTCGGGTTCTTGATTTGACCGTAACCATTCGGGTCCTCGCAACCAAAATTCTTTGAGCTGAGTTGTATCGAGTGGCGAGGCCCTTGAGAGGAGATCTGCGGGGTTTTCCGTCGATCTCGTGTACTTCCAATCTTCGGGATTTGTTAATGACTGGATTTCCTTGATTCGATTGGCAACAAACGCCTTCCACCTTTCTGTTTTGTCGCGGATCCAGGCTAGAACACACGCGTTATAGCACCAATATCGAATGGAGTCGAATTCGCGTCGCGCAGCCTTCCTGATTGTTTTTGCGATTCTCACTGCGACAATTGCCCCGAGTTATTCCAATCTATGTATTGACCACTCGCCCTTCAGCGGCGCGACTCTGCCTTTAGCCATTATCAGTGACACCTCCACTTTCGATGATTTGTAGACCTTCTTCGCGTACGCAACGCATCCATATGCTTTTAAGCTTGCGTCGCAGAACACGTGCAACTCGAGTCGAGCCACTTCTTGCTCGTCTGTGGATGCCCCGAAATTCCTCTCGATGTTGATACTACGCGCGTTTTCGAGACGCTCGACGTTTCCGTTATATGTCAACAGCTCGTCACCGTCGAGAGGAGCATCCCAATCAAGCTTTCGGAGCCACAGTTGCTGGAGTTGCATCTTGAATGCAATGGAGATCGGACCGAGAATGTTCAAAGGGTCGACGATTGTGCTTGAGGCCTTTAGTAGAGATCGTTTCGAGGCCCGATTCGACTTGAATACCGTAATCGCCGCAGCGATGTCAATGTGCAAAGTACCCTAAAGTCTGGGAGATAAAGGACTTACCAGATAAAGAACTTATCGTATAAAGCACTTATCAGATAAAGGACTTATCGTATAAAGGACTTATCAGATAAAGGACTTATCGCATAAAGGACTTATCAGATAAAGGACTTATCGTATAGAGGACTTATCAGATAAAGGACTTATCGTATAAAGGACTTATCGTATAAAGGACTTATCAGATAAAGGACTTATCGTATAAAGGACTTATCAGATAAAGGACTTGTCGTATGAAGGACTTACCAGATAAAGCACTTACCAGACAAAGGACTTATCAGATCAAGGACTCATCAGATAAAGAACTTATCAGCAGAGATAGTCATAGTCATCATTATATTTTCGAAATTATTCCGCGTCCAGCCCTGAATCACGGAATGATTTCGAAAAAGGCATTGAGGCACGGACCTTGTTTCGAAGTGATCCCGCGTCCAACCCTGAATCACGGAATAATTTCGAAAAACGCATTGAGGCCCGGACCTTCTTTCGATATTATTCCGTGATCCAGGGCCGGACTCGGTATAATTTCGAAAAACTGCTAATAATGAAATTCCTCGGGAAAACCTCTAAAAACCGCATCTGGGACTACCCTGTGTACAAAAAGTCCCTTATACGAAGAGTCCTTTATCAGATAAGTCCTTTATCTGATAAGTCCTTTATACGATAAGTCCTTTATCTGATAAGTCCTTTATACGATAAGTCCTCTATCTGATAAGTCCTTTATACGATAAGTCCTTTATCTGATAAGTCCTCTATACGATAAGTCCTTTATCTGATAAGTCCTCTATACGATAAGTCCTCTATCTGATAAGTCCTTTATCTGGTAAGTTCTTTATACGCCGGACGAGTCTTCCGAAAATAGGGTCCTTTATGTGCCAGACTTTGGGGTATCCTCCAGCTGATTCCATCGGATCCCGAGGAACTTGAAATTGTTGTCTTGATATGTCACGACGGCTTTGGGATATTTCTGCTGGATGTGATTTCCCAGCTCTGGCGATGATGTAGCCCACTTATTTAGAGGAAAGCACCCGGCGTCGAACACCTCCCGTACCGTGTTTACTACGTGCTTGCCGTGTTCGATACTTGTCGCCGGAGCCAGTATGTCGTCGACGTAGAAAACGTCCCTGACAAAGTCCAGCAATTCCGCATGTTCAGGTCTAGCCGCCGCTTCCGTTTCCAAATGATAACGGATTCCTGCACAGTGCAGGTAAGGCGCTGAGATCAAACCGAAAGACAGTCTGCATGATCTTAGCTCCTGGACCTCCGCTCTTGGGTTTTTTGAAATGCCCCGAGGCCATAAAAATCTCAAGAAATTCCTGTGTTCCGGGATAATCTCGTACTGAATGTACGCTTTTTCAATGTCAGCGCAAATTGCGATCCGCAGTTGTCTGAATTTCAGAATGACCTCGACCAGATCTGCGATCAGATTGGCCCCTTGATATAAGCAATCGTTGAGTCCGGCTTCGTCTTTCAAACGTGCTGCAGCATCGTTCACGAGCCGCACCTTCAAGTTATCTGGAGTTGACCCTGCCTTTTTGACTGCCAGCAAGGGCAAATAATGCGCAGCTTCTTCTGGTCCTGGAGTCGCAGCCTCCTCGATGAACCCTTGTCTGAGCAAGTCACTGATCTCTTCGTCGATTGCTTCCAGCATCCCTTTTTCTTTCCTTGCTTGTATTACAAGCGACCTCAGCCTGATTTCTGTCAACTTCCGATTAGTTCCCAGGGTGCTGACGTTTGGCTTGAATGGTAGTTGGATCACATATCGACCTGACGAATTTCTTGTGACCGTTTCCCGGTAGAAAGCGTTCATTTCGTCATTCGCAACTTCGTCGCATTCCTTGAAATATGGCTCGATGCCTATGAGTTCTGTCTCCCACAGGAAACTCACGTCATCAGATTCGTAACTCTTGCCTCTCGCTGCAACATTTCGGTTATCTTTGTGATGGGTCATCCTCCAGCCTTCCCTACTGGACTTGATCGAATTGACTGACGGGCTATCGAGGCGAAATTTACGACCTTGACCCGTACCACATATGAAGTATCCGAAAATGGTATCAAACGCGAGCAACGTGTTGACACGCTTCAGACCAGGCCCGACGATGAGGTGCAAGAAATCCACCCGATTAGAATCTCGATCTCCTCCGACCAGCCCTGGTCATTGTCATCCGCTATGGGATGTAACCTTCCTTCGTAATGCATGTTCGGTAATTGACCAACTATCACCGTTTGCATTGTTGTAGCTTGAATTGAGACGCTGTTCTCCGAGAAACGGCTCTTCAATGTGATCTCAACAACGTCTCACAAACAACTCTTCGCTTTTGCATACCCCGCGGATTGGAGATTGAATCTTTCTTGCCCGACTCGAACCGCTTCCAATTTGTCCGCGAAGCGCTTCGTCATGAAAGTCTTTTGCGAACCTGTGTCGAGCACGACTCTGCATATTAGGCTACGGTTTTCGGACAGCGCCTTCACGTACCCTGTTGGCAGACATTTTTCTGCCGCCTTCGCCATCACGACCTTGCCACTTACGGCATTGCATATCACTGAATTCACAGCTACCGAATCTTCGGAAGCTGCCCCCGCGGTCGTCACTGGATCTTTTTTAGCTTTCGGTTTCTCGCAAATTATAGTCGCGTGTCTACCTCCACAGTTCGCGCAGTTCGTTTTAGCCATGCACTTCTCTACCTTATGATTTCTCCGTAGGCACTTGTAGCACGCATTGTGAGTCACTATACACTTCCTTCGCTCTTCAATTGATATCTTCACCTTACATTTTGTACTAGGATGCTCCGCCGAGCAGGAGATGCATGAATGATCTAAATTCGATGAGGTGACAGCGAATGCATACCGAGTATCTGAGCCTGAAGCCCCGGAAAAATCTGCTTTTTTGTTGTCGAATCTTCTAAAGTCTTGACCGCGGAAATCGCGCGGCTGAGGTTTGGTACCTCTTTTCGGATCATTCTCGTTCCCTGCGGAACCTCTCTGGTCAGCAGCCATTCTTTCCAGAGTGATTTGTTCTCGTTTCAAAAACTCGACCAAACTTTTCAGCTTGCATTCACTGTTCCCTTTATCCTGATACCAGTCATCGAATCTGCGGTATTGATTAACCGGCAATGTACTCAAAATTGGTCTGCACAGTGCAGCTGATAAACCCTCGTAGGAGTTCCCTAGTGCTATCAACGATTCAACATTCTGAACTATGGTTGCCGCGAAGGCAATGAACTTAGCATTGGTGTGGAGGTCCTCGCGATGACAGGCTTTAAAGATGTTTTCTGAATGCTGATCCTCTGCGAGTCCCACCTGGCCGTATCTCGAGTAGATTGTGTCCCTCGCTGCGATGTAATTTGCGGCGCACACTCGGATACCAGTAATTGCTTGGTACGCTGTGCCTCCGACGGTTTTCAGGAGAAACTCGAATTTCTCGAGATGATCCCATGGCATGGAGTCAACGTGCAGTTCGAAGGCGTCTTTCCATCGTTGGAATTTTGTCGGGTCCCCATCGAATCTTGTTACACGTCGGATGATGTCTTTGCAGTCGTATTTCAGCGGACACGCCGCCGCCCCAGCCATCGTTGAATTCAGGGGGCCGGTCTCGGGACGATCACCTTGTTGCCGCTTCTGCGCTTTTTTGATGCCCACCTTGAGGTCGAATCTGATATCGTGAAACGCTTCCTCGAGTTCTGCTCGCTTTTGTTGCTCGTCGTTCCTGAATTCAGGGTCTGCGCAGGGTGACAAGTACAGTTCGTCGCTCAGTCGCTCTAGCCTCGCGTAGCAGTCTTCTAGATCTTCCAGACCGACCTGGAGCTCTTCCAGCGAGTCCTCGAAGGCATTTTTCTCCAACAATGAATGCATTTTTGTCAGGCTCCGATGAAAGTTTCTTCTGCACGTTGCGGCGTGAACCCTCGCGAGGTCGAAGTCATCTCTATCTTGTCAAACACCTGACCCTCATCCAAGGTTGCATCGTCACTGACGTTATCTATTGTGCTCGAGTTTGGTACCTTGCATCTCACCGATACAGGTGGTTGTTCCTCCTGTTCCTGCTGTTCCTGTTGCTGTTTCGTCATCTTGGCAGTGTGCTTTTCCTCCTTAGACCCGTTCACCACGTTCCACGTAATGTTCGTAAACTTCTGACACCACTATTGACACCTATGAGCTGATTGAAAACTCTGGTGTTCTGGATTCCTGTTTTCCCCACTGGGGAAGGATCAACCTCGTCCGCTCACGGACAACGATACGTTCGAGTATGCGCTTCCCGCGCGATGGCGGCGGCTGGAAGGAGCCGGCCGCCAGAGGCCGCTCCAAGTCGTGTCCGTGAGATCGAGGTCATCTTTATTGAAACTCAAGGCATATTTCTCATCTCACGTCACTCTACATCGGTACATTGGTGTTTCTTCATTTCAATTCGGATATTCGAAACCTGACAGCTTTGCTGGGCTGTCGCCCGGGGATTCGGCGCACTCTTGCGGCGACTCAAAACTCCCGGTCGGCAACATGACGTCATGACTCATGACACACGAAGAGAACCAAGTCTCGAGAGTTGTTCTCTACAGTGAGAGTACTCCCTAAATCTGCTCCTAACCTCCTCTATCGTTTGTAAATTGTGAATAAAGTTTTTCTGTTTGTATATTCCACTCGTACATGATGTCCTCATTCCGTCTACCATCCAGGGAGTCCGATTCCACCCATTAACACGGGGTAGACCACCGGATAAGTGGAAATTCACAAATGGCACCACTATTTTGGGACACGAATTCGGCCGTAAATCGCACCAGTATTTTGGGACGGAGGGAATACCTAGTAGGGTCGTACTCTCCCAATGGTGACCCAGATGAGTAATCTAGCCGGGAGCATAAGTAGTGTTGAAAATAGGGTGTCCCGTTCGCCTCTGACTTGTCTCACTTGCTGTACTATCTACTAAGTATACCATGAGGCTCCTTCGGTGCCTCACGTACGTTTTCCCCTCACTTACCTTGACTATATAAGCAACTACATTGGATACAATAAACACTTGGACTTCCTCTCTACTAAGAGCTCCGTGTGTCTTAGCTTTGTGACTACGTTAACTGACTAAGTGAGAACCTGTACCTTCCAACACGTTATCAAGCACGAGTTCGACTCTACATCAATCGGTGAGATACAAATCTCAAATATTCTCAACAACTAGAATATACAAACAGTTCAGTTAATCGTATAAAGAAAAATAGAAATAGATAGAGAGCAAGTGCTCCCAGTGCTACGATGCCAGAATCAACTGATACAAAACCCGCGGTTAAACCGGGAACAGACAATCCTGGCACAAGCGGCACTACGGATGGAGACCAAAAAGAATCTAAGGACTCTAAGGACTCGGATAGTCCAGTCAAATTGGCAGCAGACGGTTCAAATTATGGATTGTGGAAACAAATGGCAACGGTGTACTTGAGTAACATCCCAAAAGTTTGGGAGGTGATCAAAGGAACCCTTGCACAGGTCGAAAGGGAAGAAGCTAGCCTCACTGAAGCCGATAAAGCTAAAAATGCAGAATTCAAACTGTGGAATCAAAAAGCAAGAATGAAACTCTTTGACATTATTAGTCCAATCCTGGCTAACCATGTTTTTCACGACGACATCGAAACTATCAAAGCAAAAACCATGTGGGACAGACTTGTTGAAAAATTCTCAAAACTCAGCGGTGCTCAGAAACAGGCAGTAGCGGCACGATTCACCAACTTCAAATTCTCTCCAAGCAAGTCTGTTGAACAGAACGTGACAGAGTTTGTGCGTATCACCCAACTTCTTCAGGAGATAAATATGGTCTATCCAAGAGAAGTGCTATGTTCAAAGCCTAGGTCAATATCCTAGGAGAGGCCAACGAGGCCATCGAGGAAGGAATCAAAGAGGTGGCAGACCTCAATTCCACGTAGCCGAAGTACTTATGGTTTTGGGGACAGAGGACTCAGTCTGTTGTGGTAAAACCAAACCTAGAACTTTGAGAATGTACCCCAGGGCATACGGCCTATATCAGGGCCACAGTGCAGAGTTCAGACACAAATCTCCTTACTTGATTTGTGACAGCGGAGCCAGTCACCATTGCGTGAACGACAAAAGATGGTTTAGCAATCTATCGCTACAGTCTGAAACCCGGGAGGTCAAATTGGGAAGTGACCACAAACTGCTGGTTCAGGGTTGTGGTACCGTCCCATTGACCATCAGACAGGGAAACCACTTTGTGTCGATGACACTGTACAACGTATTATTGGTGACCGGTATGAGAAAGAATTTGTTGTCTCTCGGCAAACTGGCAGACGAAGGCTACAAGGTGACTGTAGAAAAAGGTGGACTTGCTATCGCAAAGAACCACGATCGCGTCTACGCACCTAGATCCCAGGGGTTGTATAAACTGACAGTGTGCACACAATGGAGAAACAACCCTGGTCAGCTAATGATGATCAAACGAGACAGCATTGATGAGTTGTCTGATTCCGAGAATGAAGTCGAAGGCGATGGCTTTGACATGCTTGATGAATTAAATGAAGCGGCGCCACGAGGTGAACGGAGCGTAGATCAATCGCCCGAATCTGATGAGACTGATAACCTAAATCAGGGGTTCTCAAACTTTTCTGGTGGCGATATCCCGCGGCACCCCGCGGCACCTCAGGCTTGGGACGCCGCAGGACATGCAGGCGCGGCACCACGAGTGCCGCGGCACTTCGCGGCAGTTGGGTGCCGGTGGCACACAGTTTGAGAACCCCTGACCTAAATGACGAAGCTGGTGTGGATCTTGAGGATTATGAGGACAACAACCATCAACACTCGTCTGACGGTGATTCACAGAAGGTTACTTCCAATGAACCAAGCTTGGTGGAAGCAGCAACACAACCCTCACAAGACGTTGTGAGTAAGAAGCTGAACTCTCAGACAGAAAACCCAGACTGGACCAAGAATCAACCAGTCAGTCTGAAATATGTGCATGAATTGTTTGCACATGTCAACAAAGAAACCTTAAAGAGGTTGCTCGATTTGGAGAGAATCCAATACACTGATGATTACGAACAATGCGAAGTCTGTATCAGAGCCAAACAGACCCGAATCTCCTACAGAAGCCGTCCAGAACTGGGTCGAGCATCAGAACTCGGAACTGTTACGGCTGATCTCTGCTCAACATCAGTGAGCTCGTTAGGAGGAGCAAAATACTTTCTGTTGCTAACAGAAGAGTTCTCCAGGTCCTGAAAAATTTACACTCTCAAAACCAAGGATGCGACTCCAGACTGTATTTGACATTACATTCAATGGTTCGAGACCCAGACTGGCAAAAGACTCAAGCGCTTCATGTCCGATCAGGGAACTGAATTTTATTCAGCCCAAACTAAGGAGTTATTCGATAGCAAAGGTATAGAACAGACGTCCTCATGCGTCTATACGCCGGCAATGAACGGGATAGCAGAACGCGGTCATCGTACTTTGTTAGATTACACCAGAGCCATCCTCATAAAATCAGGACTCCCAAAGTTCATGTGGGGAGAAGCCATCAACTATTCAGCAGATATACTTAACATGGTAACTCTGAATAGAAATACTCAGAAATCAGCATATGAGATGATCCATGGTTTCAAGCCATACTTTGGCAAACTTTTCCCGTTCGGTGCCGACTGCTATATCATCCTTCAGACAACCAAGAATAAATTGTCTGATCGAAGCGAAAGAGGATTTTTGGTCGGAGTGACTGAGCGCGGTTTGGGATATCGAATCTACGTGCCTAGAACGAACGAAGTCGTGAGAACTCGAGATGTAAAATTCCTCAAGAATCCCAACAGCGAGGATAAAGTAAAACTATTCGGAAAGTCCAGCGCAGTGGATGTCTTCAAGACGTCAGAAGAGGCCTCACAGGCTGAATCTGACGTTGGGCCTCAGTCAACCGATGCGCCCGTCGAGCCTATCCCTAACTCGAACCAGAAGATACCACTAGTGAATGATGCGCTGAACGAGCCAACTCAGTCAACTCCTAAACCAGAAAATGAGAAAAAGCAAAAGAAGAGAAGAAAACGAGGACTGAGATTCACTCATAAGAAGAAGCATAAGAAGCCTCAAGCTGACAGCAATCTTACTGAAACTGATGAACGTTTGGCCAATGAGGCCCCGAGGGAGGCCCCTGACTCAACTGAGTCTTCTGACAATTATGGTGAGGCCTACAGAGCCTCAGGAACGTGAGGGGCCAAACCGGATAAACAACCCATGAAAGAACCCGAGACCTTCGAAGAAGCTGTCTCAGGTTCAGAGGCAAGGCAGTGGAATGAGGCTATTGCTGCAGAGCTATCCAGCATGGAAAAGCTAGCGGTTTGGGAGCCATCGGTACTGCCAAAAGACAGAAAGCCAATCTCATGCCGCTGGTTGTTCAAAAGAAAAACTAATCCTTCTGATCCAGCTAAAGTTCGATTCAGGGCCAGATTGGTCATAAGGGGTTTTTCCCAAACCCCGTTTTTCGATTTTTCCCCTGACAATATCTACGCCCCAGTGGCGAGAGCTGAATCAACAAAGCTCATGTTGAGTTTGGCTGCAGAAGAGGGATTGGTGTGTCACCAATGCGATATCTCAAGTGCCTTTCTATACGCACCCCTTGAGGAGGAAATTTACATGGAACCTCCAAAGGGATTCAAGCTAAGCGAAAACAAAGTATTATTGTTAAGGAAAGCTCTGTACGGCTTGAAGCAAAGTCCAGCCATGTTTCATAAGACCCTAGCTAAAATCCTGGGTGACATGGGATTGAAACCTTTGAAAACTGAACTTTGCATTTTCACAAGTGGAGAAAAGGGAAATCGCTTCATAGCCCTTGTCTATGTCGACGACCTTATGTTACTGGCAAGCAAGCAGGCACAGATTGAAGCCTTTCTCAAAACTCTATCAGCCAAGTTTGAGATCACTCATCAGAGAAGCTCTCTTACTATCTTGGTATAGAGATTCACCATGAACCAGACGGAGCTATCCATATTAACCAAGCCCAATATGCTATGGAGATTGTGGAACGATTTGAGATGCAAAACCATAAAACGGCGGCATCACCTTCCGACAAAACAATTTATGATGAAGATGACTCTCTCCCATGTCCTGACAGACCTTACTCCGCACTTATAGGTGCTCTCATGTATTTGGCAACGATCACCAGGTTTGACATTGCATTTACGGTGAATTATCTTGCCAAATTCTCAAGCAGACCTACTGAGCGGCGTTGGAATGAAGCCCTCAGAGTATTAAAATACATTGCTGGCACCGCCTCTCATGGGATCACGTTCAGACCTGGAAACTACGGACCCACAGAGGTATACTCGGATGCGGATCATGCGGCCGACATCCAAACCCGAAAATCAGTATCGGGAGCAATACTTCTGAGACAAGGAGGAGCAATAGCTTGGAACTCAACCAGGCAAACTACCGTTGCTCAGAGTTCAACGGAGGCCGAGTTCCTGGCAGCAAGCAATGCTCTTCGTTCCTCAATTTGGGTAACCAAACTTTTGAGCGAACTTGGAATAAACGAGAAACATACTCTCTTGATAGATAACATATCAGCTATCAGACTAATCAAAAATAGTGCTTTTCACAGAAGAAGCAAACATATTGCTCTCTCCGAAATGATGATCAGAGATCATTACCAAAAGGGGGAGATAGATTTAAAATACGTAAATACCACCCTCCAGAAAGCCGACATTTTGACGAAAAGCATAACAGGTGCTAGATTGCAGGAGCTCCTTAAGTTGACAGGACTGACAGCGCTCCACCATGCCAAGAAGAAGACTGATGCTGTGGATCATGGCCGTACTCTGGGTCATCCCGACACCTGCTAATGGATTCTTCAGCTATGAACACGTTTGTCCGATTGAGTGTCGAGAGAAACATATACCATGCTTGATAGAGGGTAATTCCAAAACGGGTTTTGACGTGGACTGTATGGAGTCTGAGGTGGCATGTGAACAGTCAGCCAGTAACACCATGGCATGCATTCGAGAGAACGGACCCACCGTCGGTGGCTCCACCATCTGGCTTGACTACAAAGAACACTTGCCGCCCCCGGCACCGCCCAGTCCATCGCCTATTAACCAAACGTGCAGTTGCCTGCCATACATAATATCAATAGCTTGCCAATCAACTCTATCGCTCATGTATATGATAAGCGTCATAATTAAGGTGATGGTCAAACGTCAGAATCGTACTGACAGATATGAAAGAATGATTGACCCAGATGCACCATATCAACCGACGGTTGAGGACATAACTGAGGAACTAAGACATGAAGGCATGAATAATCAATAAGAAGACGACTATAAGGCATGATTCAACATATTATTCTCTCTTATACATATACATTACATTAAGACTAGAGGTCAAGATATTCTTCTAAATCCTCATCATCTATACACTTCAAGTCATCGGGAGTATCATCCCATATAACTCTATCCCTTGTGACTTCTGATTCAGGACGGAACAACTCGTCCTGATCACTCCAATAGAACCCTGAGTGGGTGACGTGGGTCACAAGATATGCCTTCACATGAAGGTCAAAACGATTTAGCCTTCCATAACAGGAGAGCAGAACGTCAGGTATGCGCTGTCGAACGTATTTAACAGCGTAGTCCGTGACTGCCTCACGGATCCGACCACGCGCTGAGCTGAAGATGATTCGGCGCGAGTGATAATCAACTTCCTCCCAATGGGCCCTGACCGTGGCTTCATCGGGCATCATGTATGTGCCCAGTCGAGATCTGACGCGATTGAACCAGGCATATCTGAACATATCGAGTGCCTGTTCGTTGCACTTCCTGAATTTCTCAAGGTTCATGGCTTCATTGAAGCCCGCCTCTAGACATTCTCGGATCCGCAGATCAACCTGATCCGAGCGATGGGAGTCTATGATCCAGTTGAGTCGGTTTGCCTCAGGAACCCTTAGGGCAAGCATGATGTCTAGAGGTCCGTCCCTGGGTCTGGCGTCTAGATGGTTGAAGTCTAGGATCAGATACACGGGATCATGATCCATCAGGGTCTCTAGCTCAGAGCGATGAAATGGTGAATCCGCTTCACAGAAGACATCGGCACAGAAGCATGGAAAGGGGGGTGGCAGGGGAGGCGTGATCCTGTTATCAATGAGCCAGGATTCATAGCCCTCCTTCATCACATTGCACGCTCGTTGAAGAAAACCTTCCATGATGATAGAGATTGATGATAGTTGAAGGAACTAACACAACAGATGAAGATGCAGGAAGAATTGGTGTGGGTGCGTTGGTACACTGCAAGAGACTGTGAGGATGTGAACTGCGTTGCACGTTTTTGTTTCCTCAAGGGGGAAGGGAAATTAACCCCTCAACCTCAAAACTCACAGAAAGAGATTCGAGAGTGAAAGGGGGGGAGACAGCACTCCCCCACCTTCACAGCCCAAACCAAGATTCAGTCGACTAAATATTTGGCTTGCTCAGACATGACGGCGGATGCTTCGTCAGGTGCAGGCGCGCGGATTGTGGTTGACTCTAATGTACTCTCACAACCCAAGGAATGAGAAACCAAGAGATTGGGGGCCGAATGTTCCTTTATTTGATGGCTCTACCTAAACTACATGTTAAAGGCAGAAATGTAATATGATAAGATGTATTAAGTAAAGAGTCATCACACTATACCTAACAAAAAGAAAAATACCTATGAGATTGTAATCAATACATACCTAGATTTAATATTTGGGATCTTTAAGCTGTATGAGTATGAACTAGAATAACTCACTTATTCAAACGAAATATACCACTTAAACATACGGGCGCAACGATAGAACTCACGCGAGCCCAGAATGTGTACGGTAACTGCATAGTCAGTAGCAGGAAATGCCTTCAGAAATTTGATGTTGGAAGGCATACCGAGATTGCGCATGATACACACGCGCTCAGAGGTCAAACGGCAGACGACAATCTTGGAGCCAATCTCACAGTCGAGATCGACGAAGTTGAAAATACGATACTCATTCGACCAAATGAGCGCCGTCGCTGACTCGGGGTGAAATGGCCGTATCGGAACGATCTCAGTTGTTGTGGTCGTTGTGGTTGTTGTAGTCGTAGGTGGCGGCGTGGTCGGCTCTTCGGTGAGTGGCTCCACTGCCTGAGTTGTTGATTCGAAAATTTGAGCCGGGCAGACAGGTGTGGGCTCACTGGCTCTGGATTCTGCGTCTGATCCAACGAATGATGAACGATGTTAAACCATAAAGAAGTCGAAACAATTGTATAACGAAAACAATAAGACCCTCATACTCACTGTTGAGCCAGCGGTACAGGACACCTCCGGACAGGCCCGACACCAAAATCAGGATGAAGATCCAGAAGATGCACTTCATTCTGAAGGCGTCTTGATTGCGTGCTTCTTGACGCAGCTGCTCTCGTGCTTGCTCGAGAAATCGAAGGGGCACCTCAGCTGGGAGTTGTGCCGGCAAACCTTCACCCTCCGGTGATGGTGGCGGTGCACGCACTACTTGAATTTGGTCAGTTTGAGAACCCCGAACGCTGCGACGACTCGGCGATCCGTGTTGGCCCAGGGATGACTGGGCATCACCTCGCGAAGATCCAGCTTCGGATCGATGAGTATTGGCGTCTCGTCTTTGGCCTATTGCAGAAGAAGATCTTTCTGAGTCCGATCGAAATCCGCGCAAATGTACGGGTCGCTCCCAGTGCAAAAGTTCCTGAGGGTGATCAACCCTGGGGGCACCACTAAAAGGAAATGGATCTCCAAAATTAACAGAAGAAATCAACAAAGTAAACGGCAACAGAAATTAAGATGTTCAGTGCAATGCTCACCCCGGAAACTTTCGCCACAGAACTGGGCCAAGTTGGGGTCGAGCGACCCACAAAGCACTGGGACCAAGATCACAATGCTGTGCTGATTCAGCAGAGTAAAATCGAACTCCAAGGCTGGGCGGTTCACTCCAACTTCTGACGGTCCTTCCAGGATTGATTGGGATCGGTGAGACTTCGAGGGACGAGCTCGCGGATACGTCAACTCTACGGCTTTCTCCAGCCGCCTGAGCTTGAGTGCTCTCACCTTCGAGCTCGATGGCTTGGAGTCTGATGTCCGCACGGAGAGCTCGGGAAACGGAAGAATTACCGCCGGCGGAGGTGTTGGAACCGGGTCTGGAACTGGGGCGGGCCCCTGAGTTGGAGGGGTGATCGGTGGTTGATTCGGCTGAACGCCTAGTTCCTCCCGAAGAAATTCGTCCAGAATGTGCAGCTCCACGAATTGATTGAAGGCTTCTGATGGCTTCAATGGCACGCAACTTTGCTGCTCGGGGTGGTAGCGATCTTGGAACAGGATCAGCGACGACCGACACGTCAGATGATCTGCTGGATACCCTCTGATTGAGAACTCGTGGAATCTCAGGCGAAAGGCTTCGTTGACTAGAACCCAGCGGTTGCGGTTCGACGACTCCACGGTTCCTTGATGATGAGTGGGCTCCAGATCTGCGACGTACTCCAGACTCACCGGGCATAACCAGCCGAATGATTTCCTCAGCGACAGTTCGCTGCTTTTATACTCTCTCCAGAGGACGCAACCTCGGTTTCGGACCTCAATAAGTGCAACGGTATGCGGAGTGCAGACAAAAAGAGCTTTATTTCGAGAGACACATCGACAATGATGATCCCAAGCAAAATATGATGACTCACCCCTTGCTGGGAATTGAATTGAGTTGTCGGCACTCAGCATCTCGTTTTTGAGACAAAGCTCTAGCATCCGACGCGGGTGGCTACCAACAAGTGACATGCGACACCAGTATCCGACGCGGGAGGCAACAAACAAGTGACATGCGACACTTAAACAAACGCAGTGTCAGGAATGCACCCCCCATCACTTCGCAACCAGATGTTCATAGATGAAAGTCGGCCACTGATAAATTAGGTCTTAGAACACATGGGTGTAGATGCATGAAATTGTTTAGCTAATCTCCCAAGAAACCTTTTTGATGTAATCTCAAGTATGCGCAAACACCGATCAGTATCAGTATCAGTACCTATCGGCTCTCGGAACAAGGGGGAGTGTTGAAAATAGGGTGTCCCGTTCGCCTCTGACTTGTCTCACTTGCTGTACTATCTACTAAGTATACCATGAGGCTCCTTCGGTGCCTCACGTACGTTTTCCCCTCACTTACCTTGACTATATAAGCAACTACATTGGATACAATAAACACTTGGACTTCCTCTCTACTAAGAGCTCCGTGTGTCTTAGCTTTGTGACTACGTTAACTGACTAAGTGAGAACCTGTACCTTCCAACAAGTAGCCAGGTGGTCAGCTGTCTGAGCACGGAGCTGGGGTTCAGTCCCCATCTCCGTACTCTAGTCTACATGACAGCTGTACGGCCGGGGGTTCTCTGACAGCTTAACTAGTGTGGGAACCCCGCTTCTTTTGTACTAGGCACGCGTCCTCTGTCTAGACGCCGTGAGTCACTCTCGTGAGTCACACTACCTAGCTCTAGTAGGATCTGAGCCCGACAGTCTTACACCATTATCTCCAACATTCTCAAATATTGCTTCTGGTGAATAATCACGCCCATGTCAGGAGTTCTCTCGATCTGCAATCCCAGAAAGTAACTCAATGGTGCATACTTGATTTCTAATTTCTTTTTCAGCTTCCCAAGGAACTCAAGAATGACCTGCTCACTCACGCCCATGATGATTCCGTCATCAACGTATAAAGCAATCGTAATTTTATCAGAGTTTTTGCTATGAAACACACAATAGTCAGCACTGTCGAGAGATTCAAGCGATGCCGCTCGTGATTTGAATGGATGCTCCATGTGTCGCATGCGCGTCGCGCAGACGCGCTTGTCTAAGCTACGATAAAATAAACAGTTGGGGAGTTGTACGCGAAGCACAACCAACGTGTTCTGCTTGTCACCTAGAAACTAGGAAAGATCCGTGTCATCTCCCACATTATGGTGCCGTGACCAGGATGCAAAGTGTTCCTGACAATCATAAGTGAAGAAAATTCAACATGGGGCTTGAACATTCGCCGAAGAAGAGTTCGAACGACGGGTCTGAGCAATCGACTCAGAAGCCGCCCCCGAGTGCTCAAAATGAAGACATCGAAAGACAAAGAAAACTCGCCCTGAAGACCCAGCGTCGCCTTCGAACGAACAGAAGGAACGCGATGGCGACTGAGCTGAGCACGATTCGCGCCCTTCACTCGGACAATCCAGAATTTCCAGCAGGCTGTACCCCAGACAGCATGATGCAGCGGATCGCCCAACACGCGGCCGCGATTCACGCTTTCAACGAGAAGATTAGTTCTCTGATCAAAGAAGAAAGTGAGTGGGAAAGCGAGGCTCCAGCCTTCAAATGGAATGAAATGAAAGGATAAAAATTACTATGTACATGCATCCTACCCGACCTCCAGTAGATGCTTCGGCTCTACTGTTTCGCCCCCCGATCGACGCGCGGCCCGATCCCACTGATCCGGCAGAAAGCCGGGAGGACGCTCCGAGCAGCAGTCCTCCGAGCCGCGAAGGTCGATCCGAACCTTGGCGCCACAACGGAATCCATTCTTCCTCCGAGTTCCTTACTACGGAGGTCATGGTCCGCTGTATACGGGGAGGCGAGCTGTACCGGCGGACGATCGGATAGCTGAGGTCTTCCTCTGACGGGCTTGGCGGCGGCGGCGGCGACGTCGTCGTGATGGCTCGGATCTTTGCCCTTCTGCGGCGACGAGTCATCAGCTCACAGACTGAATAACGATGACAGAATTTCAAGCTGCTTATATAGTTGTAAAACTTAATTGATCTATGTTGCGCGAAAGATAGCAGCGAATGTACTGGGACAAAGTAATTGAAAAAGCTGAAAGATCATGTCACAGCACCTAGTGGATTTATTGTCTACGGGTCTAAAATACATAGATACATAGAGATGCCTGAGCAGGCTGGAATATTCCCAAATTTCCGAAAGAACGATGTCCGCTCAACGCCTATGGATCTTCAGCACGATCTTCGGCTTGTACTGAATTGGCCTCCCAGAAGAATCACGCCGAGTCGGCTGGATCAAACACCGATTATTGCGAGGGGAGGTGCAGACCGTTATGAAGAGCCCATGTTGGAAACAGACATACGTGTCGGCTCTGTAAATGAAACGCTCCCAACCTCGCTCAGAGCCCGAAAACAAAGCTCTAAACTCAGCTGAATCATGACCAGCTGGGACTGGAGGTGTGATCGGGGACAAACGTACCAGTCCCGTTGAGTTTCGCCTCGGAGGCGATGGTGATGATCCCCGCGGCAATGTTGCAGGACGAGGAGTAGTAACAACCCACCGGGGAGGTGAAGATGAAACCACGCGTCGAGATGTGTTAAACACAGCGCCCGTGGCACGACCCATTAGGATCGGCTTCTTTGATGTACGCACTGGTTTCCGCGGCGAGCGAGGCACCGCTGATGCATTCACGGACGGCCGCTTCGTGGTTGTGCTCACAGAAACGCTCGTCGTCGCTACAGCCGGCCGGGTTGTCGGAGCCAGAACAGTACGGAGGATTGGACGTGAGGTAGTTGGTGTCACCACAGTCGTGAAAGTGGAAACTTCGACGCTACTCGAAGTTGTTGGTGACTCTGTTGAAGACAACGAGACCTCAGAAGTGTCCAAGGGTGTGGATGACTCATCCGCGCCGATCAAGTTTGTAAGAGTTGTGACCTCGATTGCATTGTCGAGAGGCAACTCCGTGGTTGTCACCAAGATCACTGGCGTCACGTCAAAGACGCTCGGGGTCGTTTGGTTGTCGTGAATCGAGGACGGCTCAGTCGAGGCGACAGTGCTCTCTGTCGAGTTCAAGCACTCAACGTACGCCCCGGCTGACAGGATTGACTGAGAGTTGGCTGCGTGGAGTTCGTGAAGCAGTCGCTCCGTCTCTAAAAAACGACAACGATAAAACTAAAGTCCACGTACGAGTAAATTCAAGGAGCAAACAGGATAGGGACCTCCGTGCAACTTACGATTCAATTGGACGATCACAATGAACAGCCCGAGCCAGGACAGGAGCCCCCCTGAAGATAATGTCTTTGCTGACGGCCGGGGGGGAACTTTCTCTCGATAAATAAACTTGGTGGAGGAACGTACCTCCACCCCCAGAAAAAAAAAGGAGAGCCAGGACAGGACGAGCAAGCCGGACAAAGCGGCAGCAACCGTCATGCACTTCGACCTCAACATTGTAGATTCATTTTCTGAATCAGCTGGCTGACGCTGAGGCTCGGGAGCATCCGAAATGCTCGAGGGAAAACCGATGTTGACCAGCTCCAACTCCTCAGTGGTGGCATTAATCGCCGCAAAGTTTGTGAAGAAGGGCATAGCGTTCGGATGAAATGGTTCAGCGTCCAAGAACACAATGGACCCAGGTAGACAATTGGGAGTATTTAGGTAGAATGCTCTCGCCCCAAATATTCAATATCACACTATTATGGAATGTTAGAAATTTGGTCGTATCACGAGTAATCTAGATTCGACATAGATACTAGAGACAGAATCCTAGCAGCTAAGGAATGCTACGGACGTATCGATTATTGGTATGTTCAGGTTACCCATAGCTGAATCAAAATCAACAGCTCCCTAATGCGTCTTCACTCAGAGGGGGTGTTGGAAATACGTTCGCTTAGACGCATCAGTACGCTGGAAAGAGCGATAGCCCTTTCCCAGACTGTATTCTATAAAAGGACTGTATCTGCTAAATAAACTACCGGTGAAAGGCTTCATTTTGGAACTGACGTTTTTACTGTACTCCGTTAAATTGTTCATTCAGTATGGCTTCGATCTTGCTCGGGTCGGCTTTCAGCCCGTCTCGGCTGATGATGTGTTCCAGAAACCTGACCTCCTGGACGCCTAGTTTGAGTTTCTCCCTGTTGAATTCGAGGGTGCTATATAAAAAGAGCGCAAACGAAATAGAGCGCAGGTAGAAAAAGCGCGCGAGTAGAATTAGAGCGCATTCTGAAGGAGAGCGCGGGTAGAATTTGAGCGCAGGTCGAATTGGAGCGCAGGTAGATTCTAAGCGCAAGTAAATTTTGAGCGCAGGTAGATTTTGAGCGCAGGTGCATTTTGAGCGCAGGTAAATTTCGAGCGCAGCGTTATAGCGCGCATGTAAATTGAGCGCACGTATAAATTCAGCGCCAGGAAACGCGGCGAAGAGTCAACACACCGCATTCGATCGCTTTGTACGTCCCAAAAAAATTCCACCCACGCCTCTGTCACTGACGCAACGCAATGGGATCCAACAGCATCAATCCTCGCGAAAATGCGAATCCGCCCCGGGGCGGCGATTCAAGAGATGCAGCCAGAAAATATTCAAAAAGCTGATTGCCAGGGCGGTGTGGCCAGTATGCTCGCTCGCTTCGCTCGCTCGCCCAGAACCTAACCTAACCTAACCTCACCCAGTCCCCTGCCATCTGCATCCATGATCGGCCAGTTTCTGATACCTACGAAAACCCCGGCTGTCATTGCGCTGCTTGCCAGTACGGTGTGACCAGTATGCTCGCTCACTCGCCCAAAACTCAACCTCACCCAATCCCCTGCCATCTGTCTCGGGGAAACGGGAGGACACCGTTCAGAGTCACTCTGTTGGGTAGAGAACGGGGCCCCGTTTTCCAGTTTGTCGGCGGAGTGTTCACGCGGGAGCGTTCAATTTCTCTTGCGCTCAATTTATACGTGCGCTCAATTAACATGCGCGCTATAACGCCGCGCTCGAAATCTCCCTGCGCTCAAAATCTACCTGCGCTCAAAATCTAGTTGCGCCGAAAATCCACCTGCGCTCATATACTACCTGCGCTCACATCCTAACCGCGCTCAAATTCTACCCGCGCTCTGATTCTACTCGCGCGCTTTTCCTCCCTGCGCTCTTTTTTATTTGCGCTCAAATTAACGACCACGGAATTCGAGGCCAACTTGACGTGCTCGTTCATAGAGTGCCCGAAGAATCTTGTAGTGGTCCTCGGCTGCTTGTTCGGCTGTTTCGCCCTCCCCGTACCCAAGTGTGTCGTCCGCGACCACAATAACCCCTTTCAGTCCGTCGTAGGCTTGCATTTGCCTCTTCTGGTATTCTACCGGTGCGCTCGAGATGCCTTGCGGAACTCTCCGATACCGGAAGCGTCTGATGGGTCTTGGGTTTAGGAGGCGGCCCCATTCCTGTTGAGTTGTGAGGAGTTGGAGCGGGGCGGACAATCCGGGGCGGTACGCATACTGCGCCTGGTGGAGAAGACCCTGAGAGTTAGAATTTGCGTAGATAGCTGAGCAGAGAACGCTCTCGAGCAATTTGGAGGCGATGACGGTCAGCGAGACGGGACGTTTGTTTTGTGGTTCTGTTCTCTTTCCCTTCTTGTGAATAGGGCACACTATGGCTTTTCTGAAGAGATCAGGCACTCGGGAATCCTCCTCGGGCATTGGGAAAATTTTTTGTTCCCCGTAAACTTTGTCATCACTTCTTCTATGTTCGGAAGAGGGCGATCGACGTCTCTCAACGCATCGTTGAGTCCCGTAGAGTAGTCAGCGCATACCCTGATAGAACCATTGGCTTTCTTCACGACTACGATCGGCGTCGCCCATTCTGAGTGGTCGACTTGCTCGAGGGTACCATTCTTCAGAAGCCGGTCCATTCCTTCGTTGATCTGCTCTTGTAAAGCGATTGCTACTGTACGCGGACGTAGATGGACGGGCGTCACATTTTCCTGTAGATGAAGTCGTACCGTGGTTTTAGTGCACTCGCCGTGCCGCTCTGCGAAAAGCGTCGGGGATTGCGCTCGCAAGGTGGTGGCAGAGATCGCGTTGACTTGGCAGGGTTTCGGTGGTGTGTCGACTTGCCAGCGTACCAAGCCTAGACGATTTAGTAGGCGCCCACAAAGAAGATACGGAGTTCCGTTCGCGAGAACCAGGAGTGGTTCCTCTGCCGTTGAGCGGCGGTTGCGGAAGTTGGCAACGAAGTAACCTCTTACTCGTACCTCGCCACCATCGACATGTTTGCAGGAACCCTTGAAGTTGGTCAGAAGCGGAGATCCCAGCTGTTCCCAGATGTCTGATGCAATCGTGGAAACACCAGCGCCGGAATCTGCGCGGAAAGTGACTGGAACATCGTTGACTTGGACAGAGACATAGGTTCGACCAGCCGCGAGCTTGGAGCCTTGTAGAATGTTATTAGTCATCAACGAATAACGTGTCAGCCCTAACGGATCTACACACCTTGGCAATATGACCACGCTTTTTACACATGAGACAAATAGCATCTTTGAATTTGCATGTCCGTCGTAAATGGTCGCCCCCACATCCGTTGCAGCCCTTCGCTGGTGAAGGTTTGCTATCTGCTGCTGGGTGTTTCGACTTTGGACGATCCTTGTGTCGTGGTCGGGTTTTGCGGTCGCTCGCTTGAGCTTGGAGTGCTGCGATCCCTGGTCTTTCGCCTTCGATCGCGAGGGTGTTCGAGTCTATTTTCGCGTCGCTGGTCCTGGTCTCATGACGTTTAAGTTTGTCGCGAATTTCGTCGGCAGTGACTTCGGGGATTTCGTCCACCAATCTAATTATCACCGAGCGCTGTGTGTGGTATGAGGGGTCCGGGATTTGTAACAGCATTATGAAGATTTTGAATTCTTCTAAGGTCAGATCCTTGAACGCAAATTCATCTCCCTTCAAGTTTGCGCTGTTCACAATCTCTTCGGCATTCTTGCCTGGTGCAATATGATTCAACAAGAGGATGTCATGCCGGCGGCGGAATAAAGACTTTGTGCTACCAAACATGACCGAAAGGAGCTTGGTCAGCTCTTCATATGTCTTACTTTCGGGCTGGTCCGGTGAAGTTCGGCCCCGGAGTTGATTATATTAGCTCGGGCCCAAGACACGAAGAAGGAGCTCGGCACCTTCGGTCGGTGACTTGCAGTGTGACTCGATGCAAGGTTGATTTCTTGCAAACCATTTGTCAAAGGTGACTCCCTTATCGGGGTCATAGGTGAACGTGCCTACCAAAGCGAGGACGTTCTTCATGGTGGTCGCTCGATCTTCGCGCTCCCGAATTCTTTCTTCCGTCAACAGATTCAGGGCCTGGATGATCTTATCCAGCAGGTCTTCTTGGTCTCCCATTTTTACTGAAAGTTCCCGAGTTCGACTGCGCCAATGTAGGGATGATCCGAATAACGAAGCCTGTGATAGGTAGCAACCAGAGGCTAGTGATGGCCTCTGTATTCATCTTGCAACTTGAGGCCGCCAAGTCTCACCAAGTTGGAGCCAAGACCACGGCACTAATCTCGGCCAAAACGCGCAAAGTGCTGCCCAATCGACCGAGGAAGGTCATGGGCTACTCGAGTCGCCCCTGAAGGGCCCCCAAGGGTCGCAATCTTAAGAAAACTGAAAAACATCGTCGTCGGGATTTAGATCAAAAACAGCGTTTAAAGAAGCCCGCCACCATCAGTCGTGGCGCTTCCCGCGCGGCACCTAGGATTGCGATTCGGAATGCGGTATATTTCGCGCGCATCGTCGTTTTTTCTCGGTGGAACGTGGCATACTTCGCGCACGTCGTTAGTCCTCGGTGGATCGCGGTCGATTTCGCTCTTCCTCGGTCATCCAGGAGTTCTCCGAGTGCTGTCACCAGTGTTTCGATTGTCATTCTGTGCCACCACACAGTGGCACCACCACAGTGGAACTGGTGGTCGGGTCCACCAGCCGCTCTCGGGAGTCCTGGTAAAACGGACTTGAGCGAGAACCGGGACTGTTCTCGGGAAAGCCATGCCCGGGAAATCCCGGGGAGACGCACGGATGTCGGGAACCGGGACTGTTCTCGGGAATGCCGTCACCGGGAAATTCCAGGGAAACGGACCTGAACGGGACTTGGGACTGTTCTCGGGAAAGCCGTCACCGGGAAATTCCAGGGAAACGGACTTGAACGGGACTTAGGACTGTTCTCGGGAAAGCCGTTCCCGGGGAATCCCGGGGAAACGGACAAGAATGGGAGCTAGAACAGTTCTCGGGAAAGCCCCTCTCGGGAGTCTCGGGAAAACGGACTCGGACGGGAAGCGGGACTTTCCTCGGGGAAGCCCTTCCCGGGAATCTCGGGAAAACGTACTGATGTCGGGAATCGGGACTGTTCTCGGAAGAGCCGTTGCCGGGAAATTCAGGGGAAACGGACTTGGACGGGACTTGGGACTGTTCTCGGGAAAGCCGTTCACGGGAAATCCCGGGAAAACGGACAAGAATGGGAGCTAGAACAGTTCTCGGGAAAGCCGCTCTCGGGAGTCCCGGGAAAACGGACTCGGACGGGAAGCGGGACTTTCCTCGGCGCAGCCGTTCCCGGGAATCTCGGGAAAACGTACAGATGTCGGGAATCGGCACTGTTCTCGGAAAAGCCGTTGCTGGCAAATCCAGGGGAAACGGACTTTAACGGGAGCCGGGACTGTTCTTGGGAAAGCCGCTCTTGCGAGTCCCGGGGAAACGGGCTTGAGCGGGAACCGGGACTGTTCTCGGGGAAGCCGTTCCCAGGAAATCCCGGGAAAACGCACAGATCTCTCACCTCAGACTCTCGCAAGTTTGAGGTGTCACTATGAATCGAGATAAACCCAATGAAGACTCGCATCCAATGGAGACGGATAATATTAATATATCATATTTATTGCATGCTACCGCACAGTAGAACTTGGTCCAGTCCAAACTCGCATCCAGTGCATTGTTTGATTCTGAATAGCTTGAAATGAGGCGCACGTCAACTAGGCCCGGCGCCTTCTGGGTCCTGGGGTAAACTGGGTTCCGGGGTCAACTGGGCCCCAGAGTCAACTAGGCTAGGGTCTCCCAAGCTTGCATTTTTTTACCATAGGACACCGCTCAATTGTAGAAATGCAGAAACGAAGGATAAGTTCGTGCCTCAGCAATCCCTGTTCACGAGGCCCTGCCAACTCCATGCACGTCCGTCTCGAGTCGTGTACGGTGAGTCCTTGCAGCTTCTCACTACCCATTCTGAGAGCCATGTCTCGCCCTCGCTCACGCGAGCTTGCCATCACCGGCGTTTTTCCCTCCCGCCCGTGAGAAGTGTCGCGGTACCATCGTGTCTTCGTCTGCTGGGGAAGACCGCCGGACCCCCGGCCGGGAAAAAATTGGATCGCTCACTCCAGGATGAGCGCATGAGTTGTACTGCCCGAGACGGAGAAGAATGCTCCACATGTGCTAGAAACACGCGAAACGTTGTGCCGCAGCGGAGCGCGGCAGGGTACGCTAGTTGACAGATAAGGAGAGAGCGAACCCAACATGGGTGTTCGAAAAGCAGGAATTCGGTGAAGTGGCGAAAATGTTACCACAGCAAGTGAAGTGCGCGAAAGTGAAGTTGAAGTTGAAGTTGAAAAAGGATGTGAAGTTGGAGCCACGATCTGTAGCTTTTGTCAAAACAATTCTGATTCACGAAGACAAGGTGGCAACAGTAGGCACGATATTGATAGAGGATCTGAGTAGAGGCGCCGAAGGAATGGGGGCATTGTATGAGTTGGAAGAAGGTGGCGAATAAGCGAAAAAGGAATTAGTATTGCAGGAAGGCACAATGATTACGAGAGGAAATATTGTAACGGAAGATGAGATATTTAGGTCGAGGAAAAAGGAACCGACAGTGGCTGTTAATCAGATAGAAGCAAGGAAAGTCACGGAGTTGAATTGTGCCACGAGGGAACAGCTTAACATGAGAGAGATTCCGATACATTCCGAAGCGTTTCTGTTAAACTTGATTAACCAATACCGTGAAGTAGTAGCGACGTCGATGACCGAATTGGGAAGAACTGACTGGGAAGAATTCGATGTAGAGGAGTTGGAAGGCAGTCAACCAGTCAGATGTGAACCATACAGTGTGACAAACGGAGGCTCTCCGTTGTGCCTAGAGCTTACTTTCACAAACTACACACCACATGAAACACACTAACACGAGAGCGAAAAGAGAGACGGGGCAGCTAGACAGAAACAAGTTCAGGTGTTTATTTATTTCGTAATCAACTACTCAAACCTCCCGACGGGAGCCCAAGTAAGGCGACCGGAGGGCAATAAACAACGGAGTCTCCGCTCGGGGTTCGATTCGCACTCTCCAAGAAAACTCGTCGCTCCCATCCGATGACGTCACTGGCGACGGGCCGTCAGGCGGCATCTCACGTTGCATGCCAGACAGCACGACGCAGCAGTCACCTGTGCGCCGAAACAGTGACGTCACTATCTCAGTCAGTCCATCGGTCTCAGGGACCCCTTCTCTGAGACCGAGAGTCGATCACTCTCGACGAGACCTTCCGTCAGAGTGCCAATCGAACACGTGAGCGGAGCAGATCCGAAGTGCCTAAACCCCGCGTTTTTACTTTCCTCGCATCTAGTCCGTCACATTCGGTGTCAGAAGTAATCAAAGAACTCATGCCCGAACACCCGTTCGGCAGTGCAAGTGTGAAGTGCATCCACTTCAACTCATCATTCATCCGGTCAGTGCGGTTAGGCCTAACGTCGCCGACGTGCCACCCACCATCGACCGAGTGCAGTGTTGTGAACTCCTAGTCCGAACTCGAACCGTGTGTGAAAAAGTGCTCTCCGCCGACCGGCATTGGCGCATCGAGGATCAACGATAACGTCAGCGGGAATTGATCACTCCCAGACGCTGTGGTACTCAAGCCAACGAAGCACCCGGTACAATCAGTCATTAGTGTTGGAATCGGTAGTTATTTAGCTGAGGAAACGACGTGAGCAACGTGTCGATTGCAATTGCGCCTGCGCAAGCCGCTTAATAAAACTGAGCTGCTGCGGCAGCCATGATATATTCTGTCATAGTCCCGATCAGAGCAATACGTGTTCTCAATCACTTAGTTAGCCACGTAGTAAGATTTCGTCCTAGCTCATCTTGGGTGTCAACAGGTTATGGGCTCAGGTCCTAGGAAGCAAATCTTGCTCGTGTGAAAACTCCCCGTGTGTGAACATTGGTGACTGAGGTCGAGAGGCAGAGACTTGGAAGTGGTGTCGAAAAAGGCTAATAAAGATGGACAAGCTTCAAGTCACAAAGTTCGACGGTCGCCGGGATTTCAGCGTTTGGAAGGTGCAAGTGCGATCGTTCCTGGTGGGGGGAGGCTGGTTTGGAACAATCAGCGGAAGCGTCAAGAGACTGGTCGGGAATAGTCTCCAAGTTAATCCTGAGTGGGAGAGGCCAAGGCTATGGCAGTGATTCAACACACTGGAGACTTCTGTTGTTCGTATCGTGATGGGAAGGAAAACAGCGAAGGACTTGTGGGAACGCCTCTTAGAGCTGTAAGTGTCCAAGTGCCAGGTGTCGGTCAACATATGTACTCCTCAAGGAATTCCACGCGTATAGCATGAGTGAAGAGGACGACATGGCGAGTCATATCGCTAAGGTTGAAGAAATGATCGAGAGATTGAGCGACGTAGGACAAGAGATTCCCGAGTCGCAACAGATCTCAAAGCTTTTGGGGTTACCCCAGAAGTACATGCATCTCGTCTCTGCGTGGGATGCCATCGAGAGCTCAAGGCAGACCGTCGCAAATCTCCTTCCTTGTCTACTGAAAGCAGAAAAGCTGCAACCCGACTACCACGTCAAGGCAAGCGCGGATATGTCCAAAGATAAAGATTCAGTTGCGTTTCCTGCTAAATACAAGCGAGGATACCAACAGAGAGATGGACAAGGATCGAGGCAAAGAAGATTTGCAGGCAGGTGTTTCAAGTGCGACAAAGTGGGACACAAGAAAAGCGAGTGTTGGCAGCGAGGTCAAGAAAGTGGCTCTGGTGGTCGCAGAGGCGGTGCTCGAGGTGGCCAGATTAAGAATTCGGCGGCCCTTCTCGGTTCAGACGTTTGGAGTGATGATCGGGAATTTCTCTTCAGTGCGAGAACGGCCGAGTCGTTCAATGACGGTTGGTGGGCCGATAGTGGAGCCAGCAGACACATGTGCAAGCGTAGAGACTGGTTCTCTGATTACGAGATTCTTCAGGAAAGAAGGCCAGTCGTATCCGCAAGTGGAGATGTCATCTATGGGATCGGTACCGGCTCGATTAAAGTCGAAAGTCTCGTTGATGGAAAGCACATCAAAGGTACACTGACCAATGTGCTCCATGTGCCAGAAGTTCACGCCAACCTTCTCTCGATTGGTGAGCTGACAGATCGTGGATTTGAAGCTGCATTCTCCAAGGACGGTTTGAAAGTGACCCGTGGTGGCAAGACAGTGGCAATCGGTGAGCGAGTGAGCGCTCGACTTTTCCGTATGAGTCTCCAGGTGATTGTGAAGGAGAATCATCCGGCCCTCACAGCCTGTGAAGCGTCCTTACCGATCGAAGTTTGGCATGAAAGGTTCGGTCATGCAAATTATCAAACTCTGCAGAAGATGATTTGTCATGCATGATGCTGTGATCGGATTAAGTCTTGAAGGTGAAGCCAAGGTTCCAGAGGCACCTTTCTGCGAGGGATGTTGCTTGGGAAAGCAAGCTCGATTGCCGCTTCACCAGTCGACGAAAAGAGCCGAGAAGTGTGGTGAGCTGATTCACTTCGATATTTGTGGGCCGATGAGTGTTGAGTCTCCAGGAGGATGCAAGTGGCTCGGAGTGTTCGTGGATGATTGCAGTAGTTATCTGCTGGTTTTCCCAATGCGAACGAAAGCTGACATCTATGGAGCGGTGGAAGATATATTAACTGAGGTGATCGCGGCAGGACACAAGCCGAAGAGATTCCGAAGTGATAACGCCATGGAGTTCAAGTCCGCCAAGATGGTCGAGCTGTTGAGGAAACAACACGTGAAACATGAGTACTCAACTCCGTATGTGCCGGCAGAGAATGGAAGAGTAGAGCGTCAAAATCGGACAGTCATGGAATCGGCAAGGGCGATGCTCACATCTGCAAATCTGCCAAAGATGCTTTGGGCGGAGGCCGCGAGAGCAGCTGGTCACATCAGAAATCGCGTTCCCTTGAAAAGGTTGGAGTGGAAAACTCCGTATGAGGTGTGGAAAGGGTCGAAGCCTTCGGTTTCACATCTTCGTATCTGGGGCAGTGTCGGATACGTCTACGTAGAGGAAAGCAAGAGAGACAAGCTTGATCCGAAAAGTGAGAGGCGCATTCTGGTGGGTTACGACGAGAAGTCGAAATCCTACCGAATGTGGCGACCGGGCACAAAACACGTGAAGATTTCTAGAGACATTCGATTCATGGAATCTGCTCCAAGACGTGTGACGGTGCTTGACGGCAGTGGGAGTGCGGATACGGCCGACGGTGGTGCGACAGAGAATCCATCAGTTCCGGAAGCATCGACCCCAGCAACAACCACGGCTAAGCCCCGCGCGGTGAGGAGGTTATTTGAGGACCTTGACTCCTCAACTTCGATCTCTCCGCAGCCGAAGAGAATGACCGCTGAGCGAGCAAAGGAGAACATACGTTCGTACTTGAGGGATGAGGAGATGGACGACGAAACTTGGCTGAGCACTCACATGCAGTCGGTGTGCGACTTTGTTTTTTCAGTCGAGGCTTATCCGTCGACGTTCCGGCAGGCGATGGACTCTTCTGACGCAGCCAAGTGGGAGGAAGCGGCGGCTAGCGAGTACGGTTCGCTAATGGCCAACAAGACATGGCACTTGGTCGCTCGCCCTGAGGGGCAGCCCGTTCTTCGAACCAGATGGGTATTCTGCAAAAAGTTCCGGCCGGATGGAACCGTGTCACGCTTCAAAGCGCGTCTCGTGGTCAAGGGTTGCGCTCAAGAATACGGGGTAAACTATTTCGAGACGTATGCTCCTGTGACGAAGATGACCTCAATCCGTTGTCTTCTCTCAATCGTTGCCGCACGTGATTTGGAGATGATCCAGTGTGACGTAACAACGGCGTTCTTGTATGGTTTCCTGGACGAATATATCTTCATGGAGCAGCCGGACGGCTACGATGATCAGAGCGGTCGGGTTTGCAAACTGGACAAGGCTTTATATGGTTTAAAGCAAGCTCCCCTACAGTGGAATAAGCGAATCTCTGCTGTACTGAAGGAGTTGGGGCTCGAAGCTTGCCCACAGGATCCCTGCATGTATATCAGGATGAAGGACGATCTCTATTTCGCGCTGTACGTGGATGATGGGCTCTGTGCAGGTCCGTCAAAAGAGGTGATCAGCGATTTTCTGGATGCACTCCAGAGGACTTTCAAGATGACGCGTGGGGAAGCAGATTGCTTCATTGGTCTAGAGATTCAGCGTGATCGCAAGGAGAAAACGCTCAAAATTCATCAATCGGCTTACCTTAGGAAGGTTTTGGACCGGTTTTCTATGAAAGATTGCAATCCATCTAGTACTCCGGCAGCAGTAGAATTACAGCTCAAAAGGAACGTGGATGACAATGGAAGACTGCAGGAGGCTTACAACGCGCCGTAACGTCAGCTTATCGGAAGTCTTCTCTACGCAGCTGTGGGAACTCGCCTACATAGTGAATCAACGATCGCAATTTCTGGAGTCCCCATCTAAAGAGCATTGGCAGCACGCAAAACGAGTCCTGAGGTATGTAAAAGGAACCCTCGAATACGGAATCGTTTCTGCTTCAGGAGGTCAACGCAGCAACCAAGTGGTCGCCTTCAGCGACGCTAGCTGGGCTCCTGATAATGAGACGCGAAAGTCTGTGACCGGCATATGCTTGATGATGAATGGCGGTGCCGTGGGATGGAGATCAAAGAAACAATCGATCGTGACGGATTCCTCGACGTATGCTGAGTACGTTGCTGCGCATGCATGCTCGAGAGAGATCGTGTGGCTGAGAGGTCTACTCGAAAGACTCAAAGTCAAGCAAGGGGGACCGACGATGATATACATTGACAACCGGGCCGCGGAACTTCTCGTTACTAATCCGATACAGCATGAGCGAAGCAAGCATATAGATACAAAGTTCCATTATATTCGTGAACGATTTTTAGAGGGAGATATTGTCGTTTCTCATGTTAGCAGCGGAGAGCAGCTCGCTGATGGGTTCACGAAAGCTCTACCGTCTGGGAAGTTTGAGAGCATGAGAGAGCAAATTGGAGTGAAGGCTTAACACGTTCCTCACGAGTGGAAGTGTTGGAATCGGTAGTTATTCAGCTGAGGAAACGACGTGAGCAACGTGTCGATTGCAATTGCGCCTGCGCAAGCCGCTTAATAAAACTGAGCTGCTGCGGCAGCCATGATATAGTCCCCTGTCATAGTCCCGATCAGAGCAATACGTGTTCTCAATCACTTAGTTAGCCACGTAGTAAGATTTCGTCCTAGCTCATCTTGGGTGTCAACAATTAGGTTGTGCCTTGTCTTGAAATGGACACTCCCTCGACAAGCGTTAGTTCAGCAGATTCGATTCGGTTGCGTTGGATCATAGATCTCCAGACGATTATCGGCGGATGGCAGGTCGGATCTAAGTCCATCAAACGGACTTTTCCAAAATATCTTTCGTTGACCGGACCGAGCATCCGGTACAAACGGTTTCGAGTGAATGCCAGGCCTGCAGTCGCCAAACGTCGCCGGGAGATTGATGGAAGGTCAGGTTCACTTCGCTCAGTGGCGTCTCGATCAGGCTCTCCAAAACGATCCTTCGCTCTCGATCCTGTGGTCACTAGCACTAGATCAAAGAAGACAAGCAGTTGCAATGCGTACAAAGCGGGAGCAGTTGCTCGTGCAGAGGTTTCCCTTGCACTGGTCTTCAACTCGGTACCACCGCATGTTTATTGGGTGCCTTATATATCTTCCAGCTAGCCACTGTCTCAGTGGTGTCAATCAGTGTACAGAAAAGTCTGGCACAACACCAGCGGAACAATAGGCGATTACCGCACACAGAAGAAAACACTGTGATTACGAGAACAATGGAAACACTGAAAGTAAAATGGGATGGTCATCTTCCGAAAGTAATTTGAAGTGACCTTGGTGCTGAAAAGCTGTTGACGAAAATAACAATCACAGAATATCTTGGACGATATTCAACAATCTCCCCCGTTTTCTAGACAGCTTTTCTTTTGAACATTTGGGATACTTGCCTTCACCCTACCTAACAAAAATGTGGGTATCAATACGTGCGTCTTGGAACGCGCAGGTGATGCGCTTCTCCTCTCTGCTGCTCGATTCACTCATAGTCTCGATAGCACGATGCCAGATGTGGGTCATCCAGCCAGTCGTCTTCTTCGTCGACGTCGTAATAGTAATCCGAGTCGTCGTCACTTGAACTTGATAGGATCACTGTGTTGTCATCGGAGTCGCTGTCCTCAATGACGATCGGTTCGCTTGTGCTCGGATTTACTTCCTCATCTATGATGATGGGGTGTTCTCTTGTCGTTGCTGTCTCCTCCTCGATGATGATTGGTTCATCATTCACCAGCGTCCCTGGGGCCCTCTTCAGTCCCGGGACTGGTGTACCCCTCTCCATGTCGAATTCCGCATCCAGGGATTTAACCGATGGCATGTTTTTAATTTCATTCATTCTGTGAAGAAATGAACCTGGCTTTGCAGCCAGCATTTTTTCTTTTAGTTCCTGACTGTGTTTCAGTCGGGCCTCAATGATCTCCGGACTGTTTCGTTTGGCAACAGTCATTTCCTGGGCTAGCCGGATCCACTTGGAGCGCTGCTCCAAGTTCAGGGACGGCCAGAAGCCATCCACTATTTGTTGAGCTTGGAATTTGTTTATTCCAGCATCCTTGGCGTATGTTGTTACACATGCCCAGTACGGAGAGACTCTGTTTCCTCGTCCCATGCTTCTGCAATGGTATTGGTTTCGTTAGACGGGTCAACATTAGAGAACGCTTGGAGGTGCGATGGTTGAAATCGGATATTTTTCTGTTGAGTTTGGCTTCGAGGAATTTTTCAGGTCAACGGATGTGCATGAACATCCAGAGATCCAAACTCTCTCTATGGGAAAGAGTTTCTCGAAAGTTTGATCCAATTTATTTCAACGATCTCCAGTTCATTCTCTTCTGAGATGTCCGAGCTGTTACGTCGTGGCCGCTGGACAAAACCTCCCAGACCAGACTTTTCAAGAGCCGCGTTCACCGAACACAGGATGAACCCCCCACCTTCCGACAGCTCTGCGGAGATTTTTAACATGAGCTCCGTCGGGCGGGCACTCAATGAAGTCGCTCAGGAGACTGAACGGCGAGTTCGCAACAGGAGGCATCCGACCTCGTGCTTCGGACGTTGCAGGATCGCCTGCATTTGTGTGACGGTGTTCGTCGTTCTGTTGGCGATCGTCGTTGGAACCGGTAAGTCGAGTTCTGAGGTTATTTGTGATGATTCTTCTTATAATCAAACATCTTACACTGTATCATTTTCTGTCAACCCTTTTTGATTGTGATTTGTTTGTTTTCAGGGATGATGCTCCACTGGAGCCTCACCCGTGTTCCAACTCAACCGAATTTGTTGATGGAACCGACCGGGGTTTTGACCGGGTCGGCAGAGGTGCTCGCCATCGTTGAGGAGACCACCGCGCCGCGTACCGACTTCACGAGTGCGTCAGAAGGACTCGTGGCGGAGGCGAACAGTCCAGCCGAGGAGATGGATCTCCGTTCGCACCTCTGCCGTGGAATCGGCAGAGGCTATGTTTGCTTTTCGGCTGAGGCTGGAACTTGCGTACGCGGTTTGGGTCGAATTCCCGAACACGGAAAAGTTCGAGTTCGCCCTTCGGGGCGGGAGACTACTGTCGAGTATTGTGTCGATAAGAAGCAGTACGTTGTAATAAATTAATTTTTGATCTCTTGTCCAACTTCTATGAGTGATCATTTTTTTCCATTTTCTTGAATGAGCGCAGAGGAGAAGTAGTTCCATTATTCTTCTATGTCCTGGACTGTTTCTTGATAAACTTCACGGTTGGAGTGACCAGGTAGAAGTTCATATCTTCTGTTTCTAATATTCTTAACAGTCAATGATATTATTCTTAGAACGATGTACGCCATCGTTAGGCAGGACATAGCAATTGACGCGATCTTCCACTCTAAGCACTCGTCAGATTTTCTGGGAGTTGGGTGATGCTTATGCTTTTCGAAATCAGGCCAGATGTCGCCTCCACCTAACGGAGGCGCGTTCGGCCGCAGACAGACTTCCGTTGGAGATGCGTTTTCTTCACAAACGCCTTCCGATACAGTACATCGGTTTACGAAGTAGTCTGGATTAATTTCGACAATCGTGCAACTTGCATTGTAATGAATGCAGTCTGGGTTACAGTCGGAGTATTTGAAGAAGGGGCATGCAGGTTTGGTTAGTAGAATCAGGATGATAACTACGAGCATGGTTTTAGACCACATAGCTCCCTGATTCTTCGGAACACAACGTTAATTAAAGGCTTCGTTAAAATGTCGGCGGCTTGGTTAATTGTCGAGGTATGGGTCAGCTCAATCTCTCCCTTTCAACTAATTCTTTGATGAAATGATATCGAATTGAGATATGTTTAGTTCTCTTGTGAAATTGAGAGTTCTTGATCAGTTGAATCGTTGAGAGATTGTCGATCTGTAGAACGGGAGTAACCGGATGACCCAATTCACTCAGTAACTGTTTCAGCCAGAGAGCCGACTTGCATGCAGAACACGCGCTTACTAGCTCAGCTTCGCACGAGCTCAGCGTCGTGTGTGGTTGGCGGGAGCTTCCCCAGAGTATGGCTCCCCCGTAACGTTTGAATATTTCTCCGCTGGTTGATCTCCTTGTTTCAACGTCACCTGCGAAATCCGAGTCACAAAATGCTTGAAATTCTAGAGCATTGTTGCCTCCAAAATGGATTCCGTAGTTCGAGGTGTCTTTCAAATATTTCAACACTCTCAACGCAGCAGTCCAGTGTTTCTTCGTGTACTTGTCGAGATATCTTGACAAGTAGCCCACGGCGAAGGAGATGTCGAATCTCGTACAGACTGACAGATACATGAGAGATCCTATGATTTGTCTGTACGGATATTCTTGATCCGATTCCTCGCTCGTAGTATCCGAATAGATAGCATTGTCCATCGGCGTAGCCACTGGTTTACTGTTGCTCATACCAAATCTCTCGATTACCTCAAGAGCGTACTTTTGTTGGAACATACAGATGCCTCCCTCAGAGGTACGTCTGAACTGTATGCCGAGAAAGTACGAGAGGGGTTGGTATGTTATCTCAAGTTTCTCTTGAAGCCGCTTTATGGATTGTTCGATAATTTCCTTTGAACTTCCAGCCACCAAAACGTCATCGACGTATACGCAGAAAATGAGACGATCCTTGCCATTACTCATAAAAATGCAAGGGTCAGCTTTTGACTGAACACAATTCTGAGCCAGGAGTAGCTCCTTCATTTTCTCGTGGAACATTTTCGGTGACTGTTTCAATCCGTACAAGGCTTTCTTGAGTCTGCATACTTTATTCTTTCCGACTTCGAAACCAGGCGGTTGAGTCATGTAAACCGTCTCATGAAGATCTGCACAGAGAAACGCAGTCTTCACATCAAACTGGTATAGCTCAAGCTTTTCTTCAGCTGCTATACTCAGGATTACTCTTAGACTATCGAACCGTACAACTGGGCAGAATATTTCGTTGTAATGAATTCCCTCTTGTTGAGAGTAGCCCTTGGCCACAAGTCGAGCTTTGTATCTAGACAGGGAACCGGTTTCTGATGTCTTGATCCGGTAGAGCCATCGGCAACCAACAGGTTTCTGTGATGGCATCGGATCGACCAATTCCCAGGTTCCCATGTCCATGAGAGACTTCATCTCAGCCTCCATCGCATTCTTCCAATGTTCTCTGTCCGGCGATTCCATAGCTTCTTCGTAGCTCTGTGGCTCGATCAACAATTGACCGCCATCGCTGTTTGTTTGTACAAGGCTAGCTTCATAGCGTTCAGGTCTTTTTAGCTTGGTTCGATCTCTAAGAACTCTGGTGTTCGATTCGTCAGTTTCAAGCACGGCTGCTGGTTCATTGACACTAGCAGCTTGTACATCAGATGATTCATCTGGTACAGACGGATTATTTTCATCCGTTGGATCGTCTACTTCGATGAGCTCTTCCTGTTCTTCCGTTGACGTAAAGATTCCCAATTTTGGGAACACTACATTTTTCGACACTCGAATAGCATTGTTATCTGGATTCCATACCTTATAGCCTCTGCCTTGATCAACGTAGCCAACGAGTACTGCTGGCAAACCTCGGTTATCAAGTTTCCTACGTTTTGGAACTTCATTGAGCACAAAGCACTTGGTTCCAATAGGATGCAGTCTGGCTAGGTAGGGTTTCCTTTTAAGCAAGGTTTCATAAGCAGATAACTGGGTTTCTTCACAAATGGTCACCATATTGAGAATCTTAGCACAGCTAGAGATTATTTCGGCCCAGAGAAATTTTGGTAGATTTGTTTCGATAAGAATGGTTCTGGTGAGATCTAACAGCGTTCTGTTCAAACGCTCCGCTACCCCATTCTGCTCCGCTGTGTAAGCACAGCTGAACGTCTGGGTCGCGCCGATATCAGCCAGTATCTTTCTTACTTTTTCATTTTTAAATTCTGAACCTTGATCTGAATGGAATTGCTTTATATCGTGACCAACATTGTTTCGAAACCACGCAATGAATTGCTATATCAAGTCGGGGGTTTGATCTTTCGTCTTGAGGAAGTACACTTTTCTGAACTTGCTAAACTCATCGCTGATAGTCAGGAAGTGCTTGGAGCCTCCCAAAGACTTTTCAGATAGACTACACAGGTCAGCACTTACATAACCTGCGGACCGAGCTTTCGACCGTTTAGGTCGAGATCTGTATGAGGCCCGATGCTGTTTGCCTTGAATACAGGCTTCACAAGCATCCATGTCGTCCTGGTATTTGATGCCTTCACGAGCTAGAATGGTTTTAATCTTTTCTTTTCCGATATGCGCTAGCGTCTTGTGGGCGAGCATCAGGCTCAAGCTTCCACGTGCTCCTTGACTTACGTCTAATGCGAAGCACTCACCATTCTTTTGACCCATATCCACCTCTGGGATATTAGCTCTCAGCACAAATAAATCGTTGATCCGGTCGGCCGTAATATTTACGTTTTCATTAGACACGTGTAAACCGGTTGCATCAATGGATACTTTGTATCCGTCGTCAGTGAGTTTGCTGACTGAAATGAGGTTCCTTCTCATACGTTTAACGTAGAGGACCTCCTTGAGCTCAAGAATACTGGTATGATCATTGTTGTGAACAGCCAAATGAACGGTGCCCGTTCCCTCTGCCTGCAGAGTTCCGGTACCACCGAGTCTGACTTCCCGGGGGTTCACAAACTTTTCATACGAGACAAACCAACGTTTGTCAAATACAATGTGGTGACTCGAGCCAGAGTCAGCCACGAACTCATATTCATCTTTTCCGTGGTCGTTGCTGCAGAGGGCCAGTAACGCTTCAACGTTATTAACAGCAACCTTCTTCCGGTTATTCTTTTTCGGCTTAGATCGGCATTGCCACTTCGTGTGACCCTTTTGGCCGCAGTTGTAACAAGTTACTACGGTTTCCTGATTAGTCACATGAGTGTCTTGTCTGCGATTCCAATTTGATCGCTTAGACTTGCCGGCACTTCTATTAAATCGGTTCTGGCGAAAGCCGCGTTTTTGAATCTTCATTCGCGAGAAAAGGGCTTCGGTTTGATTCACATCAGAACCAGCCTCTTTTCGCCTGTTAGATTCAGCAATGATCAACTCATAGAGGCTTGAGGGGAGTATGGCAGATTCTTCTCTAGCTCCCCAAGCTAGTTTCAATCCCTCCCAGCTGGACGGTAGGCTGCCTACCAATTTTGCACATTTCATCGTTTTATCAATCGTGGTTCCCTGCTCTTCGAGTTTGAAAATGATCTGCTTGAAACGATTCAGGTTTTGCTCTACAGAATCAGATGCGATGTATTTGTAATTGGTGAAGTTTGTCATTGCTTGCTGCTTTAGAATACCGCTTTGACCAATGAACGATTTCTGAATGGATTTCCAAATAGTAGAAGCTGATTGAGCAGAGACCGTACCATAGAATTGATTGAGAACGATATTGGGATGGATTGAGCTTATGAGGATCAACTTTGCCATTTCATCACCGATTTTGAAGTTCTTGGATTTCTGGGACGTTTTATCTTCGTCTGGAGTTAAAGTACCGCTGGTTGCCTCCCAGGCATGCTGTTCTCCACGTAGGAGGAACTCCATCACGGTTTTCCAAGACAGATAATTCGAACCATCCTCAAGTAGAATTTCGGGGCTCTTTCCACGGGGACGACCAAGTAGAGGTACAGGACTTTCTTTCACGGTTGCATCGGGGGATTGGCTCGCAGCTGGCGCTGGGTCCGCTCCAACACCCGATGCTCCCTTGTTGTCCGGCATAGTGACCTCAACGGGGCCTGACAGGATGTCTAGAAGTTTGGCGAACAGGTTACTTACGTTTTAGTGAGCTGATTAAGACAAAGTCGTCGTGCTGATAACGCTGATGGAAGGTCAGGTTCACTTCGCTCAGTGGCGTCTCGATCAGGCTCTCCAAAACGATCCTTCGCTCTCGATCCTGTGGTCACTAGCACTAGATCAAAGAAGACAAGCAGTTGCAATGCGTACAAAGCGGGAGCAGTTGCTCGTGCAGAGGTTTCCCTTGCACTGGTCTTCAACTCGGTACCACCGCATGTTTATTGGGTGCCTTATATATCTTCCAGCTAGCCACTGCCTCAGTGGTGTCAATCAGTGTACAGAAAAGTCTGGCACAACACCAGCGGAACAATAGGCGATTACCGCACACAGAAGAAAACACTGTGATTACGAGAACAATGGAAACACTGAAAGTAAAATGGGATGGTCATCTTCCGAAAGTAATTTGAAGTGACCTTGGTGCTGAAAAGCTGTTGACGAAAATAACAATCACAGAATATCTTGGACGATATTCAACAGAGATCACTGGACTCTCTCCGACTGAGTCAGGATTAGGTCAGAAGAGACTCCGCTCGGCAGTTCGGCACCGAGCTCCAGTACGACGTCGTTACCGGCAGACGTTGCGCTCCAAACAATCGAGGCAACCCTCACACCGAGTTCGGACGGCAAAGCTGACAATCCGTGCCGCACCATCTGCATCATCGATGGCGATCCAAGACAACGTGATCAGTGGTTCGCACCAGGAAGACGAACATTTCCCCATGGTGGACGTGTCCATGGAGGAGGGCCAGGAGCTGCGTCTCCCTCCTAGGCGGCCAGGATCGTCTCCATGTGGATGCGGAATCCTCGTTTTTCTCAAGAACGTGTTGATGGCCCTCTTGGTGTTTGCGGTTTTACATTTCGGTGAGTGCCATAGTCAATGACTCATGAATTCAAGCGGTGCGCTGGAAATGCATTAGTGTCCTTCTTTTCAGCCAATTCGCAACTGCTGCCTGCCTTTCGCGTATCTCCCCCGGAGTCGGTGATCCTCCAGTCCACCACTCCGAACACCACAGAGCCTGTTAAAGCAACTCCGGCTGATCCGGTCGTGAACCGCACCACCAGTCGACCCGTCATCATACCGCCTCCTGTCGAACGAGCAAACTCCCCCATCGACCGGCGTACTCCAACAGTCATCAGGGAATATCTTCCCCTCGTTCCGCCAGTCGTCGCTCGGCCCGCCGAGCAAATCCTGGCAGAAGAGAAGTCCAAGATTCCTGAGCTGAAGGCATCGAAGTCGAACAAGGAGCCGTCGGTGGAGGAGCCCGTGATCACTGAGGTTGATATGAGCACCTTTTGGTGTGTACGTCTCTCCTTCAGAAGAATCTGTCGTTCGTCTGATTTGGGGCTCTGCGTGGTCCTTCCCTTTGATGGACAGGTGCCGCGCTTGGTTCAGGCGACCGGCTTTGATCCCGCACTGAAGATCCTATCTGCAGATGAAACTGAGCGCACACATTATTTTTGTTCAAGGCATGCTATACTTGTAGATATCAGATTGATTAGTTCTTAGCTTCTGGTGCTGATTGATTAGTTCTTAGTTACTGAAAATAAAGAAATGTAGCATGAGTTAGGAGTCTACATTGTGGTCCTTTATTGTTCTTGGTTGAAAGCTTTCAAACAATTCAGGGTTCATCAATTCTAATTTGGTCCTCCTGGAGTCTGTCGTATTCTCCGTCGGACTGCTGCTGTTCATTTCTGGCTTTCCACCAACGTTGAATTCCTCGGACGGTGAAGATCAGGTTGAGGATTGTTGCAACAAGAGAGAATCCCATGACTGTCCAGAACGTCCATCTCCCGATGGCTCCTCCAGGGACCGGAACTGGTGTCGGCGGCAGTGGAGATGGCGGGGTAGGACCTGGCGGCGTTGACCCGTTGTGTTTCTTCCATGCATCCCAGATGCTCTCTCCCCCGACCGGAAGCTTTCCGTAGCGGAGACACACCGTGTCTTTGTCAGCTCTGTCCTTGCAGGCCTGCTCGTCCTCATAGCATCCACACGGGAAGTTATCCGGATTAGTTTCCGTGATTGTGCACAAGAGCTTGGTTCGTTTGCACTGGTCCGTGCAGTCGTCGTATTCGAAGTAGTCCGCTGCCCGCACCAGGGTGGCTGCCACCATCAGCAGCATGCCGACTTTACGGAGTCCGGAGGCCATCTGGTGGAAGAATACCAGCTAGTTTTCGCAGTTCCTGGTACCTTACGCGATCCAAGGGTCATGATGTCCGAAACGTTCGTTTCGGTTGGACAATATTCGATAGTGATTTCTCCTCTGAGGAACTTCTTTCTGCAGTAGAACTCCCTTACCTGGATGTGCTTCGAGCGTCGGTTCGTTTGGTTCGTCTTAGCCGTACAGATGGCCGCCTGGTTGTCCGCGAAGTGGTGTGGATGGACTTGGAAGCCCAACTCACCAAGCAAGCGTGAGACCGCACTCTCTCGAACGCATTCGGATAAGGCCACAAGCTCCGCCTCCAACGTCGACAGAACGACGGATTTTTGACGAACTGATCGCCACACCACCGGTCCACCAGAATAGAGTATGGCTCCGGAGACTGACCTTCGTGTTTCGCTATCACTAGCGTAGTCAGAATCGAAGTAGGACACGAGTCCTTCCGGACTGCTTGACGTGTACCGGATGCCGTACTCCTTGGTCGCCTTCAGGTAGCGGATGACGCGGAGCGCGAGCCTGTAGAGCGGTTTCGTTGGCCTTTCGGAAAATCGGCTGAGAAAGTTCACCGTGTATGCGATATCGAATCGACTTACACCGGCTGTGAACATCAACGCTCCGACGATTTCCCGGTACCGGCCGGACTCGTCAGGCTCACCATCGTAGTTCTCCCATGTTGATTTGTCCATTGGGGAAGCCACTGGCTTACAATCCTTCATTCCGAACCGCTCCGCCAGCTCATCGATGTATCGGGACTCGGGACTGGTGAACTCCGCTTCGACTGTCGACAGTGACGGACGTGTTTTTGGAGCAGTCCAGCTGCAACCATCGCAACTCCGTGCTCACCAGTGTCTGTGCGCCGTGCAGTACAACATTCGAGTCATCGAGGACCAGCGAGTCACGTGAAAACTTCGCCGTCACCTTAGGATCACGAACCGGTGTGCACTTCACCGTTTTGTGTTCTGAGCTGTCAGTCCGCAGTACTAAAGACTTCCCAGTGACGAGATCACCGAGACGTTCTCCACTCTTCAAAGATAGACCGCGAAGAGTCAAATGAGCAACGGACAAGACACGGCCGCCGCCGTGCCCCCGGAAACCCCGACCTCGCAAAAGAGAGAATTCTCCATGATTTCACCCGGGTCGACCAATGTCTCCCGGAGCAAAGGCGCCAGAATTGAAACGGCCGACCTGTGCGCTCGGTGCGACGCCGTACTGCAGAGCAACATCGTCAGATGCGGAAAATGTAGGAGGCTCATGCATCCCGAGTGCAAAACCACGGATGAGGTCGAGCTCGATGCAGGAGCACAGCCGTTCCTCTGGTTGTGCCGAGTGTGCAGAGTGCCTACCACATCGTGGAACGCTAACCAAATACTCAGAGCGCTAGACAACTCGCGTCTCGACAATGAGATCATGCATTATGTCACGTTTCTGTGCTTCCGCGTTCGAGCGCAGGAGGGGGAGATAGCGGAGCTCCGGGGTCTCCTCCGCCCGCCTCCAGAGGGGACCGTGGCTTCCGAGCCTATGCAGGTTACCCAATTCCAGGAGGACCCCCGTCCCCAGACAAAGAGAGTGCTGCTGGTCGGCGACAGGACCGTCGAATCCTTGCACTCACCGTTGAAAGAATGCTTCCCCGAAAAGATCGAGCTCACGGTGCGCGCCGCCCCCAGGAATGATATCGAGTCAATCATGGCCGAAGCGGACGGTTTCCTGTCGACCAACGACGGACCAGTCTCAATCTTCCTGCAGGCAGGCTACAACGAATGCATGGAACTCGAGAAGCAGAAGTTACTGGATGCCGTCGGAAGCATGGCATCTAAACTGAAGACTGGACCTCAGGGCTCCGAACTACACGTCCTGTCAGTCCCCCTCTTCGGGACAGAGTGTAAGGCCGTCAATGACGTTCTCGCAGCTCAGGCCATCGATGAAAACGCCGGCTTCTCATTCTTACCGCTCACCATCATCCAGCGACCGATGGTGCTGAAGGGTTGTCTCGGATACAGCCCTAACGTCGCCCGGAAAACGGCCCACCATATCGCCAGAAGAATCACGTCTTTTTTAGGCGTAAAGCCGAGGAAGATGAAAAGAGCGAATCCTCAAAAGGATCCCCAGCAGGATCCGAAGGATCAGCGCCCAGGTGCCCGAGACCGAACCGAGAAATCATCTGCCCGAGCACAAAATCGACGTCGCTCCGAAACGCATCCGCCGACGAGGGCCAGGAGATCCATTACCGGAACCCCTCCGCAACCTCCAAACGTCCCCCGCGGCTCCAACCGGAGACTCGAGGATTCCGTGATGCAACTCGTGCACGAGCTCAAGAACCAGAACCAGAGAATTCTCCGAGAGCTGCATATACGCCGGCCTCAGGCCCCCCAACATTCCCGCAGCGAGTCGAGAGGACCACAACGAGTACGCACGGGCCGCTCGAGTCGGTCGCGGCTCCACTAGCCGTGCACATACAAGAGCGAGTTCCACAAAACCCGGTTCCGACGGCGACGGTGAACACAGCGAGCTCGACGATAAATATCGTCCAGTGGAACTGCGAGACGCCCGCAAAGTCCGTTTTTCTACTCCCCGAGTCCGCGTTCCGAAACGTCGATGTCCTGGTGCTAACGGAGACCTGGTCGACAGCTCCATTCACCATTCCAAACTATTATTCTGTGTGCTGCCCCGCCACGCGTTGCAGTAAATTCGGTCGCGCAAGCGGAGGAGTCGCCGTCATGTATAACGAGAAGCCCGGCGGCATGAGAACTATCACATGCGAGGATGATTGCGTTGTTATCGAGGGTGATCAACTAAACCTGATCGCCATGTACATACGCCCACCAAGAGGCGACGAATGTATCGAACTCACAGAAAAGCTGACACCCTGTCTGCAGGCCCTACACACGAAGGGGAGAACTGTCTTGATCGGGGACCTGAATGTACGCCTCGACCGCCCAGATTGTCCTCGCACCGTCGTCCTCAAGGAACTTTTAGCCGAGTTCGGATATTGGATTCCAAGCAACCCAGAACTCTTCACATTCAGAGGCCCGATGGGATGCTCGACGATTGACATTTTCGCCACGAACATGTCGCACGACACTATACAGTTCCGGGGAACCGATCACGGTCTCAGAGAGGGTGACCTACTCACGAACCACAGCCCGGTATGTCTGCGGGTCCTCCTCCACGTGGAACCGGTTCGAACCCGAGGGAAACCGTTCCTTTCAAGGCGACTGGATCCGGACAAACTCAACCGAGTCCTGCCCTGCTTGAGGACCATCGGCGAAGGGGAGAGCGTCTCCGACTACTATAAGCACGCCGTGAGCTGGTTACGAGTTTGTATCGCCGAAGGCAGACCAAGAGGAGACAGAGGCTGGTAGACCCCAGAGTGCTCGCTTCAGAAGCACCTGACCCTGCAGGCCAAAATCTTGTGCAGTCTACAGCCGCTCATGACGCCCATGCTAGCCCGTCTGAAATGCAACTATCGGAAGACGCTCAAAGCAGCAAAACAGGAGTTCTTCGAGAGATCTGAACGGCGGATCCTCGCGAGGGCCGAAGAAAAGTTGCATTTATAAACTGCTCTCTAGTCTCATAGTTAAGAGGATCGCGCCGTTCCTCGAGATCTGTGGAGCCATACCAGAGGAGCAGCACGGATTCCGTGCCGGAAGGTCCACATACTCGGCCTGTGGCTTACTCATCGACGATATCCATCGTTGCACAGAGCGTCCAGGTCAATCCCTTTACGCGATCTTCGTGGACTTCAGGGCGGCGTTCGACACAGGTTCCAGGAAACTCGTCATGTACAAACTGGCTGCCGCAGGGATCCCGCACAAGCTCCTGAACCTGATGTGTGCATTGCTCGCGGAGAACCAGATCTCAATCGACGACGGAGTCACCATCAGAGACGGGATAACCCAAACCACCGGCTTGAGCCAAGGGGACAATCTGAGTCCTTGTCTCTTTTCAACGTTGGTCGGCGATCTCCCATTCCATATCCGGAAGGCTCACCCAACAGTGAAACTCATCATGTACGCCGATGACGTTGTCATGTACGATTCGAGTAGATCCCACCTCCAGCAGGCCCTCGCGACGCTCAACGCATACGTGACGGACATCGGTCTCGCTATCAACAAATCGAAAACAGAAGCCATGAAGTTCAGGCGGGGAGGGCGACTGGCTAAAAGTGACGGATTCAGACTAGAAGGGCAAGAGATCAAGTTCGTCAACTCGTTCACCTATCTCGGTATCACGCTGAGCACAACGGGGCGATCTTTCGCAGCTCACATTCAGGAGAGAGTGAGGAAAACCCGGATCGTCTGCGCTACGATCTGGAAACCCCAGAGGCTCTCCCTGGCTCTACCAGATGAAGGTCGCGCCTACTGCCTCCTACGGTGTCCCGCTCATCTGGCAGCACCTTGGCGCCTCTGATCTCGCTGCGCTCGACAAAGTCAAGCCGACCTATTTCAAAGCGGTCCTTGGCGTGCACGGGAATTCGAGGAACCGTTTAATCTACCACCTCACGGGCGCCCAGACCTTCATCGAGGACCTGATGCTCTCCTTCAACCTGGAAGGGACAGCGGCATCAGCGGCTTTTCTAGAGGAACACCGACGAAAGATGAGAGACGTGGACCCCGACTTCTTCGGAACTCCAGCAATGCTGACGGATACATGGAAGCTGCCGAACAGGGAAACTCGCCACTCCCTAGCGCGATTCTCGATCCACGGCTTCAACCACCGCGATTGTCGGACAGCGGGATTCCACGAACCCACCAGCACATGCACGTGCAAACACTGCAACCGGCCGTGCGACAGATATCACGCGGCCAGCTGTGCCGCGGTGCAGTCTCTGGCAGACCTGACCGGGGAGAGGTCGCACCGAACCGGCCACGTTCTTTGCTCTATCTATGCTCTATGCTCTATTTCTATTTTTTTATTTTTGACTTATAACATACGATGCGAAAGCGTGAATAAACACCGATTGATTGACTGGTGAATCCTGATTTCACCTTTGTCTGCTGACTGCTCGATGTGGAGTCCCAGGTAGAGGGTGAGCTCCTTCACGGTGATGTTGAATGTCTCCTGCAGTCTTGCGAGAAACTCGTTGATTTCCTCTTCTGTTTCTGCTGCAAGCAGACCATCGTCCACGAACAGGGCCAGGATCATCGTTCCGGGTGCTTCCCTGACGTACAGGCACGGATCTGCATGCGTGGGTGTCAACCCGAGCTCTCGCAGTACTTTGTCGATTTTCAGGTTGACCATTCGGGGACTCTGACGGAGTCCGTACAGTGATTTGTGAAGGCGGCACACTCGACCGGAACCCTCATCGAATCCTTCGGGTTGGAGAATGTATAGTGTTGAGATTTCGGAGACCACTAGCACTGAATAAAGAGGCTTGTTGTTCACAGAAGCAGTACCCAGTGTTTATTATTGCTGCTATGTATGCTTATATAGTATTTGAATATTATGCGAGGAAAGGGTATACACCTAACTAGTATCCCACGTGTATCCCACGTGTCTCCCACGTATCAAGAAATACGTGTCTGTATACACCTACGATAGTATCCTACGCATATGCCGTGGAAGACCACCAGAATAAGTAATTTCAACATCCCTCCTTCGGGTTGTCTTACATCGGCAGTCTGTTACAGTGAATATGATAGGTAATCTTATACCTATCGGATAATTCTACCTAGGCTATAGTCGGATAGGTTTACAATCCTGATACAGTCGTATCGTTGTCATACAGATTCCATAGATTCCGTTGATCGATGATTTCGGTGTTTTCTCAGTCCGATATCTTGTGTCGCGTTGTCCTCCGTTGTCTAGACTCTGGTCCACGCGCAATGAGAGTCACTGAGGTAACTCGACCTGGATTCCGGGGACTTTCCTGTTCCGTTGACCATGCCTCAGGTATTTGAGGGTGAGTGATTTATGCCTCGAAAGCTTTAAGGTTAGCTTTTGATAATCATTTCGTTTGTGTCGAGAGAACGAACAACATGAGTTGCTGCAAGGGATTCTCTACTTGCTTTTCCAAGGTTGGAGCTTCTCCGGTTATGGTGCGACCGGAGGAGTTTGAGCTCGTTTCCTTAGGAAACGACTCAGAGGAGGTTACCTCCATCCGACGAGAGAATGAGGCAGCTCGCCTCCAAATCAAGAGGCTGAAGTGGACTTTGGCAGTCCTTGGTGTGATGTTCATCATGTCCGCTTCGTTGTTGGCCGTCGTTTATGAGTACTCTGCAAGCTCGTACGGTTTTTTGTTGAATCAGTTCCTGTTTGGAACGTGGTTGATTTACTTGCGTTGTTTCCAGCGGCGTTTTTCGTATCATCGGGGTGTCAGCTCTTCTGGATGACCGACACTTCAGCGTTGTCCATCAAGCTGAATCAGTCTTCCGAACCAGCCATCGATCCTGAAGAAGAGTCCTCGATTACTCGACTCGAGGCTTCCTGCTCAATCGCGAATGTGTCATCTTCACGATTGATTCCTAACGATGTGGCAAATCGTCAGGTTCGGGTGCCTCCGGCTCCTAAGACAACTCCACGTCCTAGTCCGAAGACGGTTCCCACCAGAATCCCTCAGGCAGGCCAAGTTGCTGTCGGGACTAAGGTTCCGATCCGCACAACGGTCACTGTCCTGCCGGATTCTGTGTTCGCCAATGTAACAGCTTTGGCCGGTTTACCACCTCGCAAGGTCTCTACTACGCCACGACCCGTGGCTACCACCACGCCGCGTCCGCGTAGTTCGAGCACCACCGTCGCTCCTCCTGTGTTGACCACTTCGACAACGACTCGTCGTCCGGCGACGACAACTGCGGCTCCGCCTCGTTTGACAACGACGACCGCAGTGTCAACGCCGTTGACGACTCCGCGTCCGAAGATCAACACACCTGTTCCGGAGGTCCGATCATCGACCACACCGGTTCCGGAGATCAAGCCGAGGTTTACCGGTTCTACTGATGTTCTGGCTAGACCGACCCGAGTTGACACGGCTCCTAAGGCTTCTGTGGATGTCACGGTGGCCAAGCCCGTGCCTGTTCGATGGGTTCCGGACTTCGCTGCTCGCAGAAAAGTGGACCAGCAGTTTGACGACTATGGGTTCATCTGTAGATCAGTTCGAGTGGCTTCGGTCTGCGTTTCCGTCATGGATGCAGCCTGTGTCCTGCGACGTCCTGGGCGTCGTGTTTCTGACGATCCGATTCGCGTGGCTCGCCTTCCGCCGCGTGATATAGCGCTGTTTCTGAAGCATTACGGGTCATTCCCGCGATGTCAAACCAAGACCTGGTTTATCGAAGTCGATCATAACGAAGTATTGATGACTTGTACATTTTCTGTATATTTGTATATATGATACGCTTAATATACGCTTGTGTTTCTGACATAAAACATCTTGACATTCCTCTGTTCATGTTCTCGTTTTTCTTAGACGTTCTCAAACATTTTGATCTCTAAAATCGGTTACCTGGTTAGATATCTATAAATAGAGGCGCTTGTTCTCATACATTTGTCAGTTTTCTGCTGCCTCTTCACTAGCGAGTTCGCTATGAGTGTCATCTTTAACAATATCAGAATGTTCTTGGCGCCTGACGAGGAAGAGGCTCCTGCGGCTGTTCCGCCGGCAGCCCCGTCGGGTGCGAGGCCGACACCAGTGGTCCCGCCTAGGCCGATCCCGGAGATCGAACTCCGGCCATTGCCGCCGGTGCCCGAAAGGGCAGGGGGATGTCGCGCTAAAGCGCTCTGGTTCCTTTTTGGAATAGTTATCGGCGTCGCGTTTGGAGTTTACGCTTGTATATTAGCGTCGCGTATCCGTGAGTGTTTGTTTCATCTTTCCGTTGTTTTGATTTCACGCTACTGTTGCCATTGATTGATTGGTCATGCTTATCTTGATTTCATTTCTCTAGACGCTGATGACTTCAGGGTCGAAACTGTTGTGGATCTGAAGCGATCCTTTGCTCGTGGGTTCGGGCCCACGACTCTGGACACCGAGTTCTTGATCTGTCGCCCTTCGGGGCGACTTACTGTGTGTCAGGCGTCATCGTACGGAAGTTGCGTGATACGGGAGAGAGGACGAAACCGGACGAGTGTCAACATCGCCGTACGGGAGATACCCTATATGGCCGCCATGGCCCTTCTCTGCCCGGGATGCGCAATCCCGGAGGCATGCCAGCTGAAAAGCTGGCATGTTTCTTTAGAATAAATTGTTATTTCCAAACCGTGTGTTTTGTCGTCCCTCCGAAACTGGACTTGCGCCTACTTGATTTCTATTAATCGACTTTTGGCAGTTTCCTTATATGAGCTCTTGTATAGGACTTTTCTTTTACTGTTATCTCATATAGGCCGTGCGAATTCATGTCTCTGGCACTTGGAGTCATATCGTCAACATGAGCGCTGTAGTTGACACAAAACGTGCTAATCGTTCCGAGCCTATGGAGGCTAGTGAGGTGCAAGTCGAGTCCGAGCTTGCCTCAGAAACTGTGCCGGTCATTGTTGACGCGATCGATCTTTCATCGGACTCCGAGGATGAATGTGCAAAACCATCGACTGCCGATTCGGAATCATCCTTTGGCCTTGATGTCTGTGCTCTTCCCTCCGTGCCGGACCGAGCCGTGGCTCATTCGGCTGATAAGCTCGTCGCAGCTCTCTTCCCTCCGTCCATGTATTCCGCAGATGACATTGGTCGAGGCAAGTTACCGCGTGTCCTCCGACCAGTTCCGGAGAAAATTCGTTTCCATAATTTCGAGCTGGTTCAGCTCGTAACGCGAGCTGAGCGAGCGGTCAAGGCTCGCGCGCATGCAATTGGTCGTACGGAGTCGTGGGTGATCTCACCGTTCCATCTCTTTTGGGGCGAAGTGTGTCAACGCCTCAATCTCTCGAATGACGGTGGTTCGCCGGAACAACACAGTCTTTCCTATTTCATCAGCAGTGCCGCCTGGGCCCTGAGAGATGACTACTTCAAAATGCTGATGGAGATATATTCTGAACACATCAGTGCTGAAAGATATCAGCTCCTCGTCAGAGAGGAAGCCCGGAGGCTTTTATCTGATACGCACTTTGTCAAGGCCTCGGATTCCTTTGATGCCTGGTTTGATGAGGCTTGTATGCATGTTTGTTATTGGCCTGGCTGGCACGAGCGATTGAGTGAAAAAAACGGGTATAGGACATAGGTTCGCAAACAATGAGGCGGAGCGCAGACGCTTTCGAGGGAGAGGAGGGGGCCTTGGCGCTACGCAACCCGAAGAGTGAGCGCGCGTGATTCAAATGACTGAGAGTTCTTGGGAAGCAACGGTTCTAGGATGAGCGGCGAAGACAAGTATTGTAAAACGACACGATTGGATCCAAATAAAAGGAGAAACAAAGAAAGATATCATTATTCAGGTTTAGCCATAAGGCCACCAACAAGGGAGGTACACGATGTGTAACGCTGGGATCCCGATGAAAGGCTGCCAGTTTTGTTGTCCATGCTGATTCATATTCAGGCCCACGGTTGGCCGTCCCGAATGGGCCGGCGTTTTTTCCTCGAAAAAAACCGAAAACGGAGAAAAAAGAGGTGTTTCGGCGTTCTGAGCCCTACGCTTAAGTGAATTCCCGACTGGTCATGCAAACATGCTCCTTTTCCGTCAGAGGATCAATTGTGGAAGATAATAAGGCCGAGCAGAAGACCCCAGATTGAAAGAAACTTGCGGAACAGAGTTTTTTTGAGCGTTTCGAGCTCGAAAGTGACAATGTTGATGAAACGTATATTCTGCGTTCTTGTCGGGGGGCGGACGGGATAGCAGCTGATCACGAGCTACTGGATGGGCACCATCCGATTCAGCGTCCATCTGCCGACATGGAAGCCGAAAGTTTGTATCACTACCAGTCAGGAGGACTTTTGAGCCCGTAACGCCGGAAACCGCTTTTCTTCAATTCGGGAGTTTTAGCTCCGAGGGAATGGGGTTTGCTCGGTCTGATTATCTTCAACCATCCTTCCCCTAACCAAGAAGTCGCATGTTATGGATGGCAAATCGGGCAACCATGGGGCTCAGAACGCCGGAAACCTCTTCTTCCTCCGTTTTCGGATTTTTCTTGGCAAAAAACGCGAGCCCATTCGGGACGGCCAACTGTGGGCCTGAATATGAATCAGCATGGACTACAAAACAGGCACCATTTCATCGGGATCCCAGCGTTACACATCGTGTACCTCCCTTGCAAGTGGTCACTAGCTTTCAGCTGCCGCAACAAGCAGAACCTTATTGATCTTAATCTATAAAATCGGGAAGCTGTTCTCAATCGCACTCTTGTCGCAATCGCCGTCTATTCGCTAAGAGATAACTGCTGTCGTTTCTCCTCGTCTTCATGCAAAATCCTACTACTCCTCATAGTACCGAACGGCGAAGCCTTCTCATTTAGCCTATGAATTGAGGCGTTATTCGGGCGGCGCCTGTCATTACCAGACGCAAGTTGTGCGTATGCTTCTGCGAGGTAACAGGGAAATCAATGGAGGTGGTAGTGAATTCTATCGACGTCGTTCGAGAGCTATATCGCCTGAAGCATGCCTGGCCATTTATTGTGGGTCACGCGATAAGGACCTCATCCGGAAAGCTGGATTCATTCAGGAGCTGAAATCACCTTGAACGCCACTTCGAGGCTTCGCGAGTATACTCGCTGTTAGAAGGCGGGAATCGACAGGATGTGCCCTCAATCGTCTTCGGAGACCCTGGGAAGATTCCCTACGGTTTTTTAGGGATTTGAGGGGGCAGAGGGATCATGATGAGCATGCGAAGAGAACGATGCGCACCATTGCGCCGAAATTGGCGCGCTGTCCTCTGATTGATCGGGAAGATGACATCATCAAAGCCCGAAAGTTGGAGCTCCACAGTGAGCGTCAACATGGAACGTATCGGGGATCGTTTAACCTACTGTGACGGGGCCCGATATGGGGAAAAGATTTGGTGTGACTCTCGGGGGGCATATGAGGTGGAGGGCCACAGAGGCTTCTCCGAATTCTTCTTTCATCGCGAGCGAGTTTGCTATAAGTCCGGTGCGTGGACCCTAAAATGCAAGAAATTCAAACGGTGAGTTTTTCACTATCGTATATGGTATCTGAAAGGTTTGGTGCTCGATCTCGATCAGTGGTTCTCAACCCGGGTTCCGCGGAACCCCAGGGTTCCATGAGGCAATTCCCGGGCCATCCGAGGGTTCCGCCGAGCGGCCCGTGGAAACCTGATCCGATTCCAACCGGGGGTTCCACGGTGCGCTTCGCGGAGCCCTTCAACAGATGCGAGGGGAGGGGTTCCGTGGTCAAGAAAAGGTTGAGAACCACTGATCTAGATAATGTGTCCCTCTTCATAACAAGTGTTAGGATGGCGCATTCCTATCACGAGTGGCGTCATTAATGTTTCCCATCGCCTCTGTCTTCTCTTCCAAATTTGCAAAAATTATCCCTCTCCAGTCCGACCAAGTGCCCGGTTCGAGTGAAAATCACGAGAGACGGTGAAATCCAGCGACTGAGCGGAGTCCACAACCACAATGCAGAATTCAACGGGCAAGGAAAATACGTGTACGAATCCCGAGCCAAATGGATAACATCGCTGCGTCGAGATACGAGGCTGACCCCGATTGTTGCCATCGACGATGAAAGAAGAGAGTATGTGACTTTTCGCTAACTTCACTCAACTTCAGGCCAGAAATTGTATGACTTAGAGCCATTATAGTTGTCTGGCTGTTCCTAACTTCACTTTCTCGTCCAGATTGCCCATGCCCGCCGCGAGGCAAATAATACCGGTGTCCCACATCAGGACTGCTCGCCGACAACGCGCTCATGGACGCCCAGCCTCAATCCGTCTCCCAAAGGAACTCCATGATGCCATCACGGCAAAAGCGATACCGAACTACACTGTCACCAGAGACGGTGAACGTCTGCTGAGTTTTTTCTGCACAAATTCGCAAACGGTTATCCTGACGACGAGAAGGCAACTCGACTTGTTGCCACAGCCAGCAGAAATTCTTGCGGATGCAACTTACAAAGTTGTGAAGAAAACGCCTTTCCGCCAGCTATTCACCTTGCACGCAAACTGGGATGGCTATGTAAGCGCGAAGTTGAGATCGGGTCTCTTTTATCTCTCTTTTTTAATGATGAATAACTAAGGATTTCTCTTACTGAATCAAGGTGGGAATCGTTCTTGTGGCCCTCATGAAGTCCGCCTCAGCGGATGCATACGGCGAAGTCTTCCGCCTCCTGAAGCAGGAAACTCATGGCAATGTCTCATCATACATGGGAGATTACGACGCTGGTATGCGCTCGGCAATCAAGACTGAGTTTCCGGAAGCTCAAGTGCATGGTTGCTGGTTTCATTACTCACAAGCTCTCGTACGTCGGGCGAGCTCTCCGCGGGTTGGCCTTGCTAAGCATCTGAGGGAAGGAGGGAAAACTTTGAAGACCTTTTTATCGTTCACCGCTTTACCGTTGTTGCCGGCCAATGAAATCCTCCCAATATTCGAGGAGTTGTCATCAGAAGCCTCGGCTGTGAACCCAAAGGTGAGCGTCCTCTCGAGATGGATCCATTGCAGTTCTTATTGAGTTAGCAGTCTACCGGAACGCATCTCTCCGTACAGCCTCAGTGAGCCCCCTAAAAAACCTATTTTTCCGCAGTTCAAGCCTTTCCTTAAGTACGTGAGATCGCAGTGGCTGGAGAAAATTGGTCCCAAAGAGCTTTCCCTCTACAAAGTGCCTCATCGGACCAATAACGCCGTTGAAGCGAGCAACTCAAAGCTGAAACGCCGGCTACACGAGAATCCCGCTTTATGGGATGTAATTGGTGGGTGCTCCTTCTGCATACTCCTAATCATTCGGCCGAGTCTGCATTGATTATGCTTATTCAAGCTTCCATGATCGTTGGATTGCGTTTCAACTTTGTTTCCTCTGACAGCGACCATCTGCGATATCGCGCAAGACGTTGCAATCGAAGTTCATAGCCGTGCGGACGGGATACGCTTCATCAGGTCGAAGCCGTGTAGAGAATGACAGGAGGATCAAGGTAGCTTGGTCCAGGCTCGAACAGGGCATGGTTACGCCACGAGAGTTTTTGGAGAGCGTCAAGTACCGTGTTGGCCGAGGTGAGTTCTATCATGTTTCGTCCCAGATATGAGGAAACGATTCGTTCGCGGTTGATTATCATTACCAGTCAGTCGTAGCAGCTCGTCGATGAACTCCACTAATGGTTCTCGGTTCTCCAATGTCGCTTCTAGCTGCGGTACGGCATGGGCTCCACAACAAAAAAGGCCAGTCAACGATCCAAGGGCTGGATCCGCAGAAGAATAGAGTCCGGAGGGAATGGGTTGCTTGGATGGATAGGCAAGCCGCATTGATCGATCACAACTATGATCTGCGTTCAGCATGCCACACATTCGGCGACCATACTTACTCGCGACTTCCAGATCACGATAAGTCTGTCATCGTCGAAAGTTCTGCCAACGATGCTTTCCTTCAGCCCAATTCATTCGCCGTCAGCGACTGCAATCCTCGAAGCCCACCAATCTCTGAAGAGATGAAGACGATCATCAGAGAGGCCCTCATGAAACCGGAGGAGCAGGTGCTTGTGACCGTGTCGGGACTAGCCGTAACCCGTCGAGATTTGGACACCCTCCAGGAGCTTTCATGGCTGAATGACAAGATCATCGATACATACTTGAGTCTCATTGTCAAGCGAAGCACCGAGAACTGTCAGTTGCCAAAAGTCTACTCATTCAGCGTATTCTTCCTGAAGTTGTACGACAGATCCGGCTACTGCGATATTCGAACCTGGACTCGCCGTGCTGAGATATTCGCCCATGACATCCTTATCTTTCCCGTTCACTCGGGGAATCATTGGACGATGGTAATCGCGGATCTACGAATCAACAAGATTACGTACATGGATTCAATGGGTAGCTCGAACGACGAGTGTCTTCGGAAACTGCTGCGATACTTGGAGCAAGAGAAGCTCGACAAAGAAAACGCTTCCATCAATTCAGATGAATGGCGGCTCGAGAACATGCAAGATCTTCCTCACCAGAAAAACAGCTATGACTGTGGCATGTTCGCCCTTAAATATGCAGATTATGCAGCGCGCGATGCAAAGATCAATTTCAGTCAGAGTGACATGACGTATTTCCGCGAAAGAATGATGGTCGAACTTTTGCAATCAGAGATATTCCCAACAGGTTACGGCGGACCGCCCCATCCGGGTGCGGAACTGAACCTTCAACAGATGATTCTTCAAGATGAAATTTAGAGATTGCTCAGCTAGGCTTGTGTCCCTAACATGGTTTAGATGAAGGCAAGCCCAATTGAAACTCCAGTCTGCAGTCTCTCAGTGATATTTTAGATGTTTGCTCAATCGTCCAAGGCTCTCCGTCCTCCCTTGAAGAGAAGTCCTATGGCTCTGTGATATTTATTGATGTTCGATCTCTGTTTGATTGCTGAAATCAAAGGGTTTCGCTTGCTTGAAAGTGCAATGATATACCTTCGTCCCGAGCGAGTCTTTTGCCGTGCGCGGAAATTCTAGTGTCAATTGAAAGCTTGAAGAGACGAGTCATTGAAAGTTTCGGAGACGACAAAATTGTACAAGATCACTTCATCTCCTAAGATAAATTTGCTCGAGATTTTCGTGAACTACTGCATCAGTAATGCCCCCGAAATTCTCAGTTTGTGGATCGAAAGACTCTGAAATATTCAATTGTGTGCATGGATGGAATCTCATCTCGATTCGGCGTTTCCTAGTGAGAGCTCTGATAACTATTCCGACAACCTACCCGGGCATTTTCTTCGTCGTGCCTGTTTCACATCTCAATCTTCAACTGCCTCGTTCAACAATCACTGTTTATCCGCGCCCCAGAGCAGTCTTATAAGAACCCTCCCTGATTCGAACAGCGCGCGCTCGCAATCCTGATGAGGCAGCCGATCTCTCCTCCTCTCCCTCGAAATCGTCTGCGCCCTGGGACATTGTTTGCGAACCTATGGCCGTCTACCAAAAAAACAACAACCATTGTCGTTAAGTTTTTTCTCCAAGACTCATCTTTCTGGCTGTCAGTTAGTCTTCTTCTTTGCTACGAAAGTCTTCCCTATCTTGAGTCTGATTCGACGGTTTCCGCCAGGGGGCGCTTTGATTGCTTCGTCTTCATCTGACGCTCATTGGCGCCTGATCCATTGTTTACAAGCTTTCTTTCGAACTGTTAGTGCTTGTGTTAGTGAGCGTACATTTGTGTGAAGTTATTCTTCCGGAGGAATGGACTCCGTCGTGGGCTGATATGGAGGGAGTACGCCACAAGCCCGCATTGTTTACATCGAGGCGCCATTTTGAAGAGGGAAAGGGATATGAATTATAGAGTCGCAGCGAGCTAACCGGACCTAGTCATAGGGTAGCCGCGGGGCTCGAAGCCAGCGCATGGGCTAGGAAAGGTTAGGTTAGGTTAGGAACGCTCAAAACTGAGTCGATTTAGCCAATTCGGCGTTCGATTCCTCTTCCCTCTCCCTCTTCGAAATGGCGGCTCGATGTAAACAATGCGGGCTTGTGGCGTACTCTCGATATGGACTGTCAGCCGCCACCTCTGGAATACGCTCATACTCTTGACGTGCTCGGTATCTTCTGTATTTTCGTATGATGAAAACTGCCCCGAATATTATTTCCGTCAGAGTTTGTATCAGTGCAGATACTTTCCAAGCAAGACATGTTTCTGTCTTTGCAGGCTTCGGTCTTATTCTTTGTTTGAATATTGGCCATAGAGAAGATCCGCCCGTGGTGGTTCTGTTTTCTGAGATGCATGGTACATCATCATTAGCCTGTTCTGTGCATTCGTCATAGTCAACGCACTGCGTGGTAAAGACATTGATTCTTCTCAAAATGTTGCATTCCAATCCACGCATCTTGCACTCTTTGCCGCAGTCATCATACGAAAAGTATTGGTGGGTTAGTTTCGTGTTTAGTAGGAGGATTATAAGAATGAAACTTATACGACCTGTGAGTCCTCCTTGACCTGCCATGATTCCAGACCCGAGAGTGTCCTTTGTTTCAGGAACGTTGTACGATTCGTTGGTTTCGTTAACCAATCGGCACGTTGGTCTGTTGTCCTTACGTAAGTTACGTCAAACTCTCCGTTCGAGAAACGTTCTCTGATGAAGAAGTACTTCAATTCGATATGTTTGGTCCTGCGGTAAAACTGCGGTTTCTTGATCAAAGCGATGGCGCTTTGATTGTCTATTTGTATGGTCAGTTTTTCATGGATGTCTAGTTCTCCGAGTAGTTTCGTCATCCACATCGCAGCTTTAACGCTTTCGGCCGCACTGTAGAACTCAGCCTCAGTGCTGGACAGTGCAATGTTCGATTGCTTGGTTGAATGCCACACAACTGGCCCGGATTGTCTCATGATCAGAGTTCCTGAAGTTGATTTCCGATCTTCAGGATCGCTGGCGTGGTCTGCGTCACTGAATACGAGAGTTTTCTCTGGTGAATTGTTCTTGTATGTGATACCCAAGGATGGAAATGATTTGAGATAGCGAAGAACTCGCTTCCCGATGGCCATGTGCTCTGGTGTGCATTTGTCGAGATACCGACACAGATATGCAGTGGTGTAGCCAGGATTTTTTTGGGGGGGGGGGGGCGGATTTTTTCGGATCGTGGAAGAATGCCTCCAGGGACAGTGCATGCAATACTACAAGGGAGAAAAAGTGATCGGTAGCTTCACAAATAACGATAACGTTTATTTTCCTCCTAATTATCGTTGGGGGAAAGATCGTTACTAAAATCTCACAGCATTAAACTAAGTCTGCGCTTTTGTTTGGTCGCGAATCGATGACCGATTCTATGTTCACCTCACGGTCGCGGTGGATGTTCATCAGCGCAATGCTGGCCAGTCTATCCTCATTTATCGTCGTTCTCAAGTAAGTTTACAGACGACGAAGAGTGGAGAAAGAACGTTCGGCCGAGGCTACACTAATAGGCATACTTGCCAAAATTTTAATGAAAAAATGGATCGTAGGCCAAATCTCTGAGTCCGCTGCGTCTAGACATTTCAGTATATCAGACGGACGCTCGTTTGTTCTCATCCATTTGTGCTGCCACAATCGTGATTCGTTCATGAAATGAATTTCCGCACAATTGGGAACGAGGTCAGAATATCTAGAAAGCAAAGTTTGAACTACCTTTCTGATATCTGGTTCGAGTAGATTGACAACCCTTTCCGGAGTCAAGGAGATCAGATCTTCAGTCACGTGAGTCTTATCAGTTTTGAAACGTTCTTCGAGGTCTAGTATGACAAGGTCCATCAATGGTATGAATATGGAGACCCTGAAAGTCTCCTCAGGGGTTGACATTTGATAGTTCGACCGATGAACCTGTCGAGCCGCAGAACGCGGTACACTCTAAGGAATCCCCAAGTCAACGGCTATAGCAGTCGCTTGAGCGAATATATCGGAAAAACAACTTTCCGCATTCACCCGTTTTCTTCGGAGAACGCCTACAGTATCTTGCACCATTTCGTTTGCCACTGCAACGTCCGACTGTCGATTCTGCAGGGCGACCGATAGCGGAACAGTGGTTGAGAAAATATCCTTGAGGATGAATAGTGTTACAATGAATTCGAACTTCTTCAACCCGCATAGTAACAGATATGCTTTGGATGCAGAACCAGCGTCCTCCCACGAGTTGATTTCTTCCAGGGATTCTATGCGCGGGAACTTCTCCGCGAATTCAGTGATTGCTCTGTACTTTTCGACCCAACGCGTCATGCAGACAGCTTTTAGTTGTCCTCCGAGGACTTTTACCAGGACTTGATTGCGTTTCGCGGATTGGGTGAAAAAGTTGACGACTGCTCGCATTATATCCATTGTGTTCCTTGCTTCTGGTGATTTAGAAGAGCTCTGTAATGCGAGATTTAGACTGTGGTTGTAACATAGGCACGGTTCAGCGTGTTTAGCCACCTCTTTCACTGTCCTCACTGCTCCGCGCGATTGGGAGATCATGACAGAACACCCATCAGTTCCGATGCCGATGCAATATGCAGGATCGAGCTCATGATCTCTCATTTTGTCGATCACAAGTGAGCCAAGCCTCCTCCCAGTCAGAGCATTCTCTTCGTTGGACGTTTGACCAGTTTCCCAATTCCGTGCTGCGAGAGCACCGTACGTGTCCAAAAAGTCTACGAAATCCTCTCTAATCACTCGCTGCCCATCATTTGTATCGACGTAACGGATCACGATACTCATTATGTTAGTGTGGGACAAGTCCGTAGTTTCGTCGAACATTATACTATAAGGACCGCTCGAACGTATCTTCTGCGTGATCTGATGCCGAATTTCTTCACCAATGCACTGAAGGAGCTCGTTTTGCGTTGAGCTGCTCGTGTACATCGCGTTGGACGCTGATGATGCTAGATGATCTCTGAGTTCAGCGTCTCCGCTGTCGACCATCAATCTGAGCGTCTCTCTGAAGTTACCCTCATTGTTATCTTCCACCTCGGAAGAACTAGAGGGGACTATGATTCTACCGCTGTCACGGTGACCCCTGAGAGGAACGTTCTGCTTGCCGTGATAGATGAGGGCCGTGATTATGCGCGATAAACGATTTCTGTTCCGCAGAACTTGACTCCGTCTACTCGAATCTAGGATATTGTCGATGCGACGCTCTGACTTCTCATGCGACTCAATGAAAAGCTTAGCTTTCTCCACTGCAGCCAAGTGGTAAAACGCATTCGAGTGACTCTCTAGCTGGCCGTCTTTTCCAAGAAGTTTCGCGAAGCTGGTCAAAGGCCTCTTGACGAGCTTGTCAAGATGGGCACGTCTTTGATTCGCAACAAGCTCCGTCGCGAAGTACGGACAGTACAGACAGTACAGGCCCTGATCGTGAGGAGAAAATACAGATTTCGACTGATCAAAGATCACGCGGAGTCCAAGGGATTCATATTTCGGCAGGCGGAATTCCGGCTCGATTTCGAAACGTCGACTATTAAAGCCATCGAAGAGGTCTTCCCAGCTGCCGTCATAAAGGGTTGTAATTTTCACTTCTGCCAATGCGTTTGGAGGAAGGTTCAGCGATGCGGTCTAACAACCTTCTTCGAAACCGACCAGAACGTCAAGAGGTGAGAATTCAGGCTGTTGGAATATAGTGTTGCCAATCATTGGAATTCGCAGCTATTGTCGAATTAGCATCGTGAGAAACGTTATTCGAGCTTAATTCACAGGTTCATCAAATGCCTCATGGCAATGAGTCTCGTCCCCGTGGCTCTTCTGGACGATGCATGGCTCGCAATCGACGCGGATTCACCAAACGCAAGCCATCCGGCGTACGCCGCCATGAACGACCTCAAAGAATACTTCATCAACACATGGATGGAGAATCCGCAGACGTTCCCGCGCGATCTATGGAATCATTTCGGGTAACGCGGACAAGTATAACTCCCTGCATATTCTGTACCATAAGCGCAATAAGGTACCAACGGATGTCCGATAATTGAATCCCCTCTCTTACACGTTTTCAGCAACACCGGTGCACGAACTACCAATCATCTTGAAGCGTGGCACCGGACACTGAACGCCCGAATCAAGCAAGCCCACGTGAATCTGTTCGATTTAGTAACGCATCTGAAACGTGAAGAGCACAACACGAAAATCCAAAGGATTTTCCTGGACGCCGGGAATCCGCCACCGCCCATGCGCCGAAAATACCGCGTTCTAAATGATCGGCTCTCACGGCTCATGGATGAGCTCCAAAACCCTCAAAATAGCTTGATTGATTACATCAAGAACGTTGCGCACATTACACCCGATTCCGATTGAATTGGATCGGATTATCTAATGAAGCTTTCCATCATGTGATAAAGATGATCTCATCGCACTCGAACAAATCATGTTCTCAATCCCTCTGACATGTTTGACCAATCCCTTTGAAACGAAAACAAGGTTTTCCTTGAACGTGAGCGTAGATATCTCAAGCGACCAGCTTATCCGAGCTCATTTCACTACCATTAGATGGTTATCCCTGCGCAACCCTGAGCTTGATGTTTTCTTTGACGAGAAAGCTCCAGACGGACTTTGAAAGACCTCCGGCAAACTTTCCTGTCATCCGGGAACGCAGTGATCCCAATATGCAGACTGGCTACCCTCTTTGCCGAAATCATAGAGTTGACGATGAGCTCATTCTGAGTTCTCTTCGAGTCTGCCTCTTTCTTCGACCTCCTTGCTTCTCTGAACGTACTCTGATCACTCTCTTTGACGGGGATCGTCGTATAACTTCATCTTGGATCCAGAAGCCGTGAATTGGGAGAGGGGCTGTTCAAGCTCCGCCAACTTGGCGTTCTGGGAAATGCGCTTTCTGGGAAGTGAGCGTTCTGGGAAATACGCTTTCTGGGAAGTGAGCTGTCTGGGAAATGCGCTTTCTGGGAAATGGGCTGCTACCGAATCAGCGCCCTCGTCCCGCTTGACATGGCTCCTTCAAGTTCACAAAACGCGTTCTGACTGACGTCGAGGAACAAAAATTATGGGGGGGGGCGATCGGGCGATCGCCCCCCCCCCCCCCCCCTGGCTACGCCACTGCAGATATGCAGTCACGAGAGCTATGTCTATCCTTGTTCCGCAGGCTAGGTACATTATTGATCCAACAAGTGATCGAAATTCTTCCTGTAAGCATCTGCCTTCAGATTTCAAGGCATAGATGCTCTGATCACATGGGGTGCTAACCGGCTTGCAGTCAGCCATGTTGAATCGTTCAAGAACTTGGTGGACGTACTTTGTTTGATGGAGGTGTACGTCTCCTTGCTCGTTTGTTTCTATCTGGATTCCAAGAAAGCACGAAAGAGGTTTTGAGGTCAATTGGAGTTCTTCCTTCAAAGAGTCAATGAAATTGAGAACCAATTCTTTCGTGGAACCCAGGCAGATTGCATCGTCTACATAGACGCAAATTATCAGACGGTTTTCACCGTTTCTGAAGAAAACGCAAGGATCGGTCCGACTTTGAGAAAGACCTCTGTTCTTGATGATACTCGTCAACTTCTGATTGAAGCTGCACGGTGACTGCTTCAAACCATAGATTGAACGCAGCAATCGTAGTACCTTGTCCGGAGCCTGGCTGCTTCCTTCTGGAGGTTTCATGTAGATTTCATCAGTCAACTCAGCATGAAGGAAAGCTGTCTTGACATCGAATTGGTGGAGATACAGCTTCATCTCGGCTGCTTTACTCAAGACCGTTTTGACGGCTTCATGACGTGCAACGGGAGAGAATATTTTGTCGGCGGAAAAATCAACTCCTTCTCGTTGTCGGAATCCTCGTAAACACAAGCGAGCCTCGTAACGCTCTGTCTTGTCTTGAGGGTTGACTTTCAAACGGAAAATCCATTTCGAATCGAGGGCTTTCTTGCCGGCTGGTAATTCAGCTTCCTGCCAAACATTCATTTGGCTCATCGAAAGGAGTTTGTCGTCAATCGCCGCTTTCCAGAATTTTCTTTCTGGACTTTTCATGGCTTCAGAATACGTGAGTGGATCCCGCTGTCCAGGAGGGTCCATCATTTCTTCCTCTTCGTATTCATTGTTCCTTTGTCTGCCCCACTCAGGGAGATTTGCCTCTGCTTCGAATGTTGCGGGCAGAACATGATGATTTCTTGTCTCGCGATCATCCTCTGGAAGATTTTTCTTGTTCGTTTCCTTCGGTTCTCGGCTATCGTTCTGTGAGTCGTCTTTATCGTTTGAAGATGTGCCTTGCAATTCGGCCACGTCTCGAAGGAGAGGTTTCTGGAGAAACGTTACATCTTTTGACTGAACAATCGTCCGTGTTTTCGGGAACAAGACTCTGTAGCCGAGACCGTGGTTTGAATAACCGACCAAATATCCTGGCGAACTTCGTCGCTCAAATTTCTTCAGTTTAGCCTTTTGACTGTGGACATAGCATTGGGCACCGAAAGGCTGTAGCTTGCCAAAGTACGGTTTCTTCTTATAGAAGATTTCATATGCCGTACGGTTCGTATCCGCAACAATCGTTGTTGCATTCAAAATGTCCACACAGTAGTTCACGCATTCTGCCCATATGTATTTCTTGCTTTCCATTCCCGAGCTTATGAGCATAGCTCTGACAAGATTCTCGATTGTTCTGATACCGCGCTCAGATTGGCCGTTCTGTTCGGGACGATATCGTGAACTGAATGTTTGTTCTGCTCCAATGCTATTCAGAATTCTCTCGATCTTCTTATTTCGGAACTCGCGGCCTCCATCAGAGTGGAACCGCTTTATATCTTGTCCAATCAGGTTCCGATACCACTTAACATAGTGCATTTGATAGCTTCATCTTTTGTTTTGAGAAAATACACTTTCCTGAACTTTGAAAATTCATCTGTGATCAGCAGGAAGTGTCGATGATTCCCGATCGATTCCGTCGCGAGACTGCACAGGTCTGCGACAACAGTACCTGGCTCTGAAGCTTTCGATTCCCTTGGTTTGCTGTGATCTTTGTTTGCTTTGCTGAAATGCATTTTTCGCAATTGTCCAGATCATCCTCATAGGGAATATTCTGTAATTCCAAGAATCTCTTGATCGAGGTTTTGTTGATGTGAGCCAGTAGCTCATGAAATTTTCTTAAGCTTATTTCGTCATGTTCCTCCATTTTTCTTCTACCGGTGACGCCAGTAGCATTGAGACTGACGCACTCCAATGGAGCTGCAATTGCTTCGTTGTCCCTCAACTCAGGATATTCCTGGTTGTCCTGGGGATCTGTTTCCGTTACGTTTATCTGGTACAGGCCGTTGATTTTCGGCACTGGTATGCATACATTATCCTTGTTGATTGTGAGCTCATCCTTTTGGAACGTGACTTCATAGTCATCTTCTGTTAACTTTCCAACGGATACAAGATTCTTCCGGATTGTCGGCACAAGGAGAGCATCTTTGAGTTCCAGATTCACTGTCTGGTCGTCAAGTCTGACGGTCAGAGAGGCGTCACCTTTGCCTGAAACCTGCAGGCGGTGTTTGCTGCCTAACTTGACCTCCGCGGTGTCGGACTTGTTAGTGAATGAAGAAAGCCATTGTTTCGATTGAACTATGTGATGCGTTGCTCCGCTATCGACCAGAAATTTGTCGATTTTCGGATGTCTCTCATCAGAGTAAGCGACAAGTACCTCGGCAACGTTTGCCCCGGGTTGAGGCCTCGCTTGGAAAACTCTTGATGGACCTTGGTTCCTCCTCGGCTTGCGGCACTGACTTTTAATATGTCCTCTTGCTCCGCAATTATAGCATCTCGGTTCATTCCGTCTGCCATGTCTTCGTTGCTCCTGATTCTGTGACCTCTTCTGATGCTTGTAGCGTTGTTGATTGAATGGCCTTGGATGAACGCCTCTCTGCGGTTTGTTACCGTCAATTTTCATCTGCGAGAAAAGCACTGTGGCTTTATCGACGCTTCTGCCGGGTTCAAGCCGATGGCCTTCGGCTTTGATAACTTCCAACAATGTGGTCAATGCCTTGTCATTGGCTGCCCTTGCGGCCCAGCCCATTCTGATAGGCTCCCAATTCATTGGTAGAGAGTTCAATAAGATTTCGGTCAGAACTTCATTGTCCATTTTGCATCCAACCTCTTTGAGACTATGCGTCAGCATGGTGAAGTGTTGAAGGTTCTCATTGATTGTCTTATTCTTTAGAAATTTGAAATTCATGAATCTCGAGATCGCTGTGCTTTTTCGCAATGCCAAATTTTTGTCTAGGCCTTTCTTCAGTCGAGTCCAGGCCTCGAGGACACTGATGGTTTCAGTTTCCTCGTAGAACATTTGAGGGATCAGATTTTTATGAATTGATGCGAATAAGATTTGTTTGCCTTTTAAGTTCGCTGTTTCGTATCTTTCCTTCACTTTCTTCTGCGCATCGGACAGTTCTGTTTTACCTTCGTCCGGCTCGGGCATCACAAGAGTTCCTTGGATAATCGCCCATACGTCTTTGTTACTTTGCAGATACAGGGGCATCATTTGCTTCCAACTGATGAAGTTCTGGCCGTACTCATCGAGTATGACTGGACAAGCAACTTGCTTCGTCAGAGTATCATCCGAGCTCATGATTGCGATAAATTCGCTACTTGAGTTTGAGATTCAAACTTACGGTTTCCAGTCGGTAGGGCGAAACTCGTGCTCTGATAACGTGTTGAGATTTCGGAGACCACTAGCACTGAATAAACAGGCTTGTTGTTCACAGAAGCAGTACCCAGTGTTTATTATTGCTGCTATGTATGCTTATATAGTATTTGAATATTATGCGAGGAAAGGGTATACATACCACTAGTATCCCACGTGTATCCCACGTGTCTCCCACGTATCCAGAAATACGTGTCTGTATACACTTACGATAGTATCCTACGCTTATGCCGTGGAAGACCACCAGAATAAGTAATTTCAACATATAGTTCCTCTGGAAGATCAGCGCTCAGGAATGCTGTTGATACGTCAAAATGTCTCGTTGTTAATTTACGCTTCGCTACTATGGATAGAACTATTCGTACAGAGTCATATTTACACACCGGGCTATAGAGTTCTTTAAAGTCACGCGACGGATCTTGAGTGAACCCCCGAGCTACCAAACGACACTTTAACCGGGTGATGTTTCCAAGTTCGTCACGCTTGGTAGAAAACAGCCATTTCGTATCAATGACCTTTCGACCCGGTGGTAACTCTGTAAGTGTCCGGACCTTGTGAGCTTTCATCGATCCCATCTCAGAAGCCAGTGCCTCTAACCATTCCTGCCTAAACTCAGATTGATATACATCTTCTAAGCATTCCGGCTCATCAGCCGTTTCGATGGGATCCCTTACTTTGTTTTTCACATTCGCCTGTGCGTCGGCGATGCCGGCTTCGTATCTCTTTGGCGCTCGTATTCTCTCTCTGCTTCTCAACCCCTCTCTCCTTCGCCCGGAGGAGCTGCCAGACGCGTCTGCTGCCGTTTCTTCTTGTACGGGCCGGACGGGCGAGGAGGACGTTGCTGCTGGCACAGTCGACGTTGCTTCGCTTTCGTTCACCTTCTCTTGATCACTCAGCAGTGGTTCTTCCTCTTTATCAATTCTGACGTCTTCCGTCTGTATGACTTTCATGGACCCTGTTAGCCAAACGTGATACGAGAGGCCATCGTCCTCGATTCCGACGATTACACCTGGAAGACCACGATCTTCGAGTTTCTTCCTGTTAGGATCTCGGTTGTAGACGAAGCATCTTGTTCCGAATGGTTTCACTAGATTCAGGAAAGGTTTTCGACCCGTTATCATCTCGTACGGACTTTTACCGGTTTGCTCATTGATCTTGACACAGTTGAGAATGTGGGTGGCAAACCCGACGGCGTTCACCCACAGTGCCTTTGGGACGTTTCCGTCCCTGAGCATCGTCCTTGCTAGGTTTAGCAGACTCCGGTTGAGCCTCTCTGAAACCCCATTGAGTTGTGGGGTGTAGGCCGGCGAATAACTGTGATCGGCTCCGATCCGATTGAGGATGTCAAGCACATCCCTGTTTCGGAACTCCGTCCCGTTGTCCGAGTGCAGATGATAAACCTGGTGTCCGCTTTGGTTGAAGAACCACTGGGTGAACTGTTCGATACAGTTCGGGACTTGATCCTTTGTCTGGATGAAGTACACCTTTCTGAAGCGGCTTCTATCATCTGTAAGAGTCAAGAAATGATTTGCTCCATCGTAACTACGAACGTCGAGTGAGCAGACATCCGCATGGATGTATCCGATTCTTGGGGCGAGAGCGTCCTTGGGTTTCGGCCTGTTGCTCGATCGAGTCATCTTTCCAAGGCTGCATGCTTTACATTGGGTGAAGTCATTAATCACATCATAACCTTGTGATTTTAGCATCTGCCTTAAAGTATCAACATTTACATGCGCAAATGTTCGATGTGCCTTTACCAAACTGACCTTCTTCTTTGTGCTGGCGATGTTTGCTTCAGCTGGATACAAAGCTTCGAAGACGTAGAGTCCATCGCTTCTTCTGGCGCTTACTCGTTGTCCGTCTTTCTCCAGGATCATCGAGTCTTTGGTGACCTGGATGTCGCTTCCTGTATCTGCGATTTTGGCGAGCGAGATGAGATTTCGTCGTAAATCTGGTACATACAGAGTTTCGTCCAGCTCTACGGTGACTCCGTCAGATGTCTTCAAGATGATTAGACCTGATCCGTGTGCGTGGAGATCCTCTGCTCCTCCAAGTTTTACGGCGCGCTCGTTTCCGTATGGTTCGTAGTTCGTGAACCATTTGAGGTCGTTGACCATGTGATGGCTGCACCCTGAGTCGAGGGTGAACTCGTGGCTGGCGCTTTCCGCCTGATATGCCTCGGGAACATCCATGTGAACAATGAGTGCTTCCACTAGGTTGACCTCTGGGTGAGACTGCTGTTGTCTTGGTCTCCCCCGTCCTCGACCACGTGCATTTCCTCGGTGCTGATGTGGCTGAGATCGGACTCTGCCATCCCTGGCGATATGCCCACGCTGGTTACAATTGTAGCAAATGATTTCGGTTGTTCGCTGACTCACCATTCTTCTTGAGTTTGAGAATCTGCGGAATCCGCGTCCGCGGCCACGACCGACTCCGAGGCGTGAGAACATAGCCGATACTACATTGGTATCTTCTGACCTGCGTCTCAGATCCTCAGATTCGATTACGCTGTACAACGCGTTGAGTGTCTTCCTTTCATTTGGCCGGGCACTCCAACCTTGTCTCATGGGCTCCCACGATGATGGTAGGGATCCAAGCAGTCTTGTGCATTGGAAGTCCTCTTCAACCCTGGCACCTAGGGATTTCATGCGGTGGACGAGTTTCTTGAAGTTCAGAAGGTTTGTGCTAGCTGGCAGGCTGCTTTGATACTTGAAGTTCATGAAGTTGTTTGAGGCTGCTTCCTTCAGTTCGCCATTGGTGCTGGTGAACTTGTTCTTGATGGCTCTCCATATCTCCTGAGCCTCTACCGTCTGGGAGTTGTCTAGAAATAACTCAACAGCGATTTCCTGTGATATTGAGCTGAACAGGACGTACCGCGCAGCCTTGTTTCCCATGATGAAGTTCTTCATCTGTGTCTTTCCGTCCGCGGTTTTCGCCTTGGCGGCATCTGGTGGATTGAGGCTTCCACTCACGACCTCCCAGGCCCATGGTTCGCCGTCCAGGACCGTCGGGATGACCGTGTACCAGTTGATCCAGTTTGATCCGTCTGGGGCTAGTACCACACTGCTGACCACTCTAGGACGTGGACCACTGGCTAGCACCTCTGGTTCTGTTCTGACCGTTGAGACACCGGGCAGTTGGTCGTCCCCGACCAACTCGAACTCGCGGCCATCCGCAGGCATCCCGGCACACTTTCGTCGTGGAAAGACCTACCTGACGGAGCTCGTGCTGATAACGCTGATGAACGATGACCCTTTCACTCTAGCTCGATGGTCAAGACAAACCTAGACTAGTCGTGTAGCCCTGGAGCTACGGATGGCGCGGACAGAGAAGAGGCAGAGGTTCTGTATCAACTAAACAGTTCCGACTGAACACACTGAGTTTATTCGTATTATATAGGAAAGCGTTGCTGACTCTCAACCGTATCTAGGGGTGACTCTTGTATCTTATCCTAAGGTATCTATTCCGTAGTGTCACTTGTCTTCTTCTACACTTGCCGACACTTGGGGCCTAGCGATCATATTACCGACACTCGATTGTGAACGAAAACGACGCAGTCTTTTTCCAACAGGGAGCAATCCTAATGCAACAGAAGGAAGGAAAATGGAGAATGGTCTACGCAGTGAGCAGGAAGCTGTCGGCGACAGAGAAGAATTACCATTCAACAAAGCTAGAACAGTTAGCAGTGGTATGGAACATGGAAAGATTTCGGCATTATTTGTTCGGTCAAAAGAGGGATTGTAGCGGCGCTCAAGGCGAGAAATGGATCAGCGCAACGCAATCGATGGTTGAACAGAATCGCGGAGTTCGATTTCGAGGTACGGCATAGACCTGACACCATGTCAATGCGCTAACAAGGGAGGTCCGCGAGCTGTAAAACGCCGATTCCAACCAGATAGGGCGCGATCAGTTTGCCTACTAGAGACATGAAAAATCGCTGATGAAACTTTCCCCAATGGGCCCTCGTTTGCGAGCCACAGCGCCTTCGAAACCTGAAATACAACATGGGCTCCTATGGAGCCTATTGAATTTGTGGAAGCCAAGGCCGAGCAAGCTCTGAAAATCGTTGTGAATGGTTTCTGGTACCGAGTCCAGTCTCGAAAATTGCCCCACGCGACCGTGGTGCCTCCAAAGCTCGTGGGGAGGTCACAACGATCAAGAACTCTACAAGATCCAGGGGTAAGTCATCGCAGTGAAAGTTTTCCCTGCCGGTTCAACGAGTTTTGTGTAACCTCTCGATCTTCATGGGTTCCGACTCTGGAAAGATATTGCCAAGAGACTGACTGAACATCGTTTTTTGCCCAACTTCCGCGTGGACCGAAGGAATGACGTCCTACGGATGCATTCGTCGGTACACAATCAATTCCAGAGCTCGCTGTCCCGTCCTCATTGTCTTTGTGCTTGGCGTTTGGGCGGCTTCTACGTGCCCGCAGTGCCATTTTCGCCCATGTCCGAGCTCCTTTCCGAGTTCGACGGTGATCGCGGACCGGCGAACTGTATTCTTGTACCGTTCATACGATGCGCGCATCGCCAGAGTATCGTGTGTCGCGAGTTTTTCTACATGAAATATGATTTTCACTGATTTCAAACCTGACAGTTTGTTTTCTTTCTCGTCCGTCTCTGGTGGTACAACGGTCGCGTGGCGCGATTTTCAAGACTGGACTCGGTGCCAGAAACCTTTTACAACGATTTTCAGAGCTTGCTCGGCCTTGGCTCCCACAAATCCAATAGGCTCCCATAGGAGTCCATGTTAAATTTTAGATTTTGAAGGCGCTGTAGCTCGCAAACGAGGGCCCATTGGGAAAAGTTTCATCAGCCGTTTTTCATGTCTCTAGAAGGCCCACTGATCGCGCCCTATGTGGTTCGAATCGGCGTTATACAGTTCGCGGACCTCCCTTGTAAGTCGAGAACCGAACGGAGAAGCGGATGATGTACTCGCGGGTGAAGTGGAAGGAAAATTACCAACTGATGTAGCGGAAGTTAGAGTGCAAACTATAAGGACGGAGGAAAATTCGATCCGAGCAATGCAAGCAGCAGATGAGGATTGTAAGAAAAGAATGCAAATTTTGGCGAAAGATGAGCAAGAAAGATCAGGATGGGAGAAAGGATTCGTTGGAGGATTTTGTATGGTTGAAGGCCTTCTGTTCAAAGAAGGAGGTGGGAAAAAGCTGTTCGTGGTACCGAAATGTCAGAGGAAGTATATCTTGATCATGAGTCATGATGAGGCAGGACATCTGGATAGAACATAGAACAGGCAGGTTGAAACATTGGGAATGCTAAGAAGGAGATATTGGTTCCCGGGCATGAAGAAATATACAGAGTTTCATTTGAAAGCATGTCTGGATTGTATCGTGAACAAAGAGAAAGCAGGTCGATTGGAAGGGCTAACGAATGTGATCCGACCGGAGCGCCGACCATTCGAGAAATTATTCTGTGATCATCTTGGACCTCTAATAAAGTCGAACAGAAAGGAACATATTTTGGCGGTGATGGATCGGCTAACAAAGTTCGTGCTGCTGGAAGCAGTAGTTGGAACAGGAGCCGACGAAGTGGTCAAAATCTTATTCAAGGTTTTCCACATGTATGGGATACCAGCTGTACACTTTCGGGTTCGGGGATCATATTACTGAGCTGTGAACATGCAGTTTCGGGGAAAGAACAGATCACGCCTGTTCGTTCATCGCACACTCTGGAACGACTGCTGGACAGCAGCGCGCCTGTTTATTCTTGAGATCGGAAGCGCCCAGAAGGCGCGCTGATTCAAACCATGTTTTCTTGGAATTTCACACAACTTCGATCAGATTACTTTACACTCCCCCGGGAACGCGTGCGTTCCCTCAATTTGTGCGCTGAGGCCGATATACATAGTTAATGTTGGCAAATCGCACTAGCTCAGGTCACAAATTGCTCAGATTCTGCACTCGGAGAAGTAACGAGGAGGGAGCCACGCTGATGAAACCTTCGGAACTGAATAAAGAGACGGGTGTCGTGAACACGGACTACCAGAGTGTTTTATTCGGTGCATACACTGTGCTTATATAGTTATCGGATGATTCGAAACACTGAAAGAGAGGGTTGCCTGATTGGTCTTGCAGTGTTCCGAAAACAACTTTCAGTAACTTGAAGAACTGGGTCAACTGCTCTGCTTTCGCCAAGATAATTTGCATCTGCCATGGCCGCAACTTGTGCGAACGAGGCATGGCTCAGTGCCCCAACTATTCGATTATATGAAAAAGAGCAAGCATTGGAATATTTTCCTGACATTCTCCACCTGCTTGTGACTTTTCTATCTATGTGTATTTCATTTGCTACAGTTCTTCTCTCGTGGGCTCTCGCCAATTCGAACACAACAATCATCAAGATCAGACAGGTGCATGTGCGTTTGTGATTCATCGAGACCACTTACACTGCAAACGTCACTGACACGACATTTTTTCCACAAAAAGGGTGCGCAGCATCTTCCACCTCACAGTCTAGCTGCGTGATCGTGACCTTGCGTGGCTCACGTTGCATCGTCTCCTCATGAACAACTGGACACGTTCCACGGGAGTTCTTGAAATGAGTCGAGAAAGAGTTGTGCGACCCTCTAGAGATCGCTCCGTCTCGGAGTGTTTTGTGAACGTTCCGGATCACGATTGAGACGTAACGCTAGTACCCGATCAACCTCTGGCGAACGAAGTTATCGCAGGATCTGACGTGCGAGGAATGACAGTAATGGATCTGGGCCCATTGAAATTTCGTCTGGGATTTCGTACCAAGGTTTTCTTGACGCTGGGCACTATGGTGACATTGAGTTCGTTTGTTGGGAGCACAATACACAACGGTGAGCGCATTTTTGCCCCTAATTCATGAAATCGGCTTCCTGGTCATTTCAATTCAAAAAAATCTTCTTATCTTCTTATCTTTTCAGCTCTTCTGAACCGAGAATACGACATTGATTTGAATCGTCTAGTGCGGACACTTGAGGAGTACCCCAGTTTGATGAAACATTCGGTGTCCGGGCATCCAATGATCGAATCTCCACCTTCGTATCGTGTATGGGAAAGGTCAGCACCCGCAGGAGATGGCTACGCTTTCTATGATGCTGGCGTTATGAAGGATTTGTCCGACCCATCGATCATGAAGAACGAAGTACGACGCGATGTTGTAACCACGCCGCCTTTGCTTGCGAATGATACGACGACGGCCACCCCTGCCTCCACTCCTGTGATGGGTACGATGATTGACTTCAAGAACTATTCATGCAATGTCATGCATGACCATTGGGTATGCTCTAAATCCACAGAGCCATTCTGTGTTTACTTTAATACGTCTGTGCCTGCGGTGACCAGGCTTCTCGTTCAGCCCATGTCTGTCGAACCTACTTCTAAAACGCGATCTGAAGAACTCATCAACCAGAAGAAATGCGGCGGAAGAATACGAGTCAAGTATGCTGGGATTGCCATGTGATCATGGATTGAGACATTTCTTATCTTTTTGTTTCTTTTGTTTTGTATGTCTCTTAAAAATAAACGCTGATTGAGAGAAGTGGCAGAGTCCATTTGCGATTCTACATCTGTCTGTTCATTTGGTCCTCATCATCATGAACACTTTCTACGGTGGCTAAATATGGTGCGTCTATAGTACTTCTAAGTGGAACGTAGCTTCTTCTGTGCCTTATCTTCTTGATCACTAATGCTGTGAATACTAGTGCAATGGTTAGAGCAAACGCTCCAGTGATTGTCAGCGCGATCCAAGCCCATTTTCTTGCCGGTGCCACGGGTGCTGGCTTGACTGTTGGAGCCGCTGTTGGTGCTGGCGACGGTGGCGCCGTCGTCGTCGTCGCGTTTCTGTGTTCGAAATCGAACCAAATATCCTCGCCACCAAGAGCTGGCTTGCCGGGGCGGAGGCAGACGACTTTTCTCGACGCTAACACCTCGCAGATTGTTTCCGATTCCAAGCAGTGGCAAAAGAAGAAAACTTTTGTTTCTTCGGAAATCGTGCAGCTGAATCGCTTTGCTTTACACGAGTCGTCGCAGTCGTCATAGGAAAAGTATGATACTGCTGCGGAGGCGAGATGGACCGCGACAAGGATGTTCGTGAAACTCCACCACATTGTTTACGTTCTTTGTCGTGTCTGACCTCAAGTGCCTTCTCTTCGATCTTCTCTTTTAAGAACAGATGACGAACGTGAATATGCCTCGACTTTCGGCTCAGCTGACTTTCCTCCGATAGGCGGATGGCGGCGATGTTGTCGATGCGGAGGCAAGGAGTCTTCTGGTAGCCCAACTCGCTAACCAGTCGGTGGAACCACACCGCGACCTTGGCAAATTCCGCTGCCGCTATCGTTTCCGCTTCGCATGAGCTGAGTGAAATGCACGGTTGTTTCTGTGAAGACCAGTAGATCGGTCCACCATTTGAAACAATGAGCATTCCACTGACCGACTTTCTTGTTCTTGGACAGCTTGCGTAATCCGAATCTACGAAGTACTCGAATGAATTTTCAGATTCGCTGGAATATTGAATTCCGAAATCTCTGGTCGCATTGATGTATCGAAGCATCCTTCTGGCACAACTCCAGAGATGTTTCGTTGGACAATGCATGAAACGACTCAAGTATGAGATCCCAAATGAAAGATCCAGTCTTGAGCCTTGAGCCAGATACATGAGAGATCCTATTAACTCCCGGTAAGGAGTCTGATCAAACGGTTCGGTTTTGTCTTCACCGTAAATGCTTCGCTCGATGGGCGTAGCTACAGGCTTTGAATCTTGCATCTGAAATTCTGTAAGCAAATCTTCAACATGTTTTCTCTGATGAATAATGACTCCCATGTTTGGGGTTCTCTCAATCTCCAATCCAAGAAAGTAGTTGGCTGGCCTGTATTTAATCTCTAGTCTATTCTTCAGCTGCTCAAGAAACGAAACGATTTGATTTTCGTTCTCGCCGAGGATGAGCCCGTCGTCGACATACAAGCAAATCCGAATTCTTCTGGAGTCGTTGCTCAGAAATACGCAATAATCCGCGCTGCTCTGAACGAGCCCAAGCTCCAGGAATATGGATTTGATTTTGAGATGAAACATTCTGTTGCTCTGTCTCATTCCGTAGATGGGTCGTGCCGAGACTCCACGAGTTGCAAGATCCGAGATGTTGTCGACTCCCCTCACGAGAAACCAATCCTCGCGACGAGAGCCAGCCTGGATTTCTTTGACTCGGTTACAAACAAACTGCTTCCAACCTCCAGGATTCTCCGACATGGCCCAGTAGTAGCCTATTGACGAGTCGGTGTAGAACAATACTCGATCGAACTGAAGGCTCATCCGCTCCACTAAGAAGTTCTTGAGGCGAACCGCCATGACTGAGGCGAGGAGTTCGAGCCTTGGGAGTGACGGTGAGTCGCGCTGAGCGAGTCTGGACTTGGCCGGACTCTGCTGACTCCATTCGAGGTCGGCCGTCCACATACGCTGAACAATCCTTTTCCCTCGAAGAGTGAAAGGCAGCAACCAGCCAATCGGGCCGTAAATCGAGGCAACAATGCCGAGGACCCTCCTCTCCACACGCTGCGCGTCTTTGAATTCGAGACGCAGGCGCGGCGGCAAGGCAGCCATGATGGAAGATCGCAGCGTCAACGCGAACGTAGTCAGAGGGATTCCATCAGCACTCAACGTTGCCACACTCGACTGAATCACGGTCACGAGGTTCCGTAGAGCGGGGAGGTCCTGATATCTGGGCACACGGGGCAGATTCCGAACTCCAGAAAGAATTTTCTCGGTTTCATTCTCGATTCGCGCGTAGTTTTCGTCGAGGAGTTGCAACGCGACATTGTAGTTGGCATCCGAAAGCTCCAACGCATGGACGATCTGTTTCGGCTCGCCGTCCACAAACCTACGGAGCGCATTGAGCTTTTCCATCGGGGTCGCATCTCGTCTCTTATTTACGAAGCATTTAAACTGAGTGATAAATGCCCGAAACTTGAGACGGTCTCCCGTGAATACGTCGGGGGAGATGTCAAGCTCACGAGGCAACCGAGCCGTCATCGTTTGCGGGACCGGCGGCACCGTGGACTGCGACGTCGGTCGGTTCGGAGGCGGCGTTGGTTCAAGTGGAGGCTCGGACTGTGGGTTGGGGTGCAAAGTGGAGGTCATCATCGGCCTGAAGTGAACTCGTCTGACGCCCGTGGGTGTCGCATAGACCGTCTCGTCGGCGCCGAGCGGGTCCCGGGCCACACTAGCGCTGCGCTCAATGGCTGCGGTTATGGCTGCGATCGCCGCTACAATCTCGGCGCTGAAGTCCGCCTCGGCCAACTCTGCCATGACAGCTTCATCGTCGTTAATGAGCTCACTGACGGCATCGTCGGTTTCTCTGAGGAAGGCTTGGTGTTGGAGCATAACCTGCCGCATCACATCGGGCGGCCGGGTGTCGGGGAACTTCGGCGCCTGAGCCCAAAGTCCTTCGATTGACGCGATGTCCTCTCGGACCCGCTTTCGCCGATACGTCCGCTTCTGGCGCAGTGTCTTCAATTTCTTGCTTGCTTCGGCGATTTCGACGGCACTGGTGAGACTGGCGGTTTCCACGTTGTCGTTGTCGGGCATCGCACCTGACTGGATTTTCGGTTTCGGAGGTTTTCGGGGCTCAAGACGTGACTTCTGGCACGGAATCACAACTCACAATCCTGGTCACGGCACCATGTACGGTTTCGGCTTCGGGGATCGTATTACTGAGCTGTGAACATGCAGTTTCGGGAAAAGAGAAGATCACGCCTGTTCGTTCATCGTACACTCTGGAACGACTGCTGGACAGCAGCGCGCCTGTTTATTCTTGAGATCGGAAGCGCGCAGAAGGCGCGCTGATTCAAACCATGTTTTCTTGGAATTTCACACAACTTCGATCAGATTACTTTACACCAGCAAAGATTGTAACGGAACGGGGATTTGCATTCATGGCAGAGAAGGTCCGAGAATTTTCAGAGGAAAGGAAGGTGATGCATATTCCGATCAGTACCCAACATCCGTGCGCGAACGGTCAGATCGAGCGGAAAAATAAGGAGATAGCGAGATTACTGAGGTCGTTCTGCAAAAAGGAAGATCGGAGTGATTGGACGACATGGTTACCGGAGGTTCAGATGTGGGTATATAGAACGATGTCGAGGAGTCCGGGCAAGTCGCCATTTGAAGTTTTGCATGGGTATTTACCGAGAGTGAATAATCACGAAAGGATGATCGAGGAGGCCCAAGGGGAAACTTGGACGCCAGCGGAGGAAGTTCAGCGCGAAATAAGGGAACACTTAGAGCGGAGTCAGGATCGGTACAAACACTATAGTAACCTGCGGAAGAGAGCGCATATTCGGTACTCAGTGGGGGACGTGGTATTCGTCAAACGGTTACCAGTGCAGACCGGGCAGCCAACCGAACTGCAGCGGGAATATCGCGGACCAATGACCATTACCAAAGTTCTAGCCAAAGACTCGTACGAGTTGTTGGAGTCAGATGAGTCACAAGGCTATACGTGCACTGCCCATAGTTCACAGCTCAAATGGTACCGACCACACGCAGATGAGAACGACGACTCTGAGGAGGAAGCCGAAGAAACGAACGTCAAAGAAGAAGTTTCTTCCGGCGGTAGCCTGGCAGGCAACCCCAATAACGAGGCCGAAGTTACTGTAATTTCAGACGACAGCCTCGCAGAGTCACAGATACTGCCAATGGAAGTTGACGAAAGTGTGAGCACACCGAACGCATCAGCAAAGTCGAGGAACGACAACCGAGATGGAGATCCAGTGCAGCTGGAAACCCGATCATCGGAGAGACTGGAAGACGCGCCGGAAGGGAGGAGCGATCAACCGGAAGCAACTACGAGCGCGGTAGATTCACATAAGCAAAATCAACCTCGTAGATACGGCAGGGTAGTACAGGCAAGATATCAACCGAGTAGGCGAGCAAAAGATGAACCCGGGTTCAGCTATCCGAAATAGAGCTGCCGAGGACAGCAGCATCAGGTAGCGTGGCCAAGCGTAGGTAATAATGCAGAGTTCGAACTTGGAAGTGGAGGCGGGAGAATTCGAACTTGGAAAAAGAAAAGGATTGCCGCCAGAGGGCGTGAAGTGGAGTACAAACAAGGAAGCAAAGACATGCAGAAGTTTTTTCGACTGTGAACATCGAGAACGACGGATCACGATGTCAGAGTGCACCGCATGTGGAACTAGAGGCCATGTTGCTGGGGCCGAACGATGTCGGGCTGCGGCAGCAAGATGCGTTGTATGCCATGTGGTTGGACATTACGGATGAGTTTGTCCTACGCAAGAGAACGTCCGGCCAGAGGTACCCGTCGCGCGGGCGAGCGCGGAAGCAGGCGAGTTGCGAGCGGAGGAAGTTCCGCAAGAACGCGTGGAGGAGGTTCAGCAAGAGCAGGTGGAGGAGGTCCCGGCGGAACAAGTTGGGGAGGTCCCAGTGGGACAGATAGGGCGAGGCGCCGAGCGAAATCCAGTGTTGGATGCGATCGCCATCGCAACCAAGCTCAACTAAAAAATGGGGCGCGAGTTAGAGTGCCCCACTTGTCTCGCAGTGATGCGGGCGAACATCTTCACATGCCGGAATGGACATACTGTCTGCGCCGAAGGTATGTCCAAAACGCCAGCGTGTCAGCAGTGCTTCACGTCGTGGGACGACGCTTCCAGAAATCGACCGTTGGAGCGAATGTTAGCTTTCGTTCCCGTGCCGTGTGCCAACGAAGCGAATGGATGCGACAAGAAGATGCTGGCAGCACAACTCGCAGAGCACGAGGCAGTGTGCGAGTGGAGACCGTACCCGTGTCCGGGTAGATTCCAAGTCCGATGTTTGTGGTCAGGCGTGAAGACCCGAACGGAGGCCCATATGCGGGCACATCACCTCCGAATGCTCATCGAAGCCGGGCAAGTGATCGACATCAACGCGTTGCTAGCAAGACGATCGCTGTGGAATATCAGCAGGTTGTGGTTCCAGGATGGAACATGGGCGAAGCTCGCGGTGCGAACAGTGAAGGAGTTTGGCGCGTGGAACGTGAGCATGATGGTCTTGGTTGACGACGGCGATACCGTGTGCGAGAGTCGGTTGCTGTTCGTCGGACCGGAGACGACGCGCGTGGCACGCGAAACAGCACCGCGGATCAGTCAAGACTGTATGGAGCTCATCCGGAAAGGCAAGGGCCTGTACTTCCGAAGATAACAGATGAGAGAGCTCCTCGCCGAAGGTTCAGTGAGAATTCGCGCGGAAGTTCATCGCCGAGCACGCCAATGAAATTCGAGAGAGAAAAAAAATTATAATTATTCATATTATATTGTATATTGTGATAAATATATATCGTCGATGTGAGCTTGGCCCTAGATGTATTCGTTCGATAGGTAGTAAGTCCGGGTTTAGCCTAGGATAGAGTATGCAAGTATCGATACCGGAGGCTTATCGCGATGGACGAATGTAAGCGCCGCGGGGAATCTTTCAGGTTGGAGTCCGGAAAGCGAGCAACGGATAGCGGAATGCATGCTGGATAGACCCAGGGAGAGAGTAGGTAGCGATAGTGGCGCCACCTAGTGGCAGAGGCAGGCGTTAGAGATCGTCAGAATCGTGATGAAGTCGTTAGCGTGAGGTCAGCTGCGGTTGACAGGAGACCACGCCGGACGATAACGTCGGAATAAAATAAGTAGTCGAGATGAATCAGGTGTTTTCCCTCTGCCAAGTGAGTCCATCTGGGTCCCCCAAACCATAGCTGTTACACTATACACCTGGTTTTTGACGCGAAAGCGTCTCTGCTGAGGGTACCGAAAGCTAGTACTTCGTCATCTATCGTCACGAAGTTGTAACAAAGTAGAAGCCTCAAACGACGTCCAGAGTGGACTGATTACTTCCCAATTTCCTTAGACGGGTGTTTAATTTACGGGAGATTCTCCGTTCCCATTTCTGTGGCGCTCTGAACTCGGGGAGGGGGTCTCCGTTGAAGATTCATGGACCCCCCCGTGGAATCTGCCGAAGTCGTATAAATAATCGTTTTATTCGGTTTCAAAGAGGTGTAGAGAAGACGGGTTTTCGGCGAACGAAGGGAGACTACGGACTCGATCTGAGATATCTCACTGGCGGTGTGGAAAACGTTCGATACCGTGAAAACCACCGTGAATTCATCGACTAACCGTGCTGTACACAAGAAATTCAACTGGCAACGGTACATCCGACACTGCGCTGTACATTTCTACCGTGAAGCAGCTACTCAGGTTTGGGAGTATCCCTTGACAAAATCGCTCTAGAATTCACATATGTCATATCGAAAACCTGTATCATGAGTTCCTCCCGTGGATCGATTGTCAGGACAACGAAATTGGACAAGGTCAGCTGAACTGAATCGAAATGGCACGTCCGAAGAGCCGAAGTTTTGAGCAGAGGAAACGTAGAGCAGGTGGGAGTGAAGCAGGGCCAGCGAAAGAGCCCAGAACGACCACGGAGCGTTCTCAAGCATACCGGGAACGCCGTCGTAATCTTTCAAGTGAGTCAACCCGCTCCCCGACAACCGACACAGCCAACCAGGCAGAGAATGCCCGGACCATGAAACCAACGGTATCGGTTGCTATTCCCACCGATGTTCGGGAAACAAGAGATATTAGATACAGTCGTCCATGGCCGCGTGCTAGTCTAGAATTCCAACGGATGTTTACCGAAAACGATTTCGGGCTAAAATGTCACGTGTTTGATCGAATTCGGTTCCGGCTAGATCTGAAACTAGCAACTATCCAGATTGCTGATTCCCTGAAAGGGTATTTCCAAGATGAGGATACCTCGGTGTTTCACTTGTGTGGCAATTGCTTCAAAACTTCTCGGAGCAACAGAATCCCATCTATGAGTAGATCAGTTTAAAGCACAAGAAGACCGACCGCACGAGTGACCTACACTTGACATCGGTGAGTTCGATTGGGTCTCTACCTGAATCTCACCTTAAAATGAAAACTAATAACGCGTGCGTGTCCTCGGAAGATCCCGAAAGTCGTGGAAATCGACAGTACGAAAATCCCGAAATTAAAGACCAAGCCGGTGAAACTGAGAGAACTACTGACGATCCCCAACTACCGGGAAGTCTCCATCATTGGGATCGTTTTCTAAGTATGCAAGCCCTTCAGCTTCCAAACGCAGGAAGAACCCGTCCGTTACAATCAAAACGTGGTTCTGATTGATGATACGAGAAAAAGCGTCATCGCGACTTTGTGGAACGAACATGTTAACACTCTCAACGGATCCGAAGGCACCACGGTCGAGTTCGCCAACGTCTCCGTCAGGGAATACGCTGCCAAAAAACCCCTAATCTCGATCAACTCAACCGTGACTACGAAGAACGAAGACAATTCATCCGAAGAGCTAAGCGCCCTACAGAAATGGTGAGAAAACGGTGGAGATGACCAAGAGTTCGAGGATCTCATTATAAAAAAAAACCGAATAAATACTAGTGGTACTGCCTACTGTCCATAGCAGATCCCATCATTCTATAATAGATTTTCGATTCTCACTGCAAGTCATAACGGTCTCCATACACGATATCACCCTCGGAAGTATCTCATCACCTGTCCACCAACACAAACGCTTTCGCGGAACCCCTGACGGTAGTGTACCCACACTACCCCTGACGTCTTTTACTCGGAAGTCAACGTCAGCGAGACAGCTTCTGAAGATGAACCAAGTTCGTATGCCGAAGCAATGAGCAGCAAATACTAGACTGATTGGTATGAATCAGTTGAGCAAGAGCTTGAGAACATGAGACTCTTAAACGTTTGGACTTTGTTCCCGTTGCCACCTGGCAAAACAGCTCTGTCTTCGTGATGGATTTTTGGCGGGAAACCGCCTCTAAGTTCGGCGGGGGTACACGCGGATCGTAGATTGGTTTCGCGGTAATCTCGGAGACGGTGAAGTCGATAAAAGTCCGGTCAGGAGGTTAAGACGAGGACGTGGTGGGGAATCAACAGACGTTAGAAGGAAATTTAAGGGAATGATTCTTGTGGTGTAATGTCAAGTTTCCGGGAAATCACACCGATCAGTGTGGAACTTCGTTGTTCGGAAAATGATTCAGGACGGTTAGGAGACTGAAGGGTTCGACTTCAACAACGAAGTCCAAGTCAGGGGGTTCTGTCACGGTCGGTTGAAGCGGGCGGGACACGGAATTCGATCTTGGGCTCAGAAAGATAAGGTCTCCGGTGTGAAGAGGGGCATAAGCATGGCGCGTAAGCGAAGAGATATTGGGCCATTGACAAGGAGTTGAAAACAGAAATTCTTGCTCCTGTTTACCACGTTCCCACACCCGCTTTACAGCTCATGAAGATTGATCCGATCCCGGATGGAAGCCTTCCCCCACTAAAGATCGTCAAACTCACCTTAGCGGCCCTACAACCGCTGACGCAAAAAAAAAATAGTGACGGTTCTGGTCGTGATCTACGATATTCCAAAATGAGAACCAAAATGAGAACACCGCCACCTCTAGTAGCGCGGTCGAGTCTGAATGTCTGATATTTGCCTCCCAACGAGAGCTCGGCATCTCCAACTCGGTCACTAAGCCACGTCTCAGAGAGCAGAATGATATCAATATTACGAGATTCACAATAATAGCGGAGAGCATCTAGAGCGCCGCGCTTGGCAGCGGAACGAGCGTTCATGTAAATACACTTGATACTAGTAGAATAGTTGTTTTGTAGTCATTCAGTTGTTGGAGAGTTCGTTGATGGAGATCTACGGGACTGAGTCCGCGGACGCGGCACGAACTGTTTGATCAGGGTTCCAGTGGGCCATACCTCAGGACGTAGCAGAACTTCGTCGTTTGGAGGGACGTTGATGATGAAAGAGGCGTAATGTGCATCCTTCCGCAACGAGAATTTTCGGCAGGAGATTGCATCTTTGCAGATGTTGCGGGCGAATGCCAGTAGATCCTCAGGTGTCGTTGAAACGCAAAGTCTTGAAACGAACACTTTTGTTGAGCGAGTCAGAGTCGGGGCGATTCTGACATGAATTGCGCGGACGGTCAGACCCGCCGACGCCAACTCCTAACGGTGGTCGATCCCACTGAAAAGTCCGTCCCAGTCACTCTGTGGCACCCCTTCGCCGGAACCGTAAACGACATGGAAGGTCTCTGTGCTCTGTTCAAAAATGTCGAGATACGAGACTTCGGGGGGAAACGGGGCTTGTAATCTACCCCGTCGACCCTTATAACCGTCACTACCTCAAACGACAGCGAGTAAACGACGGACCTCACCACCTGGTGGTCCACGAAAGGAATACACACCGAATTCCACGACATGGAAATTCAACCCACGACTCTGCTCAGCTCGGATAAATAAACGCGACACACCGTTCCCGTTCCTTGTGCATGTTCGTCGTTCACCATGGTCCCTCAACCCTCTCGTTCCCGTTTCGTTCCTACTGTTCATCCCGTTCGTGTCACAGCCGTCTCTACCGATCGAAGTTCCCCGGGCGGGGGTTTCCCGTCACGTACCCCTTCCGGGGAGCTAGATAAGAGAAACTCCCGTTTAGTTCCTCTCGGGTTCTCACAAATCAAGTCTGTCGAGTATTTTGAAATATTCTCACCGACATTAAGATTCTTTACAATCCGTTGCGTGCTCAATATTCATCATTCGTGAGTTACGAGACTGCAAGAATCTCATTACGAAAGTACACGAGGACAACCTCCAACTACGACGCGAAAATGCCGATTTGAGGACCAGCTTCCAGAAGTTTCTCAAATCTCAATCATCCCACGCCTCGTCACCCTCTACGAATTCGAGCACGACGGAACCTCGACGCAGTAGACCGCTGTCAAAAAGTCGCGGCCGCGAACGTCAAAAAAGTAGAACACGTGACAACAGTTCTCTCAGAAGCCCGCATTCCATCCTCCGGAACTCCCAACGTTCGAACGTCCCCTCTCTTAACATCACTGCACAGACCAAAACAAAAACAAGGCAACAACAGCACAACCGCTCATTCAATGCGCGAGTGATCGGTGAATCGGCCTACAATGGAACTGGTGCGAAAGACAAACTGATGAAGGCGCTCCCCGTCACCACCGTGAGATATTGCTCCAAATACGTGTTTGTAACCCTCTACAACTCAGCAGCCTCTGCGAGCGACGTCCACAAACATCTTGTAAACAACAACCTAGACGTGACCCGTGTCATCCGGATTAAAACCAAATCCAGGTCGGATAACTACAGGTGTTTCGCAGTACAATGTAGTGATCTCGACTTTGACACGATCTGCAACAACGAAACGTTGTGGCACCCTGGATCTCTTGTCGGTGAGATGAAGAACGATCCCTGCCAGGAGCAGATTGTAGAGTCGTTCCCGCCGGCGACCATCTGACGCTGGGCCACGACGAAAACTCCCCCCGCATTGTCTGACCCAAAGCCCGAACCCCCCTCTTCCCCCGGCTACATCCATTGCATCTTCTTCAACTCCCGATCAGCATCAAAATCAGGTGCTATCGATTCCCTCTCCTCTTATGCTAAACAACACTGCATTGATCTCATTTTCCTCGTGGAAACATGGTTCAATGATTCCATCAAGGACGCCGGGCTCTCTCTGGGGGGCAGGTTCAGAGTCTTCCGGCTCGACCGACCCTCTAGGGGCGGCGGTGTTTGTATCCTGAGCAGGACCAATCTTGACATCTCTGAGGTTCCCCTCCCCCCCTCCAAGAGTGAATGTGTCGCTATTGACCTATCAGGACCTGCTTATAGTCTACGACTTGCCTGCTTCTACCTATCAAACTCTGGAAACTCGGAAAACCGCCTCGAGCGTACGATCGAATGTACCAGAACGATCTCAGCACTCTGCGAGTCTGACTCCCCGTTCCTTATCATGGGGGATTTCAACCTCCCAATAATCGACTGGACACGCCTTGTAGCCTCCGATAGTCCCTCCAAAGAGAACGTATTCCGTGAATGCTGTGATTCCAATAGCCTCTTTCAAGTCATCGATTTCCCGACCCACAACTCCGGAAAAACACTCGACTTGGTCCTCACAACTAATCCTGAACTTCTCCACAATGCAGGTGCAACAGCTCCTCCGATATGCTCCGATCACCTCGGTATCGTTTTCGACATCCTACTCAGCCCAGGCGTCTACAACCGTCCTACCGCGCCGAGGGATTTCAGAAACATGGATCACCACTCCATTGCCACACATCTCGACCTCGTAGATTGGCGAGCACTATCCGTCCCCTGCCGCGATGCGAACGAGATGTACCACACTTTCGTTGAGTGTTGCAGTTTCCTCATCAACAAATTTGTACCAACGCGCCTATCTACAGAGCGATAAGACAACATCAACAAATTTATCACTCGTGCGAAGGCCAAACTTGACGAAGAAAACCCCAACTCGGTTTCTCTATCCAAACGCCTCAAGAAGGCTGTTCTCAGGCAACGTTCGCTAAAAGAGTTCAGACTCGATTTCCAGGATGCAAAAGCTTTCTACAGATACTCGGCCACAAGGCTCAAGGGCCATGAACCGCTGCCCACACTGAAGGTTGGGGCAAAATCCTACTCGTCATCAAAAGACAAGGCAGAGCACCTTGCATGCCACTTCGCGAAGGCGTTCGCCCCACCTGCAAATACCTCGCCCGCTGATCGCCACCGTGCCACCTCCAGTGACCGCATACAGGTTCCCGACTGTCCAGTCGACTTCTCCGAAGACGTCGTTCTGAGCCACCTCACGTCCCTCTCCGGAAAGAGCTCCATCACGCATTATCTCATCCCTCCGATCTTCATCAAAACCTTCCGACTTTTCCTCTGTGAGCCCCTATCATTCATCTACCAGCGATCATATGAAGATGCTACTGTGCCTGATCTCTTCAAAACCGGACTCGTGACCCCCGTCCACAAACGTGGTCCAAAGGACTCAGCACAGAACTACCGACCTATTTCCCAATGTGTGATCGCATGCCTCGTCTTTGAGAAAATTCTCACGAGACACATCCAGCGACACCTTCGGACCAACGACCTAAATGACCCAAGGCAGCATGGGTTTGTCCCTCTCAAATCTACATGCACCCAACTTCTCTGCATGTCTCAAGACTTCGCTCACTACATAAACCAAGACATCCCCTACCATGCCGTATACTTCGACTTGAAGTCGGCTTTTGACAAAGTCGATCATCAACAGCTGCTCGGAAAGATGGCGGGTATCGGTCTCCACGCAAAGACTATCAAATGGTGCGCAAGCTATCTCAAGGACCGCTCATTCCGCGTCAGGGTAGATGATGCCCTCTCCGCCCCCCGCCCCGCCCCTTCGGGTGTACCCCAGGGAGGATCCCTCTCACCCCTCCTCTACACAATATTTGTCCTAAACTTGAGGGAATACCTCCCTCCTTCCATTGAAACATATCTCTTCGCCGACGACACGAAGATTTACTGTCCCGTCCGAAATGACCTCGAACGCCAGACGCTTCAAGACGGGATCAATGGGATTGTGAAATGGTGCTCGGACCATAAGATGCTACTCTCAATTCCAAAATGTGTTGTGCTCACCTCATGCAAGGGTCGCGGTCCCGCTCCACGATATAGCATTGACGGTATCACCCTACCCACTACCCATTCAGTCCGTGACCTCGGTGTCACATTGAATACAGAGCTCGATTTTTCCGAGCACATTGCAAACATTGTCAAATCCGCAAATCCGCGAGAACTCTCACCAACTGTATATTCCGATGCTTTGTGGTCAGATCACCAGAGCCATACGTCCGTCCATACAATTCTCTCGTGGTCTCGAAGTTTCTCTATTGCACACCAGTGTGGCTTCCCCACCTTGTCAAGCACAAGAAACTCATAGATTCTGTTCAGAAGAGATTCATGCGTAGACTCCGCTGGCGCTGTCGCGACGGAGCAACCCTCCCCTCACTCCCCCGCCTCACCGACGTCCTTTGCCAACAGGACACCGGAGCCCTCAGACGCATTATCGCACTCGGTCTTGGTCACCAATTCTTCACGGTCACGCAAAACAGGTTGCGTAGCCGATGTACAGTCCGCACCAGATCCCTCGCCCGAACCGACGTGTTAAAAAACTCATGGTCGTGGCGAATTTGCTCGAAGGTATCGAAGCAACAAATACCCAGTCGTCACTTCCTCGCCATGATGTGATCTAAGAATTACACTCACCCTTTAATCTTATGTACAATTCCCCTTTATGTCCCATGAAGGAGCTTATGAATGAATGAATGAATGAATATAGCCGTACGAGAGAGACTGGTGATCTGGCAAGCTGATGTAAAATGCGCGTATCTCTCAGCTGAGATTGACAGCGAAAGGGTCTAGCCGAGAGCAACGCTCAAGCGTCAGTATCGCCCCCATCCGATTCTGTCTCATACTCGGAAGGCAGAAAGAGATCTGAGTGAGAGGGCTGCAGGGGACGGATGCAGGGGAGAACCTGGCTAGGGCCAAGTAATAGACAGCTGCAGCCACGTGGGAGCAGCATCCCACAGTTCGGTTGCCATTTGGGCATTCGCACCAGTACTCGCGGATACCTCCGAGAGAGCTCGAGCCGGCCTCGTACCGAATGAATACCTGCAATACGGATGGAAATGAAGCTCATCTACCACACACGAACACAACTGATTCGTACTCAATACCGACGCTTGAGCTCGGTGAATCTTAGGAACTTTGAGGTCGTCGATCACCATCGACATCGCGCCGGTCTTGTTTGTGGGTGTATGGGAGCTACAGCCAATGGTTGTTTCGACGGACTCGAATCGGTAATCTTTTTCCGCCAACAACGTTGATGCGTCGGGATTGCTACACGAACAATCCTCCGCGTAGCGCAGGAGTCGCGCATCGCTGTGAGTAGCGCTCACGAGGCTTGTTGAGCATTACACGGCGAGCTTCGGGCGAGTTTGGACGTGAAATCGTGGAGAGGGGTTAGGTCAGGAAAGTTGTCGGAGCAAATAAAGAGAGAAGCACCCCTTCGATTTCGCTGAAACTTGGCAGGTGAATGGGGGGATATTGGGGCTACTTGATGGAGCCAACCAGATTTCGGCCGCCGCCTCAAAGGGTCCGAACGGTTCAAATGAAATATCAATACTTTTCTTGCAATAGAGTCCATGCGTACCGTGGGAAGTAACTGTTTGACCACAGGCGCACGTATGCGGCGATATGATCGTGGCACCGAGACGGAGGCCTACGCAGATGCGTAACGTGTTGTCATCGAGGAGCGTGCCCAAGTTTGCGGACGGCAAGCAATGAAGCCATTCGCTTGAACCGAGGTTGCCGACTGCGAGAAATCTGGCTCTTTCCTGAGCGGAGGCCAGAGTGTTGAGGATGACGTCCTTCTGCTCTTCACACAGAATCCTGTCCCATCCTTTCTGCTTCCCCCTCTTTTCGGGAGCTGCTCTACCGTTGGCACAAAACTCCTCCAAGAGGTTAGTCAGCATCAGAAAGAACCATGCGGGCATCCCGTCTGGTAGCAAGCTCTCGACCAAACGCTGGTTAGAATGCAAAGAGGAAATGTAGCAGGGAGCCACACAGCGTTTGCCCAATCCCCCATCCGGACCGGTAACCTGACCTGACGCAGGTGTGATTCCTCGAGGCTGATGTTTAGTACCGTATTTCTTTTAATTGAAGGCTCTGATTGCCGGGCACCCCTTAGAGAATCGAATTTGTTGACGGGCATGCTCTTTTTGCCGGGCATGCTCTGATTAGCGGGCACCTGTTGGACAATCGAAATATTTGACGGGCATGCTCTTTTCGCCGGGCATCCTCGGAATCCGAAAGCGATGTGTCAGTCGTACATATGACAGAGGAAAACTAGGTTCGAACTCAAGCTATGTTCCGTTTGCGGTGGTTACAGCTAAGACTTCGACCAGGGTAAACTTGTGAAACATCGTAAACATGACCCTCACGATGAAAACATGGCTGAGGCAAATAAAGTCAATAAATATGTCCCGCTGTCCTGCCCAATGAGAGCTACTCCTCAAAGTTGAAGAGTAACTTGGTTAACCAGGCAGTTCAGCTTGTCTGATTACTTAAGCTTGGGATTCGACTTGTCGTCCTTCAGTGTTCGTTCTCCATAGGCCGCCGACTCGATCGACCTTGAAATCAAACGGGTATGCCTTTTTTGTCGGGCATGCTCTAATCAGCGGGCACCTATTGGACAATCGAAATACTTAACGGGCATCCTCTTCTTACCGGGCATGCTCTAATTAGGGGGCACCCATTGGGCAATCGAAACATTTGACGGACACGCCCTTCAATCAGAAGAAATACGGTAACTCCTGGAGTGATTCGCTGAACATGGCATCGATCCGCTGTAGGACTGCTTCGTGGCCTCTTGTGTCGGTCGAGCGCAGCACATGGAGGAAGCGACTGCTGGACAGAGAGGATCGCAGGAGGAAGAACGCGTCGTGCGATCCGACCTTTTCCAGCCTGTTCACCATGTCTCGAACCTACTTTGGTCACCTTGGCGTCGAGAGCCGGTATCGCCGCTTCGGGAAAGAGGGGAGCGCCGAGCAGCTCCAGCTTCTCTCGTTTGACGACACGACAGCCGGGGAGGAGTGCTTGTATGCTACGGATCGCTTGCTCTCTGAGACTGCCCTCCACCAGCTCGACGAAAATTTCGCACTTCTCGGGATTGAGATGTAGCCCGCTCTTGTAACGGATTCTTCCTGCACCAAACAAAATGTGCCAACGAAGTTCTCACACGTTTTGGCATGGCAGGTTGCAAGATTGTATCAACTCCCCCAGACCGATCAATCTATGCGATTGACGAAACCGAATTGATCGACGATTCTGAATATCGGAGTATAATCGGCTCGATCCAATTTCTTGTCCTCTCGAGGCCAGATCTCAGCTTCGCGGTTTCCTTCTTAAGTCGTTTCCTTGACAAACCGACTGCAAGAAAAATGTCATTCGCCAAGGAGTCTTGAAATATGTAATTGAAAGGTACAAGCAATTATGGAATCAAATATGATTCAATGATGATGTCGTTCAATCAAACTGATGGCGAGTGTGAATCCCGTTACTTCTCCGACAGCGACTACGCAAGCGACGTAACAACACGGAAGTCTGTTTCGGGTTTGATGATTCATGGGAACGGCGGTCCAGTATTTTGGAAATCCAGTCTTCAAAGAACTGTTAGTCTATCGACCGCCGAGCCGGAACTAAAAGCCCTTTCCGAACTAGCCCCCACGGCCTTGTTCTTTGCTCGCCTATTGAAAGAGTTGGGCTGCCAGTCTGTGCCAGTTCTCCTTGTGGATGACAAGGCAGCCATACACTTGGTGAGTCAAACCCAATACCACGACAAAACGCGCCACATCGCTGTCCGTTACTTCTTTCTCAGAGAATTAATCGATGAGGGAACGCTAAAAGTAGTCTTCATCGAGTCAGATTTGAATCTCTCTGACCTTATGACCAAGCTCACAACGGAACTGTACTGAAACGATTACTCAAACTTATTGACATTGGGCCTCTTCCTAACTAATCAAAACCTCTTTCACGGACGCGATGAAGCTTGCAGCGACCGTGTTTCTCCTGCCAGCGATCTCTGCCGCCAACTATTTCAATTACTCAGATTGCAACGCTGATTGTGTTGCGAGAGCGGTCAGTCATCTCATTTCGGAGCCAACTCGGTTCAACTTCTATTGCGAATGCATGGCATCGTGTGTGACGTGCGAGCTACATGCAAGTAAATCTATCATGTGCCTTAGACCTGGCAATGAACCTATCGGAGGAGATTCAAGTTGGGACGATCGGAAGAACAGGCCACCAACCAAACGTCACAACGACGCGGAAGCCGTCACCAGATCCAACAACTCGTAACCCCAATCCACCGATTCCCAGTCCATCAGGGGCTCGAAGAAAAGTGATTATCATCATATCCATCAGCACCGTTGTAGTCCTGACGATCATGATCGGCATCGGAATATGGATTTATCGAAAATTTCGGAATCGAATCATGCTACGCTCAAATGCCCTCGATGCAGGATTCCCCAGTGTACCAACCAACAACTTCAGATCTATGAACAAAACTAACATTCTTGTTTATTTTAAAACTAGCGTGCCCGGTCGCGCTTCGCCGCGAGAGGCTACGTCGAAGGTCTGCATGACGGAACACGGAGGAGTAGGGTGTGAAGAATGAACCTCGTTTTTCCGTAGTTCAACGGAAACGGAAGCACGGAAATAAGACATGGTTTCAATAAATTGGCTGAATGGTGATATTGTCGAAAGACAAACCTCGTGGAAAAAGTGGCTGACAACTCTCTATACCATAAGGTGATTTGTCACTGTTAACATTTCCGTGAAGTGATCCGAATGGGATCATCATTCAATGAAAATAATCTGATGGTATTCAGAAACGATCCTGGTTCTCGGAAAGAGAAATGGCTGGAACGAAAAGGAAACTACCAGAGCATGTGGAGGGAGGAGGAGATACGTGTACAGGCACAAAAATTCCGAAGAGGGGTCATCTCGACGGCTGAATTCCTCACCAACAATGACCAAAGCCACCTCCTGGACTGTTGGCGCATTGAACTGTTCCTCATGTCTTCCAGAGGGAGTCTTATCCGCCCTGATAACTACAACATGATTTTCCCGGGACATCCCCTGGATCCGAGTCTTTAAATGACGCACCAACTGATTGTGTTCGTGGAGGAACTTCTGTAACCTCGTCACAATTTTCCGATCCACTTTATCGTTTTGACTAATTTGACTCGTTGATCAACCTCTTCATCACTCTGCCCCATGGAATAGATTTGAAGGAAGTTGTACTCAGCGTCCGGCAGAGATAACAACGACCCTACACGATGATGGACCTGTCCTTGTACTTTGAAAGTCGGCATATAACTGTCTCTCATTATTTGCGTCGCACCGAAAGATGTCATCTGGAAACACGAGTTATACCTCCGAATGCTCAGGAGGAATTGTCTCGATTCAACAGAATTCCCGGACGTCAGATATGCCAATGGTTCTTGAGGTGGAACCAACTCTGGGACTCGAGTCTGACCCCCCGCACAACACAACCCGGGCGCCTCCGTCTCGAATCTCAAAACATGACGGAAGTCGCAGACCAAACCCATCCCCCCGATACTCACACCAGGGTAACTCCAGTAATTTTCATCGGGAACGTAATTCCAGGCAGCCAATCTCAAATCAACATGAAACGACCGTCAACGACATCTCATACGTTCTCGGTTTTTGACCCGTCTCACTTGTTCAAAACTTGTCTCCTTCGATCCCATTTCACGTCGACGTTCTCGCTCCGATTTCAATCGCGAATTTTCCTGTACCAATGTTCCAACGGAAGGATACTCTCGACCAACCCGTGGATCAGATCGTCGCTCTTCGGACTCACACAATGACTGACGGAAACTGAACCCAGAACCAGACCTGCATCGAGGTTCAGGTTGTTCAACGCCGTCATCAACGCATTCAAACGTACGTTGTGGATCAGGCTCAACCTCACCCACCGTCGCTCATCAGTTTCACACAACAAATCACGGAGAGTGACTCCAGGCCCGAATCCGATAGGACCAACATCCTGAGACTCGATACTCTCACCGACTCTCAGCGTCGACTCCACCGCCCAGGGGTCCCGGTAGCTCATCGGACCTTCATCCACCTAGCCTTAACAGTATCTCAACTCAAAGAAGACCTTCCACGTGCCATAGCTCACCGACGATCACCTCACACAAATTTCACCGACCGCACAGACAACCTCCTCAAGTCAGACCTCGTTGTCAAAATCACCGAGGGATCCTCTCCTCGACCCCATACCCCCGATGAAACAACGAAGTTTGGAAAAAATAAACGTGATTCCAAAAAAACTTGACGTGACGTTGCCCGATAATGATAAAAGGTATCCTATCGCCACCCGACGATCAGCGCCCACCTCTCCCTCGAATTTCAAACCTAACGGTTCGAACGTTTTCGAATCCATAGGCCTCAAAGTCGTACACAGATTCGGATTTATAGGTTTAGATTGAATACACGGAATCACAAAATTCTCTCAAGAGAAGAAATAAATATTTTTCCCCCGACAGCGGGAATCTCTCAGGGTTTGTTCAGCCGAACTTAGATTACACGACAAATCGAAATTCGCGAAGACTTGGGTCTAGGACAGTTTGGCGGGGGCATTTGGGCGCGGGCAATTTGGCGCGACCCATTCTGGCGCGGGCGATTCGGCGCGACCCATTTTGGCGCAGCCGATATTCTCCTAGGAAGGTGAGCCTCTTTCATGGGCACATTCCATCCATCCTCAGCTTCTCGCGGGCAGCATCGAGATAGCCGTTAACGAATGAATTCTGCTTGAGATCAGAAATTGAACACGAAGTCTTGTTGACTCGAGGACAACTGTGGGCTGTGGAAATGCGTAGTGCAACCAGATAAATTATGACCGTACCAGGATGAAGATGACTCCTATGCCGAACACCCGTGTCCGGGAACATGCAGTAGAGAAACGAACAAGCAGTTGGAACGAAAAAGCACCAAGACGCCAGCCCGTGCACGGTCTGCGGGGGCTCGAAATTGCAACCCGCCACCCTACCACCAGCGACAACGCCAGCCGCCCAACAGGAAAAAAACCGAAATTCTGAATGAAATGCGTATGACGCTCCTGTCCTCTCCGACATTTTGTCATTAATTTAGAGATAAGGGCACGATGCCCCCGCAAAAATGGGTCGCGCCGAAACGCCCGCGCCAGAACGGCTCGCGTCGAATCGCTCGCGCCAAAACGCTCGCGCCGAAACGCTCGCGCCAAAACGCTCGCGCCAAAACGCCCGCGCCTGAGCGCTCGCGCCGAAACGCCCGCGCCAAATTGTCCCTGTCCCCGAAGACTTCAATCAAAGTCGATGCCGGCCGTTTCGGAGGTAACATCAAAATGCAGTGAGAGACGTAGTGTGTTGAATACACGGTGAGAAAACGGGCGTAACGGCATTCGAAGCCATAGAACGAGACTTCATGAGTCTCACCGGACAATTGAACCGAAAGCTCATGGGGACTCATTGCCGTCGTTGAGGTATTGTCGTTGGCGCTGCGCTCGAAACTGCAGACGGCAAAAGTGTCGATGCGAGATCGGCCCTTGTTGGACCCCCGCTGGAAATTGGATTGGAGGTGGTACTTTCACGTTTAGTGATTTTGTGGATCCCGTTTGCACCATGTCGAGCCACATCATCCAAAGATGTGAAGAAAACGTCGGAGGATATTGATGAAACATGAGGTATCACGATCGAGTTAGAGTTGTGTACCGTTATCCCATTTTCCTTCATATTGTGAGAATGCCAAACCGACGGTTCCCCTCCGCGCGCCATCGAGAGCGTGGAGTGGAACCGCGTGGAAAGGGAGCATGTGCAGACGACATGAACTGCTGAAAAAGAAACCATCCAGAGTAGAGGAGCCCGACTGTTAACAGCGGTCTCCGCAAGAATAAAGTAATTGTGCCCGATCCCACGTCCCGTGCTTCGCTCAACGATCCTACAGAATTGGTGGAGATTTGTGGACTAATCCCGCGAACCTTCCGGTGAAATTGTGCCCAGTGTTTCGTTCCGCCGACCTCATCGAGTCTCGCAAGTCATGCCTGTTCTCCCCTCACCCCCGAGGACCCGATCCCAGACCGCGGCTGCAGCATTTCTGCAGGGTCAAGTTCAACCTGCCGAAATTCCATCCGCGCGAGATCCAGTTCAACCCGCCGACGGGGCACTCCTCGAAGACCAAGTTAAACCTGCCACAGTGGCGCTCACCGGAGATCAAGCTCAACCCGCCGAAGTGGCAACCCCGCGAGACCAAGTTCAGCCTGCCGAAGTGGCATCCCCAAGCAACTCCGGACAACAAGTACACATCGTCGATCAGACCCCGCAGATTCGCATCTAGACCATCCCTGTGCAAAGCAACGTTTCGGCTGATCCTCAAATCCCAGCGTCAGGTACCGTGCCGATCTCTGATTCTCCGCCGCAACACCGGGAATCGCCGATGAAACGGGAAGAATCCGACATACTCGTGAGAAGGATGCAGTCTCTGATCGTTCACACTCAGAAAGAGGCTCCGCGTTTCAACGGACGATCTGACCCGATCCAATGGCTGCGAGACTTCAAGCGAGTGGCAAGCTTCAACGGTCACTCCGAGACACAGATGCTCGCTAACGCTCCATCCTGCCTCACAGGCGTCGCTCTAGATTGGTATGACAACGAGGAAGACCGATTCCAGACCTGGAAGGTCTTCGAGGAAGAATTTTCGAACCGCTTCGTCGATCATCGAAAATCAGCGAGGAGGCCCGAGACAAGCTGAAGAGACTCATCTACGAGAAAGGCAGCTCATTCACCGGCCATCTCGAAACTGTTTTCAAACTCTGCCGTCAGATCGACGCCAAGCTGAGTGAAACCGATATTATCAGGAAGACGATTCAGACGTTTGGACGAGATCAGGCCATGACATTGGTGAGCAAAGCCCCCAAAACAGTAGCCCAGCTCAGAGATCACATGTCTTATCTCGATCGAACGATTCCATTCGTGAATCAGAAGGAAACGGACGGCAGCATCAATGCGGTCACTCGATCTAGATCTCCCGCTCGCTCACGATCATCAGAGCGCTACGGAGGCAACAATCGATACCGCTCATCAGCTCCTCAGTCCTTCGACCAACGAACATCTGATTCTGAACGTTCATCCAACAACCAACGTTCTCCCAGACGACCGCCTACGTATGCACCGGTTGTCATCGTTCAGCCCGAACAGTTAACGAGCACCGAGGGCCCATTATTCTACGGCAACAGGCGAACACCAGAAGGTCAACCGATCTGTAATTGGTACAACCGCCCAGGACACATCATCAAGCATTGTCTTAGCCAGAGGAATGGCTATCCAGCCGTGAAGCCAACAACTCAAAACCGAGACTTTTCCGCTCCTTCCCAGTCGGGAAACTGATTTCGCTGCCTCCGATTCCCAAACCGGGGGACGATTGCGCAGCGACGCTCCGGAGAAACAAAGTGCACGTCGAGGTTCGAAGACTTGGAAAGACCATCGCTCTCGCAGACCTGGGAGCCGATGTCTCGGCGGTTCGGACAGCATACCTTGGAAGTCACCAGGTAACGTTCCGCTCAGCCAAAGATCTGGAAATCACATCCGCCGACGGTTCCACGATCTTTTCTCGGGGCTCATGCGTTCTCATGATCCGTCTTAATAAAAATCAGAATTTCATTCCGTCCGAATTTGTGCTAATTGATAATCTCTCGGAAGACCTGATTTTAGGGGAGGATTTTCTCAGAACCTATGGGGCCACGATAAATCTCGGCAAGAACACGCTCATGCTCAGCAGACAACATTACGATGCCAATTTTGATCCAACCCCCAAGGGCTTGGAAGAACACGTCGAAATCGAGGAACATGATAGAGACACGGAGGGTGATCACAGGAATGGCATTCCTACGGGGAAATTTCATTCGCTTGATAGTATTACAATTCAGGCGAAGACCATCACCCGAGTAAGAGTCCGAGTCGAGGAACAAGGAAAGTCACAGTTAGAGAATTCCAATGGGTGCATTGCTGAACCCGTGGAGGCACTAATTCTTAAAAAGAATATTATTCTCCCAACGTCCCTGATTTCAATTTCGGATAACGAATCCTCCGTTTTTCTCGAAAATCACACAGACGGACAAGTCACAATTCCGAAGAACATGCACAACGCGAACCGACTCGACGTCGGGCCAGCGACATCCGAGCCGGTGGTGGCTACAATGTCGCGACAGCCCGTCTTCAGTCGAACTCCACAAGCGCACATGACATCGACAGACCGCACTCTTTTAACCACATCGGATCAAATAGCTAAGAACTCAACTCAGACCGAACGATCCTCTATAGAAGCAATTCTCAACGAATTTCCCAATCTCTTCCCACACAAGGATGCACTGTTGAGGAAAACACACCTGGTCCGCCATCGGATCAATACACGAACGCATGACCCAATACGCTGCAGATACAACACACGATACGTGCCTGTCGAAAGGGAGATCATAGCAGCGGAAGTAAAGAAAATGATGGATCATGATATCGTTCAGCCCTCCGAGAGTCCCTTGAACAGCCCGGTGGTGTTGGTTCGTAAGAAGGATGGCGGCGTGCGTTTCTGTGTAGACTATCGAGAGCTGAATAGGGTCACAAAGAAAGACACCTATCAGCTGCCACGCATAGATGACGCCCTCGATTGCTTGTCCGGTTCCAGGTTCTTCTCGTCCCTCGACCTAAAATCCGGCTATTTCCAGTGCCCGCTTCAGGAAACGGATAGAGAGGAAACCGCGTTCATCACGCCGGACGGCCTCTTTGAGTTCAAAGTCATGCCGCAAGGACTAAGCAACGGACCTGCTACGTTCGAATGGCTGATGGACTCTATTCTCCGTGGCCGCAAGTGGAATCATTGTCTGGTCTACCTGGACGACCTTTGCGTCTTTGGACGGACGCTCGAGGAGCACAATGAACGACTCCGTGGCGTCCTGGAATGCTTAGACAGAGCGAACCTGTCTCTCAACCTAAAAAAAAATGCTCGATCGGCGCATCCGAAGTCATCATTTTTGGTCACCGGACCTCTCGAGACGGAGTGAGCCCCGATCCATCGAAAACGACAGCCATTCGATCTTTTCCGAAGCCAGACAACCAAAAAGCCGTCAGGTCGTTTCTTGGTCTTTGCTCCTATTACCGGAAGTTCATCGAAAACTTCTCCGGGATGACGGCGCCGCTGAACTACTTGTTAAAAGATGGTGTGAAAGAGTGTACGCAGACGCAGCAAGAAGCTTTCGAGAAACTGAAGGAGAGATTGATCAATCCACCTCTGCTGGGCCACTTTGAAGTCAATGCACCAATCACTCTGAGAACCGACGCTTGCGGTTATGGGATCGCCGGGATCTTGGCTCAGACGGACAAGAGGGGAGACGAGCGTGTCATTGCATATGCTAGGGCTTCTCGAATTCTCCTCGTGGCGGCACCCCGCGGCACCTAAAGCTTGAGGCGCCGTGGGTCATGCAGGTGCGGCACCACGAGTGCCGCGGCAGTTGGGTGCCGGCAGCACACAGTTTGAGAACCCCTGGCATATGCCTCAAGAACCCCGTCCAACACAGAGCCGAGATACTCAACCACAGACCAAGAGGGACTCGCTGTGATTCGGGCTATCAAGAAATTCAGACCGTACGCGTACGGCAGGCAGATCACCGTCGTGACGGACCACCATGCTCTCTGTTGGATCATGACAGCGAAGAACCTGACGGGCGGGCTCGTGCGATTGGCGCTACAACTGCAAGAATACGACATCACCATCGTCTACAAACAAGGCAGAAAACACCTGGATGCCGATTGCCTCTCCAGGTACCCGGAGGGTCTGAGGGAGCCCGGGAACGAACACCGGTGTTCATCGGGAGAGCTGACAGCGACCGACCCACCGACCTCGACCGAATCCAACGCTCCCGACGCTCCTCACGCTCCTTCGATCTCCTCGATCAACTTACAGCGCATCAGCGATCTCCAGAAAGCAGACGAGTCGCTGGCCAAGATGTGGGAAGATCAGGAGAGCTCAACGTCACTCGAGGTAGTGAGCGGCATTCTGTACAAGCGGAACTTCTCTCGACGAGGTGAGACTCATTTGTTGGTCTTGCCGAAACCGCTGAGGAGTGAAGCACTGGAGGCCGCTCACACAGACCTCTAGGGTGGCCACATGGGTATTGCGAAGATGTTTGGAAAGATCTCGCAGAAATACTACTGGCCCAGGGCATACGCCGACACGGAGAGGTTCGTCAAAGCATGTCGGAAGTGCCAACTGAGGAAGCAGGACACCAACAAGTATGGACTACTCCAACACATTGAGACACCACAGGAGATCTTTCACACGGTCGGGATCGATCTCCTGTCATTCAACTCGACCGAACGAGAGAATCGAGTAGTGGTGACGGCGCCGGCGGTGTGCCATTTGTCCAAGTTCCTGATCACAAAAGCTCTACCGAACGGCTCAGCCACGCAAGTGGCCCGGTTTGTCGTTGAAGACATCATCTTAAGGGACGGAGCTCCGAGAGTGATCATAAGCGACCAAGGCAAGGTGTTCCTGGGAGAAATGCTCGCAGCGGTCAACAAGCTCTTCAACATCGAACACCGGAAAACTAGTTGTAATCGTCCTCAAACTAACGGTCTCACGGAACGCTCTCATCGCACAATCGCAGACATGCTGAGCAAATACGTGGACCGCAACATCACGAACTCGGATGACTTACTACCCTTCATAACGCACGCATACAACACAGCGCCGCAGAACTCAACAAAGTTTTCTCCATTCTATATTGTACATGGGATTGAGGCAAGCTCAACGTTCGACACAACGTTGCCGCCGACTCCGAATACCAGTACCTTCTCCTTCATGGTTTATGTGTGTAACCGATTCCCGCCTTTCTAGGGAAAGGCTCCACAAGGAAGCCTTTAGCATGCAGACGAGAGAAAAGATGTTTACAATAAATCAGTCAGTTCAACCGGCACATTCAAGCCGGCACACGTAACGGCACGTAACCTGTTTTCATTCCGCAAGCTCCGAGTCAGCTCCACCGATCCCCAATAATTGGCGCCCAACGTGCTCGTGAAGAAACACGAATTGAACCCGGAGGTGAGAGTTCGACCAAGAGTCAGGAAGAAACATTTTGACGAGCTAGCAGGACAGAGTGAAGCCCAAAGCAAGAAGCTAGGCCTAACGCCGTGCCAAGCTCGAAAATACAACAAAGCTGAAGAAAGCCAAGATTCGAGGCCAAAGACCCAGGAATCATGCTCACAGAAGCTCAACAACAAGTGGCAATAATCCGGGATCCCGTGAGGAAAGCGATTCTCTCTCAAGTCAAAGTAATCAAAGACTACTATGCGAAGGGAGTCACGTTGACTCGCGAAACGTTTGTGCGAACGATGCGAACAGAAAGTTTAACGCTGAATCGCCTAAAATCGCAGTTGAGTTCGCTTGACAACAAGTGGATAAGCGGATGCGGTGAAATCGCCACAGAAGAATACGAGCAGGAGTATAACATCATGAACCAATATGGAAGAAAAGTGGATGAAGCACAAGCCATACTCGACGAAGTTTTGGAATCAGCCCCGATCGAAGGCCAAGCAATCCCATCTAAATTCTTCGAGGACATGACAACACTCCTGAACAGAACTTGCACTCAAGCCAACCAAACCGCTTTCGGAGACACAAGTCAATTGGACGGCGCAGTCGTTCAAGAGCAGCAGTCGCATCACTTGCCAGTTCTCAAGATCAAGAAATTCGACGGAGACGTGACGCAGTTCTACGCCTGGTGGGATGAGTTTAAGGTGAATATCCACGATAGAGCTCATATGACCAATAGCCAGAAGTTCACGTATCTCAGAAATCTGTTAGAGGGCAAAGCGGCAGCTAGCATTGAAGGCACCCCATCGACGGGAGCTAATTACATTAAGACCCTGAATTATCTTTTCTGTCGATACGGTGACGTCGAAACGATCACGATAGAGATTTTCACTCAGATTCTCGAGATGCCAAAGCTCCACAAGTTCGCCGATAACAAACAATTGAGAGCGCATCTTGATAAGGTGAACGGGTTTGTGGTGTCCCTCAAAACGATGCAGTTGCAACCTCTTTATTACTCCGCTATTCTCTACCCGATTCTTCTCCGAAAGTTGCCAGAACGACTAGCGCACCGATTCATGGAAAAACTCGAAACTTCGAAAACCGCAAGAGCTGATGATGACGACAGTGTTCTGAATGAACCTGATCTCAAAACACTCAAATTAGCTGAGCTATTCCAAACTAGATTTGACGCGCTGCGAGACTTCTTGAAGAAGGAAACTGAGACAGGAGATCAATTCGGTGCGATAGTCGGAAAGGCAGCTTGGAAGGACAAAACGGAGTCGCAAGCATACAAGTCCAACGAGACACCTCCCAACCCGAACCCTCCAAAGTCAAAACTTTCATGTCCATATTGTAAGGAAGAGCACGCTCCTTCTAAATGCAAAATCGATCTGTCCATCGAACAAAAAAAGCTGAGGCTAGCGAAGGCAGGCTTCTGCACAAAATTGGCCATGTTGAGGAGAAATGCTATTCAAAGCTCCAATGCACGAAATGCAAAGGAAATCATCATGGTTCGCTGTGTGCAAACGTCCTAACAGCCCTTGCCATTCAAAGCAATGAGGCCGAAACTTTGGCAGCAGTGGGCCATCTAATCCTTCTCGGTCCTAACGGTTCACAGCGAGTGCGATTTTTGTTGGACAGCGGCTCAAGTGGCTCTTTCATTACGGAAAAATACGCGAACCTTCTCAATCTGGAAGTTGTCGGGGCCAACAGTTTTCGGTTGCATAAATTCGGTGCAGACGATGCAAAGTCTTTAGACTGCAAGATCGTCCGATTCAAGACACTGACAAACGACAACCGATCCCTTCAGTTCAATGCCCGAGTCGTGCCAAAAATATCCCAATTGGAACCCAAGCCAATGTCCGATGAACTTCGCGCTCAACTCCAAAATCCATCCGATCATCCAAAGGGCCCGAGAGAGCTCGGGATTTTGTTCTGCTTCAGTGATCTAGTCCAAATAATCCGGGGTGGATTCAAAAAACTCTCGGAAAATGTGTCGTATTTGGACACGGTCTTCGGACAGGTTCCAGTTATCGAACACTGGGCTTCCTCGGACGCTAAAGCCGCGTTCCTCGTCAACATAGAAAAGTTCTGGGAACTTGAGCATATCGGAATCTTACCGGAGGAACACACTGACGATAAACGATCTTCGGAGACCTTCACACAGGACTTTCTAAAAACAGTCGAGTTCAAAGACGGGATGTACAGTACAATCCTAAACTTCGATTCAAGAAAAATCGAGCATCTCTCAAATAATTACCCAGCAACAAGCACACAAGCTACTAAAAACGCTCGATGAGAAACCCAGCCTCCGAGACGAGTACATCAGTCAGATGAATGTTTTCTTCGATTCTGGTTATGCTGAATCTGTTCCCGAGGGCGAAACTCCGAGGTATTTCATGCCCCATTTCCCGGTGGTCAATGAATCCAAAACTTCCTACAAAGTCAGACCAGTCTTCAACGCATCGTCGAAAATGAAAGGTCAACTTTCCTTAAACGATGTCATTGTCGAGGTTCCAAATTTGCTCCCAACTTCGGTCGAAATGTTGTCCAGATTCAGACTCCGGGAGATAGCGTTCGTGGGCGATATTACAAAAGCCTACTTAACGATCGGTATCAAACCGGAAATGAGAAATTTCCAGTGCTTTCTCTGGTCCCGCAACGGGGACGCTTCGCAACTCGCAGTCTACCGCATGAACCGAAACTGCTTCGGTGTGAAGGACGCACAGTTCAACGTTATAGCAGTTATTCGGATGCATGCCGGAAAGTTCGAAAACTCCTATCCGGGAGCGTCCAAGGCTCTACGCGAAGACCTCTACATGGACGACCTCGTAACGGGAGCTGATTCCTTAAAGGAGGCAAGGAAAATTCAATCAGACATCTATATATATAAAAATCCAGGGTATGTTTGTATGTTTGTTTGTTTGTTTGTCCTCTATAGACTCTCTCGCGGTGATATCTATGGGGGAAATGCTTTTTCCACGTTGTCGGGGAGCCACCTGGGAAGGACATAGGCTATGCAGACCGGACCCCAAAGGTCCCTTTCAAGTTTTCCGGAGCGCTTTTCATGAAAGTGATGGATGTTTTTCAATCGTTTGCCCACTTATTCGTGTGTTTGCGCCCGATGATCGCCTGGGCGATTGATCAGTTCCTTTTCCACGCTGTAAAAGAGGATCCTGGGAAGGACATAAGCCCAGGACACCAGACCATACTCTATCGAGCGTATAGGGCGATCTCGGGCTCGGTCTGATCATGCTTTCGGGAGTCTATGGGGCGATTCCGGGGTCAGACCGATAACACTTCCTGGAACCGATGGAGGCGTTTCAAGGGCGGCCTGATCATACTCTGTGGGCTCATGGAGATGATTCCAGGTCGGTCTGACCATACTTCAAGAAGTCTATGGAAGTACAGAGCGGGTATTTCGAGGTCGGTCATATTCTTTTGAGACCATTTGGCGATCCTGGGTACTTCATAATCATACTTTTGAAACCTGCGGACTCGATTCCGGGGTAGGTATGATTACACTTTACACTTTCTGGGGAATCATGGGGGTTCTTCGGGATGGGTCAGATAATGCTTTTTTGAGTCCACGGGGAGAGAATCTCCAGGCCTGTTTGATCATTCTCTTAGGAACCTATGGGAATGATTCCGGGGGAGCTCCGAACTTATCCAAACTTATGGAGGCGATTTTGGGGTGGGTTCGATCATACTTTCGGTAATCATGGGAGTTTTTCGGCGTCGGCCAGATGAGACTTTTTTGAGTCCATGGGAAGAGAGCCTCTGGGCCTCTCTGATCATATTTTTTGATACCTAGAGGAGTGATTCAGGTCTGATCCATACTTTTCCAAACTTTTGGGGGTGATTCCGAGGTCGGTCGGATCATGGTTTCCAGAGTACGTGAAGGTGATTTCGGGGTCGGGTTCACCATATCTTTGGATTCCATGGGTTTACAGGGCGGAGATTTCGAGGTCGGTCATATCATACTTTTTTGAGTTGATGAGCCGGTTCCGGGGCCTCCATGATCATACTTTTTGAGACCTGAGGGACGATTCCGGAGTCGCTCCGATGAAACTTTTTCAAGCCCATGGGGGGTTATTCCAGGGCGAGCCCGATCGAACTTCATATAACCCTCGGAGGCGACTCCGGGCCGGTCTTATCACAGTTTCTAGAGCCCACGGAGGTGATCCGGAGATTGGTCTGATCATATTTTTCGGAACCCACTGAGGCGGATCGGGGTCGGTCAGACCATACTATTGGGAGTCTACGGGGGTATTTCGAGCCAAGTCAGACCATCCTATTTCGAGTCTAAGGGGGGATTCCGTGGTCGCTCTGAACATGATTTCTGGAACCTATGGAGAAGTGTCCGGGGTCGATCTAACCATACTTTCGGGGATCCATGAAGCTGTTTTGGGGTCAGACAGATTATACTTTTTGAGTCCATCGGAAGATTGTGAGCCTTTCTGATGATCCTTTTTGGAACCCATATAGGTGATTCCGGGTCTGAGCATACTTTTCCAAACCTGTGGCGGGATTCCGGAGTTGGTCAGATCATACTTTTTGGAATCTTCGAAGGCGACAATGGTGCCGCTCTGATCATAGTTTTCAGAGTCCAGAAAGGTGATATCGGGGCCGATCTCACCATGTTTCCGGAGTCTATCGAAGAACAGGGCAGGAATTTCAGGGTCGGTCAGTAAAGACTTCTCACAGTCTAGGGGGTTTCGGGGCCTCTCTCATCATACTTCTTGGAACCTCTGGAGGCGATTCTGGAGAAGGTCTGATCATACTATCCCAAGCTATTGGGGATGAAGCCAGGGTCGGTCAGACGAGCTAGCACTTCACTCGCAAATTTACATCCGGACATCGGAAATACGGTAACTCAGAGTGACGATTTGAACAAAAAAACCGTCTATCGTAAGTCACGTAATCCGTTGTATGATCCCCAAATCCTCCAATATCATTGTCACGAAATTTCCATCCGACCTCTTCTTTGTCCCTCGCAGAGAAAAGTCCACAGGCAGCGCAGGAAACCCAAAACGGTCGGCCGGAGGCCGGGCAGCGTAGTCGGCCGAAGGCCGGCTAGTACTCAATAAGAATGAGAATTTCCAGCACAGCCTTAATCAGCAATTAGTCCGGAAAGAATTCTGCAACAACAAAAAACAAAAAAGGAACGCCGGAGACAACCGAAAGTGGAGAACTGCCAAACAGGGAGACGCCGCACGCCCACAGAAGGATGCTGGAGCCGAAATAAACAAGAACGGAGTCGATGTAACAACTTTTCTTCAGAAAGGCTCCACGACTGCTCGATACGAAAGAAACGTATCTCGGCTTTGAAGATACTCAAGTGATCGCGGCGGAACCAACAAGAAACGTGGGGAAGTGTCACAGAAGAGAACACGGAAAAATGGCGGTTACAGAAAAACAACATCAGCTGAAGAAAAAGGGAATCAACGACTAGCTCAACGAGAAAGAAGATCCGCATCGAAATGACCTGAGGTGAGCAAAGCGTCATTACTCCGACAAATTCCTTGGTTTCTAATGAAGCAACTGATCACTGTGAAATTATGAACTAACGGACGGAACGAGTCGTGGAGTGCGATCGCTCACTTGATAACAAGGGAATATGTTCATTCATGAAATCCAAGTGTTATCTCGTGACCAATCGAAAGGCTGAATAAAGGTCTGGCCAGACTACAGGATGAAGTGACGACAGCCGGACGCTACCCATTTCAACTACCAAAGCTGCTACGGTCAGCGGAAATGGAGGTAGACTTTGTGTCTAAGAAGCTCAACCTTTAAAGCCAGCAGCTGGTTAGGGTATCGCTTGCAAGCCAGAAGAAACAGAAGTACATGAGAGAACATGAACCAGAAGAAACAGGAATTCAAAGGTGAAGGATCGATGAGACCAACAAAGGATAACCGGACTCATCGAAACCGAATCCCGGAAAGAATCACGGAGAAACCTTGCGCAAGGGTATCAACGAAATAACTCCGAGAAAGAAATGGAAACCGACAAAAAGAGAAAATTCATAAGAAGAACCCTAAGATTTACAGATGAATAACAGGTCAACGGACTTCCACAGCATGAAGATACATCACGGAAGGAGATGGCGACGGAAGGACCTTAGCCAGGAGAAGAAGGATGTGCAGCAATCATGCAAGATGAGCTCAATGAAGCTCAAGAAACAGAAACGGCCAGTCCAGATGGAACACACAACAAGATTGGGGGCTTGACCAATCAAACCATCTGAAATATTTGCTTGACGATTCAGATTTGAAAGTCAAAAGAGCTAGAACATACGACTCGACATGAAGCGAGAAAACGATAATCAACAATGAAGATTTCAGGAAGCCAATCAGGAAGAAAAAGCCCTGAATACCCGAAATGAGAAGCGAAACGGAATGAAGAGACTCTTCAATGAACAAACCGAGAAAAGAAAATCAAGAGTACAGGAGTTCACGGCAACACAATGAGGAGTGAAATCAAAGGTTTGACCGATTCACAAAGGGAAATCGAAGAATAACAGGCAACCAGGATTTCAGAAAAGAAAGAAGCTCAAAGAGCGACAACAGGACTCAACGTGATCGGAAACATACTGCCATGCAGGAAAGAAGCGATGAGAACGAGCATGGAACAGACCATCTCAACCCAGAAACAAGCAAGAGATCCACAAATTTGTTCGTATGGCTGAAGGAACGAACGAGCGATGAGAGAAAAATTCTGGAGCTACAAAATAACGGTAAAATGGAACAGGCACCAAGAACAGCAAAGAAAGAAGAGAAAGAGGACGGAGAAAGAGCAGGCAAAAGGAAAAAGTGAAAGACCTGATGCGAACAAGAAACGGAACCAGTAGACGAAGACATCACGGGAATTCTAACGAAGGAAAACGAAATACCAACTTAAGCATCAGCAATGAAGAAAGAACAGTACAACAACGGGAAGAGCGAAACACCAAGTGGCGTAGCAGAATCTACAAATCGTGAGTGAGGAAGAATATCTGAGATTATCCTGCATGTGTTAAAGTATCACAAGCGAAATCAAATGCAGGAACCCGTACAGAAAGGGAATTCGGATGAATTCAAAGTGCTCATCAGAGGAAGCTTCCAATCGATCAACGGAACGTTTACCAGAAAAACAGCCTAGATGTTAAAGGGGTTCATTTCTGGAGTACAAGACTTCCTATTCGGTGTCGACTGTGATGTGCGTATGCCGCTGCGCCGACAATGCAGATGGCTGGCGCATCGGAGGGAGGATGAGCTGACCGCACACCACAGATGAGAGTAAGAACTGAAAACAGCAGATAGTTGGAACAACAATTTACTTAAAAGAACGTATGCAAAGTTCAATCGCGCGGTATCGCTTTCAACTCCGGAATAGCAATATAGTACATCAGCCATACGACTAAATCAAACACCACTGACTTCGAACATGCTCTTCCCATCACAAACAGTCTGGAAATCACTAAAAGATAAATGATCCCTCTGCAACGGCAGAATTCGAACAGGACTCGTGGGAACCTGACCCGCAACGACGACACAGAGGTAGAATCTACCATTCTTACAGACATGATATAGATTTCCTCGTGACCCAAACTCTCGGCACACAAACTCGGTGAAGGAAACCATCTGCCCAGGAACAGCAGTAGTCGGTCCGGTTGAGGGATCCGTCGTGACAACGAGAGGGATAACAGGAGGTGGCTGACTCCTGAAGAATTGATTTCCGAGAATCGCATCCTTGGACTGAACGAGTCCCGATGACGGCGTTGGCTTCTCACTCAGTTCAGTGAAGATACAAATAAACGCCAGAAATAGCGCGAATAGAACCACTAATGCGATCGAAAACGCCAGAAAATTTCCTCGCACGCCGGCAATAAGTGATTTCAGGATCGAAACGTTCAGGGATGGTTGTGCTGATGTCGCGACGTTTTCTTGTTCGGCACAATCCCGAAGTGATGAATCGGAACTTGAGGACGATGTGTCCCTCGATGACTCGTTATCAGATGAACTCTGGCCGTCTCCCATCTCAATTGAAACATCACTCGATGTAAGACTATCGGCCCGCTGCGAAGGTGCGATGACGCGACTGGTTTGCCTGGTCACCATTTCACGTTTAATTTCTGGATTCTCGCTCGGAATAAGCGATCTGCCCTTGGGTAGAACACGAGGATCATTCCTCGGTCCCATGACACCACTCGAAATGCATCGGGCGCATCGGAACTCAGCCTCCTTCTTTGGTTTGGTGCCATGACACTGCCTGTGAGTTTTCAAGTTACAGAGAACGCAAACGAAGGGCTTGCAATTGCCGTGGAAAGAGGACTTGCAAACAACGCATTTGTCATCTGGATGCATGATTTGATCGGACCACCAACGGAGTGAGAACTCACAATCTCAGACTGAGGATTACACAGGATGGCAGTCCAACAAAAACGGCACCGAATGCGAGGCTAAGCACGAGCCACAACGAGAGACGTGTGCGTATCACGAGAAGACGCCACAGAGATAGAGTTCGCACGAGTCACCAAATGATCATGACACACTCAACGGTTCAGTGTCTTAACACATACAGATGAACACATAAGCACCCAACCTCAAAAGGTGCATGCATCTGACAACGTCAATGTCAACACCGCGAAAACGCAGCGTCGAGAAGCATCATATCGGAAGCATCAAAAGAAATGAGGAAGCTTTGAATTGAGAGGCCAGCTGAGAGGGCAACATCCGACGAAGTCAAAAGAATCCTGAGCCAAAACGATGATCATGAAGGAAGTATGGAACAGTCGAAAACGAATTATGTAAACGAGAGCAAGGTAACCTCGTAAGCCGGAGAAAGTCAAGAAAAGCCAGAAAAGGATTGTAAGCCAAATGAATTTGAGCTGTGTGAAACAAGAGGGCATGTTGAGAATAGTGTTTCAGCCAGCTCAATATTCAGATAGAATAGTAACAACTGTTTGCACAGAAGTAGTTCATGGCTACATACGTGTGACGCTGAATATCGCGCCACCAGAGAGAGAGAAAATACTAACGTGTCGGAACTGAATAAAAGGCAGTCGGTGCGAAAGCATCGACACTCGGCCATGTAACCCCAACGCGAAAGTGTGTCGTTACGATCCTCTAGTTGACTAGCCTTCAAGCCCCTCGTCGTAGCCTCCTCAATTTCCAACACGGAGTTCTCAAGTCTTGTTCAGCAGCTTCTCATATTCTAGCGCACCGCACTCGTCGACTTTGAGGGTGCGTTCGACGCGGCTGTGAAAGTCGATTGCTCCGATTCTCTCGGCCCATACACCCGACAGCAGTGTATCCAGCCGCCGCTCCACAACTATGAACGGCAGCCTGAGCGTTTTTCCATCGAATCTGCAGGTCACGACGCATGACCCGATCGAGTGCACTGTTGAGTTGTCGTACGTTTTGATTCTGGTTCTCAGTTGCGTGTCGAGGTCGCTAGCTGCCCCAAGGTTCTTCATTTTGGCGTACTCAAACAATTGCATGACGTATAACTAGCAAAATGACGTATTTCGAGAGAGTGAGGCTGATGGAGCCAGACAGATGGCCCAAACTAGTGCTCACGGCCACTGAGATAACAAACATAAAGGTGACGGCGACCGAGAGACTCAAAGATTTGATGACTTGGTACGATCTCCAAAATCTGAAAGTGACCAGAAATACATCAAACACACCGATGTGGAATATATTCCGCAAAGAACTCAAAACGAGAATGCGGGAGAAGGAGGATTTCATATGGAAACGAAATATGGAATCCAAATCCACGATGAGTGTTTATCGGCAGTTCAAAGAGACGAGAGGTCTTGAGACGAACCTGTACGATAACTCACGGGGCAGCGGTCTATTGGCACTAGCCAGAGCAGGAATGCTCATTACCAAAAGCCGACGAAACTCCCGTGATCCTTCCATCGACATAAAATGCGCTCGATGTGGAGCCCCGGAAACGGACAAACATGTCATTCTGGAATGCGAGGAAGGAAGTTACTCCCAACTGGAGTTCCCGTACCGACTAGGACTTCACCCGAACTCAACACCGAAGGACCTCAGAAGGACGAAGGAAATCCTAAGAAGATGGGATAACAAAGAAAGCTGATCTGTGAATACAAAACAATTCACCCCTGAATTGAAAGGGATCATATGTGTATATGAAAGATCAAATAAAATCAAATCAAATCAAATCATGTGGCGCCGGTGCCGGTGTCCACCTGAGCAACCAACTCTCCGTTGTTCTCAGTGATGAGCTTAACGAAGTATCTGCTTTTCACTTTTCCGTCGTCACTTTCTGCTCGGAACAAGTATTCCTCTTCGCTGCCAATTCGTCGATCATCTGTCAACTGATTAGCGCTCTCTGCCGAACGGCACACACTTTCGGAGTGATTCTTCTTGCTGCATCTGCTACATGTGTGTCCGTATGCTGGGCATTTCCTAACAGCGTGCTCTCCACCACAGAACCGGCAGTTTTGGATGCTTTCTTGCTTGTTCTTGCTTGAGGGTTGCGATGATTTCTGGATCCTCACCGTCGATGCTGTCTCTTCAATGTTCCTTTTGTCAATTTCTTCTAGACTTTTCTTGTTGTCTTCGTATAGTCTGAGCCTCGCCAACACGCTCTCGAGGTTGAGCTCCGTTGGCTCTCTGAAGATTGATGCTCGTGCTTCGTTGGAATTCGTTCCGACAACCAGTTGATCTCGGATCATTGTGTTGGCAATTGATCCGTCGAACCGGCAACTTTTCGCCAGCTTGATGACGCGGCCGAAAAAATCGTTCACCGTTTCCCCTGCCGTCTGGGTCGCCTTGAAAAACAGATACCGGCGATGGATCCGGTTCTCGTGACGTGCGAATCGCTGGTCGAGCACTGCTAGAGTTTGCGTCAGGCTCCGACACGGCGTCAATCCGGTCTCACTTGCCGTGTCATTGTGCAACAGGATACCCGCGTTTAGGTCCCGCAGCAGCTCTCTGTTATCCTGACCCAGTGTCATTCGGAAACATGAAATCTGAATTTCCGGGCTTTTCGAGTAGATGCTTTCCAACAGACAGTAGTCTGCCCAGCTCTCCTTGAATGTACGCCATCGATCGTAGTTCTCCTCACCGGGGACCACTTCCAATGGCGCCGGTCGGTACCGGTATCTCTCGTCGTTGTTTTCCATCCTTCGTTTCTTCTGAACTTGAAGCCGTTGCCGTCTATTGACTGTCTGCTCAACTGTGTTCTTCTTTGGTTCACTTGAAGACTGTAGACTGCGCCATATTATTCATGCACAGTGATGGCACCTCACACAGAGTTGACTCAAGACCGACTGCCTTTATTTACAAGATACCGAAACCACCCATCCAATTGAACGTGCGCGCGTTAAGCCTCTAACAATGGGGTTCGGAGCATGAATTTGCATGAATCGGGCGTCAAATGTGGCTCAAAAATGCATCAAATGGGCAGCGGCGTAACAAGGCATGGCGCCGCACAGTGGGAGATTCGTGCTCGAAACCTCAAATCGCGTTTTTCGCGATTTTGAAGTATAAAACGTTGAATCGAACCTAGAGAGGATGGTCGCATAGGCTCGGGGCGGTTGTTCGGGATAGACCAGATGGAGATCTGTCGAAAGGAATTGCCACCGCCCCCCTCGCAAACTCTCCCTTAGAAAACTGTCGCTCTCCCTGAAGATATCCATAGTTTTTTAGATCCCCGCGATCCCGGCTGGGCGCATGTTGAGTCCAACTCCTCACCAGAGGTAGAGTATACCATGAAAATTTCAGCTGCTAGTTCGCGCAAGTACGAGAATACGAGAGGAAAACTTGAAGAGCGGTCGCACTTTCCCACTTTTTTTTTGGTATCGCTTTCTCGACTCCAGGCGCACCGATCTCGACCAGATGAGTTGAATCCGACGTGAAATGTCATGGACTTTGAGAAGAAAGACCGGTCGACCTGATCCGAACCCTCGAACTATGCATAAATCGAACCGCCTCGAATCCCACCCAGAGCCACTGGTTGGTACTGCGTTCTCAGACTTAGAATGAACAACACGGTTAGATGATGCGAAGCCTCCGCATGTGCTGGAGATCGATTGATTTTATTATTCCGAGTCGGAGTCGGAGTCATCCTCTTCAACTCCCGCTAAGAGCTCGGTAAGCCCTATTCTGAACCTCTTGGGCTTCCTCGCTCAGCCTGCCAATCGGCAAGGAGGCTTCGCTCAAGATTTGAGGGCCGTGGATGAGTATTTTGTGGACCGTATTTGTCATAGGGTACCAAGGATACAAACTGACATACAGTTGGGCGGTTTCTACGCAAAAATTCTTGAACCTCTTCACATCGAGTTGGTCAGAGCAATTTATCGCATTCAGAATAGTTTTGAATCTGCGGATCAGCTCCTCGTCGACTTCAGTGATTCTGGCAACTTTTGAGAAAGCGGCGAAGAAGCGTCGGGAGGTGTGTCCCCAAGCCTTGCTTCACGAAGTCTACCTTCAAGCCGAGTTCCTCCTTGAGCTCATCCTGTATTCTCTTCTTCTCAGCCATCTTCGCCTTCTTCGCTGCATCTCCCTTTACTTGCCACCTCTCGAGCTTCTTATTATACGCGATCTTCAGGATAGCTTCCATGAATTTTATCCTCGCGTGTAGAGATGACATCGTCATATGATCAGCGGATGGCATCGATCGAGAATATTCTCCAGCTGGTTCATTTCGCTGGGCTGGGCTTTGCAGATAGAGCAGGTTTGCATTCCCGGAGTATCGTTCAGTGTTTGAAGAATCTTGCCGTCGATCATGGAGAGGATCATGTCGAAGCTAACCTCAAACAACTTGCCTCTGACTACGATTTCTGAGACTCCCAAGTTCGAAATCTCTCCCTTTACTCTGTCGATTTCCGCAGTTATCACCGTTGGACCCTCTTTGACAAGTTCAAAACGTATCGGGCGACACGATCGTGTGGACGAAGGTCTCGGATTCTCCCAATAAACTTCCTCGCGAGAAGAGTCTGTATCCTTGAGAAGTCTGAGTGGAACGAAGCAAGAGACGTACTTGCGCGAACTGGCAGCTGAAATTTTCATGGTATACTCTACCTCTGGTGAGAAGTTGGACTCAACATGCGCCCAGCCGGGATCGCGGGGATCTAAAAAACTATGGATATCTTCAGGGAGAGCGACAGTTTTCTGAGGGAGAGTTTGCGAGGGGGGCGGTTGCAATTCCTTTCGACAGATCTCCATCTGGTCTATCCCGAACAACCGCCCCGAGCCTATGCGACCATCCTCTCTAGGTTCAATTCAACGTTTTATACTTCAAAATCGCGAAAAACGCGATTTGAGGTTTCGAGCACGAATCTCCCACTGTGCGCCGCCCGGGGCGGTCTCCGAAAATGCCGCCCCCATATCGAATCGATTTGGATCGAGTCATTCATGCATAAGAAGAACACGATGATACTTCTCGAGAATTTACTGTGCAAAGTAAAAACGAGTTCATCGATCAATGAGACACTTCAAAAATGGACTTTCCGAGCTTTTAGTACAGCAAATTCATTAATTGCTTCCTCCATATCTATACTGTTAGCGATCTCATATTCGATCGAAAGTATGGCAAGGTTGTTCAGTCTCAGTTGACTCATCGTGGATCGTAGGTAATTCTTGATTAATTTAAGCTTTGAAAAGCTCCTCTCACAGCTCGAGGAGCTTATTGCCGCGGTGAGAAAATACGTAGCCAGATGACGATATTGGGCACGCAGATGTCAAGGCTGTAGCCGCGAATGAATCTGAGGAGCTCCAGGGGCCCTCCACGAAGGAGCCGGCTCCTTTCCTCCGAAGGGCACGCTTTGGTGAATTCTAGAAGCCTGTTCCTTTCCTTCAAAAAATCCCCCTATCGATGTCGCCTGGGGCATTCTTCGGGTCGACCTCCAAGTTCGAGTCTAAGAGTACAGCTGGGTTGAGTATTCCGAACTTTTCATCGGGATCGTGCAGCTGTTTGAATCTCTTCGTGATTTCTTGGAGAACTTTCTCGAGGCACACGGACATATCCCGCTTCATTTTTCTTTCGAACGACCACTGGGAATCTTCAGGAGCTTCATCGGAGATTCCTATGGGCTTCCTTCTGCGGGGATGGGGGATGTCGATCTTGAGCTCTTCACAAAGACTCTCAGCCTTGAGGAAACTCCTGCTTATCACGTCGTCACCGTTGCCTCTGAGCGCATGAACTTTCATCGAGCTTTTGTGGATGTCAACGCCTCTCGTTTGCAAGTACTTCTGCGAATCATCAATCTCGCGGAGTATGTCACACCAGAAATGCAGGTAGCATAAAAAAGAGAAGGATCGCATTGCTCCCAACAGAACACCCGCGCCGGATCGTGTCGCAAAGTTCTCTGTTTCCTCCGTCAGATCCTCGAGCAAACCAAGGATTACCGGTAGATGACTGACGGGCACTTTGACGGCGCCATTCCGGGCACTCCACCTAGTTTCACAGGCGCGTTTGACCGCAATGTTTGTCGCCGACTTGAGTTTGCTCCACCGACATGTGGAGGTGGAGAAAAACGCAAAAACTTGTTCGAGCGTGCCGAAGAAAGTCACGGATCCCACAGACTCCGACGTCGCGTGCACGCCGGCGAGATTCAATGAGTGATTTGCACACGGAATAAATAGAGCTTCTGGATTGATGGATTTGATGCGAGTGTGCACACCGCTATCTCCTCCTGCCATCACCGGCGCATTGTCATACGCTTGTCCACGACAATTTTTTATATCGAGTCCTTCTTTTGCAATCGTCTCCAGAATGAGGTTCGTCAAGTCCTCGGCTTTACTACTTTTCGCTTCGATGAAATTGACGAATGATTCCACGACGCTGACGTGAGGTCCGTCGATCTTCACGTACCGCAGCACTTGACTGATCTGCTCCTAATGTGATGTGCCGTCGAAAATGTTGCAGAAGTGTTTCGCATCCTTGACCTGCCTTATGACTTCTCCACGGACTCTGTTTCCAAGGACGTCGATGATCTCGTTTTGGATTAGCGGTGACAAATATGAGATCTCATGTTTCCTGCCCAATCGCACTTTCGTATAATGCTCGCTCAAGACTGCGTCGTATTTGGCCAAGAGCTCGACCAGTGCTAGAAAGTTCCCTCTGTTCGATGCGGTTTCATCGTGCATATCTTCTCTATGACCTCTTAGGGCCAAATTCTGACTAGCACAAAGTTTAATTATGTCGAGGAACCGCGAAAGAAGGTCTCTCCATTTCTTCTCTCTTGAGCGCGTCGCTTGCTGGACAGCTTCATCGATGGTGCTTCGGTTGTGGATTCTCATTTCAAGGCTCTTCCACTCGGTAAAACAATGGATATGAGCCAGGCTGGATTCATGGTCGCTGATCTTGGGATTAAGCTTCCACCATTTCTTGAATCCGTCCCTGGAGTTGAATGCGGTTTCGATCGACTTTTTTCCTCTGAATAGTTTGCAGCAGAAGCAGAAGAGTGCCGCTTTCGATGGTGAATACACCATCCAGGTTCTCAGAAGTTTCTCGCCGTCTGGCATTTGCTTGAAAAACCATTCTCGGGACAGGCGTCTTTCGACGCCTCTTGTGGAGTCACCTGGTCGAACGGTGCCGGCAAAGTTGCTATCGATATGCTGCATTGCCACCGGACCGAGCTCTAGCAGAGCCAGTCGGAGAGAGTCAGGAAACTCGACGGGCCAAAGTCCCGCGTCTGTGATATCTTTCACAACGGAGGTATCCCGAAGTTGATTCTCAGGGTCAGAGTCGGCCTGGAACTCCAAATCACTGGTTCCCGCGATCACCACTCCGTCGTCGTTTGCATCCTGCCCTCCCAGCACGGATGTGGCACGTTTTTCAACGTTTCGCACTACCTCTGGAGGCAAATCGATTGCTGCGGTTTCAGGACACCTTTGGTTCGTGTCTCGAACTCTCGATCCGCGAGGATTACTGTGCATAGGTTCCAACTCTTCGTTTACAGCGTTCAAAGTGTCTACAGTGGAGAGTTCGCTGTTTTCTTGACTGCTATTTCCCGGAATGAATGAATCAAGTCTCCCAACGTCAGCTGAAGCGTTGCCGTCCCTGGGCCGACTGGCAACTGGTGAATTTTCGAGGTATTTCAGCAAGGCGTCGCTGATTCTATCAGTTTCCTGTTCTTTCAGCTTCCTCTTCTTTCGATATGAAGCTCGACTCTCTCTGAATCGTTTTGGTCCTGCACAATTCCGGAAGAGAAAGAAAACTTGAATGAGATCGAGTTCTCCAATCGAGGACTTCCAATGACACCAATAGGGTATTTCGGTCAACGGCGATAATGATCACGCAGCAGTCGTGGAAATCCGGTTGAACTAGTAAGGAGTACGATGGAAGTGAGTTACAGGAGTTTCTCATTCCTTCGCTGCTGGCTTGGAATGGAGTTCCAAGTCAAACTATGGGAAAATTTTACCTGTCATCCTGGCGCAGAAAGATTACGCGGAGCGCAGAAGAACCAGCAATTGGCTCACTCACGAAGAAGACAGACTTTGTTGTCGTCGTCGATACCAACGAGCCCTGTTGGAAGTCGCCTCATCAACCCTCTCCCTCTGGAGGTCTGAGTAAGGCGCAAGTTCAAGTTCAAGTTGTTTTGATTGGCGGTCAATCGCCGAGGCGACATCGACCAATTATTCAGGCCAGATACAGAATACCGGACAGCAAACCAGACAGAAAGACAGGTACAGGAGCTGCCGCCTTGGCGCGCAAACCTCTACGCAGCAGCCCTAGTGTGCACTTGAGTCCTTGTCATCAGTGGTCCTCCAAGCCCTCATGGGTGACAGGAAATGCCGCCCCTCGAGCCTTCCCAGACAGTGCCGCCCGGGGCGGACCGCCCCCCCCCCCTAGTTACGGCACTGCAAATGGGCTTCAGAGCATATATTTGCATAAATTCATCGAGAATTGTTGAACTAGGAGGACCGACTCCTAGGGCTCACTCGCTGAGACTAACGCGGGCAAAGTATCACTCCAACAAGCGCTTACGCGGGGCAATGAGAAGACCGTACGCTCACGAGGTGAACAGTGGTTTATTGATACAAGAACGTGGCGTATAAAAGACTGGGGGTCGAGGGCGAGCGTAGTGCTCGCCGTCCAGTACTGCCTACAGAGAGCAACCCTTTGTTGACTACCTAATGGTTTACGGGTATGCCTACACGGCTACTGGTGTTTGCCGTGGGTCAATCGCAGTCTTCAGAATCTCAGTTGGTGCGCGTCTGTTTGGGGACGCTGCATCTCAACAGCCCCTCTGATTCTGAAGACGGAGCGATGAAAGATGACATTATTTTTCTAACTAGATTCTGATCGAGATTGGTCATGCGGGAGAACAGTTGTTGATTGTGGGCAATAGAACGATGTCGGTAAAGTTGAAGGTATTCTGGATTCGATCGGTGTCTTCAAGATGAATTTTGAGTGTTGATCGGCTTATGCTGGATTGGTCGGCATCGAGATCGATGTTTGACGCAATTTGAAACCTGTCGGTCCGTCTGTCCCCCGTGCGTCGAACATCGCACGAACATGGACGCACATTCACGTCGGTGGAACGTTTTGAGCCTCGATTGTGGTTGATATTGCGATTCGTGTGCAGTTGGTTTGGACCGTCAGAATGGACTGTTGTCTCCTCTTAAGTCTGACATGAGCAAGAATGGCGGACAAGAAGCTTTTGAAACCGGTGGTTGAAGAAGTTGATGCTAGTTCGGATCAACCTCAAACGGATCAACCTGAGAGCGGTGAGCGAGAAGGACGGTATTTTCTCCGTGCAGCGAGGCTACGGTTTAAAAACGGAGTCGCGGCCACGCTGGGTGCTCAATCCACGACGCAAGAGATGTCATCGACCGGTGCAGCGGTACAAGCGTGCGAGGTGCGTCGTCAAAAGGAAAAGGATGCGGAGATTGTCACGAAGCCTGAAGAGGATTCGTTATCTGCTGTGGGAGGTGTAACGTCCCTTTAGAGACGTGAAACAGCTGCGCACCTCAAGGATTTTGGCTTCCTCGCTTCGCCTGATGGGGAACGTTTGCAACACTTGTGGAATCAACGCCGAGCCGCAGTTGAAGAAGTCGTGTCAAGGGAGGTTCCAGCGGAACAGCCGCGTCGGGATGAATTTAGTTTTTCACGATTTCGCGGTAGAATGTTAGATGAAAATCCCTACATCTCGCTGAACTTTGATACTGAGCTTACTGAAGGCATGCCGTTGCCATGTCGAAGCAAAGTGACCTGTGTCTGCTCATGGAAACTCGGCATAATTGTAGTTTTTTTGAGTTTGATGATCATCGCACTGTTCGTTCTTATCGGGATGCGCATGGAAGAAGCAAGTGAAGAGGCTCTGTTGTCCCATCTCCCGCGCCGATTGAGGAAAAATCTATGAAGCTTTCGTTAGTTGGGTTTGATTGTGAATATACGAGGACCGGAGAGTTATGCCGATCTACTGAGCGCGGGATCTGTGTTGTTCTGATGACTCGTCGCTGGCCCCCGCCGCGAATTGTGAAAGTTAAGGCCGTGAATGTAGATTTCGATGGCGGTTGTGATGCGATGATCGTTTTCGTGGAGGTTGCCTGATCGTAAGTTAAGCGAGCGAAATCGTGGAGGAAAAAAAATACCCCAAAGTCTGGGAGATAAAGGACTTACCAGATAAAAAACTTATCGTATAAAGGACTTATCAGATAAAGGACTTATCGTATGAAGGACTTATCAGATGAAGAACTTATCGTGTAGAGGACTTATCAGATAAAGGACTTATCGTATAAAGGACTTATCAGATAAAGGACTTATCGTATATAGGACTTGTCGTATAAAGGACTTGTCGTATAAAGGACTTATCAGATGAAGGACTTTTCGTATAAAGGACTTATCAGATAAAGGACTTGTCGTATGAAGGACTTACCAGACAAAGGACTTATCAGATAAAGGACTTATCAGCAGAGATAGTCATAGTCATCAGTATATTTTCGAAATTATTCCGTGTCCAACCCTGAATCACGGAATGATTTCGAAAAAGGCATTGAGGCACGGACCTTGTTTCGAAGTGATCCCGCGTCCAACCCTGAATCACGGAATAATTCCGAAAAACGCATTGAGGCCCGGACCTCCTTTCGATATTATTCCGTGATTTAGGGCCGGGCTCGGAATAATTTCGAAACACTGCCAATAATGAAATTCCTCGGGGAAACCTCTAAAAACCGCATCTGGGACTACCCTGTATACAAAAAGTCCCTTATACGGGGAGTTCTTTATCTGATAAGTCCTTTATACGATAATTCCTGTAATATCATAATAATATTTGTGTCATACTCTATCCCTAGCATTGCATTTGAATACACCGCCCATCATAAAGCGCCGCCTTGCGGCATCGTCCTAAAATAAACATCAGTTCTGAACGTGAACTGAACGTGAAAGGCTGTCGTTCATCTTGACATTACATGGTGTCAGAAGTGAGCAAGAATGACACCGCCAGTACAATGCCTTCCTATGGCGTTCATCAACGCGAGTCCTCCATCGCCGATGGACATGGAGTACACGGATTTGGGTGACACGTGGGAAGAGTTCAAGGATGAGTTCCAGATCTACGCCACCGTGGTGCGTCTGGCCGATCAATTCAATTCAATTCAATTCAAATCTCCTTTATTCAAGGGCAGTATGGGGCACTATAAAAGTACAGTAAAAGTACAGTGTCCGATAGGCGAAGCTTAAAAGGTGTTCACCTAACAATAAGATTGCCTGAAAAGTTCACTTGGTATGTGTTTTTCAGCTATAGCCTTGCAGATGCGCCAAGACCAGGCATATTTCACAACGTCTTTGCGTGGGAGCGCTTTGGGACGGACAGAGTAACCGCTACGGCGATGATTGGCCGTGACCTCAAAGAATTTATCACAAAGCCCCAATCTAAGGATACGACAGAGGAGTTGCCTGTCTTGTTTTCCCAGAAGGGACAGGGTGGTCGGTAACGATACACTCTCCGAATCCGGGTGTATCGAACATCGCAATCGTAGACGTCTAAGGAAAAGTTTGTCCACTGAGTCAATGGATCTGACCAGATATGAGCGGTACGGGAACCAAACCGGGGCACAATATAGCAGTTTAGGTACCACGAGGGAGTTATACAGCCGTAGGTAGGGTTCTGGCGATTTGATTACATAACATCTGAATATACAATTGACTAGGGTTTTTGCAGAGCGAACGACATTAGCAATATGCTCACTGAAGTTTAGGTCCGCAGAAACGGTGACCCCTAGGTCACGCACACTTCGAACAACGGGAAGGGGAGCATCAGCAATGGTGTACGATGAGCTGGCGACATCGGCGAGTTTCGAGAGAACAACGCACTTAGGGGTAGAGAGTTGCATTTGATTTTCGGCGCACCATTTAGCGACACCATCAATGCCAGCTTGGAGTGATTGCCGCTCATCAGGGGTGCCGGCCGGACCGTATATCTTTATGTCGTCGGCGTAAAGGAGATACCGGATATCTGCCGGGATGTATGAGCCGATGTCTAGTACAAATATCACATAGAGAAGTGGCGAGAGGGTTCCCCCCTGGGGGACCCCAGAGGGGGCGCGACGAGGACTAGAGACGATGTCATCCACTTTGACGCCAAACGTTCGCTCGCTCAAATAGCTGCGGCACCAATCAATCGTTTTGGCATGCAGCCCGATCCTTGACATCTTATCAATAAGCAGTGAATGTGGGACTTTATCGAAAGCTGACTTAAGGTCAAAGTAAATAGAGTTGAAACGTACTCCATCATTGATGTACTCAGCATAATCTTGCGTCATGCACAAAAGTTGGGTGCAAGTGGATTTTCGAGGTACAAAACCATCATCAGGGAGAAGCTATGGTGAAGGCTACTTTCCTATCGTGCCTAGGGATCGAAGCTCGACGATGGATTAAGGCAATCGGAATTGACGTCAACACATTGACAACAGCCCAGCTAGAGAGACAACTCGGTGAAAAGTGCAAGAAAAAGTCCACGAAAACCTTCCGAGACTTCAAGTTCTGGTCCAGTGAGATGAATCAACGCTCAGATGAATCGTTCGATAAATCCCTAGGGCGCATCCGCAAAGCAGCAGCAGCGTGCAACTTTTCGGAGGTTGACAGGGAACTGAACATCAATGACCGGATGATAAGAAGTAGAATCATCGTCGGCTTGAAGGACAAAGATCTTCAACGAGACTTATTGGCAAAGGATGTGAGATTGGACGACATCATCGAGAAATGTCAGACCCGTGAGAGTAGCCGTCGAGGTCAGGAGATCATGAATGGCGATAAAAACATATCTCCGTTGGAAACCGCCAATGTGGCCGGCGTATCGGCTGAGAATCATCATCGAGGAGTGACGTCATCGAACGCGAACAGGCATCGCGGTGATCTCCAACAACCTCAAGTCTCTGACAGGAGGCGCTCGAACGTGACGTGCTTCAAATGCAACCGCGAGGGACACATCGCACGATACTGCCGATCAAAACAAACAAGAGTAAACAACAGGGACAGACGAGTGTTCATGGTTCAGCAAGAAGAGGAGTGTGAAGATCAGAACCACGATGACAACACTTTCAATGTGAACACTGTGCTGCGTGAAGTGAGCCAGAGCGTAGTGGACCAGAAGAGGTCAAAACAGTCACAATGGCATGAGATAGTTTCAATTGGTGGAAGGAAAGTCCTCATTGCAATTGACACTGGAGCTGAATGCAGCCTGCTCCCAAGCTGTCTCGCGGAGCGCCTGCTGAAGTTGAACCGCCATGTGAGGCGAAATCAGTCAAAGGTCAGACTTATTTCGTACTTCGGCGAAGAACATCAGACAATGGAGAGCGTAGTACTTCCTCTGTCGTTCAGATCCGGTGAGGTGCACGAAAAATTTTTCATCGTTAAATCCAATCTGACTCCCACCATCAGCGGTGACGCCGCTCAAGCGATAGGATTAATCAAACGTATCCACGGTGTGAAAGAAGAGGAAAAAGAAAAATCTCAGTGGCTGGAACGTTATCCAAAGGTCTTCAATGGAACAGGAGATATCAGGGACAGGCTCGTGACGCTTCGTCTCCGCAGAGACTACAAGCCAGCAGTTAGCCCGTGTCGAAGGATTCCTATAGCCTACGAAGCGAAGGTGAAAGAAGAACTGAAGAGCATGTGTGAACGAGGCATCATTGAACGAGTGAGCTATCCGACGGAATTCGTCAGCAATATCGTAGTGGTACCAAAGTCAAATGGTAAAATAAGATTGTGTCTCGACCCTCAAAACCTGAACAAAGCACTACAACGAGGGCCGCACCCCACAAGAAGGTTAGAGCAAATTCAGAGCAAACTGAGTGGAGCGAAATACTTCACGACGTCGCATGCCCATGAAAGCTTTTGGCAGTTGAGACTCGACAAAAAATCAACGGATCTCTGCACTTTCATAACCCCATTCGGACGCTACAAATTCCTCAGGGTTCCGTATGGCATTCTAACTGCAACTGACGATTTCCAGCGAGCAACAGATGACATCTTTGCGGACATCGAGGGTGTAATCCCGTACGTGGATGACATCATAATTTGGGGGGACACCCTACAAGAGCAACGGACACGAGTCGAGCAGGTACTTCAGCGATGCCAGGAAGTTGGTCTGGTCCTCAATCCAGAAAAATGCTATTTTTCGAAAACATCCGTGAAGTATCTTGGCCATATCCTAACTAACGAAGGCATGAAAATTGATTCAGATCGAATCAAGAGCATCCAAGACTTTGAAGCACCAAAGACAAAAAAAGAATTGCAACGATTCCTCGGAATGATAAATTATGTCGGCCAGTTCATCAATAATCTCTCTGAGGAAACAAAATCGCTACGAGAACTCATCAAGGAAGGAAACATGTATATCTGGTCGAATGAACATCAAGAAAAATTTGAGAAGCTCAAGCTGGCGCTGACGACGGCACCCGTACTGCGTTATTTCGATCCATCGACACCTGTTGTCTTGTCCGTCGATGCTTCGGAACACGCGGTCGGTGCTGTTCTCATGCAAGCTGGGAGACCTGTGGCATATAGCAGCAAGGCACTGACGGAAGCCCAAAAGAAATTGCCTCAAATTGAAAAAGAAATGTTAGCCATAGTTAATGGCTGTAAGGAGTATCACTATTTCATCGGAGGGCATCCAAATGTCACAGTAGAAACCGATCACAAACCACTCGAAAGTATCTTCAGAAAACCTTTCGATAGGATCCCGTTCAACCTTCAGTCGTATTGGCTGAACCTTCAAAAATATGGACTCAATGTAAAGTACATACCGGGCTCGCAAATACCTGTTGCGGATTTTCTCTCTCGCATGCAGCCGCGAGAGTCCCTAGAAGAAAACCTAACAATCAAAAGCATCGGAAGCGTGGCGATGTCGGAGCACCGTCGTGAAGAATATGTCGCTGAGACGGACAAGGATGAGGGACTGTCGATTCTGAAGCGCCTTGCGACTGAGGGCTGGCTGACTGACAAGAAACTCGTTCCGGAGAGTGTAAGGACATTCTGGCCATACCGAGAAGAAATTCATGTTCACGAGGGTCTGGTACTTCGGTCGAATCGCATCATCATTCCGGAAAGAAAGAGAGGTGAAGTGCTGAGTCAACTCCATGGATCACATTACGGAATCGTCAGAATGAACAACCGAGCTCGCGAAGCCGTCTTCTGGCCGTCCATGGCAGGCGACATTGAAAACAAAGTTAAAGATTGCAACGCATGTCAAGAAAATCAAAAGATGACTCAGAAGGAACCGCTGATATCTGGTGAAGTGCCGCATCGTCTGTGGCAAATTGTAAGTGCCGATATTTTTTCGCATGAAGGAAAGACATACCAGGTCATAGTTGATCACTATAGTTTTTTCTTCGAAGTGTTGGCACTGCAAAATATCACATCAGGTTCCATCATACGATCACTCTGGGAGACGTTTCAGCGCCTCGGATACCCAGAACAACTGCACTCCGACAACGGTGCTCAATATACGAGCGGGGCACTCAAAGACCTCTGTCGCGAGCATGACATCCAACTGATAACTAGCAGTCCGTTCTATCCGAGAAGCAACGGCATGGCAGAGAGGGCCGTGCAGGAGGCGAAGCGTGCGCTCACAAAATCACGTTTCGGCTCCGTAGAATTCTTCAACTGTATGCTCGAAATCAGAGCGACACCAAGATCGAGAGAACTCGGCTCACCATGCGAGAGGTTGATGGCTAGGCAGCCAAGAACGAAAGTCCCAGCCACTGATGCAATTCTACGCCAGAAGATCATCGAACCAGCAACGGTGCGAGAAGCACTCAGGAAGGAGCGAGTACATCAAAAATCATATCATGACAGAACGGCCAAGAAACGAGAATCCTTCAACGAGAACGAAGATGTAAGAGTACTCGACCCGAAGACTAAAAAATGGCACAGAGGTGCTGTAATCAGCACTCATCCTGCTCCGCGCTCTTACATTGTTCAAGACAGGGAAACAGGTGCGTCAGGAAGGAAGAACGCTAGCCACTTGAGGAAGACGAGGCAGACCAACACTGTAACTCCAAGCAACTGATAGAAGTCAATGCGGACAATCTCTATAATTTGTGTAAACAGAGAGGATGTAATATCATAATAATATTTGTGTCATACTCTATCCCTAGCATTGCATTTGAATACACCGCCCATCATAAAGCGCCGCCTTGCGGCATCGTCCTAATATAAACATCAGTTCTGAACGTGAACTCAACGTGAAAGGCTGTCGTTCATCTTGACATTACAGTTCCTTTACACGATAAGTCCTTTATCTGATAAGTCCTTTATACGGTAAGCCCTTCATCTGATAAGTCCTTTATACGATAAGTCCTCTATACGATAAGTCCTTTATACGATAAGTCCTTTATACGATAAGTCCTTTATCTGATAAGTCCTCTATACTATAAGTCCTTTATCTGATAAGTCCTCCATACGATAAGTCCTTTATCTGATAAGTCCTTCATCTGATAAGTTCTTTATACGCCGGACGAGTTTTCCGAAAAGAAGGTCCTTTATCTGCCAGACTTTAAGGTAAATGAATTGTTTGATGCATTTGTAGGTGATTCGATCTTCTTTTTTTGTAGGGTTGTCTCTGAGTTATTTTCGGTGTCAGATAATGAGCGTGAAACAATATTTGGCTTTTTAGGGCAAATCAATTTGTGAATGAGAGCTGGAAGGGGAATTGCATAGTACAGGAGCGACGTCGTCATGCCTGAGTTGGTTGAGGCGGTTCCTGAGCATGGAATAGACTGGAAAAGCAAGCATGAGTAGAATTATGAGTGCTTGAACTGATGCAAGATACATCCAGAACTTGGGGGTTGAGGTTTCAGGTTTTGGGTTTGGCCAGGGAAAGCGTTGTTTGTAGATTGGCCAGAGATCTTTACCTCCGATTGCGGGAAGATCAGGTCGGAGACACACTGTGTCTCGAGTGGCGCTGGAGCGGCACTCGAAAAGCGAATTCCTGCATTGCTTGGAGAATTGGAATGGGTTAGTTTGAGTTATGATGCAGGGTTTGTGGTTTTCGCATTGTTGATCGCATAGAGAGTAATCGAAGTAATATTTTGAGGCTTTGGATGAGACGATCAACAACGGAAGGACGAGAAGAACGCTTAGTTTTCTTGCGTCCATTCTCGAAGACCAATGAGGTAGATTAATTTTCGGAATTGAGGACGGGCGATCGGTTTTGTGAGTAAATCAGAAAGTTGTCGATCGCTCGAGACATATTGATAGTCGATTTGATTGTTTTGATGAGTCTCGCGAATGAATTTGTAGCGCACGTCGATGTATTTTGTCCGCATATGATATTCCGGATTCTTGATTAATTTGATTGCGGAGATGTTATCGATATAGATTTAGGTTTGAGTGAAATCTTCAATTCCTTGAACAGAAGGAGGAGCCACAAAGCGTCCTTTGCGCCTTCGGTGGCACTGATGAATTCACATTCAGTTGTAGAAAGGGAGAAGCTCTTTTGTTGTCGGCTGGACCTCAAGATGGGACCACCGTTGAATTGAGTGATTGAGCCACTCACCGATCGCCTAGTTTCTTTGCAGGCGGCGAAATCGGCGTCCGTATAAATTTGGAAGCTCTGTTGAAGCCGCGGAAAGCCACCACCAGTGTACACAATAGACAGAGATTTGGTCTCCGGTAAATACCGGAGAACCTTTAGAGCTGCTTGCCAATGCTGTTCCGTGTAGTTGTCAAGGAATCGTGACAAGTACGAGACGACAAAGCCCAAATCGGGTCGCGTGCAGACCGCTAGGTACATGATCGAGCCCAAGAGGCATCGATATGGACGGATCTGTCGCCGGTTGGAATTTGGTTCTATAGAGTAGATGGAATTGTCAGCTGGAATGGACACTGGTCGAGCGTTTTCCATTTGGAAACGTTTGAGTATTGATGTAGCACAGGGCTTCCCAAACTCTTCTCGTGGCGGCACCCCGCGGCATCTCAAGCTTGGGACGTTGTAGGACATGCAGGCGCGGCACCACGAGTGCCGCGGCACTCCGCGGCAGTTGGTTGCCGGCGGCACACAGTTTGAGAACCCCTGATGTAGCATACGTTTCTTGGTTGAGCCAAATGTTGTGGCAACGGTCAATATGAATACCCAGGAAGAGCGTCAATGGAGAAATTTTGATTTTGAATGTTTTTCCGATTTGTTGGAGAAGTTCGTCCAGGGTGGTTTCCCCGAAAACTTGAGAATAAATTGATTCTGCGACATCCTTCGCCATCCGATGTCGCGTCGTGCATCGTGCATCAATCAACCACAGAATCATCTATTGAATCCATCATGTGGGAGGAACTCGAGCACTCACGCTCGTAGTCGTTTACATTTTCGCGGCCAGAGGCTCCGCCCTCCCTTCCTCCTCTCCCTTGAGACGTCGGCCATTTTTTTCGAAAAAATGACCGATTCCCTTCCCCCTGTCGCTCAGGCGTCCTCTGAGGTCACTAAGGACCAGACTACCACGGCTAAAAAGGCGTTCGACGGGCGCCGAGGACGGTAAGCCGACGTTGTACGCTCTGAAAACTTTGAGAACGCGCTTGTATTTGAAAAGCGTTTCCAATTCAGAACGCTCGTCCGTGAGATATCTCGCAATCTCGACCTCGAGATTTAGCTCGTCCTGAGACCTCCGCGCTGTGGATTCGTCCATGTAGTCGTCGAAGCTGAAGAATTTTTCCAGAGGGTTGCGTTTTGATGATGAGCTCGAGGATGAGCTCAGAGACAAGTCATTCGGGGCTGTAGACTTCTCACAGTACCTACTGACAGTTGCGGAAAATAGAATCTTAGCCGTATCTCGTTCCTCAGGAGCCAGGAATCTGAGTTTGAAGAAAGGGTGGCTTACGGCGGCTATGAGAGCTCTTTCTCCGCGTGTTGAATCAGCGTCCAGCAGATCCGAAAAACGACTTTCGACGCCATCGAGAGCTCGGCGGCGTAAGGGTTCACAGATACCAACGGAACCTTTAAGTCGCCAGAGCTGTGAGCAAAGTTTGCGGATTGCGGGTAGCAAGCAGCCGTAGGTAATGTTATCATCGCCTTGGAGGACGTCGAGCTTCAGAACTATTGGTTCTAAACAACTCTTGTAAATTCCGAGGAAATTGTACTCTTCAATAGACAAAACCGGCAATTTCAGTTTGGTCAGCAAATCATTAATCTCCTCCCGCTTCTCCCTAAGGAGGTCTGTCAACGAATCGTAAAGAGAATTCCATCTTGTGGCACAAGGGAGAGTTAGTGATCTACGGAGAATGTGCTTACAGGATTCACGGCTTTGATCTGATCGGCTCAGTCTATTCCATAATGACGTACACTTTCCCGAAGAGCGCCCGCAGATCTCGACGAAACTCCTTTCTTGAGGATCGGTGAACTTCTTGAGGTCCGTGTCACACACTGCGACCAGTGACAGCGTGTGTGATGCGCATCGCTCGTGCGTCGGTTGTCGGTAGGCCTGTTCGGCGCTGTATTCGGGCATAAGGTGGACCTCGAGGTCTTCTATTGCGTCTCCGGCTTCGAGGTAGATGTCTGCCTCATTTTCGTCAATCAAGCTCCTCTCTTGGCGTTCGCAGGAATACGGGCCGAACTCTCTGAACGCTTTCACAAAATTTGCGGCGTTGTCAGTCGTCAACAATTTCACCCGCGAAGGCAGGAGACCGAATTCATCGAAGATATTTTCGATTGACCCAGCGACAGCGTCGAATGTGTGTTTACCCTCGAATCTTCGGCAAGCGATGCCAAGACGAACTCTTGCCAGGTTTTCATCAAAGTAATGGAGCGAAATACCCATGAAGCTTCGACCTTGAGAACTCCAAATGTCCGCTGTGCATGCCAGATCCTCCTGCGTAGCGATCTCGCTTCGGAGTTTGCTCCTCATGGAGTCGAAGTGATCGTCGAGTTTCCGCGTCATCGTGCGGCGGGACATCACTGCAAGGTTTACAGGGGGCATCGACGCCAGCGTTGTTACCAATTCGACAAACTCAGGCTTATCGGTGGTATTCAACGGGCAAAGTGAATGCACAACGTAGCTGATGATGGCCCTGTTCACTTTCTCTTGTACGGCCACCGGCGCCTTCTTGTAATAGCCGACCAAATCACGCTGACTTGCATCCCCTGCAACCTTTCTCCGCTTTGGAGCATCGGGTGTCTCCAAACTCCAAACGCCTCTTTGTATCCAAGACTTTCATCAGCTCAGGATGCATCCGCTTCAAATGAGTTACGAAGTTTGAGGTTACCTCGACAAAACCGTTGAATGTTTTGAGACACTTCCGACACTTGGCGACGACAGCAGTTCTCGTCGCACCCAAGCCTCGATCGTCAACTGAGCTTTGCTCCATGGACAATATGTCGAAAAGTTCAGTTTCGGACCGTAGAATGACCGGCAGAAGACGTTGATCGGCCTTGTCGGGGTTTTGCGAGGCTAAATGAAGCTCCGGCCCGCTTTCTTCAGACGACTCCATCGCGCGATTCTGAAAAGCGAGTGATAGCTTGGAACTGTACTACGGGGTACCTTCAAGGGCACAAGATTGCAATAGATAACAGTAATCGAAATCCGACAGATACTTCACAGGAACATTTGGATCATCGAGCAGAGAGCCATCCTTGCGGACTTCTGATCTTCATCAGCGTGAAATCGTTGGAAGTCGCAGGAGCAAACAAAAAAACCGAGGGAAAATACAAACTGACTCACCTTGCTCAAACTCGATTCCATTTCCTATGCAACCACGCGGTTCCTTGAACCGATCGAAGTCACTGTTTACTGTTTGTGTGTGCATGTGCCACGGGCCACGGTCCGTGGCCCACGGAAAATGTGGTGTACTAGCACGTCGCATTCGAACACTTCGCGTCGTGGAATCTAATGGCTCGGAGCTTCAGAGTCGGAACATTTCTAAACAGAACGTAGATGATATCACCTCTGATTTATTCTATCACTGACTTCGAAAGTAATTGAAGAGTAATTGAAATCAAGGCGAATTACTTGGCGAAGTAATTAATTACTAATTACAAATTACTCGCGGAACTCAGTAATTGACACAATTACCAATTAGTAATTGAAAAGTAATTGACCAGTAATTGGTAATTCAACCTTCAATTACTGCCCATCCCTGTTTACACGCATGAACGCATTGTTAGCGGGAGAGCAGCCGAGACTCAGCGGCCGCGCTGGCGGGCTACCGCTCGCCCTAACCCGCCAGTCAACTTCTCAATCTCTCTTGCCACTCTCTTCGTGGGAATGCGTCATATGAACAACTCCAATATTGCGGCACGGGTATCGAATTCATATTATTCAGGGTACGTTCAAATCGAGAGCTACGCAAAGGGTAGTTTATTGAAGGGAGGTTGGGTTTGATCGCATTCCGTCGGATTCAAGAATTATCGATGCTTTGCGTATCGGTATCGGTATTTATTATCCTCATTTACATGACACTTTCACTTCAGTGGCGAGTATAGTGAGGAGGGGGAGTATATAAGGGGCATGAGTCTGAGAAATAGACGAAGAGACAACAACGAGGTGTCAGTCCGACAGCCTTTGTCTTTTACTGGCGCAGTCGATTCAGGAACGATATGGTTTGGTTTACGGTCCGGATCCAAGCCGACGGTTCGGTGGAGTCCCCAGACTTTCGGGTAACTGCTTTGAAGGAGGATGGCGGTAGAGATTGGATCCTTACGGATGCGAACGCTGCAACCTGGTTGAAAGAGGTCTTGCAAGCGAGGTTCCCAAAAAAATCTACGGAGGAGTTCATTGCTGCTGCAGAAATGCGTTTGAACATCGCGGCTGGTCAGTGGAGGGTCTCCTCGGTTACCTAGGGGAGGAGGGTGATTCTCCGTTTGTACTTGACAAGCAAGCAGAGGCTATGAAACCGGGAGTTGAGTCGAAGAAGGATAATTTCGAGCAGGACAAGGAAGCAGTGCCAGAAGATGTTAAAAACTTCGCCAAGCTTCTTGTGAAAGAAATTGTCGCTTCTGGCGCTTTCGATCGGGTCAAAGCAAAACCTCCAGTGTTCCGAGGTACTTCAGACAAATTGAGCCCCGAATCATGGTTGGCGCAATTCGAGCACTTTGTGAAAGGGAGAGACTCTTTCGATAGCGTGATGATATTGCGCGAATACTTATCGGGAGTCGCTCTCGTCTGGTACAATTCCGCGTTGGCAGCTTTGGGTTGGGAAGCGAGCTGGTCCGTTTGGAGGAAAAGCTCCCTTTCGGCTTTCCCATCGGACTACGTTAGGGATGCCGAATTTGCAACGAAGTATTATTTCAAAGAGGATCAGGGAAGTCTGACGGAATACCTCTTCGAGAAGCAGAGGCTACTTCTTCGAGCCGACCCCGGGATGACAGACCGGTCGTTAATGCAGGCCGTGCTCCTGGGGCTGCCTTTTTACTTGCGACAGCAGTTCAAGATCCTGAGACCCACGTCGATGAATGATATAATCACGAAGGTTGACAGGATCTCCGTCAAGCCGAAGAAGAAGTCTACGGAGGAAAAGACAGCTAGCCCTTCGGATGCTCGGTCGAAAGTGTCACGGGTGAATGTGGCGGCTGTCGAAGATTGTAGTGATTACGACGAAGATCCTTCAAACTAGTAAACGGGGGTGTGGTTCCGACCCCGAAGTCGTTAAATGAGACCATCCTCTTGAACGGTGCCGGTCTTCCCACTCTCTCGGTGGCTCTTGAAGGAAGGGAAATAGTTCAAGCGGTGCTAGATTCTGGTGCCACGCTCTCGTTGGTGAATCAGAGTCTGCTTAACGGAATTCCGATCACAAGGGGCCGCCAGGTAGATGTCCAAGACTATTGTGGTGGCGTGCGGGTTTATGACAGGTGGTGTCATATACTCATCAGAATTGGCAACGAGGCGAAAAGTCTCCGTTACTTGGTCGTCGATGGGCTGAAGTACGACATGCTCATCTCGAGGTCCGTGATGGAAGATTTCAAAATGAATCTGCATTACGACGACACGATTTCTTTTGGAGAAGCTCATGGCGAAAGAGTGGCGACGAAAGCAAATGCTATCCTTAAGCGGGATTTTCGATCCTCCGAGATCAGAGGCATGGACGATGTAGGGAGATTTTTCCCTGGGGTGGTATCAGAATCTCCGTATCCCGAGCCAGTCAGGAAGTTCTCTGTACCATTCTTGCTGAATGATGTCACGCCTATCTCGAGGAGACCATACACGTTGTCACGGGCGAATATGTTGTGCATGGAGAAAGAGTTGAATGAGATGGTGAAGCACGGCATAGTGCGGGAGTCATCATCGTCTTTTGGCAGTCCGTGTACCATGGTCCCGAAGGCTGACGGCTCGTGGCGTTTCGTTACGGATTACCGGTTGGTGAATCAGAAGACGGACCTGCTAAGCTGGCCTTTCCCAAGGATTGATGAGATTATAGCGGAGACAGGAGGCTGCAAGGTTTTTTCGACTATAGATCTTCTGAAGGGATATTGGCAACAACCGCTCACAGAGGAGACGAAATGTTTCTCGGCGTTTGTGACTCCGTTCGGGTCATACGAGTATAATGTCAATCCTTTTGGCTGGAAGAATGCGCCGAAGCATTTTCAAAAGATGATGGATTCTGTGATGCGTCCGCATCGGTCGTATGCCCGGGCGTATGTAGATGATATTATCGTATTTTCAAAAGACGAGTCAGAACATCAGCATCATCTAAAGAAGGTTCTACAGGCATTGGAAGGAGCCTCGCTGAAAATTAATACCAAGAAGTCAAAATTGTTGTGTAATTCGGTTGTGTTTCTGGGACGCAAGTTCGATGGAGCGACAAAGAGCACGAAGGATGAGTCGATCGAAAGAGTAAGGGGTATGCTACCTCCAGAGAACATTCATCAGCTTAGAACTTTCCTTCGTTTGTGCGGGCACTTTCGAGCTTCCATTCAAGATTATGCCAAAATGGTGAAACCTCTGACGAAGCTTACAGGCCACGGGGTTCCCTATGAATGGACAGACATCCACCAGGAGGTGTTCAAGAAGTTGAAGACTGTGATCACGAGCAATCCTATTCTGTCCCTGCCTGATTTCGAGAAGAAATTCGTCTTAACTACAGATGCTTCTGATGTGGGCACTGGGGGGGTCTTGTCCCAGGTCCTCGATGATGGTAAGGAGCACGCGGTCGGGTTTTACTCATACACGTTGACTCCTGCCGAGGCCAATTATACTACTTCGGAGAAAGAGGCTCTGGCGGTTATCAAAGCAACGGAGTATTTCTACTCTTTCCTTGACGAGCAGAAATTCGTCTTGAGAACGGATCACAGTGCTCTGAGGGAGATCCTGTCTGTAAAGCAACCAAAAGGCCGCATCGCGCGCTGGCTTGAAAAGCTCAGTGGGCTGGATTATGAAGTTGTGCACATCCCAGGCAAGAAGATTCCGCACGCGGATGCTCTGTCAAGGCTCCCGGTGAGTTCAGAGGCCGCATCAATCTTGTTGGTCAAGGGAGACCGGATACCGGTGTCAGAGGGGAAAAGAAGCGGATTCTTGAGCTCTATCACGATTCTCCGCATTCGGGTGGCCATGACGGCATGTGGAGAACTTATCTCAAGGTAGCGAGGAGGTTGACGTGGCCGTCAATGAAGAAGGACATCGATGCTTATGTGAGGTCGTGTGACGTTTGTCAGAAGGTTAAAGCAAAGTTTCGTCCAAAGCCCGATGCCATGGTTATCTTACCGGAGGTGCCGGTGATGCATAGTCTGCATTTGGATTTCGCAGAGCTGGAGAAGAAAAAGGAAGGCGTCAAGAGAACGGAGTCGTTCCTCGTGGCTATCGACCGCAACACGCGCTATGCGTTCGCGAAGGCGTCGAGGGAAAGTGCTAGGGACGTCATCCAGTTCCTTTCGCAGAAGGGTTTCGAAGGGTTGAAAAAGATAATTTCTGATAGGGCGAAGGTTTTCGAAAGTAAGGAGCTGCGAGACTGGGCTCAGCAACGGGGCATTGAGGTTCAAACGGGGAGCCCGTATCATCCTGCTTCTAATGGCCTCGCCGAGAGGTTGATTCGAGACTTGAAGATGTACATGAATATGTATCAGGGGTTTCCAGGCGGGTGGAAGTGTTGCTTGGAGGCCGCAGTGAAGCATCACAATCGGTCCCACTGTTCGACTTTAGGTTGTTCCCCCGAATTCGCGTTGAGGGGTTCTGTGCCTGTCTTGCAGGCCGACAGAGATTTGGGCATTGAGAGCAGGTTGAACTTGAAAGAGAGCAGGGATGTTCAAAAGGAACGACTTCTGAAAGCCAAGCAGAAAAGCCAATTCGATAGGAGGCACCCACAGAAGTTCCCGAGAATCGGTGTCGGAGACAAGGTTTTGGTGAGAACGGGTCTGCCCCCGAATAACAAGAAATTCGGTGGTCCATATGAAGTCACGAGAGTGGAGTCATTCGATGGCGTGCCGAAACGATTTTTCTACATGCTTGGTGGAACGGAGAAGCAAGCTACGCTGCGCAATACGCTCCTGTATGTTCCCAGGAGGGAACAGGACAAAAGCCCGGGGGAGTGAGGAGGGAGAGTATATAAGGGGCATGAGTCTGAGAAATAAACGGAGAGACAACAACGAGGTGTCAGTCCGACAGCCTTTGTCTTTTACTAGTATACTCAAGGAGGAAGAAGTTGTTCTTGTCGGTTGGGCTCCAGGGGTTGGCAGAAAGTCGGGGAGAGGGCATTGACTTCGGGATTCCCGAAGAGTAATAGAAGGTGGAGGTTAGGTATGACTTGATGTTTGTGCATTTGGAGGCAGTGATGCAGCTGCGAAGTGGACGTCAGGTGCAGTGCCCTAAAGCGGTTACCAGAAGACGGTTGGAGGCTTTGTCCGAGGCCAGGATTTGTGGATCAGCACCGACGGTCAACGCCAGGAACACCGGAAGCATCAGGAGCGAGACTCCCCAGTGGAGCGAAGTTCGGCCGGAAGGGCCCAGCAGATGGACTGAAGGACCACGCGTTAGAAGGAGGACCGATTCAGGAGAGTCGATGGCAGGAGGCCGATCCACATCAGGTTTAGCCGAAGGATAAGGGATCGGACTGCACGAACTATGGTCTGGTGTGTCGAGAGTCATCGACGAAGAATCAGGAACCGCTGGAGAGGCGAGAAATCACCGAGATTGGCTTTCGTTTTGGGACGATCCTTGCGAGGAAGAAATCGTAACGGAGTGGAATCGTCCAAGCAATCTCAACCGAGCAGCCAGCGTAGACGGAGTCGACACAGGCAGAGCGTCGCGTCGTGGTTGGAGCGCGAGAAGATCGGCCAGCGAATCGGAGTGCAGCTCACGGAGTATTTGCGAGCGCCGACTAGTGAAGATCGTGTGCGCCTCGATGCTTGTCGCCGCGCTCTTCATGATCGGACTGATCTTAGGTGAGTGAACGCTGAAGAAGCAAGGAGATAATTATGAGTTGTTATAGAGGTTGATGATGTGGATTATTATGGGTCTCTTCTCCCGCGTTGATCGCCCCAGGCAGCCAAGCTCCACCAGCGAGGGGAAGTGGCGACGTGAAGGTCGTCACGGAGTTCTCCGTTTAAGCGGAAAGCATCAGTTGACAAGGCGGCCCGGCTCGTTGAGTGAATCTTTGCTTTTTCCTTGTCCCGCAGAACCTACGATTATAGGCACACCCCGTAGTGAACCTAACAACTGGCGATGAAGACGGTCGGGAGAAGGAAATGGCTGTACGCGGAGTGATTTTCGCGACGGAAGAAGGCAAACAAAAGGAGAAGAAAATTGTGATTCACAAGGCCGAGCCATCCACACAAGACTGTGCCATCATGCCGGATGGAAACTCAACGTTGAGGCTTCCCGTGTTCGAAGAATTCGTTCCCGAAAGTCAAAAATGGTCAACTTGGACGAAAAGGTTAGACAACTACTTCACGCTACAGAATGTAACGGAAGAGAGTCTGAAGGAGAGTGCCATTTTGTCGTTTTGCGTTCATGTTGCTGAAAGAGAAGGTCTGTCCCGACAGAACTCCAGAAGATTTGTCTTACAAAGACATCTGCGAGGTCCACAAAGAAGCCTATGAGCCCGCGAAAAACATTTGGAGTGTCAGATTCCGATTTCGAGAGGTCACGCAGGGTGCAGATTCTATCAACGACTTCGAGTGCAAGCTGTCACAAACCTAGCGGCCGAAACCCCGGAAGAATGACACAAGGGTGAAATGTACTCATTAACGACGTTGTATCCGGCGGCATGAAAACAATTCGTATGTTTTCCAGGACTACTGATGCATCAAGTTTGTGGCAGCTTGCATTGTCGCGGAAGAGGAGAATTTTGCGGTCACCTAGCTGTCGATTCCATTTCCGCGCTACTGTAGTAGGGAACGGGTGGACTGCCTCCAGAAAAGCAACGTGGATTCTTGAATTTCCCGATTGCGAACATTTTCTTATCCGATCCGGTCAAGTTCGTCACAAACAGTACTGTCAATCGATCTTTCGAAAGTTTCCCACCTGTAGCGGACCCTGACAACGCCAATGTGCCAGAGGGGATCGCTTTATAGAATAGCGCACTCTCATCAGCGTTGTGAACGGCCTCGGGACGGATCCCTTCCACGATCGAAGGGTACACCATCTCAATCCAGACCGTCGCAGCTCCATGGTCAGCTTCTGACCACTCCCCACAAGATTGGATGAACTTGATGCCGTGCCTCTTCTTAAATCTATGCAACCAGCCCTCGTTGGCATCGAAGTCTGAGTTACCAAGCTGCAAAGCCAACTGCGCAGCTTTCTCTTTCAATAATCCACCAGAGATAGGAACATTTTGCGCACGCATCAGCTGGAACCAGCTCAAAACAGCATCGTGAACATCTTCGTCCTTACTCAAGCGTTTCCTTTTCCGATGCAACTCGTTGTCCTCCGATGCGAGCCTCCTGGGACTTGGCTCGGCTCGCTTGAACTTGAAGACCGATGACCTTCCAACTCCGAACTTCCCAGCCGCTTCATCCGGAGTGTGTGTTCTGAGATGGTCCAACAATTCTATCTTCTCGACAAGATTGAGAGTCTTTCGCTTGGACATCTGAGCGGTCTGCGGTCCACGCGTTGTGCGTGACAAGTGCACATTTGCATAGCCACATGTGACGTTTTCTCAAGAGGGAGGTCATCGATCCGTCCATAGATGTCGGTCCATTATAAGCGAGGTGTCTGGCACGGCCATGCTCGGGGACGGGAGTTCGTGAAGTGTGTCTTATAACCGAGTTTCTCTTATATGCGAGTCTCTTATAAGCGAGCTTTATTAACATGAAGATCTATGAGAGCCGAAATCGGAAAGGTCTCTTATGTGCGGTTTTCTCTTATAAGCGTGTCCCTTAAAAGCATGTCTCTTAAAAGCGTGGTCGATCGTATCAGTTTCAGTGACTATCAGCCTAGGGGATCTTAAATCTCTGACTGGGGTGGCTTCGAGTGTTTGTTTCCCTACCTCGGTGAGATGAGCAGTCATCTTTTCCGAGGGGACACTCCCGCCATCACTATCGACAATTTTCGTTTTTCTCATACTATCCCTGTTCATCCTTGAGATGTATCTCCGAAAACGCTTCGCTCTCTCGTTCTTCGGAGCGCGGAATATCATGTCGCTTAGTCGAGCGTATCGCGTATCCTCTTCCATTTCTAGCACGTGCCGCACAGCGTTTTGAGCATCCCGGTATTGTCGCTCTGCCCCTACCACACCCATCGCTCTGGCTGATCGCCAGAGTCGGTTGGCTGTCTTTCTCTCCCTCACGGCTTGCTTGAGTGCAGGTGATAGGGATAGACGTTCCGGTGTAATTAAGAGCTTCTTTGTCGCCTTCGCGATGCCCACTTCCAAGGCTGACTTCACGTCGGCGTAACTTGGATTTGGGATCTCATCATTGACAGCCCCCAGACGCCGACTCGCCACCCTTGCCGCTTTGTGCGCATCGATGCTGGTGATATGTCTCTTCCGTTCTCCACTGGCTTGGCCCATGATCTGGTCTTAACAAGTCAGGAGTAGTAGTGTCGAGTTTTTCACTATCACGGAAATAAAGTGAGAGCCACTTATCTGTATTACAAAGAATCCAACCAGTGTTTTATTTACCAATTGACGAGTATTTTATAAGCCGCTGTGAGGGTAAAATAGAAAGGGAAGCGTACGCCATGTACGGCAACCTACGTAAAGCTAGAGTTAGCACAGGACTGTGGGAATACGCTATTTTCAACAGCCCTCCTTCGCAGAGTCCTGTCTTGACTTCACAGGGATTTTTCTTGTTCCTGACTTAAGCCACACGGCTTACAATCATTCGATCGAATGCACCATTATTAGTCTGGTAGTAACATAATATTCACTGGACCCTGATACCAGTCTTTCGATTCTACCGGACATGGAGAGTAACATAAGCTCCACAGCGATTTCTCTAGGAATCGATCGGAGTCGAATACCTATCATTCAGTGATTATTTTAGCTTTTCTACGGAAGGCGAGTGAAATGATCGTCTCTCAACGCATCAGAGATCTGAATCTAAGAGCTATTCTGTAGATCACTTGTTGTCTGGACTCCATCGGCTCGATGTCGCAGCAAGATCTTCCAGTTTTCCAGCCTGACGAGGCTGCGCGGTTAGTCTTCGTGCCGCTCGGGATTGAGGAACCCGAGGCTGGGGCATCGACCTGTGGAGCAGCAATAAGTCGCCTGGTACGACGAGTCCCAGGCTGTGTTGATTCTTCGTATCGTTGGCTGCTGAAGTCACTCTGGTCACTCCGATGGTTGGTGGTTGCAGTAATCACTGTTGCTTTGTTGGTCGCGTTTGCAGATGAGATGACCACCGTCGGTGAGTTTCTGTGGTTCTTTTGACTGTCACAGCCCGATATGGGTGAATTTCACTAGGCTGGCTTTTTCTTAGTGGCCGAGAAGATCCATTCGCTGGAGCGCCATGACCATCACGAGGATTCAGTCAACACCACCGTGAACCCAGATCAGCTCAGGAATAGAACCTCCATCACCCCCGAGATCGCGCCTCCTGGAAAGGTGCCCTCCGACCCGGAGTTGCCCGAACCCGTGCGTCCGACGCAGCCAGCGATCAACCACCTCGAGAAGGTGGGCACGATGCCCTCCGACTCTGAAGTATTTGGGCCAATTCCATTCACACCCAAGGTTGTCCTTCACATCGAGTCAGTCATTGAAACACAATTTTTCAGCCAACGGTCTCAACTGGACATTTGCCCGACCGCTCCGACGCATCCCAGTTGGTGACCGAGTCTCCACGGACCACGGACCTATGGGATCCGTTGTTGAGATACGAAGACAGGATGGCCTCCGTTCACTTCTCCACTTTCCTTTTTCTGTGCCGGTTTCACGGCATCGCATTCATTTGTTCCTCGCCCAGGGATGGAGCCTGTTTGCTCCTCCGGGCATCTTCTGATGAAACAGATTTGCAGCTGGAGGAAAGGGAAGACGTTCGAGTCGCCCGAATGGACATCGCCGATGTGTCCAGGCTCGAGGACATATTCGGCAGGCTGAGTCAGTGTTCAGGCCTGACATGGTACATCGGTCGTGTGCCGAACTCTGCACAACGTGGCAGTTACAATTGAGGAGATATCTTCATTATTTCCTTTGAAATAAATCTGCTTGGCAACAATCCTCTCGATCTCATTGTTTTCCATATTCTGAATCGATTTCTGGACGGTTCTATGATGACATCACTATTCTAGTCAAGTGTATTGAACAACTTTTTCCTGACCATGCCTTCCGTTACAGTTCTCTTTTATCAATCATCTCTTTTTCTTTCTGATAAGCATAATGTATCTGACATTGGGGTTAAGCATTATTACTTGGAAAATCTTCATATTTCCAATTCTCATTTCGTCGACGCCTCATTTTGTATAAGAAGAGGCGGACCATTCCCATTCGTTGTCATCGCTTCGCCAGGTTCCATCACGAGTTCTCATCACAAGTCAGCGAATTGTAGCTTCACTTCTTTCCCTGTAAGTTGTACTCGAAGATGAGCACCAAGAAGACTCCCGGCTGTTGTCGTGCCAACCCGATAGTAATCGAGGACTGCCCGTGTTTTTCTGAAGAACGCTTACAACAGGTGAAGATCTAGCCTACGACCAGCCAGGACTCCGTGAGAAGTCGAAAAAGGCTCCTACGGCAACTGGCGGATCAAGAGAGGCTGCTGCAGCTACAACAGGAAGTCTTGGAAGAGGCAGTGCCCCTTTGGGAAGATCACGACGAAGGGACGCGTCTCTTGAGGGCAAGGATGATGAGCCCAACGTTCTTAGCAAAGATCGGACTCCGGCCGGCGGCGACGCCAGGCCGGCGAGCCGTGGCTCGATTCGATGAGCCGGCGTTTGTGAATTTGTCGGATGAACCGCCTCGTGAACGCATCGCCCCGTCCCAGCCAGAGAGACCGCAGGACAGGAGACAACGGTACGACTGGTATCGCCATCTGCCTACCGTAGCGCTGATTGGTATTTGCGTGGCTCTGGCAATGATCACAGTTACAGTTTTCTCAGTAGCCGGTGAGCTTCTTTTGTGGGGCCATTTGTGCCGATATTTGTGGTATAGATATTACGAGTCCGCTGCATAATAAAATGAGAGCTATTCATTTCATTCACGACAGTGTTTCCTCTTCCCGTAGACGATGAGATCCGGGAACCGGGAAAGATTCGAGAGATTGCCTCCAATCTTACGGGACAAATCCGGACTTGGGTCGCAGCGGCCATGCGTCAGTCCTCTACCAGGTGGTTAGAGACCACGGATTTCATCTGCCGTCGGCGTATCGGGCTGCCAGTATGCAGCTCACAAGCGGAGATGGTCTGCGTCGTTCGGCCCTACGACTTCAAGGACCTGAGCGGCAGGCGGTTAGAGGTGTGGACGATGAGTCCCTCTTATTACCGACTCTTGGATACCGTTTTGATAGGCGAATTGTGTTCAGGCAAACAGCTGATGATAAGTAGGGAATAAATTTGATGGTTTGTGTACTGTGTGTATACGTGGCGCTCTTCATTTTTGACATTCTGTCAGAGCAATAACCAGTCACCAAACTGCTGTCGTAAAATGACCGCCACGATTCAAATTGTTCTGCCGAATCACGAGCGAACACACACTCCTCTCCCTCCACCGCACATGCGAATCCCGATTGTTTACAAGCGTACACCAGCGGAGGCTAACTTCGATATTCTGTTAGAGCTTCAGTGCGGCTTACTCTGCCTTATTCGGAATATTTTCTGGGGGAGCTTCAATGGTGTGTGGAATCAAGTGCTCGTGTTCTGCGTCCGTAGGCAAATCCACCACGGTTGCCTGATACGGATGATCTCGTGGAATCGCGCTCGCCACTCGGTTGTATCGATTTCGTATTATTCGCTTCCATGCTATTCTTGCTAAGAATGTGGTTAGTCCAAGCAATGATATCAGTGACTGTGCCAGCGAGATGATTCTCCATGTGAAACATTGGTTTTTCTTCTCAGGGATTGGTCTTGGAGTCGGGATCACTCTCTGCTTGTAGAACACCCACAGGCTTGAGCCGCCTACCGTGGGTTTGTCTTCGAGTATGCATGGCAGATCATCATCTGCTTGATCCATGCAGGTCGATTCATCGAGACAGAGCACCGAAAATTCTCCAATGATTTTCATTTTGGTGCATGGCAATGCCTGGCGCATGCACTCGTATCCGCAATCTTCTTTGTATGAGAAATAGCTCTCTGCTGGCACCAACACTGTGATTAGTATGATTGCGACACTCCCTCTCAAACCTGTTCCTTTTCGTTCCATGATTCCAGGTTAGACAGTTCTCTCTGTCTGTTGTGCGTAACCTTGGCCAGGGGTTTCGTGAGCCAATCGCTCCTCTGAAGTTCCGTTGGTATGTAGGACACGTTGAAACTTCCCTTTGCGTAGTGATCTTTAAGAAAATGAAACTTTAGCCCCACGTGTTTGGAACGACGATAATGGAGGGAATGTTTGATCAATTGCAGGGCAGCTTGGTTATCTACATTGATCGTGATCTTTTCATGTATTTCCAGTTCACCGAGAATGTTGTTCAACCATAGAACTGACTTGGCGCTCTCAGCGCGTGAGATGAATTCACTCTCAGCAGTGCTTTGAGCAATGCTCGATTGTTTGCTTGTATACCAGATTATCGGCGCTGACATCCTCATGATGAGTGTACCTGAAGTAGATTTTCGATCTTCCACGCTTGCTGCGAAGTCTGAATCTGAGAAAGCGATGGTTTTCTCCGTGGAGTTGCTTTTGAACGTCAGTCCCAGTGAAGGACGCGACTTGAGGTACCTAAGGATTCTCAGCCCTGCTTGATAATGTTCCGGTGTACTCTTGTCGAGATACCGACACAAATACGCCGTAGCAAAACAGATGTCTACTCGGCAACCAAGGGCAAGCCACATGATCGAGCCAATGAGTTCGCGATATCTCGGTTGGCTGGATGGGCCGTTCGTTTTGATGGCATAGATGGTTTTGTCACATGGTGTGGCAGCTGGCTTGCAATTGGTCATGTTGAATTTCTTGAGTAGCCCATGGACGTACTGTGTTCGATGCAAATGTAATGGTTTTCGTTGGTTTCTATTTGCATTCCTAAGAAATAGGAGAGTGGTTGCGAAGTGATCTCGAGTTCCTTGCCAATGGATTCGACGAATCTCAGAACCTTTTCTTTCGGTTTGCCTATGCATACCACTTCGTCCACATATGCGCAGAGCAACAATCTTTCTTTTCCATTCTGGAAAAACACACATGGGTCAGTCCTGCTTTGTGTCAACCCTTTGTTGATCAAAATTGTTGTCAGTTTTTGATTGAACATGTACGGACTCTGTTTCAGGCCGTACAATGATTTGAGGAGTCTGAGAACTTTTCCTGATCCATCGTCACAGCCTTGGGGTTGCTTGAGATAGATTTCATCGGATAGCTCGGCATGCAGAAAGGCCGTTTTTACATCAAACTGATGTAGGTATAATTTTTCTTCGGCCGCGATGCTCAGAATTAGACGAAATGTTTCCTGACGAGCTAACGGACTGAAGATCTTGTCAGGATTATAATCGAAATTTTCTCGTTGACGGAACCCCCGGATCACAAGACGGGCTTTGTATCTTTTACTGTGATCCTGAGGATTTTGTTTGATTTTAAAAATCCATCGTGAATCGATTGCGTTTCTTCCTTTCGGGAGATCAGCTGATTTCCAAACTGATAATTTGCGTAAGGAGTCCAGTTCTTCCTGGACCGCAGCCTTCCACAAGCTGCTCTCTGGACTACGCATGGCCTCATCGTAGTTTCGTGGTTCATTGGGATTTCGGACTTCCACATGGAAACATTCTTCGCATTCATCCAGAATATCCCAGTCAGGTTCAGTGTCCAACTCTGATCTGAACCGGGCGGGAGGCCTCAGTGAAGACCTTGGTCTTAAGTTGTGGAACGGGTCCTCCTCCGTGTCGTCGCCTTCTACGGGCGTATGCCCGATAAGGTCTTCATGGTTTGCACGGGTTTCAGCTTGGTCGTCAGTGTTTGGAGCTTCATTTTGTTCTTGCTCTGTGGGTGCACTGTACGTGGGTAGCTCTGCTGCAGTGTTTTCCAAAATGGCCTTCGTTCTGTTTCGTCCTCGTTGCGCGTGGGACTTTCATCCGTGTCGTCTCATGAGCCAGAATTCTCGCGAGCCAGAATTCTCGCGAGCCAGAATTCTCGAGAGCCAGAAATCTCATGAGCCAGAATTCTCACGAGCCAGACAGCCCTTCCTCTCGAATTCAAGGAGAGGGCTGATTAGGCGGAAGTTAGCTAAGCTTCTGTGTTTCGTCTCCGCTGTGGAAACCAAATGATAATCCCTCTCACAGTTCTTCAATTAGAGCCTAGTCTCGAAACCCTAGTCGTAATAGTCTTCCATATAGCTCCTTCATGAATCGAGTGCGATCGCACAAAGCATTGATACACAAGTGATCCCCGCTGACCAAGAGAGAAGTCAAACTTTGGAATCAAAATCGCTATCAACAGAACACATATGTGAATTCACGGAAACTAAGAATATATGGCAAAAACACCAATTCCGCAGCCCTGTCTATAGAGGTGAAGATTCAAGCAGAGATATGGCTCGTCTGCGACACGGGCTTGGTCATGGCAGAGAACGTGACACAGAGAAGCTTCGCTGCCTCACATTGAATCATCCCTTCCCCCCGATGAGAGAGGGAGGATTGTCTGGCTCGTGAGATTCCTGGCTCTCGAGAATTCTGGCTCACGAGAATTCTGGCTCATGAGAATTCTGGCTCACGGAAATTCTGGCTCGCGGTACCAAACCCGTTCATCTTCCATTTCGGAGTGTTTTGGAAAATACACATCCTTCGTTGTGACAACTGAATTTGATTTTGGCAACCAGACACGAAAAGCCAATCCGAATGGAGCAAAACCAACGAGTCTCGCGGGAATCCCTCGAGTTCTCGAGCAAAGAGTTTTGCTCCGAACGGATGGATGCTGCCCAAGTATGGTTTCTTCTTGTAGAAAAATTCAAAGGCGGTTTTGTCTGCACCATCCGGAATGGTGATGATGTTCAGGACTTGAACACAGTACCCTACGCGGTATTTCTTTTCCTCTAGACCTGCAGCCACCAACAGAGTTCGAACCAGATTGTTGATTGTTCGAAAGCCTCTTTCAGCTTGGCCGTTCTGGGGAGCGTTGTACGGTGATGAGAACGTTTGCTCAGCACCTGCGTTTTCCAGAATTTCTTTCACTGTGGCATTTTTTAATTCCGCTCCTCCATCCGAGTGAAACCTTTTGATGTTTCGTCCAGTTTGGTTTTTGAACCAAGCCACATAGGATTTGACGCACTCGGGAGTTTCATCTTTGGTCTTCAGGAAATAGACCTTTCGAAACTTCGTAAACTCGTCCGTGATAACGAGGTAGTAGCGAGATCCACCTAGGGACCATGTGGCCGGACTACATAGGTCGGCCACCACTACTGTTCCCGGTTCCTTCGCCCGGTGTCTGGTTCTGATTCCCATTCTGATGCTGACCTCGTGATTGTCGCTGATGACGTCCATGAGGTTGGTTCCGTCGACCAATTCGCATCTGAGTTAGCAAGGCAGCCGCATCTTCTACAGCAGCTGCCCCACTGTTGGGGTTTTGCATGACCGCCTCCGCCTTGATAGCATCAAGCAAGGAGGCGATTCCTCTTTCACTCTGAGGACGTGCGGTCCACGATATCCTGAGGAGAGCTCCCCATGTTGAAGGAAGTGCCTTCAGCAAGGTTTCTATCTTGATATCACTGTCTACAAGCACTCCAGCTTCAGTGATTCGATGTTCAAGATTCTGATAACTCTTCAAGTTCTCCTCGATTGTCTTTCCCTTGGAGAACCTGAAGTTCATGAACTCGTGGACAATCGAACTCTTCCGAATCTTTGTTTTCTCTGAGAAATGTCTATCCGTCTTGGAGTAGATTTCCGCAGAGGAGTAATTTTCAGTCTGAGGCCAGAATAATTCACTCACTAAGGCTGGGCTTATCGTGAAAAGAAGAGCCCTCTTAGCTTTCGCATCACCTTCAATCCATTCCGCCACTTTTGCTTCTCCTGCCGCAGAAAATTTCGTTTGACCAGGAGCTAATTCGGGTTTTTCAGTTGTTCCACTGATGTAACCTCAATTAGCTTTGTTACTCTTCAGATAGATTGGAGCTAGGGAAGACCATTGCAAATAATTGCCCCCTTTCGAAGACAAGACGACTGGGCACATGTCTTGTTTCGATGCCGTACATTCTGAAGTCGGATTGGTATCCGTGGTAGGCATGACACCTCACTATCCAAGTATTCTACTTACTACTCACTTCAAGATTATTGTAGCGTAGAGCGTTCGTGCTTGATAACGTGTTGAGTTTTTCACTATCACGGAAATAAAGTAAGAGCCACTTATCTGGATTACAAAGAATCCACCCAGTGTTTTATTCACCAATTGACGAGTATTTTATAAGCCGCTGTGAGGGTAAAATAGAAAGGGAAGCGTACGCCATGGACGGCAACCTACGTAAAGCTAGAGTCAGCACAGGACTGTGGGAATACGCTATTTTCAACAAGTAGGTTATGATCACTTAATCGCGTCATTTCTCTGTTCTCATCTATCACCATTCTAATTACGTTCATATAGACCCTCTCGTTACATTTGTAATATGTAGTCGATAGTGGCCGTACCTCTCGTGTTCCTACCCTCGCATATATCTGCTGAGTTAAGAACTATCAAGTGAGCATATAGAGGAGGCCAGTGTGATGGAATAAACGTTCTAAGATAACGACGCTGGACAGTCAGCCACGTTGTGTCTTTAACTGGCGCAGCCGATGTCGGAGATAATGGTCTGGATTACAGTCAGAGTCCAGGCGGTCGATGTAGAGCCGCTGGGGTTTGCGGTAGTAGCGTTGAAAGAATATGGGGACGGGGATCGGCTCCCGCTCGAGCCGACATTCGGGGCGCAGTTCACCACTTTGGTGCGGGCCAAGCTCCCTGGCAAGACTACGGAGGAGATCATCCATGCGGAGGAGTTCCGTCTGAACATTCCGTGTGTCGAGGTGATGAAGGCGCTCGTATCGAGGAAAGATCTGATCAAAGGAGAGGCTCTCGGCAAGAAAGGTGATGGAGATGTCGTTCCCGAGGTAGTCCAGCGATTTGCGAAGGTTTTCGTGAAAGAGATTGTTGGAAATACTAGGCTCAATCAGCTCTCAAGCGTACTGCTGCTGCACTGGTTTCACTCTAGACGTTTTCACGGAATAAAGGCAAGCGAGGTACAAGTCGGAAAAGACGCACACAAGTGCTTTATTCAGATACGTTTATATAGTTTGGTGAACACGGAACTATGAGAGGGAAAAAGTAACTATTCTAGTAGACGGTAACCAGGTCAGACGAAGACCGGGTTTCAAACAGCGCGCGAAGTGTTAACGCTGGATGTTACCAGACTACGGTACAGGAAGTAGAACAGTGAATACGGGGTTGGGAAACAGTTGACTGTAAGGAATATCTAAAATATTCTAACATACCCTCCCTTTTTCTATACTCCGTGGAACTGATAGTCATTATTTTGCATAATCTTTCGAGAATGACACTTGGAGTGGAGGATGAGTTTTGGCGCGAAACAAGATGGCGACGGTGGAATTTACCAAAGAGATCCCTATTTAAGCTAGCACGCGGAACGGGACGCCTTGATAGGTGTCACCGTCAGTACTTCAAAACCATTTGCCGATCAGCAACACGAACCATGTCAAGATGCGCAGAGACTCCTCAGCAAAAGCAGGTCAGGGAGATGCTTGATGCCAGACGGGTCATGAACCAGCATGAGTTGTTAGTGCAGCAACGGTTGGATTCAAGACAATCGTTGGAAGATTCGCGACAACAATTCCCCAGTTTTGACGCTGATCAGTACGAAGATGACGAAGCCGAGTTCAAGATTTGCCCCGAGGCACAAGCCGTTCTTAATGACTTTGAGTTACGTGAGTTGAAGGAGGAGAACCAGAGACTATACACCCTGTTGAGGATGGTGAGGTCGAGAGCGTCTTCAGTGCCTCAGACTGGGGTTCCATCAGGAAATCCAATCAAGAGCCAGACACGGAGCCGAAGCAGGGCTCAGCCCCCAGCAGTCGAATCGCAACTAACTGGCATCCCAATGAATTATTGCGATGAAACCGATGAATCAACATCGTTTGATCAGCAGGAAGCCGAGAGGCTCTGTGAGGTGAACAATCAGGCCTTTACCGACATCATGGAGAAGTCTAGACTCGACGAGCTCAGGTCACTAGATGCAGGGAGGAACAAATCGATGATGCGTGAACAAGCCAGGGTCGCCAACAGGACTCAACAGCAACCCTGGCGGTCAGTTTCCCTGCAAAACTCAGTCAGTTGAGATTCCTCAGAAGAGTCAATGTAGAATAGTATGGATGATTGTAGCTGTAATATTTTGTTGTATGGTTGTTGCCCTGGGAGGCACTAGTGTTGCATTGAGCCTTATTACTAACTAGCCGGCCTTCGGCCGACTACGCTGCCCGGCCTCCGGCCGACCGTTTTGGGTTTCCTGCGCTGCCAGTGGACTCTTCTCTGCGAGGGACAAAGAAGAGGTCGGATGGAAATTTCGTGACAATGGTATTGGAGGATTTGGGAATCATACAACGGATTACGTGACTTACGATAGACGGTTTTTTGTTCAAATTGTCACTCTGAGTTAACGTATTTCCGATGTCCGGATGTAAATTTGCGAGTGAAGTGCTAGCTCGTCTGACCGACCCTGGCTTCATCCCCGATAGCTTGGGATAGTATGATCAGACCTTCTCCAGAATCGCCTCTAGAGGTTCCAAGAAGTATGATGAGAGAGGCCCCGAAACCCCCTAGACTGTGAGAAGTCTTTACTGACAGACCCTGAAATTCCTGCCCTGTTCTTCGATAGACTCCGGAAACATGGTGAGACCGGCCCCGATATCACCTTTCTGGACTCTGAAAACTATGATCCTAGCGGCACCATTGTCGCCTTCGAAGATTCCAAAAAGTATGATCTGACCAACTCCGGAATCCCGCCACAGGTTTGAAAAAGTATGCTCAGACCCGGAATCACCTATATGGGTTCCAAAAAGGATCATCAGAAAGGCTCGCAATCTTCCGATGGACTCAAAAAGTATAATCTGTCTGACCCCGAAACAGCTTCATGGATCCCCGAAAGTATGGTTAGATCGACCCCGGACACTTCTCCATAGGTTCCAGAAATCATGATCAGAGCGACCACGGAATCCCCAGTTAGACTCGAAATAGGATGGTCTGACTTGGCTCGAAATACCCCCGTAGACTCCCAATAGTATGGTCTGACCGACCCCGAACCGCCTCAGTGGGTTCCGAAAAATATGATCAGACCAATCTCCGGATCACCTCCATGGGCTCTAGAAACTGTGATAAGACCGGCCCGGATTCCCCTCCGAGGGTTATATGAAGTTCGATCGGGCTCGCCCTGGAATAACCCCCATGGGCTTGAAAAAGTTTCATCGGAGCAACTCCGGAATCGTCCCTCAGGTCTCAAAAAGTATGATCATGGAGGCCCCGGAACCGGCTCATCAACTCAAAGAAGTATGATATGACCGACCTCGAAATCTCCGCCCCGTAAACCCATGGAATCCAAAGATATGGTGAACCCGACCATGAAATCACCTTCACGTACTCTGGAAACCATAACCCGACTGACCTCGGAATCACCCCCAAAAGTTTGGAAAAGTATGGATCAGACCTGAATCACTCCTCTAGGTATCAAAAAATATGATCAGAGAGGCCCAGAGGCTCTCTCCCCATGGACTCAAAAAAGTCTCATCTGGCCGACGCCGAAAAACTCCCATGATTACCGAAAGTATGATCGAACCCACCCCAAAATCGCCTCCATGAGTTTGGAAAAGTATGATCGGAGCTCACCCCGGAATCATTTCCATAGGTTCCTAAGAGAATGATCAAACAGGCCTGGAGATTCTCTCCCCGTGGACTCAAAAAAGCATTATCTGACCGACCCCGAAGAACCCCCATGATTCCCCAGAAAGTGTAAAGTGTAATCAGACCTACCCCGGAATCGAGTCCGCAGGTTCCAAAAGTATGATTATGAAGTACCCAGGATCGCTAAATGGTCTCAAAAGAATATGACCGACCTTTAAATACCCGCTCTGTACTTCCATGGACTTCTTGAATTTTGGTCAGAGCGACCTGGAATCATCTCCATGAGCCCACAGAGTATGATCAGGCCGCCCTTGAAACGCCTCCATCGGTTCCAGGAAGTGTTATCGGTCTGACCCCGGAATCGCCCCATAGACTCCAGAAAGCATGATCAGACCGAGCCCGAGATCGCCCTATACGCTCGATAGAGTATGGCCTGGTGTCCTGGGCTTATGTCCTTCCCAGGATCCTCTTTTACAACGTGAAAAAGGAACTGATCAATCGCTCAGGCGATCATCGGGCGCAAACACACGAATGTGTGGGCAAACGATTGGAAAACATCCATCACTTTCATGAAAAGCGCTCCGGAAAACTTGAAAGGGACCTTTGGGATCCGGTCTGCATAGCCTATGTTCTTCCCAGGTGGCTCCCCGACAACGTGGAAAAAGCATTTCTCCCATAGATATCACCGCCAGAGAGTCTATAGAGGACAAACAAACAAACAAACAAACAAACAAACATACAAACATACCCTGGATTTTTATATATATAGATTTTCAAACAGCAGAACTCAGGATTTCCATGAGCGAGCCCCGCACACCAGGACCAGAACTGAAGGCATTCATACGGGAAGTCCCAGGAGACGAATCAAGAGGGATATCCGGACATCCAGTGACGATGAATCACAATGGATTGAATGCTACTCAGTCGAGTGTGGTAAACGCCACAACACCTCATCCAATCATCTTCCTGGAGGAGGGCACACAGATGCCTCCAACAATTACATTCAAGAGTATTGAGTGCTATGAGTTTTCGAAGTTTTTTGTGTGCCAAACATCAACCGGTGACTGCATTTTGTCCAAGGTGGACCTTAGCAAGCAGGCGACGGTTGAGGTGCGGAGGTTGTTACAACCAGCGAGCAGTTTTCAAAAACAGGAAAGATTATACCTGGCAAAGCTTTGTCGCTCTGATCTCTATGCAACACCGGACGGCAACTCTTGAAACAAAGCCCAATGTGAGAAAAGTTTGCAAATGTTTACATTTTAATAAAGGTCGTGCATTACGTTTGTTGTGAACCTCCGACTTCTTCCTCAGAATTGGTCTCAACAGTTCTTTGATAAGGGTTGTTTGGATTGGTTATTCTTTCACAGTCACTTCTGGTGGGACTGAACTTGTGGAGAAGAAAGGCATTCAGTGCCACGCTTGTGACAGTTGATAGAAAGAATATGATTGCAACGATCTCAAATGTTTTCGAGTCTTTGTGTGGCGCAGGTTTCACAGTTGACGTGATCGGTTTTGGCGTAGAGGTTGGGCGACTCGTCGTCGTTGTTGCAGATCGATGACGTTTGAAGTCGTCGTAGATCGCGGAGCCACCTGTGACCTTGCCGTCTGGTGAGATGCACGCAGTCTCTTCATCAGCAACAGCACGGCACTTGGACTCATCCTGCATGCACATGCAGGGGAAGTAGTTTTTGTTCACTTCACTGATTGTGCAGCTGACTTTTGCCTTTTGGCAATCTGGATCACAGTCACTGTACATGAATCCATTCTCTTGAAGTGAAAGGGCGAACAAGCAGCAGCAAATGGCGATGAAAAACATTTTCAATCTGTGCTCTGTGAGAGCTGCTGGTTTAATGAGGAAAAACACAACCGACAACTCCTTGGCTAGATTGCAGCCGGAAAGACCTTGGAATAGTTGTCGTTTCTCAAATGGAGAGTTGCCGATAGCGGATGCCTGACTCATGATGCCCTTCGCGAAACCAGTTGGTTTCAAGTAGAGAGAAGGAAGCTGGTTTGACTAAAACCTGTGACCGTGAATGTTCAAAATCAGCATCACCTTGTAAAGAGTCGGGTTTCACCGGGGATTGCGATGTTGGTGCGTGACAGAGATAGAGAGACATGAATAGAATGATTGACGGAGAGAATCAGACATTGAGGAGAAGCTGGTTTCAACAGCTAATTCACATTGGGAGTAACCAGGTATTGCTGAGCCTTGAGGAACATCGTGGAATTCAAAATCTTGGTCAGCGCGTCTGCTTTTTGGGAAGCTGAAGGGCAATGGACAATATCAATAGTGCCTTCTTTGTAAAGATCCCTAGCGTACCTGAATCTCACATCAATGTGCTTTGTCCTTTTGTGGAAAATTTCATCATTCACGATCAGATTGATCGTGCTCATGTTGTCAATATGAACTACTGGTTTCTGATCAATTCCGAGCTGCTTGAGGAAGCGGATTGTCCACATGACATGCTTCAATGTTTCCACACACGCAACCATTTCGGCTTCGGTGGATGACCGTGCCACAATCTTTTGCCGCGAGGCCGACCAGTAGATGGGTGCACCTCCAAAACCGAGGACAAGAGTTCCTGTCATGCTCTTGCGGGTGCTGGTGCAGTTTGCCCAGTCAGCATCGGAGTAGTATTGAAATTCAGAACCTTTTTCATGTCGGTACAGCAGGCCGTACTTGGCAGTACCGTTAAGGTACAGGAGAACTCGAATTGCAGCGTCCCACAGTTTCTTCGTAGGCTTGTCTAAATACCTTGATAGAAACGAAATCGCAAACGACACGTCCGGCCTTGTAGCCATGCCGATGAAGAGGAGAGAGCCAATCAGCTGGCGGTATGACGTGGTGTCAACTGGCTCAGATGAGTCTTCAGTTAGACACTCCTTCGTGATTGGGACTTTCGCTGGTCTGGAATTTTTCAATCCAAACTTATTGACGAGTTCATTTACGTAGTGCTCTTGGGAAAGGAATATACTGTAATCAGGGTTTATAGTTATGGCTATACCTAAGAATAAGTCAGCTTTCTTAGAGGTTATTTGAAGATCTTTACCTAGTTCGGCAAGAAACTCTAAAATGGTGTCTTCTGACTCACCAATTACCAGCCCATCATCGACATACAAAGCGATGTACAATTTCTTACCACCTTTGTGGATGAAAACACAGGGTTCCTGGTCACAAGAAGAGAATTTGAGTTTTGTCAGGATGCCTTGAATTTGAGTGAACCAGCAACGGTTCGACTGTTTCAGTCCATAGACACTGCGAAGAAGTCGAAGTGTCCCTCTCTTCCTACCACCACATCCCTCAGGGTAATGGGTATACAGCTGCTCATCGAGCTTCCCATAGAGGAAGGCTGTCTTAACGTCAAACTGGTACACATGTAACTTGAATTGGGCGGCAATGTTCAATAGCATTCTGCATGAGTCATACCTAGATACAGGAGCGAAGATGTCGAAGTAGTCCCGTTGATATTCTTGGGAATACCCTTGCATGCAGAGTCTTGCTTTCCACCTGCAAACTTGACCGTCAGCATTCCGTTTGCGGCGGGAAACCCACTTGTTGCCGATTACACGATGTCCAGGAGGGAGTTCTTCGGGAGTCCAGACTTTCATTGATTCCAGGGAGTCCATCTCCTCTTGCATTGCAGCAAGCCATTTCACACAGTCAGCAGATTCCAGTGCCTCCCTGTAGCTTTTGGGATCGTCGGAATATTCAGAATCAACTTGGTATGCAGACACCTGTCGGGAGGCTTCAATGTTGATCTGTTTCGGAGAACCATGCCGGTTCTGGTTTGTCGGATGTCGTCGTTTTTCTTGCGGCCACTTGTAGACGGTTGTCGCTGTTGTGGAGAATCTTCTGGAGGCTCTGCTTCCATCATGGTACCTGCTTCAGCGGTATGGCTGGTACCGGCGTCTTCTGTAGATTCACTACCACTCTCCTCTTCGGGTTTTTCTGGAGTTGCAGCGTCCGTCGGTTGTTCACTAGTTTGTTCCGTGTCGTTGTTCGCGGGTTCGCTTTCTTGCTCTGTGTTGGGAAAAACGTTTGGTTTCGGAAATACGACATCCTTTGAGCTTTTCACTATGCGCGTCCCGGGGATCCAAACCCGACAGCCTGTGACTGGGTTCAGAGTCTCGACGAATCTCCCGGGATTGCTCTTCGCTGAGAGTTTGTTCGCCGCATTGTTGTCATACATGTAGCAGAGCGTGCCGAACGGGTGGAGCATGCCAAGGTTGGGCCTTTTCTTGTGCATGATCTCGTAGGCTGATATCTGCAAGGTTTTGTGAATAGTTACTGCATTGAGTGCTTGAGTGCAATAGTTCAGACACTCATCCCAAAGGCCGAATGGGAGACCAGTAGCATTGAGAAGGGTCCTGACGAGGGAGTTCAGCGTGCGTTGAGTTCTTTCACTGATCCCGTTTTGCTGTGGTCTGTAGGCTGTACTCTTGGTGAATTCGGCTCCAATGCTTTCAAGGAAGTCGCGAACTTCAGCATTGTCGAACTCGAGTCCACCGTCAGTGTGGAGCCGTTTGATGTTCGTTGCCGTTAGGTTGTGGTACCACTTAGCATACATTTTGATGCATTCTGCAGTTTGATCCTTGCTCTGGAGGAGATACACCTTTCTGTATTTTGAGAACTCATCTGTGAGGGAAAGGTAGTATCGGGAGTTCCTGTAGGATTTAACACCGATGTCAACTAGATCGCCGTGAATAGTACCGGTAAATTTGGCGACTGCATTCGGTGACCTGGAAACGTTTTTGTTTCTGGTTTGCTTGCCGCGAATACAAGCAGTGCATGAAGTGAAGTCATTAAGGTATTCGATTTGCATTTGTTTGAGGATCCCTTTTACCTTATCGATGCCAACATGGGCAAGAGCTTCATGCGCTTCCCGAAGGGAGATTGGGGGTTTTGTTGCTGTGGCCTGCAATGCAACTGCTTGGTCAGCAGGCAGGACTTGGAGGACATAGAGTCCTTGCTTGATTGGTGCACACAGATCAACACCATCCTTCTTGAGGGTGATTGCATGGGGAAGAATGCTAATTTCGAAGTTGTCGCTAGCTAGCTTGCTGAGGGATAGAAGGCGTTTCCCCATGCTCGGGACAAACAGCGTATTGTGGAGAGTGATGTTAGATCGTCCGCTGCCATTGAGAACCGTGATTTCAACAGTACCTGAACCCTTGATTTGAAGTGTCCGGGCACCGCCTAGCCTCAGGTTCCGGATGTTCTCTTCGGCTTTGTACGAGCTGAACAGCTGGCGGTCATCGACAATGTGGTTGGTACAGGCAGAGTCGAGGATCCATTCCTGAGGGTCTCCAAAGCATCTTGGTTCTAGATCCCAAGATTCATCACTCAGAGTTGCATAGCACTCAGTGACGTGAGCTGAGGGGGAAGAATTTTTCTTCGCATTTCGCTTAGCGAAACAGTTCTTAACGTTATGTCCCGGCTTCTTGCAGTAGGTGCAAGAGATCGTAGTTTGACTTGTGCTCCTCATGGTGCGTGAAGTTGCCTGATGTGACATATTCTTGGAAGTCGAAGCTTGTTGAGTTTCGGACTGCTGCGATGTTTTCCGGTTGAATGATTTCTGCCACTTGTTGTATCGTTTGTTGGTCCTGGAAATCATTGCGACGGGAGCCTCAGGGTGTTCAGACTCCCTCCGGGCAGCTTCTGATAGGATCAAAGTGATTAGTGCGCTAAAGGTTTGGTCCTTCTCATCTTTGGGCAACCAAAGAACCTTGATCCAGGTCCATGATGATGGAAGTTTGTTGATTAGTGCAATGCACACAATGTCTTCAGGGAAGTTAGCTTTCGATTCCTCAAGGGCGTATTTCAGCCGCTTGAACATGTTGATGTTCTCGAGTATAGTTTTGTCATTTCGGTAGACCCAATTCATGAAGTTACATACCGCTGTAAACTTTTGGGCCGGAGTAGACTTGGAGTAGTTTTCTTGGAGTTTCTTCCAGATGAGGGAGGCCGGGATGACATCCAGATTTCCATAGAAGAGGTTGAGTAGAATGTTTTGATGGATCGAATTAAGGAGAACATACCTTGCAGCTACGTTGCCTTTGTTGTACTTGGCTTGTTGTTTCTTTGCTGCATCAGTAGTCCCTTTGTCTCCAGTCAGAGTCCCAGTTGTGACTTCCCAAGCATATGGGATGGTCTGGAGGCTCAGGGAATCAGTGATTTCCACGAGAGGTAGTTCGATCCGTCTTCTTGAAGTATGGCAGTAACAACCCGGCTTTTCATGTCGGTGAGGTTTGGTGGCTCGAGAATATCATCCTTGCACGGAGTGTCTCCACTAGATCCACCACCTCCAGGAGTACCACCACCACCAGGGGTGTCACTTCCACCAGGAGCACCGCCACCACCAGGAGCACCGCCGCCACCTGCAGGCGGATCCTGGAGGCCCCCAGCGGTGGCAACCAGTGCGAGGGACTCAGTTGTTGAGGGGTCCATGGTTGGAGGTTGGTAGGGTCGGTAGGATCTTCGGAAGTTGAATCGGCTCGGATGATTGGAGTGAAGATGACAGTACACCAGAAGTCCTTCGTGCTACGATAACGTATGTTGGAAATACTAGGCTCAGTCAGCTCTCAAGCGTACTGCTGCTGCACTGGTTTCACTCTAGACGTTTTCACGGAATAGAGGCGAGCGAGGTACAAGTCGGAAAAGACGCACACAAGTGCTCTATTCAGATACGTTTATATAGTTTGGTGAACACGGAACTATGAGAGGGAAAAAGTAACTATTCTAGTCGACGGTAACCAGGTCAGACGAAGACCGGGTTTCAAACAGCGCGCGAAGTGTTAACGCTGGATGTTACCAGACTACGGTACAGGAAGTAGAACAGTGAATACGGGGTTGGGAAACAGTTGACTGGAACGAATATCTAAAATATTCTAACAGAGATCACCGCCACGGGTTCGTTTGATCGGGTGAAAGCCAAGCCGCCGGTGTTTCGCGGAACTTCAGACAAATTGACTCCAGAGACGTGGCTTTCTCAGTTCGAGCACTTTGTCCAAGGTCGCGATCCTTTCGACGTTCGGATGATTTCTATGCACCTGCACTTATGTGTTCTAAGACCTAATTTATCGGTGACCGACTTTCATCTATGAACATCTGGTTGCGAAGTGATGGGGGTGCACTCCTCACACTGCGTTTGTTTAAGTGTCGCATGTCGCTTGTTTGTTGCCACCCGTGTCCGATGCCAGAGCTTTGTCTCAAACGAGATGCTGAGTGCCGACAGCTCTATCCAATTCCCAGCACGGGTTGAGTCATCATCCTCTGCTTGGGATCATCATTGTCGACATCTCCTACGAAATAAACCTCTTTTTGTCTGCACTCCACATACCGTTGCACTTATCGAGGTCCGAAACTGAGGTTGCGTCCTCTGGAGAGAGTATAAAAGCAGCGATCTGTCGCTGAGGAAATCATTCGGCTGGTTATGCCCGGTGAGTCTGGAGTACGTCGCCGATCTGGAGCCAACTCGACAACAAGGAACCGTGGAGTCGCCGAACCGCAGCTGCTGGGTGCTGGTCAACGAAGCCTTCCGCCTGAGATTCCACGAGTTCTCCATCCGAGGGTATCCAGCAGATCATCTGACCTGTCGGTCGTCGCTGATACTGTTCCAAGATCGCTACCATCACGAGCAGCAAAGTTGCGTGCCATCGAAGCCATTAGAAGCCTTCGATCAATTCGTGGAGCTACACATTCTGGACGAATTTCTTCGGGAGGAACTAGGCGTCCAGCCGAATCAGTCACCGATCACCCCTCCACCTCAGGGGCCCGCACAAGTTCCAGATCCGGTTCCAGCACATCCACCGGCAGTAATTCTCCCGTTTCCCGAGCTCACCGTGCGGACGACAGACTCCAAGCCGTCGAACTCGAAGGTGAGAGCGCTCAAGCTCAGGCGGCTGGAGAAAGCCGTGGAGCTGACGTATCCGCGAGCTCGTCCATCGAAGTCTCTCCGGTCCCAATCAATCCTGGAAGGACAATCAGAGATGGAGCGAACCGCCCAGCCTTGGAGTTCGATTTTACTCTGCTGAATCAGCACAGTATTGTGATCTTGGTCCCAGTGCTTTGTGGGTCGCTCGACCCCAACTTGGCCCAGTTCTGTGGCGAAAGTTTCCGGGGTGAGCATTGCACTGGACATTTTGATTTCTGTTGTCGTTTACTTTGTTGATCTCTTCTTTCAATTTTTTGTTTCAATGCGTTTATTTACCAATATTTTGGTGTGTTTCTCCTAAATTATTTCCTATGGGCTACCAGGTGAACTCAGACGCCCTTTTGCACTTGGATAGATGATATATTTCACAATACTCGCCGCAAAGCGTACACATACAATCTTTGTTCGGTTCGTGGTTTCGTCCTCGATTACATATCCTGAAGTGAAATCCATGGGTGGCCGCTCTTGTGACACGATGGCGGTTCTTACGCTGAGGTCCTGACCATGAGCGATCCTTCATCGCGGAGGTTTCGAGGAAATCCGGATCAATATCACACATCTTATCCAGCCACGCTTCTAGGTACTCCGCGAAGGTTGATGTGATCGGTAGATCGTGCCGAGCTCTCAACTCCTCTGTGAGTAGTGGGGTGTCCGCGAGCCAGTATGCTAGTCTATTTCTCGTCGAGCGATGTAGTCCAAGGGTCAGTTTGAGATACGTCGCCTTGAGCTTGTCGAGCTGTTCGAAGTGCAGACCGCTCATGCTGTTCCACAGAAGTTCAATTCCGTAAGAGGCAGCCGGAGCGATCTTCATGCTGAAGAGCGTCAACGCTGTGTCCATTGACAGACCCTGGGGAGTCGGGATGGAGCCGAAGGCCTGACGAGCCTTCCTGATCCTTCCTCTCAGATGCTCGGAGATGGCGAGGCCTTTACTGCCGAGGCAGATTCCCAGGTATTCGAACCGTTTCACCTTCTCGATTTGCTCCCCAGCGAGCCAGAGAATGTCGGCGCTCGGGGTCGGACCCCCGGTTCCGAACTTCAGGAATTTCGTCTTTCCAGTGTTGATGACTAGACCGTTTTGAGTCGAGAATTCTTCGAGTGTTCGCAGTGCTCGCTTGAGATACATTCGCGATGACGAGTACAGAACCAGATCATCCGCGTAGCAGATTGTGTGAACGAGGTCGTGTTCTCTTTTGATCATCTCCGGTAGGTCGCCTATCAGGACCGAAAATAACTGTGGGCTCAGGTTGTCGCCTTGGGCGACACCACTGGTCTGCCAAATGGGACTGAGTTCTACAACTCCATCTTCGAGCAACACCCTTCCGGCCTGTAACATGTCGAAGAGAAGCCGCAGCAACCTTCCCTGCACACCAGCTTTTGAAAGCTTCTCCAGGATGATTGCTCTCGAAGCCAGATCGAACGCAGCTCTGAAGTCTACAAAGACTGCATACAAGGGCTGGTTCTTTCTCTTACGTGCAAGGGCGACCTTTTCTAGAAGTTCTCGGCAGGCGCTGATGGTGGATTTACCCGCTCTGAAGCCGTGTTGTTCCGGCGGTATGACGTCCCGGTGGTTCAGGTAGCGCTCTAGTCTACGGTTAACCAGAGTTGATAACAACTTGCTCAGCACGTTCCGTTTAGCTATTCCCCGCCAAGATGTGGGGTCCTGGGGGCAACCCTTGCCCTTCGGAATGACTGCGAGAAGACATTCCCTCCAGGCCTGTGGCACTTTGCCTTGGTCGAGGCATGCGTTCAGCAAAGCCGTTATCTGCGGAATGAGGGCACCGACTTGCTTCAAGTGTTCGTTGAGAATACTGTCGGGTCCGGGTGCTTTCCCATTGGGAAGTTTCGCTATAGTATCGACAACCTCTGCCACGGTCCAGGGAGCATCAAGTAGTTCCGCTTCCGCCGAGTCGATCTCGTCCCGTGCCAATGCCGTCTCCGGGAGCTCTTTCGGCGTGGTATCGATGCGCCCGTACATTTCTGTGAAGTGTTCAGTGAGTCTCAACGAGGGGATCGGGCAGCTGACGGGGGCAGTGCCTTTTCTCAACCATCGGTAGGGTTTTTCCCTCGCCTCTTCTATCAGTCTCGTTTCTCTTAGCATGTCATAGGTTCTCTTCTTGTCCCGCAACATCGCTATGTGTTCTAAGACCTAATTTATCGGTGACCGACTTTCATCTATGAACATCTGGTTGCGAAGTGATGGGGGTGCACTCCTCACACTGCGTTTGTTTAAGTGTCGCATGTCGCTTGTTTGTTGCCACCCGTGTCCGATGCCAGAGCTTTGTCTCAAACGAGATGCTGAGTGCCGACAGCTCTATCCAATTCCCAGCACGGGTTGAGTCATCATCCTCTGCTTGGGATCATCATTGTCGACATCTCCTACGAAATAAACCTCTTTTTGTCTGCACTCCACATACCGTTGCACTTATCGAGGTCCGAAACTGAGGTTGCGTCCTCTGGAGAGAGTATAAAAGCAGCGATCTGTCGCTGAGGAAATCATTCGGCTGGTTATGCCCGGTGAGTCTGGAGTACGTCGCCGATCTGGAGCCAACTCGACAACAAGGAACCGTGGAGTCGCCGAACCGCAGCTGCTGGGTGCTGGTCAACGAAGCCTTCCGCCTGAGATTCCACGAGTTCTCCATCCGAGGGTATCCAGCAGATCATCTGACCTGTCGGTCGTCGCTGATACTGTTCCAAGATCGCTACCATCACGAGCAGCAAAGTTGCGTGCCATCGAAGCCATTAGAAGCCTTCGATCAATTCGTGGAGCTACACATTCTGGACGAATTTCTTCGGGAGGAACTAGGCGTCCAGCCGAATCAGTCACCGATCACCCCTCCACCTCAGGGGCCCGCACAAGTTCCAGATCCGGTTCCAGCACATCCACCGGCAGTAATTCTCCCGTTTCCCGAGCTCACCGTGCGGACGACAGACTCCAAGCCGTCGAACTCGAAGGTGAGAGCGCTCAAGCTCAGGCGGCTGGAGAAAGCCGTGGAGCTGACGTATCCGCGAGCTCGTCCATCGAAGTCTCTCCGGTCCCAATCAATCCTGGAAGAACAATCAGAGATGGAGCGAACCGCCCAGCCTTGGAGTTCGATTTTACTCTGCTGAATCAGCACAGTATTGTGATCTTGGTCCCAGTGCTTTGTGGGTCGCTCGACCCCAACTTGGCCCAGTTCTGTGGCGAAAGTTTCCGGGGTGAGCATTGCACTGGACATTTTGATTTCTGTTGTCGTTTACTTTGTTGATCTCTTCTTTCAATTTTGGAGATCCATTTCCTTTTTAGTGGTGCCCCCAGGGTTGATCACCCTCAAGAACTTTTGCACTGGGAGCGACCCATACATTTGCGCGGATTTCGACCGGACTCAGAAGGATCTCCTTCTGCAATTGGCCAGAGACGAGACGCCAATACTCATCGATCCGAAAGTGGATCTTCGCGAGGTGATGCCCAGCCATCCCTGGGCCAACACGGATCGCCGAGTCGTCGCAGCGTTCGGGGTTCTCAAACTGACCAAATTCAAGTAGCACGTGCACCGCCACCATCACCGGAGGGTGAAGTCCCGCCGGCACAACTCCCGGCCGAAGTACCCCTTCGGTTTCTCGAGCAAGCACGAGAGCAGCTGCGTCAAGAAGCACGTAATCAAGACGCCTTCAGAATGAAGTGCATCATCTGGATCTTCATCCTGATTTTGGTGTCGGGCCTGTCCGGAGGCGTCCTGTACCGCTGGCTCAACAGTGAGTATGAGGGTCTTATTGTTTTCGTTATACAATTGTTTCGACTTCTTTATGGTTTAACATCGTTCATCATTCGTTGGATCAGACGCAGAATCCAGAGTCAGTGAGCCTACACCTGTCTGCCCGGCCCAAATCGTCGAATCAACGACTCAGGCAATGGAGCCACCCACCGAAGAGCCGACCACACCGCCACCCACGACTACAACGACTGCGATCGGTCCGAGACGGCCGTTTCACCCTGAGTCAGCGGCGGCGCTCATTTGGTCGAATGAGTTTCGCATTTTCAACTTCGTCGATCTCGACTGTGAGATCGGCTCCAAGATTGTCGTCTGCCGTCTGAGCTCTGAGCGCGTGTGTATCATGCGCAATCTCGGCATGCCGTCCAACATCATATTTCTGAAGGCATTTCCTGCCACTGACTATGCAGTTACCATACACATTCTGGGTTCACGAGAATTCTATCGTTGCGCTCGTATGTTCAAGTGGTACGTTTCGTTTGAATAATATCTCTTAGTGAGTCATTCTAGTTCATACTTATACAGCTTAAAAATCCCAAATATTAAACCTAGGTATGTCTTAACTACACACATTTTCTCATAGGTATTTTCTTTTGTTAGGTATAGTGCGATGACTGTTTACTTTGGTACATCTTATCCTGTTACATGTAGCCTTTAACATACAGTTTAGGTAGAATCATCAAATAAAGGAACATTCGGCCCCCAATCTCCTGGTTTCTCATTCCTTGGGTTGTGAGAGTACATTAGAAACAAATGAACGAGTCTCTCAACCCATGCTGCACGCCTGCACCTGACGGACGCATCCGCAGTCCTGTCTGAGCAGACCAAATATTTAATCGACTGAATCTCAGTTTGGGCTGCGAAGGTGGGGGAATACTGCTTCCCCCCTGTTACTCTCGGATCTCTTTCCGTGAGTTCGAGGTTGAGGGGTTAATTTGCCTTCCCCCTCGAGGAAACAAAAACGTGCAACGCAGTTCACATCCTCACAGTCCTCTGCAGTGCATCATCGCATTCACACTCATCAATCTTGCGTCCTCAACTCTCTGTGTCTGTTCCCCCCGCTGTGTCTTCAACTTCACTGATCATGGATAGCTACTTGCGAAGAGTGAGCAATGCAATCCAGGAGGATTACCAAGTTTGGCTCACCAAGAATGGAATCACGCCCTTCCTGCCGTCACCTATCCTGTGTTTCTGTGAGAATATTTTCTGTGAAGAAGATTCACCTTTTCACCACTATGAGCTGGGGACATTGTTAAGTCATAGTCCTGAGTATCGTATTTTGGATTTCAACCACCTGGACGCAAGGCCCAGGACTGGTCCCCTCGACATTTTCCTCGCCCTAAGGATCCCCAAGGTGAATCAAGTTAACTGGATCATTGACCCTCATCGCTCGGATCAAATTGATCAACGGGTCCGAGAGTGCTTAGAAGAGGGCTTCAATGAAGCCATGGATCTCGAGGAATATCGAAAGCGCAACGAGCAAACACTTGACATGTTCAAATGCGTCTGGCATAACCACATAAGGACACGGCAGGGCGCATACCTCATGCCCGATGAGACCACAGTTAGGGCCCAATGGGAGCAAGTCAGCCACCACACACGACGAGTCATCTTCAGTTCAGCGCGCGGTCAGATCCGTGAGGCAGTCACGGACTATGCCATTGAATATGTTCGTCAACGCATTCCTGCCACCTTAATTTCCTGTTATGGGAAACCAAAACGCTTCGACCTTCATGTGAAGGCCTATCTCCTGACCACTGTCACTCACGCTGGGTTCTACTGGAACGATCAGGACGAGTTGTTCCGTCCTGAATCTGAAGTGGCAAGAGATCGAGTCATCTGGGACGATACCCCCGATGACCTGAAGTGCATAGATGACGAGGACTTAGAGGAGTTTCCCGATTTCTAGATTTATTGTAGTGTATATGTATGTGTGAGTTAATATAGTGAGTCATGCCCTTATCGTCGTCTTCTTATTGATTATTCATGCCTTCATTTCTTAGTTCCTCAGTTATGTCCTCAACCGTTGGTTGATACGGAGCATCCGGATCCATCATTCTTTCATATCTGTTTATATGATTTTGACGTTTAACCATCACTTTAATTATGACGCTTATCATATACATGAGTGATAGAGTTGATTGGCAGGCAATTGATATTATGTAGGGCAGGCAACTGCACTTTTGGTCAGTAGGCGATGGACTGGGCGGAGCCGGTGTCGGCAAGTGTTCTTTGTAGTCAAGCCAGATGGTGGAGCCACCGACGGTGGGTCCGTTTTCTCGAATGCATGCCATTGTGTTACTGGCTGACTGCTCACATGCCACCTCAGACTCCATACAATCCACGTCAAAACCTGTTCTAGAATTACCCTCCATCAAACATGGTGTATGTCTCTCTCGACACTCAATCGCACAAACGTGTTCATAACTGAAGAATCCATCAGCATGTGTCGGGATGACCCAGAGTATGGCCATGATTTGCAGCGTCAGTCTTCCTCCTGGCATGGTGAAGCGCCGTCAGTCCTGTCAACTTAAGGAGCTCCTGCAATCTAGCGCCTGTTATGCTTTTCGCCAAAATGTCGGCTTTCTGGAGGGTGGTATTTACGTATTTTAAATCTATCTCCCCCTTTTGGTAATGATCTCTGATCATCATTTCGGAGAGAGCAATATGCTTGCTTCTTCTGTGAAACGCACTATTTTTGATTAGTCTGATAGCCGATATTGTGGGAACGCACTTTCTGTTAGTTCTAGCTCCGGGGCCTCAGAATAGCTCTAGCTTTCAGAACAGCGCGCCATCACCGTATGGCGAGAGTAGAGAGGGTAGATACACAAAACGTGCAATGTCCAGAGAACTTGCACGACGTCACTTGCTCTACGACCAGCAGCAGTAACGGTTGCAACTGTGAATCCGCGTTGTCCCAGCAATAAATAGTTGTCAGTTCACGATCTTACAAAGTGGTGGAGATCAGTGGAGGAACCCCGCACCAGCATGCCGGTCCAGCATTCACCGAATACCAGTAAGCGTGCGAGGCGCGCCGCGGCGCGCCGCGCGAGGAAGTCCACGCCGAAGGGCCCTGCATCGCAAAGCGAGGACGAATCGCAGTTTACCGCTCCGATCGACCAAACGGAGGACCACCAGGATGCCGCCCTGGAAGATCCCGCCCGAGAAGATCCCGCAACCCACGATCCCGCAACCGATGATCTCGCACAACATAGCTCCAGCCACGGCGAACCCTTAGGCCTAACGACAGGACCATGCACGTCCACGCCGTCAGCACGCTCTAGCCCCGGAAATCAAGGCCACCCCGATCCAGCACAGGAGAGGAAGTATGAATTCCCAGCCACGGCAAGAGAACCGCCCACCACACGAGATTCGAATAAACCCACTTCAGTTCCGTACAATTCCCCCAGCGTAGGTCCCACCAACACCGACCCCGCTAACATGTCGATTCCAGAACTGCTCTCGCTCATGCTGAAAGTTCAGCTCCAACTCGCAGAAAAATCGCCAACCAACAAAGAGAAGAAGTTGGACTACCCACAGTTCAACGGCTCGACCACTTCCGACGCCGCCGCGTGGATTCGGAGTTTCAACCGGACGGCCGATTTCCTCGTAGAAAACGTGATCCTGCAACACGGAGCGCCCAGAGTATTGATAAGCGACCGAGGAAAGGTGTTCCTTTCAGAAACAGTCGATCACATCAACAGAAGATTCGGGACATCCCACAGGAAGACGAGCGCTTACCACCCGGCAACAAATGGCCTGGTCGAGAGATCCCATCGAACAATCGAAGACAGCCTCAGCAAATTCGTTAGCGAGAATAAGTCCGATTGGGACGACTTCATACCATTCATCGTCCACGCCTATAATACCGCCCCGCAAAAATCTACAAAATTCTCCCCGTTCTTTCTAGTTCACGGCCGAGAGGCAGCCTCGATCTTCGACACCCAACTGCCGACAACCCCAACACTAAAAACCGCTCAAGCAAACGACTACGCAGACCGGCTGCAGCGGCGGGTACACGAAGCGAGAGAACTAGCGAAGAACCTAGCGGACAGAGAGAAGGACATCAACAAAGCACAGTACGATCGCGGCCGAAGGACCACGAAATTCAAAGTCAACGACAGGGTCCTGCTCAGCGTACCTTATCGGAAAGTCGGACAATCCGATAAGTTACAGATGAAATTCTTCGGACCGTTCAAAATCATCGAGCAAGTTGGCCCGGAGACATTCCGAATACGGGCCGAACTCAACGCTACCCTGCCGGGACCGAGGTCGAAGGAACAGCTAGTACACTCGATACGGCTCAAGACTTTCATTCCGTCGGCGCCGCGAGACTCCGCGAACGAGCAGCGCATCGATCTAACAACCGCAGGTACCTCGAGCACTCAAGCAAAGAACGAAGTCAGCAACCGAAGCAGCGGACCGACACAGCAAGATGCGAACGCGCCGGCGCAACACCCTGAGAGACGATACCCCCGAAGGGTCCGAGCCCGACCGCAATATCTCGGCGAGGAGACGACGTAGTGCAGCAAGAACCGGGTCGGTTCTTCATTGGTAGAGGGCTTATGTGGGAACGCACTTTCTGTTAGTTCTAGCTCCGGGGCCTCAGAATAGCTCTAGCTTTCAGAACAGCGCGCCATCACCGTATGGCGAGAGTAGAGAGGGTAGATACACAAAACGTGCAATGTCCAGAGAACTTGCACGACGTCACTTGCTCTACGACCAGCAGCAGTAACGGTTGCAACTGTGAATCCGCGTTGTCCCAGCAATAAATAGTTGTCAGTTCACGATCTTACAATATGTTATCTATCAAGAGAGTATGTTTCTCGTTTATTCCTAGCTCGCTCAAAAGCTTGGTTACCCAAATTGAGGAACGGAGGGCCTTGCTTGCTGCCAGGAACTCGGCCTCCGTTGAACTCTGAGCAACGGTAGTTTGTCGAGTTGAGTTCCAAGCTACATATTGCTCCTCCTTGTCTCAGAAGTATTGCTCCCGATACTGATTTTCGGGTTTGGATGTCGGCCGCATGATCCGCATCCGAGTATACTTCTGTGGGACCAAGGTTTCCTGGTCTGAACGTGATTCCGTGGGAGGCTGTGCCAGCAACGTATTTTAATACTCTGAGGGCTTCATTCCAACGCCGCTCAGTAGGTCTGCTTGAGAATTTGGCAAGATAATTCACCGTGAATGCAATGTCAAACCGGGTGATTGTTGCCACACACATGAGAGCACCTATAAGTGCGGGGTAAGGTCTGTCAGGACATGGGAGTGAGTCATCTTCATCATAAATCGTTTTGTCGGAAGGTGATGCCGCCGTTTTATGGTTTTGCATCTCAAATCGTTCCACAATTTCCATAGCATATTGAGCTTGGTTAATGTGGATTGTCCCGTCTGGTTCATGATGAATCTCTATACCAAGATAGTAAGAGAGCATCTGATGAGTAATCTCAAACTTGGCTGATAGAGTTTTGAGAAAGGTTTCAATCTGTGCCTGTTTGCTTGCCAGCAACATAAGATCGTCGACATAGACAAGGGCAATGAAACGATTTCCCTTTTCTCCACTTGTGAAAATACAAAGTTCAGTCTTCAAAGGTTTCAGTCCCATGTCACCCAGGATTTTAGCTAGAGTCCTATGAAACATTGCTGGGCTTTGTTTCAAGCCGTACAGAGCTTTCCTTAATAATAATACTTTGTTTCCGCTTAGCTTGAATCCCTTTGGAGGTTCCATGTATATCTCCTCTTCAAGCGGCGCGTATAGAAAGGCACTTGAGATATCGCATTGATGACACACCAATCCCTCCTCTGCAGCCAAGCTCAACATGAGCTTTGTGGATTCAGCTCTCGCCACTGGGGCGTAGATATTGTCAGGGGAAAAATCGAAAAATGGAGTTTGGGAAAAGCCCCTTATGACCAATCTTGCCCTGAATTGAACTTTAGTTGGATCAGAAGGATTTGTTTTTCTTTTGAACAACCAGCGGCATGAGATTGGCTTTCTGTCTTTTGGCAGTTCCGATGGCTCCCAAACCGCTAGCTTTTCCATGCTGGATAGCTCTGCAGCAATAGCCTCATTCCACTGCCTTGCCTCTGAACCGGAGACTGCTTCTTCGAAAGTCTCGGGTTCTTTCATGAGTTGTTTATCCGGTTTGGCCCCTCTCGTTCCTGAGGCTCTGTAGGCCTCACCATAATTGTCCGAAGACTCGGTTGAGTCAGGGGCCTCCCCCGGGGCCTCATTGGCCAAACGTTCATCAGTTTCAGTAAGATTGCTGTCAGCTTGAGGCTTCTTATGCTTCTTCTTATGAGTGAATCTCAGTCCTCGTTTTCTTCTCTTCTTTTTCTTTTTCTCATTTTCTGGTTTAGGAGTTGACTGAGTTGGCTCGTTCAGCGCATCATTCACTAGTGGTATCTTCTGGTTCGAGTTAGGGATTGGCTCGACGGGCGCATCAGTTGACTGAGGCCCGGCGTCAGATTCAGCCTGAGAGGCCTCTTCAGACGTCTTGAAGACATCCACTGCGCTGGACTTTCCGAATAGTTTTACTTTATCCTCGCTGTTGGGATTCTCGAGGAATTTTACATCTCGAGTTCTCACGACTTCGTTCGTTCTAGGTACGTAGATTCGATATCCTAAACCGCGTTCAGTCACTCCGACCAAAAATCCTCTTTCGCTTCGATCAGACAATTTATTCTTGGTTGTCTGAAGGATGATATAGCAGTCGGCACCGAATGGGAAAAGTTTACCGGAGTATGGTTTGAAACCATGGATCATCTCATATGCTGATTTTTGAGTATTCCTATTCAGAGTTACCATGTTGAGTATATCTGCTGAATAGTTGATGGCTTCTCCCCACATGAACTTAGGAAGTCCCGATTTTATGAGGATTGCTCTGGTGTAATTTAACAAAGTACGATGACCGCGTTCAGCAATCCCGCTCATTGCCGGCGTGTAGACGCATGAGGACGTCTGTTCTATACCTTTGCTATCGAATAACTCCTTAGTCTGGGCTGAATAAAACTCAGTTCCCTGATCGGACATGAAGCGTTTGAGTCTTTTGCCAGTCTGGGTCTCGAACCATTGGATGTAATGTCAAATACAGTCTGGAGTTGCATCCGTGGTTTTGAGAGTATAGATTTTTCGATACCTGGAGAACTTTTCTGTTAGCAACAGAAAGTATTTTGCTCCTCCTAACGAGGTCACTGATGTTGAGCAGAGATCAGCCGTAACAGTTCCGAGTTCTAATGCTCGACCCAGTTCTGGACGGCTTCTGTAGGAGATTCGAGTCTGTTTGGCTCTGATACAGACTTCGCATTGTTCGTAGTCGTCAGTGTATTGAATTCCCTCTAAATCGAGCAATCTCTTCAAGGTTTCTTTGTTGACATAAGCAAACAATTCATGCACGTATTTCAGACTGACTGGCTGATTCTTAGTCCAGTCTAGGTTTTCTGTCTGAGAGTTCTGCTTCTTACTCACAACGTCTTGTGAGGGTTGCGTTACTGCTTCCACCAAGCTTGGTTCATCGGAAATGATTGTCTGTGAATCACCATCAGACGAGCGTTGGTGGTTCTCATAATCCTCGAGATCAACACCGGCTTCGTCATTGAGGTTATCTGTCTCATCAGATTCGGGCGATTGATTTACGCTCCGTTCACCTCTTGGCGCCGCTTCATTTAGTTCATCAAGCATGTCGGAACCATCGTTTTCGACTTCATTCTCGGAATCAGATGGCTCATCAATGCTGTCTCGTTTAATCATCATTAGTTGACCAGGGTTGTTCCTCCATTGTGTGCACACTGTCAGTTTGTACAACCCCTGGGATCTAGGTGCGTAGACGCGTTCGTGGTCTTTTGCAATAGCAAGTCCACCTTTTTCTACAGCCACCTTGTAGCCTTCGTCTGCCAGTTTGCCGAGAGACAACAGATTCTTTCTCATACCGGTCACCAATAATACGTTGTACAGTGTCATCGACACAAAGTGGTTTCCCTGTCTGATGGTCAATGGGACGGTACCACAACCCTGAACCAGCAGTTTGTGGTCACTTCCCAGTTTGACCTCCCGGGTTTCAGACTGTAGCGATAGATTGCTGAACCATCTCTTGTCGTTCACGCAATGGTGACTGGCTCCGCTGTCACAAATCAAGTAAGGAGATTTGTGTCTGAACTCTGCACTGTGGCCCTGATACAGGCCGTATGCCCTGGGGTACGTTCTCAAAGTTCGAGGTTTGGTTTTACCACAACCGACTGAGTCCCCTGTCCCCAAAACCATAAGTGCTTCGGCTACGTGGAATTGAGGTCTGCCACCTCTTTGATTCCTTCCTCGATGGCCTCGTTGGCCTCTTCTAGGATATTGACCTCTCTGGGTCGTGGTACCAGTGCTACGACAATCTCTCATAAGATGTCCTTGTCTGCCACACTTGTAGCATGTGGGATTTTGCCTGGGGATTCTGAAAGGGTCGTCGTTGGAATCCACCTCTGCCTCTTTGATTCGAGCGAAATCCGCCTCGGTGGAATCTTCTGTTTCCACCAATTCTCATGCGAGAAAACAGGGCGACAGCACTATCATTTTGATTGTTTGAGTTTCGTCGATATGCTTCAGCATTGATAATGCTGCAAAGTGTTGAGAATTGTTGGTCATTATCTGATCGGTTTGCCCATGACATGCGGAACGATTGCCAAGATGTTGGTAGGGACTCAAGGAGCTTCGAACATAGCACTTCTCTTGGATAGAGCATAATTATCTCCTGAAGGAGTTGGGTGATACGTACGGCGACAGCCCATTAGGCCGAAAACTCATAGGAACGAAAACCTTTTGGAACGAAAACCCATTAGGCCGACCGTTCATAATACCGAAAACCCATTAGGCCCCTCAGAACAGAATCGCATCAGAAATCAGCGAAGCTTCTATGCTGGACTCGGATCCTTGCTGTCAAATTTTTGACGGGGAAACGTCCTTAAAATCGGATCGGGGGGTCGATCGATGGGAGGATGTCACGAAAAATGGTCAAGTTTAGGCGGGTATATCTTCTAGAAACCCGGACTCATAACCGAATTCGGCACGTATTATTGAAGTATAGTCCAAGCGAAAAACAGTGGCGGATCATACACGTTTACCGGACCGCGTGGACAAAATTTCGGACACGTTCTCCGGGCCCCTATAACTACTAGAAAATCGGTCGTACTTCGTTGTCAACAGAGATTGAGTAGGATTGAGATTATCCGAGGGGTGATAACGAAAATCGTTCAATTGTTGAACCTGTTTGTGCGTACCATGGTGGAACCGGTCGCCAGGAACGCGAAACGGCGATTGGCGAGGGCAGGAGCATGAGCAAGAGAGAATCCTAGAGAACGGCGGCAGAAAGACAGGCTGAGTCTCGTCTGCGACGTCGTGAGGCGTCTATGGAGAACGGGGCATCGAATTCACGAAGTTGGGACACATGGCGTTCTGTGACCAATTACCGTATTCACTCTAATAAGCGGACATTCTCTAATAAACGGGCACGCTCCAATAAGGGGGCACGCTCCAATAAGCGGGCACTCTCCAATAAGCGGGCACCTTCGGAAGCATTTGGAAGAATAAACGAGCACTCTCCAATTAACGGGCACCCTCTAATTACCGGGCACCCTATGATTAACGGACACGCTTTGTGCCGTGCACAGAAAACGCGCTTGAGCGCGGGAGCCCGTCGCGATTTTCCCGCGGCGCAAAATTTCCCGAAATTCCGACTTGGAACCCCGCCGACTCCAACTCTATGAGACAACGCTACACAGTATCGTGGATCAAAGCCACCACTTTCCAGTCGGTTTTCGACCATCGAATGGAGCAGCAAGCACAGAGTCGTACCTCCGCGTTTCGTAACAAATCCTACACTGCAGTTCCATGTTGTCATTCTCCCTAAATCGGTTTCAGTGCTTCAAATATCTCCTCTGCCCCGGGGAATCTTGGATCAAACTTGGATCGCTGAAATGCGAGCACGTTCCGGAGCATTTGAAAAAATTAGCGGGCACTCTCCAATTAACGGGCACTCTCTGATAAGCGGGCACGTTGTAGAGGTATTGAAAAATTAACGGGCATGCCCGCTTATTAGAGTGGATACGGTTTTTCGAGGAAGTCTTTTTGGGGAACGAGTTTCGTCACAAATGTGATGCTTGTGATCGGCTCTGGTTGACAAAAGATTTGAAGACGTTAACTGTGCCTATGGCAAACTTCCTAGGGGTTCACTCTCCTGACGGAAATACGGCTGACTTCAGGGTATTCAGCAATTGTTTTAAAATTTTTCGTGGGAACAAAATACCAACCATGAGTAAGAGTAACACATCTACGTATCCGGAGAGACCATCAGGATTGCCAGAATTGGATCTGATAACCGAGCGACTGATATCACCACGATTGCTTTATATGCGAATTCGACGTCTGCGTTGGGTAGGAGCATACGGTATCGGTGGATCTCGCCAGCATGGTGAGATGTTTACCCCGGTCATTAGAAAATGATCAGACATTCAATGTCAACTTGAAAAAGAATATCATCCACAAATCATCCTATATCAGTAGATTCGTGGAAAACAAAAAGACCGTTGAGGTTTGGTTACGGTATCTGGTTAATCAGCCCCTCTACAAACTTTACAATATCAGGGTCGATTGGACCGTGTATGGACACGCGGTTGAGAAAAGTAATGTCACGGACGGTTGCGATGACAATATGGAATTTCTAAATACGAATCTTGCATCTGAATCGGAGCTGATAGACGCGAAACAGCACACGATGTTATTCAATGAAGATTTCTGTCTTGACATCGCTCCTGGACAAGACCGAAGGCCGGAGAGTTTGATATTCGACCAGTACGCAGAGGAGTTGGCATCAGGCGCGTATGAAGGAGTTTTTCTGGGAGGGGGCTGATTTTTTTCAACAAGGGGGTACCCTTGTGAAATTCTCAGAGAATCAGTTTCTTGATCGGAACTCTCAACTTAGATAGTATGAACTTAACAGGTCGTGGGGGAGGGGGGCTCACGCCCCGTCAGCCCACCCCCTGTATACGCGCCTGGTTGGAATTCCCCGCAAGATATCTTGGATGTGGTCGTGAAATATTGGATGGTGTCAGGTCTACGCCAGACACGGAATGTATGTCCGGAATCTGGAGGAGTGATAGGAGGGGAGTACCACCTCAACACGTGCTCTATATGGCAATGAAGATACTGCGTCTCCGTGTCCGTGATGGGATTCAAAACATGTTTCAATGTTCGAAAGGGACAGAATCCATCACCAGAGAAATGATTGAGGATCGTGAGTTCGTGGAACGTATGATCGACTTGAATCAGGCATTTCTGAGAGCCATTCCCAATTCGGTGACATCCCTTTGCGATGATGCGTCAACTCGGTAAACCCACGGTATTCCTGACGCTGAGTGACAATGAGACGCGGTGGCCTCGTTTGTTGCGAATACTGTATCGACTGTCTACCGTGTTCAAGAAGTTTGGTTCAGACATGGAGGAAAACCAGATTTTCCACAAGCTTGATGGATACAGACGTGCGCTTCTAGTGGGCGAAGACCCGGTGACTTGTGCCATTTATTTCTCGTTCAGGTTGTACTGACCACGCTCAAAACAAAAAAGTCCTACAATCCTTTGGAAAGCACCGTGTAGTGGATTATTTCGTGCGAATGAAGTGGCAGAACCGAGGTTCGCCACACGCTCATATTCTCTTAAGGCTTGAAAACGCTCCAACTGAGACATTGAGTGAGCACATGCCACGGACCGTTGAGTTGATCAATGACCTACGTAGCGTCAATAAGGCTGACCTTAAGGATCCCGAGATGATGAAAAATCATACTCATGTTCACACGTTCACTTGTACGAAGAGAGTGGAAGAAAAGTGTTGTTTCAATATCCCGTAATGGCCAGCTCGTAGCGCCGGAGTGTTGGTACCCTTGGGAAAATACGACAGGCGAATCAAACTGTACCAAGAACGAGTTGAGCATGTTCGTTCGAGGGTTGAAACGAAGCAGTATGATTCAATTGATTGATTCTTAGAAGATATACGATGTGACTACGACTCATACATGGACATGATCAGGTCCACATTGAAACGTCTGACCGTAATCGTCAAGAGAGACATGACACAAACACTCATCGATACTTTTCATCCCTGGATATTTTTCGTATCAAACTCTAAGACGGATCTGCAGATAATACTTGATCCGTTCTCATGTGCGGCCTACGTTGTCGACTATGTTAACAAGTCAGAGAGAGGGATGAGTAAGCTCCATCGAGAGCTTCTGAAAATTCAGGAGAAAAATCTTGAATGCGATCAAACACAACTCATGACAAGGGTCGGTATCAAAGTTCTTGACAGTGTGGAAATGTCCGCGCAGGAGGCGGCGTGGTACCTATTACGTCAACCTAGGTATGTGTTGGGCATCACGAAAAACAATCTCTATCCCCACTATGAATGTTCACGGACGATACAAAGCCCGAAAACGAAAGTCAATTATGGATGCAGAAAATATACCCCTAAATAGTACAGATATGGAGGTCGATTCCCGACGGAGAGCTCCCGATGATCTCTATGAAAAACAAAAAATTGTCAAAACTCCTGACCGTAACCATGAAACAGAGGATATCCAATCACGCCATGATTTTCGAAGTTGAACCAGTGTGGGATATCACGTGTGCCGACAACACCGCCAAGAAAAGGCAACACGTTCTGCTGATCGACGATACAAAAAAAAATGGCAACTCTCACCCTCTGGGGAGACTTCACTGGAAAACGGGATGACAGAGAGGGTACATGCGTTCTCGTTCAAAATTTTGACATTCGAGATTGTGGAGCGGTTCGCGGCCTCTCGACGAACCCAAACACAATTCTCACGATCAGAAACCCAGAAGAGGACCCCCTGTCTACAGAACTCCTTAAATCAGAGGTTCTCAAACTTTCCCGGTGACGGCACCCCGAGCTCTCCAAAAAGTATGGTCAGACCGAGTTCGGAATCGCCCGTGACACCCGTGAATCGTTTTACCCCGGGTCAATCCGGAACCACCGGCAGCCCCGCCCCATGCCCAAGGAGCCTCTCTCGCACCCCGCGGCAGTTTGGTGCCGGCGGCAAACAGTTTGAGAACCCCTACCGTAAATGGACCACTAAAGGTGCTGTCCAGGAGTTCAAGAAACTGTTGATAACCATCCGAAGAACCACTCCGGTTTCCCAGAGTGACCGAACTTCGTTGTGACGAGTGATTGGACCCAGTGTCGACGTTTCCCCCCCCCCTCTCCTTGGTTAGTGTGTTTGACACTAACCCTTCGAATTTTTTCTGTTTGTATATTCCATTCGTACATGATGTCCTCATTCCGTCTACCATCCAGGGAGTCCGATTCCACCCATTAACACGGGATAGACCACCGGATAAGTGGAAATTCACAAATGGCACCACTATTTTGAGACACGAATTCGGCCGTAAATGGCACCAGTATTTTGGGACGGAGGGAGTACTTGGTATTGCAGAGCGGATGGGTTTGAGCAATTCGTGGCCTGACGTACGCGCGAGGCGCTCTGAGCGACTGAAACCGAACAGCTAGAACAGCGGCGGGCAGCCATTTGTATTGCGACCGTCTGACATAGACTCCCGCCAAGCCGCGGTTCGCCGATGGACGCGGCAAGATGACATCTTCTCGAATGACATCCTACTCTTCCCAGTGCACTCAGACATGCACTGGTCCATGGTGATCGTAGACTTGAGATCACGGGAAATCAGATACATGGATTCGATGGGTGGTCGGAATGAGGAGAGTTTGAACGCAGTTCGAGATCACCTCGCTGAAGCGCTGGATGAAAAGAAGCAGAGCGTCTTCAATGTTGACGAATGGCACGTAACGACAGTGCTCAACCTGCCGCAGCAAGAAAACGGATCCGACTGTGGGATGTTCGCGTTAAAATTCGCGGACTATGCAGCGCAGTATGCCGTGATAAACTTCAATCAGAGCGACGTGCCTTACTTCAGATTTCGCATGATGTTCGAAATTTTGCAGTCCGCTATACTGCCAGCTAGATACCGGAAGACCTGAACAAGTATCGGTATTTCCCGCAGTCGGTTCCCTTCCTGGCACATGATTTCAATGAATTTTTATCACCCTCTCGTGATTGGTTCTTCTGTTGCTGGAGTGGCATTCTAATGATACAGATTCGCGTGTCCTTGCAGTGCGAACAGCATCCCATTTCGACCGATTCTGTGCGGGATACACAGTGTAAACGGGGACCCTGGAACCTCTACAACAACAGGCAACCATCTGAAAAAAATGCCTATTTCAAGGCCACCATGTCGAATGAGATCTCACTCGAGCGGCTCGCAGTTGAACCAGCGGTAGATACGTCTCCCCGTAAAGGATACCAGCCGTAATGTCATCGGTCCCAGAGTCATAAGTTACACATGTCTCTGTTATCAATAGCTCTGCCTCGTCATACCAAACAGGATATAACCTGCGAACCTTTTCCTCAGCATACGCTCGAATAGTCCGCGAGTCATGAAATTAATGCTTCTCTGGCCAAGAAGCGATAGCTGAAGGTTGATCAGCCGGTGAAAGCAGAACCTCCGTATAGTTAGCAGGGTGGCGGTCGGAGTGCCCTGGTGTTTACGTCGAGGCACCGTTTTGAAGAGGGAGAGGGAACTGAGTCATTGGGTCGCAGCGCGTTGACTGGACCCGCTCATGGGGTGGCCGCGGGGTTCGAAGCCAGTGCATGGCCTAGGACAGGTTAGGTTAGGTTAGAAACGCTCGAAACTGAGTCGATTCACTCAATCGGTCGGTGGATTCATCTTCCCTTTCCCCCTGCAAGATGGCGCCTCGACGTGAACACCAGGGCACTCTGTCCTAGACCCAACGTCCCAAGCGTTATGAGATCGATTATGTAGCAATTGAAGAACCGAGAAATTTCCATGAAGCAATCGCTTCTCCTTATGCCGCGCAATGCCGTCAAGCAATGAAAGATGAACTCGACTCAATGAAATCACACAAAGTGTGGAGTTCCGTTCCTAAGCCAAGAAACAAGAAACCCATCTCAGTACGTTGGCTCTACCGATATCGACCCCACAAAGAGACTGATTCAGAAAAATTTCGCGCTCTCGTCGTCGCGAGGGGATTTTCTCAAGGAAAATTTGTCGATTTCGATGAATTATTTGCCCCAGTTGCACGTTGGTCAGCACTTCGAATCATGCTTGCCATGTGTGCCGCCCGAAAAATGCACTCTCGGCAATTCGATATCTCCGTTGCCTTCCTTTATGGAGATATCGACCGAGAACTCTTCTGCCAACGACCAATCGGCTTCTCCGATGGCACCGGCCGCGTGTGCAAACTACACAAAAGTTTGTATGGACTCAAACAAAGTCCGCGGGCCTTCCATGCGAAATTCACTCAAATCCTGACCAACCTGCATCTGCAACGCAGCAATGCTGATCCTTGCCTCTCTTTCCGACACGGACCGTCCTCGACACTTACCTCCTTTCAACTTATGTCGACGACTGTCTCGTGCTCTCAACAAGCGAACAGGAACTGGAGACCCTTCTTCGCGACATGAGATTAACTTTCAAAATCAAAATCTCGCCTCTGAGTCTGTTTCTCGGCAGCAAAATCCATCACAAATCCACAAATTCCACAACGTATGGCTGACTGAGTCCGAACCATTACGCGCTAGCCATCCTCAAACGGTTCAACATGGCCAATCTCTGTTCCGGCAGTCGCCTCGAAAGACTCTCGACGCTCAGCAAGCGGTTCGGTCACTTTGTTCAACGGTGGTCCGATCTTGTGGTCCAGCCATCAACAGAAACGCTTTCCTTGTTCACAACTGGAAGCGAGTTCGTCAGGGCCACCGAGGGAGCCAAATTGGCTCCCTCGATCTCTGGCTGCTCCAAATTTTCAAGGAATTACGCCTCCAGTTGGAACCCACTATCTTTGTCGATAACCAAAGTGCTCTGAGGTTAATCAAAAACCCAGAATTTCACTCCAAGACGAAGCACATCGACACAAGGCTCAAGTTCATTCGCGAAACTTTCGAGCGTAATCAAATCTCATATTCATATATAAGTACTTTCGACCAACTCGGAGATCTATTCACAAAGCCCTTAGGCCGTCAGATTTTCTCGAGACTTGTCCACAAGCTCAATCTCCGACGATGGACTCAAAACCCACAAAAATCACGATCGCCTTCACTCTGCTGTTCCATGTATCCATGGCAAGCCAATACTATTTCGACCATTCCGATTGCCCATGCTGGAATACTACAGCAACTCAAGACCCGTGTGTAATTCTCTACAATTTCGATCTCGGCCAATACGGCGATTTCCAAACACTCTGCGTCGATTCCGACGTCCGCTGCCTCCAATGCGCAGGAAAATATGCCGTCTGCCTTCGACCCGATCATCCACCTGTTGGCGGAGAAATACTCTGGCCAACCTACAAACAGAGATTCTCACCTCCAACTCCGACTACTCAACCCTTCTGCGGAACCCATCCTACCTGTTGGGGAAGGAACAGACAACGACGCTAGGTTTAGGGAAGATTAGAATAGATGGCGAATGACGCCTTTTATTGATAACGAAGAGCCTCGCGGAGAGGGCGAGACCCAACACTACCTATCCGCTCTACGCTTCTTGTTAGAATATTTCAGACACTCGTTCCATTTAACTGTTTCCCAACCCCGTATTCACTGTTCCACTTCCTGTACCGTAGTCTGGTAACAACCAGCGTTAGCGCTTCGCGCGCTGTTTGAAACCCGGTCCTTGTATGACCTGGTTACCGTCTGCTAGAATAGTTACTTTCTCCCTCTCATAGTTTCGTGTCCACCACACTATATAAACCCATCTGAATAAAGTACTTGTGTGCGTCTTTTCGACTTGTACCTCGCTTGCCTTCATTTCGTGAAAACGCCTAGGCCTAGAGTGAGAACAGTGCAGCAGCAGTACGCTTGAGAGCTGACTGAGCCTAGTATTTCCAACACTTCCATCACCTCCAACGGAGGCCTGCTTCTAACTCTCATCTGTGCTGCACTCTACAAATGACGACCTTCTGCATCAGGGGAGGGCAACCCGTTAGGTTCCCCCAACGCTTCGCCAACTTCCTCACTGATCAACGTCAATATTGAGTAGCAAAATGTCAGCCGTCCCATTATCCTTCCAAAAATTAACCCTAGGTAAGCCACACTTTAACCATCGCGGCTCTCAGATACATCTGCAACCTACGTATTCGCACCATCGTATTGTAAATCAAGCGTGTCAACCTCAGTTTCCTTTCACAATCATGTATCTCGATCTTTATTTCACAAAGATTCATATTCTTATCTTACAAGCGTTCACACCCTAATACTCTTACGAAGCGCATTCAAATCTCTTCGAAACTACATATCGTAGCCCGCACAGGATTCCAACTCCAAATCCGCCACTCTCATCACTCTGATCGTGTCAGGCCGGATTGCCGAAATGTGTCTCAATTGGACGCAAACGGCACGAGCCATGGATGAGCAGACAAAGCGTCCACTTTGAACCATACAAGTGAATCCCTTCAAACTGAAGTGCCAAATCTTACTGCCAGGAATCGGTCGCGGTGCACACGGCACCACGAGCCCTACATCACTCTTCTCATGCCCCTCTTCATCAAAAAGCAGATCGCCCACGATACTACAACCAACCAGAAGTACAATCATCACAATCGCGAGGCAAAACCACTTCACTACAAATGAATATCGGAACATTTCCTCGAAACGACTACAATTCGTCTAAATCCGTTATGGTGGCAAATGCATCTTCCGCAGTTTCGGTACTTGCATCAAGCAACAAATCTTCACCCGGATTCTCAACAGCCGAAAGCACTTCAACTTCTGCTCCAATCGCTGCAGTCACTGGCTGATCCTGTTCCATAGCCTTGTTCAAACCTTCGTCGCTCAACTCAGACGATGGTCCTCCACGAGCCGTCTCTTCCTCAACGATGCGGACACGGTCACCTTCAAACCTGGCCTCCGCACTGTTCGCCTTCCTTTGATTTGCTTCCCTGACAGCCTCACGAGCCTGGTAACGCGCACTTCGTGCGGTTAAATTTTTCGTCTCCTTTTCCGTCCGCACTCGCCACACTTTTCTGCGAAGGATCACGTGGGATACTTTCTTCGAAATGAACAAACCTTACATGAATGCCACCGGTTCTCAACTGAAGCCTTGCCCGATGTTTCTTCTGCTGTTGCCGAGACCCAACACCCAAATATTGCACGTCGACCGACTCACACTTCCTCAGCGAACGTTACACATTGTCTGTTTCTTCGACAACCTCCGCGCAGGGGAGAGAAAAATCGACCGCCAAGGCGAATATGATGCGCCGAGCCTGTAATCGAAACCTGAGACAAATCTCAACTAGCTCCTCCAGCCAGGAGATTGATGAGAATTATCGAGAGCTAAAAAGGTCACAGACTAGACACGAGTGCAGAAGCAAAGCAGCAAAACTACTCGTTGTTTTTATTGGGCAACTCTGCTTATATAGAGTATGATGCGAGCTGTCTTTCCCTTATTTTCCAACACTCTCCCCGGAAAGACAGCTCTTCAAGAACTTGAGACCAACTCCCTCACGGAGCTCATTGAATCTTTCGCGGTCCAGAGGCTTGGTTAGGACGTCAGCCAGCTGATAAGTTCCAGCCACATGCTCCAAACAGAGCTCTTTCGCGAGCCATTTCTCCCTTACGAAGAAATGTCGAGCCTCGATGTGTTTCGACCTCTTGTGGAACTCTGGATTTTTCGCCAACTTCACGGCGCTCGCGTTGTCAACGTAGAGCTTGGGGAGCGCCACGGGCGACGACCCTGAAATATCTGTGAGGAGAGCTTCCAGCCAAATAAGCTCCTTGGCTCCCTCGGTAGCAGCCACCAACTCAGCTTCTGTGGTAGAGAGCGCAGTACTCTTTTGTAGCTGACTCGACCACGACACCGCTCCTCCTGCAACTAGCGCAACAACTCCTGTTGTTGACCGTCTGGTTTTCCTACAGCCTGCGTAATCAGCGTCACTATACACAGCCGTTTCTAAGATAGGTGGGCCTGACGCTCTCGAGTCTCGTTGATACTCGATGCAGCTCGCTACGGGGCCTCGAAGGTACCTAAAGATACGCTTCACCGCAAGCCAGTCACTCTCAGTCGGACTATCCAGAGATCGAGCCGCGCGACTCACAGCGAACGATATATCTGGTCGCGTCGCATTCGAAAAATGCATGAGACATCCGACTGCCGCACGATATGGCACGCCAGATTGCAGTGCCGAGACCTTTTCCTCACTTTCATCCTTGGTCGCTGGCGTTGCTACTGGATTAGACTCGTCCATTCCAAATTGACCGAGAATACGTTTGGTGTAAGATTCCTGACTGATGCTGATGCCATTGGCGCCGCAGACAATCTTCATGCCGAGATAGTTTTCCAGGCTGCCGATCGTGATCTTGAAAACATCTTTCAGTTGCGCAAGAAAGCTTTCAATCTCAGCTCGATCGCTTCCAGCAATGAGCCCATCATCGACGTACATAACTACGTACAGCGATTTTCCCTCTTTTCCTCGATGAAAAAGGCACGGATCCGCAGCACTCTTTGTCAGCCCCGCCTGCTCCAGAAACTCGACCAACCGCTGATTCCAGCACCTCGGCGCTTGCTTAAGCCCATAAAGGCTACGTTTGAGACGATACACCCTATCAGTGCCATCCCGAAATCCTTCAGGTTGTTCAAGATACACTTCCTCGTCCAGCTTCCCATACAGGAACGCAGTTTTGACATCAGTCGTCTGCTAGCCTTTGTTGTGGCTGGAGCGTTTTCGAGCCGCTCCCAGAATTTTTGTGAAAATTGTGTATTTCAAGACCTAATTTCCATCGAAAACATGTCGTGGAAGGCAGGAACTCGTCGAGCGAGGGACTCGTGCGACGTCGGAGTGCAGGAAAAGCAGAAACAGGCCAGGCAGGCGTGTCCAGTGTGTTTCACCGACGTAAACACACCCAGGTGCAACGTCATCCAGTGCACCAAATGCGAGCTGTGGGTTCATGTGACCAAGTGCACGGAGCTTTCAGCACTCGACCTATGTGAATCGACCAGAATGTGACAAAGGGTTTCAAGTGCAAGACCTGCCTGCTCGAACTTGAAGTTGAGAGTCAGATGGAAATAGCAACACCGTCCACCGGAGCATCTGAAGGAACGCCTACGAGCGATGGCATTCTGAGCAGAATTCTCTCTGAAATCCTTTTATTGAAGCGAGAATCATCGGAGTTGAGGAAACTGCCGACACTCGTGACAAAATTGAGTGAGGAAAATGCCGAGCTGAGGAGAACGATACAGAAATTATCGAACAGGATCGCGGAAACTCATTCCGCCGCCAGAGGGCGCACCCCAACGAAAACACAACCGAAAACACGACCCCGGAGCAACTCTACGCTACGTGGTAATCCGCCGACTCCACAATCGAATGGAGTCCGTTTCTCGAAATCACCGAGGAATATCTTTGACGGTCTCGAAACGCCCCGTAAAACTTACGCGAGGGTTGTGAGGGATGGACCTGCGCATCCAAAACCGAGAGCTAGTCAGAGAATACTACGAGTGACTGAGCAGCATGGGGAAACGAAACACCCTAAGCTCCCAAGAAGAAATGTCCGGGTGTACAACAAAAGAGCTTTCATCGTGCTCCAAGACACAGAAGTGGACCCGAAACAGCTTCACGGATACCTGAAGTCGCATGATCTGAATGCCATATCTGTCACCGCCCTCAAGCAGAAATTTGAACACTACCGATCTTTTGTGGTTGAATGCTGTGAGACGACCTATGAAAAGCTCTTCGATCCAACCCTGTGGGACAAGGGAACCGTAGTGAAGGAGTTCATAGGGGCTCCACGTTCCGGGGCAATCGAGGCGTGCTTTCCCCAAAGTGGGTAGCCGACCCGGAAGAACTCAGGCACAGACACACCGCCGCCGACCGGACAGGAAGACATCGAACGATCCCAACTACTGTGAATTTTCTGAATGTGACCCCGAGCGAAAAACTCTGCCGGAACCTGAACACGATGCATGCTCACACTCTGTGCTCAACTGCCTACTACTGAATGCTCGATCGCTGCTCAAGAGAGATGCGCTTGACACTCTACATTGCTACCTGATGGCTGCAAACGTTCACGTAGCCTTCGTAACTGAGACGTGGGCATCATCCGAAACCATGACTGATGCGGAGCTGAGTCTGAATGGAACTTTCCGGGTTTTCCGTCTCGATCGAAACTCGAGGGGTGGAGGGGTCCTCCTCCTTTTCCGATCTTCCCTAGCATGCTCCGCCGTGACGGTGGACACCGACGATGAACGTGACGAACTGGTTGCCGTTGACCTACACTGGGGTGGCATCACAAGACGTTTCATCTGTGTCTATTTCTCACCCACTGGATCGACGGAGGAGCTATTTGGTCGTATGGAGCGACTCTGTACGAGATTAGCGGCACTCTGCGATACGGACGCAGGCGTCTGCCTCGCGGGAGATTTCAATTTACCCAAAATCGACTGGGAGACTTGGTCATGCCCCGGGAAAAATGTCGTCACCAGGGAATCTCTTTTCCTAGATATGTGCGGTAGGCTTGGCCTCCAACAGCATGTTAAAGAGCCCACAAGACCGAGCAGTCAAAACATACTGGATTTGGTGCTGTGTAACGACGAATCCATCGTTAATGCGCACACAACGAACGAACCCATGTACACGGACCATCTACCTGTCATGTTCAAGATGAAATTGCACGCGGACCCGGATGAGGATATGGTGCCCGACGTTACCGAGAAATTCGACTACAAAAACGGTGACTATGAGACCATACGGCTGAATCTCTCCATCACCGACTGGGGCCTCTTCTTTCAAAATTGCGCGAACATCGACGGAATGTATGAAAGACTGACTGAATACCTGAGACTGCTGCGAACTCTGCATGTGCCATTCAGATCCGGAAGAAATAGTACTAGCATCGGGTTGCATATTGAGAAGCTGATCCAGAGGGTAAGGCGGGAGCAGGACGCCAAGAGACTCGAAAGATTGAAACGTGACCTGAGCAAGGCTGTCCGACGCCACAGAGTGCTGGAGGAGCACAGGGTTGCAAATTCGAAGAACCCCAGAAGTTTCTACACCTACGTAAATCGCCGACTCAAGACGAACGATCACCTCTCAGTCTTGACTGACGCCCAAGGCAAGGCCATCACCGATGATCTAGCGAAAGCAGAACTGTTGAAGGAACACTTTGAGTCCTCATATCCGTCAACTGAGGAAATGGTAGAACGGAATGCAAATCCAGGACCACAATTACAAAGAAATCCTGATGTTCGAATTGTTGATGAGATCGACACCTCCGCAGAAAATCTACTGCGTCATCTTCGCAAACTGAAGAACTCGGGTGCTACATCTCCAGATGGACTCCCAACGACCTTCTTGAAGGCATGTGGATACGATGTATGCCTACCGTTGTCCATCATCTTCGAACGAAGCATGGAAGAGGGTGAGCTACCGAGAGTTTTCAAGAAAGCCATCGTTGTACCAGTACACAAGAAGGGAGACAAAACGAAGCCCGGAAACAAACGCAACGTCTCACTCACCTGCGCAGCTTGCAAGCTGTTCGAAAGTGTAATTGTCGAAAGAATCTGGCAAAACGCCGAGGCACAACATCTGATCTGTGATGAACAGTACGCGTACAGGAAAGGCCGCTCATGTTGTTCCCAACTTCTAGTTTACCAGAATGATCTAGCGAAGCTCATTAACGATGGTGACAGTTTTGATATAGTAATGTTTGACTTTAAGTCAGCCTTTGAACTGACAACACATAGCAAACTCCTCGCCAGCCTTTCCTCTGTCGGTGTCGGTCCTAAGCTGACGAGATGGATCGAATGCTTTGTGTCTGAGAGAACTTTCAGAGTTTCTGTGAATGACACACTGTCCAGCGAGGCAAAGATAACCTCTGGCTGCCCTCAGGGGACGATTTTGGGATGTCTAGCATATGTGATATATACAAACTCGTTGAAGGATGTTTTCTCGAAGGATGTGGCGTACAAGGTGTATGCCGATGACACAAAGCTGTATGCTAAGACAAATAGCGAGGCCGAGTGTCAGCAGCTCCAGCGTGCCGTCGACGATTTTGAACGATGGACCAGAGCGCTTGATCTTAAACTGTCTGTAGATAAATGTCTAGTCATGCATTGCGGAAAAAAGAATCTGCAATGGACATACAGGATCAAGGGAGAACCCCTGAGAGAGACTACGCGAGCACGTGACCTGGGTGTCATTATGACACCGGACTTTAAGTTCAGTGAACAAGTACGGGAGGTCGCAAGCAAAGCAGCCAGACAGTCGAACTTCATTCTGCGAACGTTTGCTGTAACCGATGCGAATGTATATAAGAAGCTCTTTACGACGTACGTTCTCCCACTCATGGCCTATGCATCCCCGGTCTGGAACCCCTCACTGAAGAAAGATCAGAGACTACTGCAGTCGATTGTAAATAGGTTTGAGAGGCGGGTTGCCGCCAGATGTAGCCCAGAGGGAGAACGCATGGACAGGAGAGATATCGTTGAATACCTCGAAACTGCCGATAGGAAAATGTTTCAAAGCATTATGAAAGACTCACAACTAAGAGAGATTTTCTTCGACACAGCCGTGACGAGAACCAGGGCAGGTCTTACAATTAGGCCCAAATTCATAGCGAAAAGGACTAAAGTGAACAACATGTTCCCTTGGCGGGTGACCAGATCCAGCATGATCTGAAGCCTCATACCCGACCTCTTTCAAATACCTTTATGCCACAATAAAGCGTTGTTATTATCAAACTGCGCCAGACTGAGTTGTCTCTGAGCTGCGACGGCGAGCACACAACGTACAGTACTGTACCTTGCGACCGGACTGAAAGTTTCATAATAGTCGACCCCAAAAGTTTGAGCATAGCCCTTGGCGACCAAACGAGCCTTGAACTTCTCCTTGCCTCCTCCCATGTCTTTCATCCGGAGCACCCATCGACTCTTCACGACTTTAGCGCCTTGGGGGCGATCCACCAGGATCCACACTTGATTTTCTTCAATTGAATCCAGCTCATCTCGCATCGCCTTCATCCATTGCTCTCTTTCTAAGGACGCGGCAGCCTCCTGATAAGAATTCGGATTTCTCACGCTTGCACGCTCAACGGCATCTGCGACGCATACCCAGTCTCCGCTGGTCATCCACGCCGGTTGCCTCCGCACCCGAGCACTTCGTGCACCTTGAGTATTCACCTCTACCTCGTCATCGGAAGATTCTGCCACCGCTGTTTGATGAGAACGTCCTAGCTCTGCAACCGTTGTTTGACTGAAACTCTCAGGCCTTTCATCCTCCCCGTCAACCAACGGTAGCAGAGTCTCTATTGCTTGGCTCGTCGATTGCATACCGCCGGAGGCCGCCTGGATGGACGCTTGACAGCTGACCTCATTCTTGATTCTCACATCATGAGAACAAACCAGTCTGTTCTCCGAGGGTATCCAGACCCGATAGCCGTCATTTTCATTCACGTATCCCACGATGTGACCAGCCACAGACTTCGAATCAAACTTCTTCCGAAGCTTCTTCGGCACATGGACGAAGCACGCCGTTCCGAATATACGAAGATGATCCAAACTACGCAACTCTTGCCCGAACCACAGCTCATGCGGAAATTTTCCTTCAACAGAGGACTTGCCGGTTCGATTGAGGACATAAGCTGCCGTGTTGCAGGCCTCAGCCCACAAACACTTTGCAAGGCCACTCGACTGAAGCATTGACCGTGCAGCTTCAACCAGTGTACGATTTTCACGCTCAGCAGCCCCATTGAGTTGCGGCGAGTATGGACACCCGATCAGATGCTTCATGCCTCGCGCTGCCAACAGCTTGGCCACATCTTTGTTGTCGAACTCTTTACCGCCGTCTGAACGAAGTTCCTTAACAACGTGTCCATGCAGGTTTGCTTCGTTCAGGAACTGATCCAGAGCCTCCTTCACTTCATCCTTCGACTTCAGGAAGAACACGCGACGGTATCGACTGAAATCGTCCTTGAAGCAAACAAAGTACCGAGCTCCTCCTTTCGACACCACCTCCATTGGTCCGCATACATCAGCATGCACGAGCTCTCCTACTGAACTGGCACGATCTTTCCTGGCCCGATATGGTAAACAGTGAGTCTTACCCATGGCGCAGCCGTCGCAGACTTCTGCCGCATCACCAGAAGAACTCAGACTCATGCGACGAAGAACTTTCTTTACGTGTCGCTTGTCTTGATGAGCAAGTCTCTCGTGGTAGATTTGGAGATCGACCGCTTTCTTGGCAACATTCGCTCGGTGCGTGGTTCCTGGCTCCAGTACCGACAGATTCATTACATACAACCCTCCTGATTGAATTCCCGTCGCAACTAACGAATCACAGCCTTTCTTTCGTATGATCACGCTTTCTCCATCCAGCACTGTCACAAGACCTTTCTCGGCCATCGCCTTGACAGAAATCAGATGCGCGCTTGCTTCGGGGACAAACAGAACCTGTCTCAGGGTTGCTTCTTGATCACCACCAGGGTTGTGCAGTAGAACCTTGACATCACCTGCAGCATGTGCTAGCATCGAGACGTCTTGTTTTCCCAAGAAAATCTTTTGTGGACGCGTAAACTCTGAATACGATGCAAAATAACTTCTGTTCGAAGTAATGTGCCGCGAGGCCCCACTGTCGCAAAACCATGAATCTTTCTTGATCCCGTCATCAGCAATCTTCAGACACGGCAACACAAGGAGCGATGCATTGTCTTTTGGAGTTCCACTGGACGACTCCTCTGGGCACTCTACAGCCCAGTGTCCGAGCTTCTTGCATCGCCGGCATGGGAACTTGAGCTTCAGCTTTTCCTTTCCTTTACCATTGGGATGGCCCTGGCTCACGGGCTTCGGCCCTTTCTTTGCTCGAGGGGCAACGGCTGAAGTTGCACTTGCAGCGGCTTTCTTCTCACGTGAGGCCACGAGGACTGCCTGTGAAGACTCGGCGCCCGCTCCTGCTGTATCGCGCAGTTCCATGGCACACAGCTTTTCTATCAAGAGATTCACAGTCTGCTGCTTCTCTGGGAGAGTATCCCATAGATCTTTGAAGTTGTTGTACTCCTTCCCGAGCGTAGATAGGATTCGACCACTCAGGATCCTTTCTGAGAGAGTGTTCTCTCCATGCTTAGCTAGCTCATCATTCAGATCTACGAACAACTTCTGGAGCCTAGCTACATGGACACTCACGTCCTCAGAATCGATACGTCGAGCTTGGAAGAAGTTATCAATCAGGCTGTTCAGCCGTGGGACGCTACTTCTCTCAAATCTGGCACACAGTTTGGTCCAGATGTCGTCGCCGTCCGCACACGTCAGCACCAGCTCCGCTACTTGCTTGCTGAGTGCCAACGCCATCAAGCTCCCTGCCTTTGCGCTAGCCTTCCTCCAGTACTCATCGTACTCTTTCTCCTCTTCAGTTGGCGAAGACCGATTCTTGAACGTTGGACGTAGCTTTCTGCCCTCCGTAACCCATTCCAGAGAGTGGGAACGCAGCAACAATTGCATCTGCCACTTCCAGTACGGCCAATCGTCGACTCCTTTGAGTTTTTCGATCTGTACCTTGAAGTCTTTATCCATGACGATTCGCAGATTTTCTCACAGTTAGAAACACGCAGGACCCATAACCTGATGAGAATTATCGAGAGCTAAAAAGGTCACAGACTAGACACGAGTGCAGAAGCAAAGCAGCAAAACTACTCGTTGTTTTTATTGGGCAGCTCTGCTTATATAAAGTATGATGCGAGCTGTCTTTCCCTTATTTTCCAACAGAGATCCAAACGAAAAAAATAATCCGGTCAGCAGATCAACGACTAGACGACAAACAACCGAATCAAAATCAGCTTCAGGAAATACTCAAAACACTGTATCGATGTTTATCCTATAGGTACTCATAAATTCCTTCCGGGCGTGTTGAGACGCGACGACCCTTTGGTGGTTCGCGTGCTCTCGGAGACCGTGAAATCTTGAGACTGTGCGGAGCCGATCCTGAGCTCAATAGCGTGAGCATCCCAGAAGGCACTTGCGCTCCGCACACGACTTTACCGGCACAAGATGCAGCACTGGGATCCCAGCTAAGACATCGAATCTCAGTGCTTACCCTGAGACAAAAATCTGTGGACATGGGGTTCCATGTAGGTATAGCGATTTAGTCAAGTCCCTTCTTTCTACTCCAGTGTCTAGATCCCTTTATAAACCACAGCCTAGACTTGAATAAACTACTGTCCATTATCAACGTCTTCAGTACGAGTCTTCAGATCTCTGTCTAGAGGAGAGCAAGTGCCTGCGCATGTTCCCGACTAGCTAGTGTGCGCCAGAGTCGCCAACAGCTCACAACTCAACAAGGGTCTTTACGCAACATTCAAGCAGAGCAACAATCTCACGATGATTACCCGTCAGATGACGGAAGACCAGTGGCGGCGCCAGCGATTTTCATTTGGGAAGCTGAGATTCGTCTGCTTCTGAAATTTTTGGGCTCTAGTCCGCAGCTCAAACACGGTGCGGTCTGTTCCGTCTCGTTTGCATACTATATCTTGAGAAACTGATATCGATATGCATACAGTACACCCTCGATTATTTGAACCTAAAAATAACTTTAAAAAAATACAACAGAAAAACTAGAAAGGTAAAATGATCCGGGTTATGTTGGTTTTGGGGACGCAGGACTTCATTTCAAGAGATCTTGTCAAATTCCAACCGGAGATGGGAGGGGAGGCACCTGCAGGGCTCATTCGTGGACCACGATAGAATGGACTCGAGAGTACTCGGGAAGCGTAGCCAACTCTGTTTGAATGTTGATTCTGTTGTCATCGTATTGTCCAGGGGTGGGCAACCCGCGGCCCGCGGGCCGCATGCGGCCCCCGGGTACTTTCTCTGCGGCCCGCCGCCGTATACTCATGCGTTCAGGGCCCGATAGTCTCTTGTCGATATTGAGGGAATCCAGCATCTCATTCAGACTTGACCCTATAAATAAGATTCCCTGGGACAAGATATCCCACCACGATCCGCCTTTCAAAAAGAATAGTTCAATTTCTGAATCAATTCCAAATAAGGATCACGTCATACACCCAGTGTAGGCTTTGCAAATAACCGCATTTCAGAATAACCGCGGTTACGGTTAACCGAAAACCGCAAACTCATAACCGCAATCGAAGTTAACCGCAAAAATTTGGCAAATAACCGCGGTTATAACCGCAAATAACCGCGGTTATACTGTATCATGCTGCAAGACGCAATTTTGAGCAGAACCTGTGATTGGACCCTCGTTCTCATGCCCAAACAACTGAAGCGAGCCCAAAACCCTTTGAGACCGCGACCAATACTCCAGTGAAAACTGGAGGTGAGGAAGCTTTCCCCGAAGGGAAACACACCCATATGATTTCCAGGCGCCTAAGTTGTTCCCGGAATTTTCGGAACTCAGATCTTCTAGGGCAGGGGTTCTCAAACCGGGTGCCACCGGCACCAAATCGCCGCGGTGCCGCGAGATAGGCTCTTTGAGCATAGGGCGGGGCTGCCGCTGATTCCGGATTGACCCTAGACTTTGCAGCGGTTTTCAACCGCGGTTAGAAAACCGCAAAAATTTGCGGTTAATTACCCGCAAATAACCGCAACATTTGCGGTTTTTAACCGCGGTTTTCGAGCACGCAGATTTCCAAAATTTTCAGTGCATCCCAGCGCGAATCCGCCTCGTCGTTCTTCCGCTCCAGGGCGATGCGTCTCAATGAAACTAGATACGATTAGGCGCCACAAAATTCAAACTCGACATGACGCGCTCTGCCGGCCAAATGCCGACAGCTGATCCATATCCCTGACGGATTTTCGCCGCACGAGACGCGTATCATCATGCAGGAATTCGAGAAGTTTGGCAATCCCGTTACAATGTGTACCATCCATATCTTGCTCAGAGCGCTCCTCCTATCAAGTTTATTCCTTACAGTTAGTCTACAGCGATACCTCAGCAACACCCGATGCTCTCGATCAGAGGCGAGCCTGTAGCTCAATAAACCTGAGGCAAGAATTGGCGCTTTTTTTTGACAGGGGGCGGAAAAGGACCTCACCTTGAACAGTGCCGCCGATTTCTACAATCAATTCCGCCAACTTCGGTTCAAGCGGCGCGCGACTTCAGTGTTCTCCGATATGTGCTGGGTGAGAAACGCGCGCGCCTGAAGGCGAGCACGCTCGATGACATTTTCGTCTTACACAATCTATATCAGTGTGGGTCAGGCGAAAAAACTGATGGTGAAGGTCTGTGATAAGAGTTAGGCTATTGTCAGATCAGACAATGATGACGTGAAAATCTTATAGGTGGCGAAGAAAGGCACGTTACAGGACTTGTAATAAAGCTCCGAATTGTCCGGAATCACGTTCGCATTCATTAAAGTGATGCCTCCATCGAGTTCTCAAGAAAAAACTTACAGTAGACTCCCGATAATTCGCGTTTTTTGGGAGTCACTTTTAGGAAACTCGCGCGAATTGCGAATTATCGGGAGTAGCCAAAACTAGAGTTTATCGACGATACGCTAATATATTCTGAATATTGAGATGAGCCTGATAAAGTTAGAAAGCTCCACAAAGTTCTTATCAGCCGACAATGTGATATTTCAACGATTTGGGAGGTGAGGAGGAGGGAAGTCCTGCGAAATTGGCGATCACCTGCCCTGCGTTCACCGAGGGCGCAGGATTTACTCCCCTCGACGTACATTTGAACGTGGCGACTCCACTCCCCCCTTCGCGCATGGAAGACAGGCTCTTCGGCCTCATAGGTCTTCTCAGCGACGACCGAGAGAATCTCGCTCGTCAGCTCGACCTCAGTTCCGAATTATCATCGGGGGAAGGCGGAGGGGAGCCTCCTCCTGGAGATTCTCGAAGACTCCCGAAGAACGTTCGCATTACCAACGTACAAGTTGATGGAGACGGCCGAACGCAGTTTCCTCCACCGCATTTACCTGCGGTCATAACTTTACCGGCTCTGGAAACCAAATTTGCGAGGGAACATGATCTGATGAGCGCGAATTAATGGTGATTCCCATGCGCGAATTGCGAATAATGAAGATTTCCGCGAAATATCGGATGCTTCAGTATAGTATAGAGCCTATGAGCGAATTGACGAAACCACTCAGAAGATCACCGCGAATTGTGAATTATCGGAGTTTCCGAATTATCGGGGGTGCGAATAATCGGGAGTCTACTGTATTTGAACGTGAAATTTCGGAAGAAAAAAATTGCGGTTAATTGCGGTTTTTAACCGCGGTTTCAGAATTCGGATTTGCAATTAACCGCAAACCGCGGTTTTCGCACATTGCGGTTTTTTGCAAAGTCTAATTGACCCGCGGTGAAACGACAGAGAGTCACGGGCGATTCCGAACTCGGTCTGGCCAGACTCTTTGAAGTCTATGGGAGAAATTCCCGGGTCGGTCTGACCATACTTTTTGAAGAGCTCGGGGTGCCGCGTGATGCCGCCCCACGAAAAGTTCGCGAACCTCTGTTCTAGAAATTGCGGAAGTGCAGTGCGGAATCCTCTCGATGTCTCGCGGTTAAAAGCGGTTAAAACCGCAATTTGGTCGCGGTTATTGCGGTTAATAACCGCGAATTTCTTGCGGTTATTGCGGTTATTAACCGCGGTTAAATAACCGTTGCAAAGCCTAACCCAGTGGCGTAACCAGCCTCGCTAGCGCCCGGGGCAGACATCCGACCCTACAGTTTTCGCAAATAGCTCTGGTGTACACACTCTCACTCATGTGGTTCGGGAATGATTCTCAGATCGATATATTTTGAGTTGGCTTATCATCACAATGACTTTCATTTGATGTCCAAAGATCCCCTTTTTTCACTCGTCTCTCTCGTCATCTCGTTCTCCATACTCAGGTGGGAGGTCTACAAGTCTCCATTGGTTTATCGAAGCTCTCAGATTTGAGAGGATCAACTCGAGTTTGCTTAAAGATCTTTCACAGCTTGCAATGCATATCGCTATCGTGAGTAAGATCTGGACAGAAACTCAAAGATTCGGAAACACGCTCCCGTCTCCATAATGAACCATAGAATGAAGGAGCTCCACCGATTGGCTGATATGAATTTCGTTCCGAGCTCGTAGTGGCATCCTGCAGTGGTAGATTGCGCGATCCAATTCTTCGCCGTCAACATCAACTTTATGGAAACCAGCAAAATACCGACATTGTGCTTCGAGCGTGTCACACTGATCATAGAGGAGTCGCGGCGTAACTTGCAGAGAGCCGAATTTCTCATCTGATTCCGCGAAACGCTCGGATCTTTGCTACAGCTAATGAAGGAGCCAATCGATGGTAGTAAACATAACGCGCCCCATATCATCTTTTGCTTTCGAAACGGTACCGCGAGTTGTTCTGCTTCCGCTGTTGCTCGAAGGAGATCTCGGGGTCGTCGCAAAATTCCTGGCCTCATGATCCGTCGCAACCTTCAACAATGAAGGCATGCTACTATAGATGCACAGCCATCCGAAGGTTCCTCTCTCTGATTCGACCCTTATTCAGGGCCGGAATCGCACTTGTGAACGCTTGTTTGATTCAATTCTGTCAAACCGTATATCACAGAATTTGCTGTTATTGACAATTTTCCGCTTACATGACTCCGGTAGTATGAATGGGGGCTCCGTTTTTGCGCTCCCATAGGCTGCGCCCGGGGCATGAGCCCCCTCTGGCACCCCCCTAGTTACGCCACTCATACACCCCCGGGAAGGACCACTGCGGCCCGCCATGGGTTTTGAGCGCAGTCAGTGGCCCGCCGGAGGTCCGAAGTTGCCCACCCCTGGTATAGTCAGATAACAGTGTTCAACAAAGATGATAGCAGCAGTCTCCGAAAATTTTCGGCTATGAATTCGAATAACATCTCGATTCTTCGATCGTAAGCAGCTCATCGAAGTGGGAATGAGTCCGCCTATTCATCTGCCGCAGTTTCAAAAATTTAGGATGGAGAAACTCAGGTCGATGAATTAGACGGAATTCTCTCAGAGAATGAGCTCTTGGACGATCATTTTCGGCGCGTTCTACAGAGATGAAATATTCGAGGTTGAAACACGACTGGTTGAAATGATCAAAGTTGAAATAATCGAGGTTGTACTGAACCGTCCAAAAAGTTTTGGGAAGCTAAGCTTCTCGATTCTGAGAATTGGGAAGCTGGAGCGGGGATAGCTTCCCCCCGGCGCCGCCACTGCGGGAGACCCGAGATTCCTCGAATGGTGCGTTTCGGACAATTTCGCTTTCCTCAAATCAATCCCGAATTTAGCGCAGTATTGGGCGTCGAGGGAGAAAGCCATGCTACGGAAGCTCGGAAAACCGAGCTTTTTCTTGACTCTGAGCGCCAATGAACTGCGATGGCCGCATCTTCTCAATCTCCTTCATCGCATACGAACAAGGTCCTCCGCCAATTTGGCAGATCCATTGAGAGAACTTAGCAGTGTCGACAGGGCGAATTTAGTCAATAACGATGCAGTGACCTGTAGTATCTATGACTGGAAAATGGTAACCACGATCATGCAGATCCTACAATCAGCGAAGCGCCGGAGCGATAGAGAACTTGAGGGAGTACGCCATAAGCCCGCATTGTTTACATGCATGAACGCATTGTCAGCGGGAGAGGAGCCGACATCCAGCGGTTGCGCTGGCGAGCTGCCGCTCGCTCCAACTCGCCGCCCCCTAACTCTAACGGCCAACTCGCCCTCGAGGGTTCTGCGCGGTAGGTACGCACGACAGACCTCGATGACCAACGGGTGGTGAGAATTAAGAAGGTCAAGTGGGTTGCTTTCTCTTAGGCGGCTGGCGATTCGATGGCGGGTTGGATTTTTCAAGTCCCGTGGACAGTGCACGGGAGGGCGTCTAGGCGCTCTCTCGGACCAAGCCTCAAGCCGCAAAGCATCGTTAGTTCTTGAATCCGACGGAATGCGATCAAACCCAACCCCCCCTCAAATAAACTACCCGTTGCGTCACTCTCGATCATCATCTCGAGCCCGACGTCTCTGGATCCCGACATCTCACGAGCCCGACATCTCATGAGCCCGACAACCCTTTCCCTCTATTCAGGGGGACTGCAGTGAGAGCTAAGCTTCTATTCTACGGAATTCGGCGAATCACTGTCTCCGGATATGGACAGGGCCAGTAGAATTCGAGGTCGCATGTAATAGAGATGACTTATCAAACATGGTGCTCTTTTCCATGGGAGTTTAGCGGTAGCAGCAGCGCCAGCGGTCCATGAGAGACATTGGTGACCAATAAAGAAGTTCACTCAATTAAGTACTCAAGAGCAAATCCACTCAATACCGAGGAGGTTGTGATATTACTACTTATACTTCTTGGCCTCTTGAGAGATCATTGAAAACATGGAAGACATGACGGATCGGGGTTTCCCAAGTCGGTCAAAAAAAATTAGGAGCCCGTGAGGGAGACGCAGAGGTCGATCTGTACGTACCATTTAGAGCTCACAGGAGTTTCCGAGGGTTTTGATTGAACATTCTTTTTGGTACCCATGGGAGCGGTACGCGGATGGTGAAACCATCCTTTTTTGGAGTCTATGGATTTGATGAAGGCTCGGTCTGGCACCACTTCCCAGAGCCTTAGGAGGCGATTTTAGGGTTGGTCATGTCACATTTCTTGGAACCTGTAGGGATGATTCGAGATCAATCTGAAGATACTCTTTGGAGCTGATCATATTCTTCGGAGCAGGCCTTCATTGCCTACCGCATTCTATACCGCGAGTCACCATGTATGCGGAGCCCGAAGATTTTCGCGCCAGGCCTTAACGGATGATGTGGACATTGATCTCTTTGAGTCGTGCGGAAGATTAGTAGAGGATTTTCTTAAGTTCCTCAGAAGTCGTAGTCATAAAATGGTTTTTTAAGAATGCTTTCAGATAGTTCGGTCTACATACAAGGCGATTGTCTTAATAGTTTCTCAGTTCCTCAGGGAGGTGATTATATAACACACTGGCATTTGGTATCGCGGACTTCCTATTTTGAGATTTCTTGACATTCGTGGTTGATAGGAGGCCTGCTATTCGGAAGCGAGTGGAGTGCGAATGGGCTGGGCGAGGCATCGTTGTCAATCTCGGACCCAACTGGTCCAGAACGGCTGTAGCATATAGTTGTCTGACTTTCATGATACGAAGATTGGTGAAGATTGGTGTCGTGTGTGCTTCATAACTAGCATTTGCTACGAGTCGTATGGCTTTTTCCGGAGCCTTTCTATACGTGTCAGCTGGTAATCAGCCGACCCTCCGTATACTGAGATCATATACCTGACATTTGATTCAATTAGCGCTAGGTAAATGGATCTTTTCAGCGGCACCGAGCATACATGTCTCATCTGAGCGAGGACGGCAATCCCGGATCGGAGCTTTGAGCATACGTGGTCAATGTGAGCTTTGAATTTTAGATCCGTATCTAGTATGAGTCCTAAGAAACGGTGAGCTTTCACCGCCTCGATTTCTCCGCAGGCGCAGGCAACTGTTTGGGCGCAATTTGGGTCATGAATTTTGACAGGGGTTAGCACAGGTCTGTTTCCGAACACAATAAATTTTCTCTTGGTTGCATTGAGTACCAGCCGTTTCGATTCATCCAGCCGTTGACGAACGTAATCGCCTTTGACGCCATCAGACCGAGTTGAAGTGGGTCCTCATGTTCCAGTAGAAGGGTTGTATCGTCGGCGAACGAGATTGTCATTGCCCCAGTATTTTGGTCAAGAAGATCGTTGAGAAATAATGAAAAGAGAACCGGAGCCAGGTTTGAGCCCTGGGGTACCCCACGGCCCAGAGGACTTAGAGCACTACTTTCTCCTCGGCATCTACACCTGCATTCTGTTCGTCAGGTATGATCGTAAGAGTTGTAGCGGCGATCCCTCAATTCCGTTATGTTTGAGCCTTTCTAGGAGAAGACACTGATCAACAGTATCAAAGGCCTTGCTTGTGTCACAGAATATCGCAATACAGCTTAGGTTCCTGTCGACAGCATCGATGATGTGCTCCGTTAGTCTCTATATATTAGTATAATGAATATTGGTGCAGCAGTCCTAAGTTTGCAGGTCCTGCACAACGGTTCCACCCGACAGAAATGCCACAGCAGATAGATCATAACCGCGAGCCGCGACGAGAAAGAAGTGTGTCAGCGGATGTGACTGCTAAGTTGCTGAAAACTCGAAAATCATGAGGATCGAATTCAGAAGGAGGTTTCGCATACTCCCGACCTCTCATCAGTCATCGTAGAATTCACGATTTTTTGGCTTGAAAGTCACCATTCCTGTAAAAACTCCCACTTCCGGATTTGAAACGTGGAGCGCGCCAACGCTGGAGCGCTGAGCGTCAGTAGAAAATACGTCTCAGAGATGGAGGTCTCGAGGATCAGACCCGCGAAAGGCGATGACCTTTTTTTGGTGAATAAGTTCATATACGAGGTCGATAGAAGGCAAGAACTGGGCCACGATGCTATTGCCGCTGTGTGAGGAAGAAAACTAACCATTGTCCAGCCAGAGCCGTCATAGAGCAGGTAACGTTCCTTTTCACCCTTGTGCAAAGTAATAACCAGGAGTGCTCCGAGCTCACCCGAGCAGCTGATTCCGTTTTCGAAGTCCCACCTAAAGATGGATATCGAGGCAGGGCTTCTAGCTTGTCCGGAATCTGGCTGGAAATCCTGATTCTCGGGGGAGTTGAAGCATAACTCAAGAGGGATGCCCAAGTGACTCTTTTCCGAAAAGTGGGATGATTGTTGGGACCGGTTCAGGATCGGTTCCTGAGCCTTTCCAGGCAATTATCACACGTTCCGGAAAAATGTTACTTGAGCACTTCTTCCGGAAGAAGACACGACTCACATCACACCCTGGAGTTAGAGTTCGGGGTATTCTAGTTATGAGTCGGTCAGTTTCTCCTCAGATGCTACTCATCTCACAATCATTTTGTGGAACTTTGCAACTGATGGTGGCCGCCCATGAGCCGATGAGGGCGATTTTCTTGCTCACAATCAGCGTGCCCTCCTTTCATGATCCCTCACCGAAGCTGGTCAAACTGAGCGGAACACATACTCATTTGCAAGATGAGCAAGACCTGATGCGACGCGAAGTTGTTAACGATCTGAAAGACAGCGTGCTCACGAGACCCGAATCGTCATGCTACGAAGTGTATGAAGAAGTTTTGGCGGATCACGTGGCCGATCTTCAGCGAGATCATGACGTAGAAGAAGTCGGGGCTGCAATGCCGACATTCCCGAGCATTCGCAGTACAATTTATCGACAGCGAGCACAAATTCGCCCGACCCTGCCAGACACATTCGCCGATGTGACGCTGGAAGGGCCATGGACGCGAACGCGATATGATAGGGAGTTCCTGATAATCAATGATGGCTCCGATGACCGTATTCTTGGTTTTGGCACGGATGAATCCATAAGGATTCTCTGCGAAGCGCCAACCGTGTACATGGACGGCACCTTCAGAGTTGTCCCAACGTTGTTCTCTCAGCTTTACACAATTCACGCGTTCTTTAAGAAGAAAATGATGCCGTTGGCTTTCTTCCTTCTCCCGAGCAAGTCCAAAGAAACTCACATCAGAATGTTCAGACTCCTTCAAACCTATGCTGCGTCCAAAGGATTCCAGTTTGATCCGCGGAAACATTTGGACTTCGAAGTTGCTGCCCTCAAGGCCATACAGGACATGTTTCCTGCCGCCGAAGTGAAAGGCTGCTTATTTCACTTCAGTCAAGCTGTTTGGAGGAAAGCACAGGCGGTCGGGCTCTCAGGTTCCTATCGGTCGGACTCTAATGTGAAAAGGTATCTATATTCATGGACGCAGCATATGTATACATAAATACTTGGATCGGCGATCTCATTCCCTTAAGCTTTTTGGAGTCTCCCAAGTGTTCGAATGCCTTCGCATTCGTGTACGTATTCCAAGGCTCGGCGTCGTCTTCAAAAGAATTCAACTCCAGATTCATCCGATCCTGTATGGCCATGAGCCTCGTTCCCCTGGCCGACTTGGACGACGGCTGGCTCGCTATTGAAGCCAAATCACCGGGTATCGCGCATCCGGACTGCTACAAACTAAACGAGTTCAAGATGTACTTCATAGGAACCTGGCTTGAAAATCAGACCTTTCCCCGCGAAATCTGGAATCATTTCCGGTGAGCTTGCCGTTTTGTTCAAAATTCTCAGTTCTTCGAAGCAGCACAGCGTTGGCGTACACCGATCAAGTCACTTATACAATTCGTATCCGTTTAACTTTAGAAACCTTGGGACAAGGACGACAAATCATCTTGAAGGCAGGCACAGCGCCCTCAACAACAAAATACGCAAGGCTCATGTAAATATTTTCGAGCTAATCAAGCATCTAAAGGAGGAGGAGAACAACAAGAAAATCCAGAGGATGCTTCTCGACGCCGGCAATCCGCCCGGGCCAATGCGACGAAAATTTCGCAAATTAAATGAGCGTCTCGCGCTTCTCACCCAAGAGCTCGAGTCGGGTGAGACTACCCTAGCGAATTACATCCGTAGAGCGGCGTACGTTCTCTATAACCCTGGTGAACCCGACCCGGAACCCGAAGATGACATCGAAGATGCCGCCCTGTACGAAAACAACGATGCTTTTGATGAATACGGAGATTGACTGAACCCCAGCGTCTCCTAAGTCCGAATGATCGAATTTCAATAAATTTTCGTGAACGTCGCAAGGGGAACGCATTTGGAAGAATTTTCATTCACCTCGGATTTGAAGGGCTCGACTACTTTCTTTGAATAGAGGGACGCGAAGCGCGGTTCCTCTCTCATGACACATGACGGACGAGCATTCCATAGAAGCTTAGCTGGATCGACCTTCCCCTCAGAAAGAGGGAAAGGGTTGTCGGGCTCATGAGACGTCGGGCTCGTTAGACGTCGGTATCGTGAGACGTCGGGTTCGATGGAAGTCGGGCTCGAGAGATGTCGCGCTCGCGGGAAGTCGCGGAGAAGACAGGGTGGCGCTTGCTCCCGCGATGTCGCAGGAGAGAGCTCGGTGCAGCCGTTAGATATGGATGAATTTGCAGTAGATGAAACTACCGGAAATAATGAAGCACAACCTACTGGGAACGGATGAACGGGAAGGAATGTATAGCCAGAAACACAAATGGCAGCTTACACAGAGAGTATGAGTATCCAGGGCCGGATCTACCCGTAGGCTTGATAGGCTATAGCCTCAGGCGGCAAATTTTCAGGGGCGGCAAATTTTCAGGGGCGGCAAATTTTCGAGGCTATGATTCCATCAAAAATCGAGAATAGAGAGTGAACCGCGATTTCATCGCCTCATTCTAATTCGGTCCAAGATGAGGCTGTGATACAAGCGTTCTGTGATGAAAAGTTTCGACCAAGTTTCGAAAAACCCACGGGAGCCAATAAACCTCTTTTTTCAGCGCACGAATTTGGGGATTTGAAAAATGGGGGCGGCAATATTTTTGCAGCCTCAGGGCGGCAATTTTTTTTCAGCCTCAGGGCGCAAAAATCCCAGATCCGGGCCTGTGAGTATCTATGCGAGACTGACGTCACAGACAGTCCCTGAGGCAGTGGCAGATTCAACGGGTGATCCAATGGTTGGCAAGAGGGATAATGCTGACGGGGCCCCTGCTGGACGACTGGCTGTGCCCCCCCTCCAGGAGGAAAAAGTGTCCAAGGAGAACCGTGGTCATGATCGAAGTTCCTGACATGATGACGAAGGGTGCGATTGTGGACAGATAAGCTTTGAAGTTCTGTTCAACCTGATACCTCATGGATGGACGGCTTCTCATCGGCACTCATTGGAACCGAAGGTCTCAACAACTCACATGTTCCCTTCTTTTCCAGGTCCACCTGACACCAACGGAGAAGCAGACTCACAATATGACTCGGTTCATATCACAGTAAGGCCCAAAAACCGTCCTCTGTTGCCCTGGTTCATTAAACGCACTACGGGTCATTTCCCAACCTAGAGTCGCTCATCCCGAGAAAAAACTATTGATGAGAGAAGTGCTTGTGGATGCCCATTTGATACACTGCACCATGTCGATCCATAAGTGGAGACATCGTAACAGTAGCCCGATTGGCTTCTATTATTCCCCCTTGAGTAAAAGCGTGGAGGGAACGCTTTTCGGGACGATCAGGACCAATGAGTTTCAGCCTTCGATCGAAAGTTGGATCGTTGGCTGAGTCTACCGACTGTCCATAGGAGCCCTGAGTTCTGTCAATAAAGTGAGAACAGCTGCACACCAGTGCAGTAGTTGTTACTTGACCGTTATGTCTTTCTACTCTTCTGCATCTCGTGATCCCATCGCATACCTAACAGCAGTCAGCCGGACTTTGCACGCTAGATTAACCGAATCATCCCGCAGCTTATGAGACAAGCGATTGAACTGTACCATCTATCGGCGTCGCAGCTATATATAATCCCCTACACTATTCTTAGTCTGGCAATTTGTCATGATTTCCGTCCCGAAACGAACCCCACGATGTCGATCAGCACAGAGCCGGACCCATGCCATGACCTCCGACCGTTTCGAGGATAACATGCCCGCCTCCTCGCGCCGAGCGAACCGCCTGAACGCTTGGCCCGATTAACGCGGCTGCAAATCCGTGGTCATCCAAGGGGAAAATAGACAGTATTAGGTCCTTCAATGACCTTCCTTCCTCGCGTTGCATTCAATATGGCGTCCACGAAGGTCACTGGATACGATGCTGGACCCCTGCACTTTCCTCGCGAAGAATCATTCGTCGTCCTCGCGGGTTTTGAGTTTGTTGAAAGAATGACAGGTTCCGAAGTTCCGCTTCTGGGTTGACATTGTAAGGTTAGGTCCAGGCGGACAACAGACCGTCAATCCAGAACTCAAAGTTGGCAGACGACCGCAACGGACTTGAGCCGGACATGTTCCGGACATGTTCCCTATGCGCTCTGTTGCTGCGCTCCACACGAAGGGCTCGCAGTACGTCCCGTCGAACGAAATTACACAAGGATGGAACGCCAAGGAGAGTTCATCACCCAGTGCTACGGTGCGAGAGGCGATCATATCGTGTGGTGTGACCCCAGAGGACGATTCGTTGTTGATGATGAAGCTGGCGAGTCAAACTTTTCGTTCCACAAGGAAAAGAACTCAGCCCAGCCTCCAGGCTCAATCATCATCAGGTGCAAGATGTTTAAGAGGTGAATGCTTTTCCAAGACGACTTCTCGAACTTTGTCAGACTCCTGGTGTCTCCGGAGATCCTTTCTGCTAAATCATGCGGTCGAATATTCAATCATTCGCTTAATATTTTTCGAGTAGAAACATTAATCCGATTCGGAGTAGATATATGAAATTCTTCCTGCTGACCTGCGTATTCCGCCTGCGAGGGCAGACCCTAGAGGGAGCGATCACCCTGTTGCCTCCCCCCTCCACCCACCTCTGATGCTAACGCACACCGATGCATGGAGGGTGCCGCTTTCAAATGCTCATATCTTCCGAATCTTACTGTTCCGTAAGATCCGAAAGCAAGATCCGAGTGTTCACATCATTGCAATCGAAGGTTGACGTGCCGAGATTAGTGCTCCTCATCGACACGCTTTCGTTTTCAGGATGAGATGCCCAGCTCGGGCAAAGATAGAAGGGCCAGCTTCACAGCAACCCGGTCGGATCTTGGCATTGACAGGATCACATAATCACTTTCCTGAGTTTGATGGCCATGCTCAAAGTGTTTACAATGCCACAGGGAAATGGCTGCGCACTCTGATCGAAGATCCGCGATCATCTTGAGAGAACACCATCTTGAGAGAAAGGAGGAGGTAGTATTGAGGAACCCAGAACTCTAATACGGATGCGACTTGCATATGTCATGTCTGTCGTGAACTCTGATTGAGCGATACTCCTTGGTGAAAGTTCTTGTTCTAGGTTGCCAATGGACGCGGCTTGCCAGATAGTCCTTGAAAGACACATACGAACAGCCCAGAGGAGGTGTGCTTCCGGTCTCCCATCAAAAGTCAAAAGTTTGCAGGACCTGCACAGAATAATCGAAACCACGATGATCCCAGAATATACGTTCACTCTTGATCAGGAACGAGTCCTGAGTTTCTACGATGGCCGCAACGGGAGTCTCATCCTCACCACGAGGAGGCAGCTGGACTTTTTAAATTCGGCGTCGATGCTCCACTGTGACGCCACCTATAAAGTTGTTCCCGAGAGGAAGCTGTTCAGCAAACAACTACTGACCGTCCATGCTAACTGGGAGGGATATGTTAGTCATGATCATACGCTTAACTTGCACGGTACATCATTACTATTTGAAAAATTATTTTTTCTCACGACGAGCGCTCCTCTCCATTCCAGGTCGGAATGATAGCGTGTGCTCTGATGAACAAGGCCGATATGGGTGCTTACCGAGCCGTCTTTCGAATCCTCAAGGAACAAACTCCGGGCAATGACTGCGGGGAGTACATCGGTGATTTTGACGGATTGGGTCCGAAATCCCGAAAACGCGGAATCCCGAAAACACGGAATCCCGAAAAATCCCGAAATCCCGAAAGCTCGGAATCCCGAAAATTGCAAATCCCGAATAGTTTAGAACCTAGCGAACCTTCTATGTTAACGGGTTCAGCCGAGAACTATGGAACGGGAGGCGTACGATCTTTTGAATTCACATGGCGTGATCATTCTTTTCGAATATTGCCGCTCTACAGAAATCTTCACAGACACGGATGGAGTCATCCTGGGAATTTCGTCCCGACACTTCGACCTAACGTCTGACACAGTGGCGGATCCAGGAATGGCTCGAGGGGGGGGCGGTTTCAGATTTTTGATGTCCCAGGCGTATTTTCCACCCTGATCATGCGGTTTTATATTGAATTGTTTGTTCGATATTTGTTAAGTACAAATCATTCATCTATTTCTGGAAACATTCATGAAATTCCCACTTCTGATTTGTACATTCCGCCTCGGAAACCCGACTCGAGGGGGGGGCGATCGCCCGATCGCCCCCCCCCCTGGATCCGCCACTGGTCTGACACTTCCCTTGTGAGCTGAATCTCAATAATAATTTGTAAGAATAAGAGCAGCGCTGCAAGCAGCTCGCGGCAGCCGATTCACTCCACGAAGCAAGCAACGGGCAAGTCTTCAGTAACATATTCGGCAGGCTTGATTCCATCAGTATTCCTGAACAGAAAGGCCCTAGACTTTGTCAGGGAGCAGCTTTCACCTGCGACAACTGACGGCGTCCGCGTTCACTATGGCGGAATTTCACGGTACAAAGAATAAAGCTGTGGTTATACAATATCGTCTCTCCATATAGTTAGTGTTTCCTGCAGTGTTGACCGGAGTTCCGCGGAACCCCAAGAATCTCAAGCACTGCTTTCAGAGCTCTCGCGAGAAATAATCAAAAAGGTTCCTGTGGGATTGGTTTTCCGTGTATATTGCCACTGAATATCAGAATGCACTGTATGCAGGAAATGACACTCGCACGCAAGCATCGAAGGGGACCCCAGATTTCATCAAAATCGCTCCGGAAGCTGACCATCACCTGTCCGTACCGTCCCGTGTTTTAGCGTCGATGAAGAAGGATGAAATGAGAGTTCGGAGACAAATTCTAGGGCAGTGATTCTCAACGGGGGGCGCGAGAGGATTCTGAAATTTTTGGGAACGCTTGGTGCAGTTAGCGGCTGATTTCTCACCAAGGTTTGGTGACATGGAAGAAATGGTTTACTTCCCTTGGCTAACTCAACCGTTTGAAACTGATTCGTTCGAGATCGGGATCGAGTACCAAGACGAGATTGCCTAGTTTTAGCGTAGTGAATTCTCGAAGCCTCTGCTCAAACCACGGGGACCCTCGTGTGGCTTAATGACGATGGATCCAAGAGGTTCCCAAGAGCGGCTGCGTACGCGCGCGCTATTTTGACTCATTCTGCGTCGACGTACTTGGTAGAGTCGAGATTCAGCGTCGTGACTGATCTACATACAGTCGAAGAAAAGTAGTCGTCTGGAAATCACCCTCAGGAGGAGATCTGAGATTGAAGCTGACTAAGCTCGAACCCAGAATCAGCAGTTGTGGGTCCACCTTCGTGTTAATCTTAGAAAGCTCTTCCGCTCGGACTAGGGGAGGGGGAAGGGGGGGGGGCACGAGCAATTCCTCTAAGCGTCAGGGGGGCGCGGGACAAAAAAGGTTGAGAAACACTGTTCTAGGGGCTTGTCGATATTTCAGATGAGGGAGATTCTGCCGCCCTCAGATGGGATCTTTTTCTCTCACTTGTCTATCCCTTTGATCATGATTTCACCCACAGATGTGAATCAGTACTGGTTGTTTTCCTACGATCTACATAGAAGCTTAGCCGGGCTCCTAGCTCTTCGGGATTTGCCTTTTCCACCACACTCAAGCTATTCGGAAGGCCAACAAACAAGGAGTCGACTTCAGCGGAGAGATGCGCAAACCGGGGAGAGTTTTGAAAAAATTCATCTGTTTCCTAGCCTTGCCGCTCCTCCCACCTGCCCACATCACCTCTGTATTTGAGGAACTCGCCCAGGAAGCCCGACAGCTCATGCCTAGAGCAAGCATGGACTCACGGAAGACTACTGGACAGATTTAAATATCTCCGATACGCGGAGAGCATTTGTTGCATCGAGTCTTATCGCATCCATCGCACTCTCACAGTTTGGTCCAATCATCAACTACATTCGATCCTTCTGGCTGGGAGTCGTGGGTCCCAATGAGCTCTCTGTATATCGGGCTATAAGTAGAACCAACAATGCCGTAGAATCAAGCAACGCATCGCTCAAGAGGAACGTTGGCCACAACCCTTCAACTTGGAACTTAATACGTGCGTGCTGGTGCCCATTTCAAGCCTGATCAGTGACGTCACCATATCCAAGCATCCGTTAACAAAGATTTGAATCCCTAAAAATCACATCGATTTACAGACTCCCTCTGCAGCACGTTCCATGACGTGGCCATCGATTTCAACGCGTTCCTCCGCGGAGAAGAGAACCTACACTCCCGACCAAGCAAGGATACTCGACTGAACGAGGAGCGCATCCAGGATGCTTGGAATGCTCTGGATTCGGAAGAGTCGATACGATTGAACGTCGAATGAAACAAGAGCCACGCGGTCTGTGCTCACTAGGATCAACCTACCGACTCCGGAGCTCGGCATCTAGCAAATATACTTTCCGAAAAGCTTCCTGACTCAATGGTTATGTTTTCCAGCCGCTCTCCGGTACGGGCTGACACCAGAAGAGGAATCAGCGGTAACAATCGCGTGGATCCAACAGCAGGACGCCGAAGAAGGTTTGGACGTCGAGCTCGCAATGCTACGAAGAGACGTACCCCAAGGGGAGGTCTCGGAGATACTCGATCACGAAGAAGACCAACCTATCTCGCAAGACGATTTGCAACCTGGAGAAACCTATGAGATCGAGCATGATGATGGAGAACAGGGGGAGCTTCCAGTGCAGACCACGACCCTCTTTCCCGAGGAAGAAGAACCCCCATCACAGACCTTAACCCTCTATCCCGAGGAAGAAGAACCCCCATCACAGACCTTAACCCTCTATCCCGAGGAAGAAGAACCCCCGTCGCAGACCACAACCCTCTATCCCGAAGAAGAAGAACCCCCGCCGCAAGATTCCGAGACGGATGAGTCGGAGCACTGGAACCCGTGCGTGGGGACAGACGATTTTCCGCCGCGGTCCATGGAGTTTGGGCCGGCTATTGAGATATCCGACGACGATGATAGTGTATGTAGCCAGCAAACGAGTGATCTACACAACTTGGCTTCTGACACGCGAACAACATGCGGCGATCACAATTACGCACGAGAACTAGTGGAAGATATGGACGATGAAACTTTCCATCGAGCCATAGAAAACGGTTACCATTTCTCTGAAACCGCGTGATTCAGATTCTGTTCTCCCTCATAAGTATATAGCGACAGCAATATGATCTCGAATATATCACCAGTATCAAGTTCTCAAATATATCCACCGACCTTCCTCGAGGAAGGCTCACCCGATCTTCTTTCGCCTTGCTCACTCGCCGCGTGCCGCATTGGCCTTTTCAACGGCAGCACTCTCCATTATCTAGTCCCTCCAAATCTATCTACCGCTCCTTGACTTCACAACTTCTTGTGGGAGCTTTAATAAATATGTGATGAAGAATGGTTTCGTTAGCGAACGGAATCGCCAACTTTCTCTATAGTGGGATCCTCTGATGGAGTCAGGACCTGGCGCAAATGGTTCAGTTCCCTTCACTACCGCTCCTAGTAGTTGACATCTGAAAAATCGAGCCATGCGTCTCTGAAGTGAATGTGACTCCTTCTCCCCTGTGACTCCTCACAGTTTATTGTGCACGATCATCCTTCTTTGAATCACCGCTCTTAGCGATAAGCGTCATCTTCTCGAATTCCACAGTCTCTGACTCTGGATGTCATCACTCTGGATCGGGCTCACATCAGTTCATCCCACCACAGGGCTATCAGAAACATCCGAATTGTCCCGATCTCCATTTTCGAAAGCTCGCGGGCGGAAAGTGCCGCCTCCTGTGCCTAATTGGCTAATTTGGTGGCTATAGTGAACCCGCTTGCAAAGCTCGACGATGGACGTTGGGGAGCCCGACTTGGTCTCGTCTTGAAGCGGGTGGAAGTACCCACTGAATGGCACTGGAACGAATTCGTTACAGACCGGCGGCGTCCGACGCCATAGGCTGATTTCGAGTCCTGGGCAGAGAAATCGTGCCCGGAACCTCTTAAGAAGCTCGAAATAGCAACTTTTGAGTGTTGTTCTGTAATGTACTCTCCTAGAGCTACAAGATAGGCTACCCACCCATATCGAATTTTACTGGACACTTCGTGAGGTTTACTTGTAAGGAGATGTATCTCAGAACTCTACCGCCTACACAAAATTGTGAGGACATTGATAATTTCCTTCCGAGCCAGCATTCCCCCTAAAGGGCCTGCCGGGATAAGTGCCCACGGAAACGATTTTGAACGCGAGGTGGCTGGTCGTATCCGGGGTCCCTCACAATGCACTTCGCCCTGCACAGTTTTGTTCCGCGGGCCCCCTGGGCGCCGCGAGAAGCCAGAGTCTGAAAAACTGAAAATGCTTATATCTCGAGAACGGGTGGAGCTAGGAAGTCAAACAAGAAACCATTCTGAAGCTCTTTGCAAGGGCTATCGATCGCATGTTTCGCCATTTTCTTGTCGCCCCTCCTTCATGCCGAAAACGACAAATTCAAGTAAAAAAGTGGTCGTTTCACCCTGAAGACGACGAGGCGCCACTTTCTAGTATGTCTCAATCGATTCCTCTCCTCAAAATACGTCGACATACGAAGTTTCATCAAAATCGCCAACTGCCCTCGCACTGAACTCAGCGGCCGAAAATGGCCGGAGGAGTGAGGAAACTGTTCCATGACAAGAGAAGTGATGATTTTACTCAAGACACAGGCAACCTTGTTCTGTATTCTGTCTTTTGGAGGGTTGAGAAGGCTTTCCCGGCCTCGACGACCGGCTCATTGTCGAACGCAATAGGCTTCGTAACTTTCGAACGGGGTTTCGAGGGGATACAAAATTTGTTCTGGAAGCTTGCTGGGGACTTTAGGGATCCATTATCATTCGTTTCGGGACAGGGCAAGGCAGTGCCAGCTTGCTTTGCACGATTCTTGCAACTCGATCGAATCGACGACTCCGGAGCGGTGCAAGTTTTCACGAGAAATAGAGCCGAAGCCATGGATTTGGGGGCTAAAAACAACTAGGTAGAAGTCATGGCCCATCATCCTATCCATACCCATGAGTACAGTCAGATCATTCGAAGTAAAAGTGAGGAAAATGCGATTTTAGAGTCAGGCTGGATTTCAGCTCAGTGCGGTTCACGGCGACTGCAGCGCCCCCATGCGGCGGCCATTTTTGTCCGCGGCTGGCCCACTGTGGCTCTGATGAGATCTTCTAACGGCAGCCTATGAGCGTCGACGGCCAAGGCAAAATCTTTGGTACACTGGAGCACATTCACCTTCTGCACTTGCTCGAACTTCTTGTCTTCGTACGAGGCTCGCAGCCGCTGCTCTTCTCCCGGAGCCAACATGCTGGTCCTGAACGAAGCCGGAGCCGCTGCCTGCGGTGAATTCGAAGTTTTCACACCCGACGGACCGGGCAGCTCTGGGTCCATGTCGTCGCTCTGATCGGATCTGGCAATCACGGACTGAGACGATGGAAATGAATTTTCGACGACAAGAGATCTTTCTTCACACTTCGATGAATTGAGCAACCGCCGCCGCGTGCAGCCGGCTGGATGAAATGACTGATGACGGAGTGGTCGACTTACATATTATATACCTTTATAAACTACATATATATATACCTTTATCAAGAATAAAGAGATTTCCAACAAGTAAGCGTACACCGGCGTGAGTTCTTCTAAGTCTTCTGACACCAAAATATCACGGTTCAATCTGCAGGAAGAGTGACAACGCGGGGGTTTCACTGCGACGCGACAGGAGAGAGTAGGTGACACTCAACGAGAAAAAGAGGTAACCCGGGTCGGTGTAGGATACACTCGACCGCGGGCCCGTTGATGATGATTGAACTGATTAAATGGATACTGTGATGGCTGCTGGAGGCTGCCATCTTGGCTGTCACTGTCCTCTTTCCCCTGCGCGGTTTATTTGAATCAGAGTCTCCGGCTTGGAGACTCGTCTTACAATGGATTCTTGAGAGACATGTATTTACAACACAAATCGGATAGAAATTACACACCGAACCATCGGTTCGTGATACCTTATAGCAGTGGCGTGTCCAGGATTTTTCGTGGGGGGGGGGCGACTCTATGTTACGGGGTGGCGATTCGACACTTCGGACTCAGAGGTATAGGACTTTAACATGGGAAGAAAAAAATGTGGGGGGGGGCGATCGCCCGATCGCCCCCCCCCTAAACACGCCACTGCCTTATAGTGGAGAACTCCAATACAACTGGAACTGTGAAGAAAGGAGCGTCGGCTTCTACGCCATCCATTTTTAAATGCCCGATCTGGTGGCGCTACCAGCGGCCACAGACTTACTTTTTACTTTTTCCATGTTTATATATGATCACGACGAAAATAAAGTCAGTACGAGTAGAACCTTGACTTCCGTCGGACCAGCACGCGTTGTTTTCCATCTCAAGTTTTCCTCTTCTCAGTCATAGTGCTCCACAATACGATCTCACCTAGGTGTGCGAAAGCGTTCTGACTCCACACGTTGGTGCCGTGACCAGGATTGGCATTGTGATACCGTGAGAACCAGAGAAAAGACTTGGAAGCCGAGAACGACCACGTGCTGCCTCGAAACCCCTCGTGTTCCGAATCCGTCGAAATCCTCAAGAAAACATCGAAAATGCATAAGGCTGCGCTGAAGGGAAAACGTACAAAGCTTCGAAATCTTCTACAGATAGGAGTTGAAAAGGTAGAAGCCCTAAAAATCGACGGTGCGAGCGTCGACGAGAGCATAACAGCACTCGTGTCCAGCAAACTTCTTCGAGCCTTATTTCAGCAGCTTCAATCCATTACCGATGAATTACTCAATCATCCGGACATGTCAGAGGAAGAGATTGCCGACGAGGTAGAATTTGGTGGTGACTTCGATTTTCGCGTCCAACGTGCGCTCGCCAAACTCGACGCCATGGTGCAGATCAACCACGCCAGCCTACAAGAAGCTCCTACGGTATCTGTTTTCGCGGAAAATACCCCTTCACCTGCGCGAATTCTCCCCAAGTTCGACACAAACCCGAAACCCGTCTGTGCGTTTCCGACCTCGACGCCGTTTCGAACCTCAGAGCCGCAGGCTTCGAATTTATCCCAAGAGGCGGAACCTTGGCAAGCAACCCCTGCAACCGATTCGTCCACCGAAAATCTGCCGACGTTCCGACCCCTACTGCTCCAGCCTCTAAACGTTACTATAAGGAAGTGAGCACCGCTCCCGAACCTTTCGATGGGAACCGTCTCCGCTACAGCCGTTTCATCACGCTATTCAAGAGCTGGATCGACAAATTTCCAGACTTGACGGATCAGGAGCGGCTGATTGTTCTAAGCAAGCATCTCACCGGTGAGCCAAAAGAGCTGGTGGATGCGCTTGAGCCGACCGGAGCAAACTACCCCGTCGCTCTCTCGCTGCTCGACGAGAACTACGCGAAAAAGGACACCGAGAAGCAGAAGATCCTCGCCGAACTTCGCGCGCTGCCTTGAGTTCATCACGCAAGCGATGTCGCTGCGCTACGTAAGCTTCTGACCCTAGTGCCAGTGCCCTAGAAACACAGTGCCAGCCTCACCGCCATGGGAGTTCCATTCTACACTTTCGCCCTGCTCCTTGAATCTTCACTAGAAGCCGCATTGCCGTTGGCCGTGCGACAGCTTTTTCAGAGAGATTCGCACAACAGGCGCGAGATGGAAGCTCTCGAAGCTAGATTAAGTCTGCAGTTGTCCAGCGATCGACAACCAATCATGAGCAAAGACAGCGACTCCTTCGAAAACGATCCTGAGGTCAAGGAAGCAAGGCAACTCATCGAGGGCGAAGACGCTATTTTCACTGACGCCGCAGCCAGTCGCGGGCCCAAGAAGATCGAGGAAAGCAGTCCAAGAAGATCACCGAGAGATGCTGGACACAAGAAGGTGACATCTACCGTAGCCGGAATCGGAAAGAGCTCAAAGTTCACGAAGCAAAACAAGCTGCCTTGCCTCTTTTGCGATACCGTCGATCACCGCTCATCTAAGTGCCCCACTGATTTGTCGCATGAGAAGCGCCGGGAAATCCTGAAGCGTAAGAAGCGTTGTCTCAAGTGTTTCCACCCCGAACATGGAGCTGGGGAATCCTGTACCGGTCCGCGCTATCCTTGTGCAGTCTGTAAGTCACCCCAACACTACACGGCGATGCACAAGCCGAGCGCCCCAGTTTCTGGCCAACCGGTTGCTGAAGCCACCCCTTCTACCTCACAACAGGTTGCGGCTGTGGTAACGGCGACCACCCTGATTTCAACTGTCTCTGCATACTTGGTTTCTGGGGAGAAGAGATTTCCTGTCAGGCTCTTCCTGGATCCAGGCAGCTCGGAAACTTTCATTTGCTCTCAAGCCAAAGCCTTGATCAGAAGCGAAAGACCCGTCCATCGTGCCACGCTGGCAATCAAAGCGTTCAAAGAGAGATACGAACTCAGACTGGAACGTTTCAACATATGGATCGCAAGCACATACGACGACACAAAGATAGATCTCTTCGCCTACGAGCACAACTTTGAAGTTGATCCAGAAAACCACTACCCAACCGCAGTCGCGCGAGCTCTACGCAACATCAGCGCTAATCATCCGCTCGCCGATCGTTCGCTCCTAAATGAATGGCCGCATGAAGCCCCAGCCATGTTGATCGGGCAGGACCAACTGCAGAAGATCACCCTCATGAAGGCTCCAGAAACCATCATCGGCGACCTGCGGGCAACGGAGACTCGCCTTGGCTGGGCTGTGGCTGGGTCCGTGAACAACTATCCTCTGAAGGCTACCGTGACAGCTATTCACAATGTTTGCTGGATGGCGACGCTATCTGCTCCACAAGAAGAGATACAAAACCTTTGGAAGCTAGATGTTCTTGGCATCGACGGGGATCCGCAAACCTCCAAATTTTCCTGTGACGAAGAGAGCGCTATGAAGCAGTTCAACGCAAGCCTGGAGTACAGCAACAAGCAGTACACAGTGGCCATGCCAAAGAAGACCTCGATCGAAACTCTGTTAAATAATTTACCGGTCGCAACTGAACGACTAGAGAAGAAAATCAAGCAATTGGAAAAACAACCGCTCTGCTATAAACGATACAACGAGGAGATCATGAAGCTTGTCGACGAAGGTCACGCGGAAGAAATCTCCGATTTCGTGCCGGGAGGCTCCAACGTAGCAGACCGCTCCTATTACATGCCGCACCATTCTGTCGTAACAAAAACCGACGCGGGTGAAAAATGGCGTATAGTCTTCGATTGCTCGGCAAAGGCAAGGGGTGCCGATTCTCTCAATGAGCTCCTGCTTCCTGGACCAAATTTGAATCCAGACTTGGTGACGTTGCTGCTGAACTTCAGACTACACCATGTGGTCGTCTCCGCGGACGTCACGAAAGCGTATATGATGATCTCAGTGTGCGATTCGGACCTGCGACTTTTCCGTTTCCTCTGGAGACTGCCGGAAGAGACCAAGGTGCGAGCGTTCCAGATGAAGAAGGTGACCTGGGGTGCAACTCCAAGTGGCTTCCTCCTTGCGGCGGTTCTGCGCGAACACTTCAGGCGCAGCCCCTCAGCCGCCACTCATAACTTCGGAAACTATCTCTATGCCGACGACTTCCTGAGGAGTTTCTCAACAACGGAGGAGGCTGTCCGATTCATCGACTGCTTGCGCGAGACTCTCAATGCAGCCAGCATGACCCTCGCCAAGTGGAAGACAAACTCGGAGGACGTTGCGCGGCATCTGGTTGCAAACGGCATCGATCCCGCAACAATCGGCCTCAGTCTAAGCAACGCCTTCAAGGTCCTTGGCATCACCTGGGAACCCAAAGAAGACGAGTTCCTGTTCAAGATCGCTGAATTGAGCGCTCGAGTGCCGATACACAACCGTCCAACCAAGAGGGAAGTTGTGAGTCTCGTTGCTTCAATTCACGATCCTCTCGGTTTCCTAACCCCATACACACTTCGGGGAAAACTGATGATTCAAAACTTATGGACATCCAAGATCGACTGGAATGAGCAGATCAATGATGAACTCCATGCCGAGCTTCGGGCCTGGTCAGATGAGCTAGAGAACTTCGAAACGTTCGACATCCGCCGAAAGTACACTCCGAACAAAACAACTCCTACAACCTACCATCTGCATATCTTCGGCGATGCATCTCAAACAGCATACGCATGTAAAGCCTACCTTCAAGCCTGCTATCCCAACAGTGAGTCAGAGACCGGCTTCGTGATGTCAAAATCAAGGCTCGCACCCAAGGAGTCCCAATCGCTGCCGCGTTTGGAACTTCTCGCTGCGTTAACCGCAGCAAGGTTGAAAGACTTCCTCACTGAGCGCATGGACGTCAAGTTCCAGTCAGTGAGTCTCTACACAGATTCCATGATAACGTACCATTGGGCCACCTCAAGCTCACCGGAGAACTGGAAAACCTGGGTCGCGAACAGAGTCGAGGAACTCCAGCGAAGGTCAGCGGCAAACGAGTGGCATTTCGTCCCCGGAGACAAGAACGTCGTCGAGCTAGCCACACGGAGAATCTCGGCTTCTGCACTCATTGCGTCGGAGGACTGGTGGACCGGCCCTCAGTGGCTGCGGTCGCCTCGCGAGCAACGACCAACTGCACAGCCCAACGCGAACGACAGCGTTTTCGAACCAGTTAAGAAAGAAGTCGAAGTAACTGTGGCCGCTATCATGGTAGCAGAGAGCCTGATCAACCTCGAGCGTTTCGGCACAGCAGCCCGCGCCATTCGTGTCATCGCTCTCCTTCTGCGATTCAAGTCCCTCGCTCTGCGCCAAGAGTTCCCATTGCCAGCTCAGCTCAAGCAGCGCGCAGAGACCGTTCTTATATGTACGGTGGACTCAGCAACAGCACTTCTCCAAAGAAATTCAAAGAGTTGCTGCGGGTGAGCAAGTTCAGAGCTCGTCAAAATTATCAGCTTTCCAGCTGTTCATCGACGCGGCAGGTGTCCTTCGAGCGAAAACGCGATTGACCAGGGGACCACACTTCACCGACGAAGAAAAGAACCCGATAATCCTCCCTGGCGAGTCCAGGCTAGCCGTTCTCCTCATTTTAGATGCTCATAGAATGAACGCGCATTTCGGATGTACAACAGTACTGAGCTATCTTCGAAGGCGATTCTGGATCATCAGGGGTCGACAAGTCATAAAGAGTATCCTTCGACGATGCGTGGTCTGCAGGAAACGCCAGGCGGCGGCGAGCAAGCAGGTCGAGGCACCTCTCCCTCCAGACAGGATCACTCTGACCGCGCCTTTCGCGACAACCGGTCTTGACTTCTGCGGCCCATTCTACGCAAAGTCCCGAGAGGGCCCATTGAAAATGTACATCGCTGTGTTCACTTGTTTCAGCGTCCGAGCTGTCCACTTAGAAGTTGTGCCAAACCAGTCCGCTCCGCTTTCTGAGCCTATACCCTGCCTGCCAACGCTTCATGACAGATAACGGGAGATCATTCGTCAAGGCTGCAACAGACATCAAGAGAGTGTTCAACTCGCGCAACGCTAGAGACGTCCGCGACCTTTTGGCCAGTCGCTCTTTGGCCTGGGACTTCGTATGCCCGCGAGCACCTTGGAGAGGGGGTGTCTACGAAAGGATCGTTGGGACCGTGAAGTCAAGCCTATGCAAGACGCTGGGCAAAGGCTTGGTGAGCTACGAAGAGTTCCGGACTATCATAAGCGAGTTGGCGGCTGTAATTAACGATCGGCCAATAACGTTTGTGGGGACGGGATCGACGCGCCGTCGGCGCCGGCGCTTACTCCTGCTCAATTCCTCAAGGGAGGACCCCAGCCGTCCTGTCTCGTTTCGAACATGCCGTTAGACAAACTGGGGCCCGATGGAGCGCCATCAGAAGACGAGCTGCGCCGTCAGTACCACAAACGAACATCATACTTCAAGAATCTCGCCGTCCGTTGGCAACGCGAATACATCCTCCAACTCCGCTCGGCGTCTACCACGAGAGGTCATCCGTCGCCCAGCATCTCAGTCGGAGATGTTTGTCTGCTCCGGGACGACAACCTTCCGCGATTGAGATGGGAGCTGGTGCGTATCCTCGAAGCCCATGTGGGCCGAGACGGCAATGTTCGCACATACATATACCGTCCGATTCACAAATGGGTCGGTCAGTCGACGGGCCGCTCAACTCCTCTGCCCTTTGGAAGTAACCACGGAAAATTCCAAAACATCCGACGACCCGTAGACTGGACAACGTCGTCGAAGTCGTTCGTCGGGGCGTGTCAACGAAAGGAGCGTCGGCTTGAACGCCATCCATTTTTAAATGCCCGATCTGGTGGCGCTACCAGCGGCCACAGACTTACTTTTTCCTTCTTCCATGTTTATATACGATCACGACGAAAATAAAGTCAGTACGAGTAAGGCTTCCGTCGGACCAGAACGCGTTGTTTCCCATCTCAAGTTTTCCTCTTCTCAGTCATAGTGCTCCACAATACAATCTCACCTAGGTGTGCGAAAGCGTTCTGACTCCACAGGAACAGTTGTGAAAATAAACAAGAGGTATGCTAGGTGGTCAAGGAAGATAGCTGAGCTAGACAGCATCAAGAGAGCATGGTGGAAAAGGCTCATAGAAGCAAGAAAATACAACCCAGACCAAGCAGAGAGAATTCAGATAGAATTCGAAGGAGCGAGGTTGAGGCTCTACGAGCAGATAGAGAAAGAGACCAGAAAAAAAGATGAAAGGATGTACGACCATATCGTCAGGTGTCCGAGAAACCTGCGGGCAAAAAGATTCTGGTCGTACATACGGAGGGAAGAAAAAAAAAACAGGAGAGAAATGATCCTTGTTGACGCAGGGAAAGAAAGGGTAGATTCGGAGAGAGTAGAAACCCACCTAACGGAGGTCCTCAGGGAGCTTCTAGGCGCGGAAGAAGAAACAGTCAATCCAGAAGGCATTAGAAAAGATGTCGGCGAACACAGCGGCTCGGAATGACGGAATGAATGGCAGTCTGGTTAAAAACCTAGGGGAAGTTGGGCATGAATGCCTAGCGAGAATACTCCGTAGGATAATAAGAGGAGAGGAGAGCATTCCAGAGAGCTGGAGAGAAGGAAAGGTAGTGGCTCTGGAGAAACCGGGCTGCACCAAAGGCAATCTACTCACATACCGACCAATCACAATAACGGCGGTTCTGTACAGAGTATTCGCAAGAATAATCAACAGCAAGATACAAGAGTGGATAGAGTATGTAGAACGAAATTCTGGGGGAGATGCGGAACGGCTACAGGAAAAACCGTAGAACGGATGACTGCATCTACATGTTAACAACGATAATTGAAATGACCAGAGCAGAAAAAAGAGGGCTGAAAGTGACCGTCTTAGACTGCTCCAAAGCCTACGATAAGGTAGATAGGAACCACCTGTGGTGCATACTCGAAGGGCGCGGGCCCAAAACCGCGCCGGTCCAAAACCACGCCGGGCCGAAACCGCGCCGGACCAGAACCGCGCTCGCCACCAAACAGCCCGTCTCGTGTAAAGATGGGAAAGCAAGGGTTGGTGATCCAGTCCAAGCTTTCGCATGGTGGAACATTCGCTGCGGCGCGAGGAGGATCGCTCCCGTGTCGGCCTCATTCGTCAGCGATCCTCCTCGCGCCGCAGCGAAGCTCCTGAAGGATGGCCTAGGGCTTGCTCTGCTCACCATGCGATGACTGGAGCACCAAGCCTTGCTTCCCGAGCCTCACGTGAGCCCGCAAGCACTACCATTCGCAATGAACACAGAGTGTTATGTGACCACATGGAAGTCGATTTATTTCGCAGAGCCGACTTTCAACGCATGTCAAGTACCTAAATTAAAATTCAAATGGACGCGCGCAAAGGCGTCTGGAATCATAGAGAGAAAGTGTAATAATAAACCAGAAGTTGTCTGGCAGTTGCCGCGAACCAAGTTCGTCCTCCTTGGCCAGGCTAGCGATTTTCTTCCCATTTGTACGATCAAAGGATTCTACATGGTGCCGTGACCAGGATTTGTGCTCTCCAATCAACTGAAACACCCGCGTTCGCCCGAAGAGCTTCCTGGAATCGTGCAGCCGGATCTCCCTCACGATGGCAGGCGACGAAGAAACCAGAAAGTCACTGAAAGGCCTTCGGAACGCTCGCACCAAACGGCGAAATGCAGCCAGAGCCGACATCGCGAGTGTGAATGATCTCAACTCCAGCAGTCCCGTGTTCCCGAATGGTCAGCAGGCCGATCAGTTTCTTGTGACCATGACACAGCATGTGGCGCGCATCCGTGAGCTCGACCAGCAAATCGGAGAGCTACTTGGCGAAGATGAAATCGAGGCCAAGGCCGACGCGGCCGAGGACTTCCACATCGAAATTGACCGAGGAATCGCCGCGGTGAAAGCCGCGATTCGCCCGGCGGCTCCGCAGATGGACGTTTTACGGAACCCCTGAAGGCGTGCGACACGTGCACTTCAGACCCAACCTGAGCTCGACGATGAGCGCACCGCCTCACATCCGCCGCAAGAACCGCGAGGAAGAGGATTCCCCGACTGGATTGAACCAGAGTTCACCCGACGAATTGCGACCGACAAGTTCCCAGTGCCCGCCGTCGACAGCCACGAGACTGGCTCGCGAGCTCGACATATCCCCGGAGGTGTTCTCGGGAGACCGTTTGTACTTCCGCGCTTTCATCACACAGTTCAAGTGTTTTGTCGGTAAGAGACCCGAGGCAAGCCCTCTCGAGGATTTCGCACTCTCGCTGAAATCATCCATCGAAGCTTCCATGCCGGCCCGCCTCCGCCAGGAGTTCAAAGACGCCCGACGTCTTGAGAAGAAACTCCTCACCCTCGCCGGTAACGGTGGTGGCCGAGAGGGTTCGGTAATCGCTGACGAGCAGACGACGGACAACAAGAGCGCGACGGCAGACGACGACAACACCTCTGTGTCCGGCCGGGCCGCTTCAGATGTTCGAAATCTCATCGAGTTTCTGCGGTCACGAGTGCGAGATTGGGAGGACAACCGACACCTGGATGAGCGGTACAATTCTGCTGCGGGAGATGTTTCTGAACGCCAACCACAGGCCCGAGACGTTCGCCGTCGACCGAAGAGCACCGTGGCCGCGCTCGCGCCGCGGCAGAGTGAATCAGCTGGCGGAACCTTCCGTCCGCAACCGTGCTTGTTTTGCCGGACGACCGATCATAACTCTTCCCGATGCCCGGCAGATCTTTCTCTGGCTAAACGTCGAGAGATCCTCAGAGCTCAACGACGCTGCGAGAAGTGTTTCAAGCCTCGACACAGCGCTGCCAGCGATTGCCGTGGTCCTCGATCGCCGTGTTCGAAATGTGCCTCCCGCGAGCACTACACTTCAATGCACGGTGAGAGCTCTCATTCGACTGACCCTGTCATCGCTCAACCCACTGGCGGGACTGACACCGCGCCTGCTACGGTTGTGCAGACCGTGAGCGGAGCTAGTGCGGACACCGGTGCGCTCTTGTTGACAGCTTGTGCGTATGTCATCAATGGCGGGGTCAGGATACCGATACGTGTGTTCTTGGATCCGGGCAGCACCCTGACCGTCGTGCTACCGGCATTGCGTGCCATGCTCCGCGAGCCACCGGCCGGAGTCAGCAATCTCACGATCCAGACCTTCTCCTCCACGCTCGCGAGCGAGAGGGTGCCGCTATTCAACATCCGAATCATGAGTGCGCGAGAGGGACCGCCTATCGAACTCTTCGCTCATGAGTTCCAGTTTGGAGTCGATCCGCCAAACACCAGTTCGAAAACCGTGCTGCAGGCGCTTGCAAGATTTGACCGCGAAAAACCACTCGCGGACAGAACGTACGTCGGGGAGTGGTCACACATGCCGCCGTCTATCCTCATCGGAATGAATCAGCTTCACAAGATTATGCATCGACAGCTACCAGAGTCCGTTATCGACGACATCACGGCGCAGTCGACAGAACTGGGATGGGTCATCGGAGGTTCGGTTCCTATCAGTCAAGGCCACCTCCAGGGAGAGATTTCGGCCACGCACATAGTCTGCTGCACCGCAGGCCTCTCCGCGCATCTACCCACGCCGATGTCGACGGCTTCGAAGGCTCTCGAGGCCCTCTGGAGTCTGGAGGCAATCGGCATCTCGGACTCTTCCTCAAAGTCTCAACTATCAGCGGACGATGCGGAAGCACTCCGTCAGTTTCGCGAAGGCATTTCGTACGAAGACGGTCTTTACGTAGTCACGTTCCCAAAACATCCCAGCATCTGCAACCTTCCCAACAATCTGGCCGGTGCCAGTACTTCGTGCTGATAACGTTGTTGAGTTTTGGGCTCCTACGAGCTCAGTTGGACCGGGAAATGCTGGGTTAATCGTGCGACTCCTAGGTTGACTACGGACGGCTCGAAATGAACACAAGCAGAGTTACAGTAACAGTATGACTGCTCCCCCATTTCCGCACGGTCTTTATTCGCTTATAAAGGCAGCTCCTGCGTGACACTTTCGTACTCTACACTCTTCCATCTTGATTAACTTTAAATTATTCTTAAATGTCTTTTTTTGATGTTAAATGAGTAATTTATTATTATTCTGCTCTCTCTCTCTAGTATAGTCTTCCTCAATTACATGCAATATATAACTTGTTTCTTCCCTTCGAGGGCAGTAGGGCGAACATTATTTCTCAAGAAATATTTGAGTCCAGCCTTCCGTATCAATTCAACAATTCAACAATTTTCTTCTGCTAGTAATACTTGAGTCTGTGGTTGTCATTCATTCCTAGATATTCTTTCAACCTCTTCTTGAACTGAATCTTAGAGTCTATTGTTCTTATTTCTACCGGTAAACAGTTCCAAATTTTCGCAGTTCTTACGTATATTGAATTTGAGCCTATCGCCGTTGTTCTCCTCTCTATCTTGATAAATCGGTTGTTTTGTGCTCTCGTTCTTCTCGAGGTTCCTAAGAAATTGATGGTCCTTATGCAGGGTCCATCTTGCGTTATTTGACTGTGTAGGAAGATACACATTTGAAACGTTATTGCCAACGGGAGCGGAAGTATTTTCAGGTTTTGCATGGCCTCCGCAGTGGCTTCTGTCGGGGAGATTACTTTTACAGCTCTTTTTTGAAGTTTGTGGAGTTTTTCTAGTTTGGATTTCGGTGCCATACCCCAGGACGGCAGGCAGTAGACAATATGAGAATTGACATACGCATCATACAGGAGTTTTCCCCTCCTATGGCCGGCAATATCACACAGGTTTTTCAGCAAATAAATTGCCCGATTCAGCTTTTTGCTGATTCCATCGACATGCAGTTTACAGTTTAGTCTCTAATCTATTGTGCAGCCCAGGAACCTGGCATTTGTGACTCTGTCGATTTGAACTCCCTCCAGGGCAACATTCAGATAGGTAGTGTCTCTCAATCTCGCTGAGAAAGTCATGTACTGAGTCTTTTGAGCATTTAGCCTGAGCAAATTCGATTTACACCATCCAGCTATATGAGTCAGGTCCCGTTGCATTACCCTTTCCAACTCGGAGTGCGAGTCGCAAATATATACCACTGTCGTGTCATCTGCAAAGATGGTCGTGGTACCCTGGCACACAGCTGGCAGATCGTTAATGACAACCAGAAAACCCAGCGGTCCAAAAATGCTGCCCTGCGGTAGACCAAGTTTAACAGGGAGGAAAGAGCTCTGTGTGTTTTCCGCTTGTACTCTCTGCCGCCTATTAGGCATATACGAGCTTATCAGCTTCCCTCTGTAGTCCATACGCTTCCATCTTTGCTTCCAGAATTTCTTTCCGTACAGAGTCAAATGCCTTACACATGTCTATCATGAGCATTCCACACGTTTTCCCTTTATCATTTGCCTCTCTTATACTCTCGATTGCCTTGCACACCGCATGATTCGTTCCTCTTTTTTTCGATAGCCGAATTGATTATCATATAATAAATTTTCTGTCTCGAAGTAGTCTTTCAGTTGGCGGACGAGTATACCCTCCACCACCTTATTGATCACGGGGAGCACAGAAATAGGTCTGAAGTGCATTGGTGTTGTTGGATTCTTAACTTTCGGTATGGGGGTGACTCGGGCCATTTTTAATTCGTCAGGATAACTCGCTGTTCTGATCATCTCATTCACTATTTGGCAGAGAGGTGTTGCTATCTCCTCTGCTATCTCTTTGACCGTGTACGCTAACAACCCATCAGCCCCGGCCGAAGGGTTCCCTATGCTTCTGATTTCCTCTAGTATCGCTTCTATGGTAACAGTTTCAAACCTGAAGCACCGAGTAGTATTCCTTTCTATATGTTGAGTGACCGCATTTACATCAGGTTCTATTAGGGGAGCAGCTCGTGGTGCGCCACTCCTTCGATATCCCACCAGATCCTCAACATGACCTTTTTTCGGTGCAGTCCAGGCTTGGCATTGAAGCACCGAGTAGTATTCCTTTCTATATGTTGAGTGACCGCATTTACATCAGGTTCTATAATACATCAGGATAGAAGTCAGCACAACTCGTGAAAAACTTATTCAATGCTTCTACTCTCTCAGTGCCTGACATAAGCCGCGATTCAACTAAGAGTTCTGACGGAAGAGATTTGACATCAGCCTGCATCAACCTCCTCAATGTCTTCCACGGGCTTTCTCTACGTTGGAGTGCTTTTTCGATTTGGTTCTCATTGTACTTGATTTCTGCTCTTCTCAGTAACTTGACGCACGTGTTCCTGCTCTCATTGAACTTGCATCGAGGAGCTTCGTCAGAGGTTTATCCACTCCTCTCTTCTTATGCCTGATGTACTTTTTTCTCAACAGGTCGCGTTCTTGCATGTGATTCAGAATTTCTTTGGTTATGTATGGACACAACCGCCTTTGTTTGCCGTGTATCTTGATTTCTTTTGTTTCACTGCTGATATGCTTTGTTGGGGAAGGAACAGACAACGACGCTCGGTTTAGGGAAGATTAGAATAGATGGCGAATGACGCCTTTTATTGATAACGAAGAGCCTCGCGGAGAGGGCGAGACCCAACATTCCTCCCCGCGAAGACATGAGCCCCTAGAGGCCTAGGAGACCCCGCAGGGACGTCTTGCAACGCCGCGGCGGCTGTACTCGGCGTGATGGCTCGAGAGCTTCATCAACCGCCGGGCTCGGCTCGGAACTAGCCAGCTCGGAGTCTGGAGGAGCTGTGAAGTTTCCTTCAGCAGCGACGCTTTCAGCAGCCGGCTCGGTGGGTTCCGGAGATTCTTCGGAGGCCAAAGGCGGAGTGACAAAACCGTCAACAGAACCAGAGTCCCCAGGAGGGGTGCGGGAACGCGGGGGTTCCGGCCAGCTGTCTTCGAGGTCCTGCGAAGCGTCCGGTGAAGGGGCGGCGCGAGACTTCCAGACTTGGTTGACATGGCGAATGACCGTCTTGCCGTCGAGATCGACTTGAACCATCGCCGCTCCTTGGTACCCCGTGACTCGGCCGACTACCCGGTTTCCGTTAGAAAGCTCGACTATCACCGCCTCCCCCCGACGGAAAAGACGGTGGCGCGCACCATGGCGTCGATCATACTGTCTTTTGAAATCCTTTTGATACCTTGAGAGGGGCCGGGAAACTCTGTCTTGCGGCCTGAGAGCATCAAATGGTGTCCGGACCTTACGTCCGAAGAAAACTTCCGCCGGCGACCTGTTATCGAGAACGGCGGCCGGTGTGTAGTTATAAGCGCGTACGGCGTCGTCCAGTGCGCTCAGCGGCGCGGCCGTTTCTAGGGACGACTTGATCGTACGGATCATCCGCTCTGCTTGCCCGTTGCTCTGGGGCATTCCGGGAGCACACCTCAAATGTACGACGTTGAACTCGGCACAGAGGCGTGCGAACACGGCCGACTGGAACTGACGACCGTTATCGGATACGATCGTCTCCGGCGGCCCAAAATGACGAAAAACTGAGCGGAGGTAGGAGTCAATCGATTCTGCCTTGATATTTGGCAACCAATGGGCGTCGACATACCTGGAAAAACTGTCCACAAGGAGGACGAAGTTCTTCCCTCCTGAAGCCATCCCCAAATCGATGTGGACCCGCAACCACGGACCTTTCGCGGCGGGCCAAGGGGTGAGCGGCGCGCGAACCGGCTTCGCGGCTGTTTGTATGCAATGTTCACACTTCTGGACAACGCTCTCGACATCACGCAGCATCTGGGGCCAGAAAAAGTGCTCCCGCGCTAGAGCCTTCATACGGCGGATGCCTGGGTGCGCTCGGTGCAATTTCTGCAATGTTGCTGCCTGGAGAGACGTCGGCACGATGACGCGATCATTGCAGAGTAGAACCCCATCTACCTCACAGATGGATTCAGCTCGGAGGAAGAATGGCCGCAACAGGGGATCGTTCTTGTCGGACTCTTGCCAGCCATCCCGAACCCGTCTCAAAACCAACTTCAGTGTCCGATCTTGAGCGGTTGCTGCGGACAATTCTTCACGTGGCGTGTCTAGCGCATGCAACAGTAGTCCTTGGAGTTCGACCTCGATGGCGAGCACCTCGTCCATATCGCTACCAGGTCCTTCGACTCGAGCCTCCGAGATCAGGCGGGAGAGGGCATCAGCTTGCCCGAAATCAGATGTCTTCACATATTCAATGCTGAAGTCGTACCCGATCAAACGAAGCGCCCAACGTTTGAGCCGGGCAGCAGTTCTTTCTTGGAGACCTCGCGTGTTCGACGGGTTGAACAACGCTACCAGCGGCCGATGATCAGTCTGTAACACGAACCGCCTGCCCCAGATGAATTTCCTGAAATTCCCTTGCAGCGCGGTCGCAGAGATTGCGTTGACTTCCAACGGTGGAGCGGGCTGATCGATCTGCCAACGAAGCATCTCGAGGTTTAACAGAAGGCGACCACATAGCAGTGACGGCGCCCCTGAAGCAAGCACTAAGACTGGTTCCTTTGCCTTGAGGTTCTTGTGGCGGAACTTAGCCTGGAAATAGCCCTCCACACGCACCTCACCACCATCCACGTGCTTACACGAGTCCCTAAACTGTGTCAGCGTCGGGGAACCTAGTTGCTCCCAGATGTCTTTGCCAATCGTGGAAATATCAGCACCACAATCTGCCCGGAAAGTGACTGGGATCTCGTTGAGTAGTACCGTCACATATGTGCGACCCTTGATGAGTTCTGCCTTCGTGAGGAGGTTGTTCACAAAAATTGAGTTAGCGGCGACACTTCGACAAACTTTCGCGATGTGTCCGACTCCATGGCAGAGGAAACACTCAGCTTCACGGAATGGGCAGGAGCTTCGCGGATGGTTGTCACCACAGCCTCCGCATGCCTGGGACCGCCTGAATGCCGAAGGCTTTCCTTCTCTTTTATTGGGCCTGGGACGTGGTTTAGACTTCGGGCGGGTCTGATTCTTTTCACGATTCTTCGGTTCCTGTCGTCGTCCTGTTTGCGTTCGAAGAGCAGCAATTTCTGTATGCCTTTCGCCTTCGATTGCAGAGCTGTTCACATCGATCCTTGCATCTTTATTCCTTGTTTCATGTCGCTTAAGGATCTTACGGATATCGTCGACTGTGGCTCTCGGGTTCTCGTCGACCGTCTTCATGATGAGTGACCGTTGAGTTTGATACGACGGGTCCGGAATCTGGAGTAACATCACGAAAATCTTGAACTCTTCTAGTGTAAGGTCCTTGAATGCGAATTTGTCTCCCTTCAAATTTGCACTGTTTGTGATCTCCTCTGCTGTATTTCCGGGGGGCAAGTGTCCTCGAAGGAGGATATCGAAGCGCCGGCGGGAGAGAGACTTTGTACTCCCGAACATCTCAGTGAGTAGTTTAACCAGCTCATCATACGGCAATGACTCGGGCTTCCTCGGTGAGGTTCGGCACCTCATCTGATTGTACTCGCTGGCTCCGAGAGCTCGTAATATCAGTTCGGCTCTTTCAGCGGGCGTACTGCAATGCGATTCGATGCAAGTTTGGTTCCTATCGAACCATTTTTCGAAGGTGAGGTCAGTGTCGGGGTCATAGTTGAACGGGCCGACCAGAGCTAAGACATTTTTGACGACGGCTGCTTTCGAGTCGATTGCACGCGTTTTCTCGGCTGTGAGTAGCTTGAGTGCTTCGATTATCTGTTCGAGGGTTTTCACTGAATCTCCCGTCATTGGTTCGGATCTCGGCTGCGCCAAATGTTGGGGAAGGAACAGACAACGACGCTCGGTTTAGGGAAGATTAGAATAGATGGCAACGACGCTCGGTTTAGGGAAGATTAGAATAGATGGCGAATGACGTCTTTTATTGATAACGAAGAGCCTCGCGGAGAGGGCGAGACCCAACATTCCTCCCCGCGAAGACATGAGCCCCTAGAGGCCTAGGAGACCCCGCAGGGACGTCTTGCAACGCCGCGGCGGCTGTACTCGGCGTGATGGCTCGAGAGCTTCATCAACCGCCGGGCTCGGCTCGGAACTAGCCAGCTCGGAGTCTGGAGAAGCTGTGAAGTTTCCTTCAGCAGCGACGCTTTCAGCAGCCGGCTCGGTGGGTTCCGGAGATTCTTCGGAGGCCAAAGGCGGAGTGACAAAACCGTCAACAGAACCAGAGTCCCCAGGAGGGGTGCGGGAACGCGGGGGTTCCGGCCAGATGACGCCTTTTATTGATAACGAAGAGCCTCGCGGAGAGGGCGAGACCCTACATGCTTCTTTATGACCGTATGGAAATTTGAATATGCTTGCGAGACACTTACTGCATCGGCAGCGCTGCCCCAGCTCTCTCTTCTCAATGAGGCCCTGAGTTTTCTAACATCAGTTCTCTGAATCGTCATCTCTCGAGGCCTGACACTCTCAGCTTGAAGTTCGCAAAGTACCGCCAAGTGATCGCTGATTTCGAAATCCACGAAGCTCATCTTGAGGAGTCTCACGTTCGTGTAGACATGATCAATGTTTGTGCGCGACAACGGTCTCGGAATGCCGTCCACATGGTTTTCCCAGTCGATACCGGCCAATACTTCTCTGACACCATCGGCTTGTCTCGAGTCCCAATCCACGTTCATATCTCCAACAGCGATACCTCCATTCCTGGGGAAGCGATTCAGTTGTTCAAACAATGCCTCTTCGAATGCACCCAGGTTCTTATCAGGCGGTCTATAGATAGCCGAGATGAGCAGTTTCGGCGTAGTGTTCTCCAGCCTGAGAACAATGTTCTCAGCGATTTTTTCATCTAATTCGACCCCATTCAGTCGTTCTACTTCATACTGCTCCTGAATGAATACAAGTATCCCTCCTCCCTTTACATTCAAGTCTCGCCCACGGCTCAGCCGCTTGTAGCCATCAATATTATACGTGCTTGCTCCTCCTTCTGGTATCCAACTCTCCGTCAGTACCAGAACATCAGGGCTGACGTTCTTCTGCATCATGGTCAGCTTCAGATTCTTAAATTTTGTTCGGTTTCTAAGTCCCCTCACATTCAGATGAAGAATGTTGATCTTCCTCTTAGCGTCTCCCTTGTGCGTAGCTGGTTGTTTCTTCATTGTTTTTCGTTTGTCCGCTTCTTTGCTTTTGTTCATTTCTGCCCCAGTTCACTAGTTCATCAGTCGCTCGAGATCTCTTTCGCTTGCTATCATCAATGGTTTCGCCTTCTGGTCTTTACGGACGAAAACTTTGTTGAGATAGGTCCACGTAGTGTGGATCTTCTTCTCCCGTTTCAGCTTGAGAGCAGCTGTGAGCAGGGATTTCGTTTCACTGGTGACTGCTTCATTTATGAAAACCGGTGCCGTCTGGTAGCCTTCAGGAAGTTCTTTTTCGTCTTTGAACTGCAATCCGGTGTGTTTGGTCAAGTTCAGGTCGCTCAGCTTCAGTTTCAACGTTCTAGCAGCCTTGATGACAGCCCCCTTGGCGTCATAGTTGCCCATTGTCACTCTCAGGAAGAATTTTCTCCTTCCTTCGAGCGTACTTTCGAACCTGCTTGTTCGAAGCACATCTCCATCCTTAAGATCCACTTTCAAGCTTGTGAACACTGCTCCGACTAGTTTCGAAGTTTGCTCACCTTCCTGTGGCGGAATGTTCGTGATGATTACATCCCTGTGTTGATCTGATGCCGGCTTCGGCGTTCGTTCGAGAGTTTCAATTGTAGCGCCACTGAATGTTTGCGACAGAGAGCACCGATGAATGCATTCTAGACAGATCGAATAAACACATTCTCTCAGTCTAGCCAAGCGCACCACGCTCGGTACATGCGATACCACAGCTCAGTGTCTTTACTTACGATAGTCAGGTGAAACTCGATAGTGGTGACCCGGACGTGATCCGCAAGAAGAATCCACGATGCCTGAGGGAACCGAAGTCAAATCGCCAACCGACAGCTCTACCCCGTCCTGTGACATTCTGGATTTCGAACACGTGACGCTAGGCCTACATGCGGTCTCGTTGAGTTTGCCGACCTTCTGGACACAGAACCCTGATGCCTGGTTCGCGAAGGTAGAGGCTCAGTTCAAGTCAGCCAAGATCGTTACGGAAGAAACCAAGTTCTACAAGGTCCTCGCAGTTCTTCCGGAAAGTGCCGCCATTAGAGTTCGTGAAATCTCACAGAAGACGACATACGAGACTGGCGACTATGACACACTCAAGCGAAAACTCATCTCCAGCGGACAGCAATCCGCCCTTGAACGGTTGGATCGATTGGGTGAGCTGAAAAACATCTGCCACAAGAAACCTTCTGAATCTTTGATCGACTTGGAAGCTATTTTTCATTCTGCTGAGCCGGCACACGTTTTTCCAACGTCGGATTACTTGAAGAAGATGTGTTGGTTGCGAGCCCTCCCGATCTCCATCCAGCAGAACTTGCTTCCGGTAGCTGAGATCACCCCTTTGGATACACTGGTGAAGATCGCCGATCAGATGTTCACGTCGAATCCACCTGTGGATCGCGTATCTGCCGTCCAGAAGGAATCTTGCTCTCATGATGATACAATCGCCTCCCCGGCTTGTGAACCCCTCTATGACACCAGCTCATCAAATCCTAATATGTGCGCTGTTTCCAACAGGTTCAGAAGTCGCCACCAACAGAAGTTCCAACCTCTGTTGTGCAAGTACCACGTACAGTTCGGTGATAAGGCGAAAAAGTGTACCATCGGATGTTCAAGATTCAACACTCATCCAAAAAACTAGTTTTGGTCAGCTCTGTTGCGGCATCGCGAGCTGACCCTTCGTCGAGACGATTATTCATCATCGACAAAATCTCAGGCCGCAAGTACCTCATAGACTCAGGCAGCGATGTTTCCAGTCTGCCGTTCGACAACTCCTGTATCCAATCTAGCCATCATGTTAAGTTACACGCAGCCAACAACACCCCCATCAGGACGTTTGGCGAGAAGACCTGCATCCTTGATCTAGGATTAGGCAAGCCGTTAGAGTTCACCTTTATCCTCACTGACATTCGGCAGCCGATTATTGGAGCTGATCTGCTCGCACATTTCAACCTGGCCCCGGATGTGCGGTCGAAGAGACTCTTGGATCTCACGTCGTTACGCGCTAGTAAATGCCATGCTATGCATCACCCTTCGATCGGCATAAGCGTAGTCGAAAGTGCGATTCCGCTCGCTGTTGCCAACCTGCTGAAAAGTTTTCCGGAGGTCACAGGTCAGACGGCATCGGAAAATCGAGTACATCTGACAACTTTCCACCACATCGAGACCAAAGGCCGACCAGTTTCGTGCAGGGTTCGAAGGCTCGACCCCACCAAACTCGCCATCGCGAAGTCACATTTCGATCAGCTCGAAAGAGATGGAATCGTCAGGCGATCCAAGAGCCCGTTTGCGTCCCCTCTACACATGGTTCCCAAAACTGACGGAACCTGGCGACCGGTGGGAGACTTCAACGCTTTGAACGCGATGACAGTTCCCGACAGATACCCGGTGCCGCATTTGGAGAACTTCACCTTCAACCTAGAGGGTTGCCGTATCTTCAGTTCCATCGATCTTGTGAAGGCTTTCCATCAGATCCCCATGGCAGAGGAGGACGTACACAAAACTGCAATCTGTAGGCCGTTCGGTCTTTATGAATTTCTCCGAATGCCTTTCGGACTCCGGAACGCGGCTCAGTCATTCCAACGTTTCATGGACGTGGCCACCAGAGATCTGAAATTCGTGTTCGTCTACGTGGACGACATTCTGGTTGCATCGGTGAACGAACAAGAGCACCTCCAACATCTCAAGCAGTTATTTACTCGTCTCAAGGCTTATGGTCTCGTCATCAACACAAAGAAGTGCCGATTCGCGGTTCCGGAATTGAAGTTCCTAGGCCACCAGGTCTCCGCGAGAGGATTATCTCCACTTCCCGATCGAGTACAAGCCATCTGCAACTATCCGCGCCCAGGTTCCGTGAAACAACTGCAACGCTTCCTTGGTATGATCAATTTCTACCGCCGCTTTATCAAAAACATAGCACGGATATTGTTACCGCTATACGCTCTGACCAATGAAAAGAGGCTCACGTGGACTGATGCGGCACAGGAGGCGTTCGAGAAATCGAAGTCGGCACTTTCCAACTTCACTATGCTCACATTTCCTGAACGCAACGCTAGACTCTCTTTGACCGTCGACGCCTCTGACACGGCGGTCGGAGCGGTTTTGCAACGCGAGGGAGTTGCGGCTGGTGAACAGCTCCCTCTCGGTTTCTTCTCTAAAGCTCTGGATGAAAGACAGAAAAAGTATTCCGCTTTCGACAGAGAACTCTTGGCAATAGTGCTGGCAATCAAACATTTCCGATACATGGTTGAAGGTCAGCAGTTCACTATCTTCACTGATCATAAACCCCTCACCTCAGCAATCACCTCAAAAACTGAAAGATCTCCTCGACAGACGAATCATCTGGAATTCGTGTCACAATTCACCACGGATATCCAGCATGTGAAAGGTTCAGAAAATGTTGTTGCTGACACGCTTTCGCGCCTCAACCAGATTGACGCCATAATCAGGCAGGTGCCTGCTCCGTGGACCCTCGACGAAATGTGTGAAGCACAGAAACAAGATCCTGAGTTGGAATCTTTGAAGACCTCTAACACCTTGAAGCCAATCCATGTCACACCGAGCATCCGACTCATTTACAATTCGTCTGGCTCCAGACAGCGCCTGTACGTTCCCTCCTGTTTTCGTCGGAAAATATTCGAACAGTATCACAACGTCAGCCATTTGAGCAAACGTCCAATGAAGAAGCTCCTCGGAAATCTTTATTTCTGGCCTAGTATCGCGTCGGACATCAGCTCGTGGTGTGACACCTGTATAGCATGTCAAGCCTCGAAGATCACCAGACACACACGGACCGCGCCGGAAATTATCCCCATGCCGAAAGCTCGATTTTCTCACATCCACATTGATCTCGTCGGTCCGCTGTCATCGTCGAACGGTTACAGATACATCCTAGCCATGGTCGACAGATTCACTCGGTGGCCGGAAGCATGTCCAATCACTAACATTGAGACAGTTACCGTCGCCACAGCCTTCATTTCATCTTGGATCTCTCGTTTCGGTGTTCCAGACACCATCACCACAGATCAGGGGAGACAATTTGAAAGTCGTCTCTTCAAGAGCCTAACAGAGCTGTTGGGTTGCAATCGGGTGTGGACCTCGGCATACAACCCAAGGGCTAACGGCACAGTCGAAAGGTTCCATCGCCAATTGAAGGATGCGCTCCGTTGTCACTTCGCGGAAACGAACTGGAGCGAGTACATTCCCCTAGTACTACTCTGGTTCCGCTCCACACATAAGGAAGACATCCATGCATCCCCAGCAGAGCTCGTTTTTGGTCAGAATATAACTCTCCCTCCAGATTTGAGAGAAGAGCCAAGCGGTGTTCTAGTTGACCCCACGGATTATGTGAGCATCCTCAAGGGCATGATGAGCAGGATCAAGGGTCATACTTCGAGACCCGCTTCACGTCCGCAACATTTTGTTCCCGAAGAACTTCTCTCCTGTGATTACGTTTTTTTGCGTACTGATTCCACTAGCAAACCATTACAGCGGCCATATACTGGTCCGTATCGAGTCATACAGCGTGATAATTGTACGGTTAAGATCCAGACGCAAAATGGCCCAATTCAACGTGTAAAACCAGCCAAAGTCGATAATGATAATTTCACAACTGATATACCTAGGAGACGTGGGAGACCCCCACTGGGGGGGAGTACTGTAGCGCCACTGAATGTTTGCGACAGAGAGCACCGATGAATGCATTCTAGACAGATCGAATAAACACATTCTCTCAGTCTAGCCAAGCGCACCACGCTCGGTACATGCGATACCACAGCTCAGTGTCTTTACTTACGATAGTCAGGTGAAACTCGATACAATCCTCTTCTTGAGCTCTTTGATCGATTTTTTCATTTCTGTGACTTCGTCTATTTTGGATGAGAACATCTCTGTGGTGACTTGCAGCTGGTCCAGTTTGGTGCTCCATCTCTTTTCCATTTCCTGCATCATGTCTCATGCGAGCACCCGGCTCATGTCTTTCGTCGAGTCACTCTTTGGATGTTCTTGACTAACCTCATCCGAATCTTCATCAGAATCACTGTCTTCAGAATTGTCCTGACACACGCCACAGATGAAGGTTTTGGCCAACCCTTTATTCTTCTCAAACACAGCCTTCGACGCTCCAGCGCACATTTTCTTCTTGTGTCTCACTTGTTTACACCTCACACAAGTGACTCCATCATCTTTCTTCAGCTGTTCTCCACAGCCAGCACACTCAACAAGTTCATTCTTGCTCTTCATCTGTGCCTTTTCACTCCTCATTACTGTTTTGATGACTTTTGACATGTTTCACTCATGTCAGTGTTTACTGTTTTTTCCCCGATTTTCTTCGGAGCTCTTTGTTCTCGTGGCCGTTGTTTACAACTAGCAGACGACAACTAAACTCTCGGAACAGTTCAACAGCCAAGTCATTGTGAATGGAGCTGAAGAGAACATACCGCGCGCGGCCTTGTTGCCGATGTTGAAATTCTTCAGTTGAGTTTTGCCATCGGGGGTCTTCGCCTTTGCGGCGTCTGGCGGATCCAGTGCTCCTGACGTCACCTCCCATCCGAAAGGTTCTCCGTCAAGTACTGTTGGTATGACAGTCTTCCAGTTGATGTAGTTCGAACCTGATGGTGATAGAATCACGCTGCTGACGACCCTCGGTCGTGGTCCACACTGGATGGGATTGTCACTTTGGTCTGGGGCCGGGGCGCCGATTCGCCCCTGGGAGCCCGAGGGCTCGTCGAGCACTTCGAAGCACTCGAGGCAAAGCGGGAGCTGGTTTCTGTCGTCGGGCTGGGTTTTGCATGCATGCGAGGCGTGTTCAAAGCTAAGGCATCGGTGACATTGCTGTACCGAGACGAGCTCGTCCAGCCTGCAATTTGACCAACCCACCTGAATTGATCCTGTCTGGATAAGTTGCCGGGCGATCGGGCAGCGTGGCAAGCGGATGATACAAGTGAGAGAGCCGTTTTTAGTTTTCTTGGGCGGATTCAGCTTGATAGTGTCTTTATCGAAGCCTTTCTCGCCAAGGGCCATCTGGATATCTCCCGGTTGGGTCGTCTCGTTGAGGTCTCGCAAGATGATAGCTATCGAGGTATCTTGAGTTCTGACGGTGGAGCTGAGCTGCGTCTCCTGGTGTATGGCCTTGGTGAAGCTGAGGACACCTTCTGGGGAAACTGACTTGACCTTAATCTTTAGCTGGTTAGCTGATACCGGGAAGCAGTCGGTTACTCTGACGCCCTGGGCGGTTGGATTGACCTTAGCTTGGATATCTTTGAGAGTTTCAGCGTATGAACGTTCACCTGTGTTGATTGTGATCGTAGTGAGGCCCGGCCGGGGGTTCTGACGCTTGCGATCCCTGGGCAACTTTCCTCTGCAGCAGATTTCGAAGGACTGCGGCGAGTCCCGCGACTCCGCCTAAAGTACTTTGCGGAAGGACTCAACGTCGTATTCGTCTGGTATGGCTAATGAAGCTTTAGTACCACCCTCGCGGACGAGGCTAGCACTGATGCGGGCCGCTTGCCGCATCATCTCTTGTGTTGATGTGATAGAGCTCCGGTTTCCAGCCTCCGGGGTCACCATCATTGCGATCAGAAGTCTCTCATGCTGCGGGTCGGTTTTGCCATCGGCGTGTGCGGGGGTGGTTTTGTAGATTCGGACCGAGTCACGGTTGCGGAGGCAAACCGTTCCTCCCGACTCTAACGCCTCTCTCACACCGGCTAGGCCCGGGAATTGTGCCGACATCTGAGTGAAGAGACGTGTGACTTTCTCATTGTCGGGCGTGAGGAGAAGGATGCGAGCGGAGTGCTCTGGCTCAGTAAGTATGCTTTTTCCCGCCAGGCGAGTTTGCACATAGGCTGAGTCGTGCCAGAGTTTCTTGAGAGTGTCCTCTAGGGGGATAGCGGAGTCACCAAGGGCTTCATCGAGCTGGTCCTTTGTGAGGCCAGTCAGCACTGGGGAGGAACATTTCGCGCAAGGAATTGAGACTGGAGCAGGTGGATCCGAGACCGGGCCAAGGCCATCGTCCTTCGCTCGACGGGCGATGCTCCGAATGGAGCCGATTAGTTGCTTGGTGATCCTGTTTATCCCAACCTGAGTGTTCGTCACGATTTCCACTGCCTTCTCGAGGAAGTCGGCGGTATCTTCGAGGACTTCGAGGTCGGTCGAAAGAACGCGGCCGGTGCATGCAGCAGGCTTGAGTTTGCTTAAAGCCAACAGGAGGGCTGTCATGGCCTGCTCCCTAGTGTTCTCTGCTTCCGGCGACTGTCGGGGGCGTTTCCCGAGGCCGAGGTTGACCTGCGACCAGTCCCCGCCTTCTTGAGCGTCAGCATCGGCCGTGTTCACTGAGTCTGGGTCGTCATGAGGCATTGTTCCGAGGTCCATTACCTCGGTTTGCTCCGATGAGCCAGACGCCGGGAAGACTGGAGTGTTGACAGCAGCGGTGGTCGGCGAATGAGCGAGGCCCCCTCGGGCGAAGGGGTCCTTGGAGCTGGGAGTAGTCCTGTCGCCCATCTAAGCGCAGGGGGGGAAAGGTTTGGTCTCAGCAGAAATGAGGTTTCCGGGACACGGCGCGATTCAAGGATCGCGGGCTTCAGCAGCCGCTGTAACGACCGGGAGGTCTTTAGCGAGCTGTCAGAATGACCCGCTGATCGCGACAATCGAACGCGCACTCAGAGATGAGTTGTAGGAAAGTCGTGGCTTGGAGGATGATCCTGGTCTTCAGAGGAGCCGAATGAGGTGCTGGGCGACGAAAATTTGTGTGTGCACTGTGATCTAACACAAGCTTTGCAGGAGCTGCGCAAAAACACGTCCGTCACGTTCGTTGGTCACTCACAATCAGAGAGAATGAAGTGATGGCACTGTTCTCGAAACTCAGCACGTCAGCAGGTGGTCAGTTTCGTCAGAGAACCATGAACAGACGATTCAATACGAGCTCTGTTACCTGATCAACTGAGATGATCTGCTACGGTTGTGGACGTCGTGGTCACATGGCATCCCAATGCAGATCTTCACGATGAGGCAGAGGTACGAACTACCGTCGTGGCAGAAGAGGTCGTCACATTGGTCGACCACAGCGGCAACGGACTCAGGTGCAACAAACTCCGAGTCAGCCGACGGAACAGCAACGAGCTACTAATTCAACAGCATCCAGGGGAAGGTATCCGCAACGCAATCGTCAAAGAAGACCTCAAGCTAATCTTAGCGAAGCAGTTTGGGAGGCACTCACTACTGAGTCAACTCCCATTGAAACGAACCTTGCGTCTCCAGAAAATGAATACGTCATTGATTCTGGCAGCATTTTCTACATGTCAAGCACCAAGGACAACTACTGAGGCATTGGTAGCGGAATGAAATGATGATAAACGTATAAGTGTGTCTGAGGCACATCGCACATTTGCCCACACCACTGCGGCTTGGCTAAAATCAATGCTAGTGAGACAAGGATATAAAGTTATCCCGGATTTCACCAGCTGTGAAAGCTGTGCAAAAGGAAAAATGCATCGAGTCAGCTTCCGTCCTAAGCCCGACTCTGCACGAGCCCCTCGAATAGGATCTATCAATTCAGATGTATGTTTCGTGTCAAAGCTATCTTTCGGTAGACACAAGGCTTTCCTCACATTGACTGATGATTTCAGTCGATTCAGGAAAACATACTTCCTTCATGATAAAACTGAGGTTTTCAATCACATCAGAAACTTCATGAAATGGTTCGAAATAAGAACAGGTCAGAAAGTCTATCATCTTCACTCTGACGGTGGTTCAGAATATCAGAACAAGGGGCTGCGACGGTATCTTCTATCAAAAGGATGTGAATTCAGCTATAGCCCGCCATACACAGTGGCGGCGCCAGCCTTTCTTTTTTGGGACGCTTGAGCTACCGTCGAAGCATCGAGGAGAAGAGAGTGGGGAAGGGGAGCCTCCGGGTATCCATACCTGTTTGAGAGAGACAAGAGCAGACTGCGCCGCAAGATTATAATCGGTTTTATCTTAATCGTAAGAGCATTATCGAAGTAGCGATAACCCTTCGCTAATTTGAATCAATGTTTAGAAGCGTGCCACAATGATGGGCACCTCGCTGTCCGCCCATCATTCGATTATGACTTCCTCACAGAGCGGAAGACACTCTACGGTCCTTCTTTTCTGCAAACGCATTCATGACCTTTCCTGGATCGTTGCTGAGACCAACTGTGAGGTCCTCCTCAATCGATGACACGGCCAAAGCAGACGGCCTTCCGTCCTTCATTGTACTTCGAAGATATGATTTGATCTTTCGGAGTACACTGAAGCTTCTCTCACATGAAGCGCTCCTGACTGGGAAGGTCGACACCATCTTGAAAAACTTGATGAGATCAGTGAATCCTGACTCCATCGGAAGCAGATATTCTAGACATCAGTGCGAAGTCTCAAAGTTTTTGCTCCGCAGAAGGTATTCTATCGGTCCTAATCAGTCGTCTCTCGAAATCGGCTGTCGCTCTGTCAATAATTCCATGAAAGACGATCCTGAAGCCATCATATATCGCATCGGATCCCCGACAGATTCCATAACGACGGAATGCTGAAGCTTACTCGACACGATCCTTGCCCGCTTGGGCTCTGGTTCAACATGGAACAACAATCGATATGGTCTCCGCGACAGCCTTGCTTTCAAAACAAAAGCGCTTAAACATTTCAGAAGATCGCATTGCTCTAAACGTCAAAACTGTGGCTTGCGATATCTCAGTAGCTCTGATGAATAGAATTTTCGACGACTGTGAGTACTCTGAGAGAGAATTGACTTCGCTAAGAATCCGATCCAAGATGACCAACATGAGGATTGTTCCAAATGAGTCAAGCTGAGTCAGGAAACCCTCGCATTTCACAGCTTCATCGACTCTTCCCCATTATGTTCCGGAGGGCGAGAGAAACTGCTCACAATCAGATGCGATTTTCGAAGAACTGTACGCCCTTCTTCTTGCTGCACCACCGTGTATTGCACGACTGGGGCATCTTCAGAACCTGTTGGTTCAGCTGTTTCTGTGCCTCTTCAAAGAATTGAGCTCGCCGTGCCGACATACTCTGAAACGCGTGTAATGCTTGAATCGAATCCAGCAGCTTCGCGATTTCGAAGATAGATGAGCATGTGTCGACGAGTGCGAGGTTCAGTCGGTGGCTGTAGCAATGTACGTAGGGGCAGGAGGCAGGAGCCCCCGACGAGAGTCTGCATGCGAGATTTTACTCCGTTAACGTCTCCTGACATTACCGAAGCTCCGTCTTAAGACTGGGCAATGCAATTTCTCAAGTCTATCCCGCATCGTTCTAAGAGGTCCGCAATACCCTGCGTGATCGCTAACGCATCAAAATCTCGCAAGTGCAGGCAGCCGATGAACCGCTCCTTGATTCCGCTCCGTGCACGTACCTCAGACAAACGCTCAATTGTTCTGAGTTGCTGTTGTCTCTGGTTTCATCCGCCATCACAGTGTAGCAGGCACTCGTGCTCAGCTCCGCTCGGATCTTTTCAAGAACTAAGGCCTCGCAAATCGTAATCAATTCGTTCTGAATGGAGTGTAGCATGTAGTCAGCGTCTCTCGGAAGCCGAGAAACATCCGCGGCAAGCTCAGGACATTTCTCCTTCATAAAGTCTACCCACTCGACGAAGTTACCTCTGTTTTGTGAGGCTGTGTCTTCTCTGTGTCCTCTTAGAGCCATACCCTGTTTCGCACACAGCAACAGTACCTCTACGTATGAAGACAGCACCCGGCGACGCCTTACTATGTCTTCCGTGACAGCAGCTGACTTGACTTTGCTCCGGAAGTTTTCGAAGATCTGTAGCTGGAGTGTTTCTCCACCTAGTACTGGTGTTCCGAGCTATTGAAATGCTTTCTGAAGTCCTTCAACGCGTTCACCCAGCTTGAGTAACCAATCACCAAGCTAGAGAGTTTTCTCGAATAGTGTCTGCAGACAAAACAAAAAGCTGCATCCATCTTCACCGACATCTACCACAAAAAAAGGAAATTCGATGTACCGATTGGGATTGAATCCTCGTACTTGCGATCCCACTGTTCGTTTCGGAAAACTTTTCAATTTCGGTTGACTCGGAATACCATCCCTGTCGCTACTGATATCCTCCACAGTCGATCCTGCCAGCGGTGGACTCTCGATACACTAAGAGTCTGCTTCGCTAGACTTTGTTGAAGATTGGATACAAGAGCTGCTCAGTGAAGCTAGAACTCCGCTGTGATAGTTCATCAACGAATGCTCCGAGCTCCCAATTGCGGGCTTTTGAAACGGCACTGGGTCAGAAGTATCAAACGACGTATCAAACGAGCCATTTTCCTTTTTAATTTCTCACCCCTATCGGAGTGGGTTCCGACTTCAACCACCACATTGTCATGAGGCTTGACGAGAAAAGTCGTGAGCAAACTCTGGTTCTGTTGTCCCTTCATTCCATTTACTTTTAGAAGCATGCGCGATGTTTTGGCGCAATGGCCCCTGACTCAAAATTTCCCGAAAAGGGGTCGCCAGAACTTGGGACGCTTAGCGTCCCGGCTCCCAGAATTTGGGAAGCTTGAGCTTCCCAAGCTTCCCGCTAGCGCCGCTACTGGCCATACACTCCGCAGATGAACTCTCAGGCAGAACGCCTGAATAGAACCCTCTTGGATCTGGCAAGAAACATGATCATCGACAGCGGTCTTGGCAAGAGATCCCGGGCAGAGGCTCTGTGTTTCGCGACGTATATGCTGAATGCTAGGAAGTTCATTGAATCTGAAGGCAAGTCACCATATGAGATAATCATGCGTCAAAAACCTTATCTCGGGAGAGTCCTTCGATTCGGAACTCGTTGTTGGTTTTACGTTACCGGACAAGGAAGAGACAAATTGGATGAACGAGCAAAAGCAGGAGCCGTAGTTGGACTAGATGGGAATATCCTATCTTATCCTGTCCTAGAACTCGGAACTTCAAAAGTACATCGTATTCGTGACATGAAGGTTTTGAAAGCAGCTCCATTGCAAGATGGTCTGAACCAGCTACCACCAATCCCTGATAAAGAAAAAGAGGATATCAACGGACCAGCTGCTCCGGGCAGCGAAGAAGAGGAAGAGCCAACACCGGAAGATGATCCCGAACAAGCCAGCGAACCCGATTCCAACGAATGGAATGGAGCAACAAATGTGGATGAAGAATTGGGTGTGGATGAGGATCATGACCCATCCGATACACCAATCCCTGCAGACCGGTCGTCAACACAACAAGGATCTTCAGAAATAGTGAGCAGGATGGAAAACCCTATCGGAGGACGTCAGGCTAGAGCAAGAGATAGGTCAAAGCTTAAGCAACCCCAGCGATATGAGGCGGGGATAGTGTATCAAGAAAATAGTAGTACCCTAAAGTCTTGCGTATAACGAACCCGGTTATCCGGAAAAGTGTCGATCGTATAAAGAACTTTTCCTATAAAGGACTTTTCGTATAAGGAACTTTTCCTATAAAGGACTTTTCGTATAAAAAACTTTTCCTATAAAGGACTTTTCGTATAAGGAACTTTTCCTATAAAGGACTTTTCGTATAAGGAACTTTTCCTATAAAGGACTTTTCGTATAAGGAACTTTTCGTATAAAGGACTTTTCGTATAAAGGACTTTTCCTATAAAGGACTTTTCGTATAAAGAACTTTTCGTATAAAGGACTTTTCCAATGAAGAACCAGTACGAGGGACGAAGAGTCCTTTATACAAAAAGTCCTTTATACGAAAAGTCCTTTATACGAAAAGTCCTTTATACGAAAAGTTCTTTATGCGAAAAGTCCTTTATACGAAAAGTTCCTTATACGAAAAGTCCTTTATAGGAAAAGTTCCTTATACGAAAAGTCCTTTATAGGAAAAGTTCTCTATACGAAAAGTCCTTTATAGGAAAAGTTCTCTATACGAAAAGTCCTTTATGGGAAAAGTTCCTTATACGAAAAGTCCTTTATAGGAAAAGTTCTCTATACGATAAGTTCCTTATACGCAAGACTTTAGGGTACTACCAACGATAATAATGCGCATGATGATGGAGTTAACGCTAGCGTAGGTAAATCTAACTCTGAGGTAGACGTGTCCAGAAACATAAATGAAGTTTATCGTTCCAAAGATAAAGCAGACTGGTAAACTGCAATGGGCGTTGAGATGGCAGCGATTAAGGCCAATGAGGTTTATAAGCTGGTAAAGGCCGATCCACATCAGCATATTCTTACAAACATGTGGATATTCTCAGTGAAAAGGGATGGAGATGGAAACATCGAACGAAGAAAAGCTCGCCCTGTTTTGAGAGGCAACCATCAGATTCAAAATCTAGAATATGACAAGCTTTTCAGCCCTGTGGCACAGTTTTCCACTTTAAGAGCCATTCTAGCAGTGGCAGCACAGGAGCGACTTTTCTTAATGCAGTCTGATGTCAAAACAGCGCTCTTGACAGCGCCATTGGATAAGAAGTTGTTCATGAAACAACCGGATGGATTTGATGACAAATCTGGAAGAGTCTGTGAGCTACAGAAATCTCTCCATGGGAGTGTTCAAGCCTCCAGATGTTTCAAAGAGAAATTGAATAAGACTCTTTTGTCAATGAGATCAGTAACATTGACTCGATCTTCTCAAGATCCCTGTCTATATTTCTCCAATCCACCAAAACGCTTTTTCTGCGTAGCGTGTGTCGATGATTTGATGCTAGGAGCATCAGATGAGAGAATTTTGAAAGAATTCATAAAAGAACTCGAGAAAACGTTCGAGCTCAAATCTGGGAAACTCGAGTATTTCCTGGGACTCAGGATAAATATCTCTGCAGATAGAACCAGAATTGAGTTGAATCAATCGAAGTATGTGAAAGAAATGCTGAACAGATTTGGAATGACGAATTGCAAACCAGCAGCCATTCCGATTGATATTTTTTCCGCTCTTCGCCTTTTCTGAACCCCTGTGAACACTGGTTCGGAGGCGGAAAAAAAAAATTTCGAATGGAGGAAACTCGGTATTCTGAGAATTGCGGGTGGTTTCTAGATGACTGAAGATGTCTGGAATTCATATGATTCCCATTTTCCTTATCTCGTCTTTCTATGGACAGAGCCAGAAGCTCAAATTCCATCGAGTCGCCTAAACTGTCCTCCGAGCAGCAATGATGGAAAACTCGGTCTTCTTCGCAACGGAGGCTGACACATGGATGGATCCCCATACTATGCATGAGCATCGAAAACTTCAGCCACATAGGGATCCGGGGAGAGATTTTTTTCTTTTCTGAGGTTACCGACCTTTTTCCGAAATTGTATAAATTTGCCATGGTAATTTGCCAATTAGTTACCAGCGCCAAGCCACGCCAAGGTCGGGTTTGTGGCGTCCGCTTCCGAACACACTCGGGAGCATCTCGGAACAAGAATTAGCTGCCCATTTCTGCAACTTTGCGTTTTACAAGCGGACTATGGTCACCGGAGGCCCCGTGGTTAGGTATCGGATGCCAGAATCTCATATGCCAGAATCTCTCATGCCAGAATTTCTTGTGCCAGAATGGTGCCCTCTCCTTCGTCGAAGACGATTTTGTGGGTGTTTTTTTTTTCGTTCGTGCGCCTCATAATTTGAAGCCAAGACGCTAGTCTGTGCACGGGCTGAGAAGTTTCAAAGATCCAACCCGCCATCCTACCGCCCACCGCCAAGCTTGAAAGAACCCTCCTGTGTAGTGGCGGTACTCTTGAGAATTCTTATCGGATGTAGTAGGCCGTAACGGTAGAATCTATTGCCCTGGGGGCTTTGAGGAAACTCGTTCTGATACACCTGAATGATGACTCGTTCTGACACCTGATATTCTGGCACATTAGATTCTGGCATCTGAGAACATACCTGTTGAAAAAGGGTGTCCCGTTCGCCTCTGACTTGTCTTACTTGCTGCACTATCTACTAAGTATACCGTGAGGCTCCTTCGGTGCCTCACGTACGTTTTCCCCTCACTTTCCTTGACTATATAAGCAACTACATTGGATACAATAAATACTTGGACTTCCTCTCTACTAAGAGCTCCGTGTGTCTTAGCTTTGTGTCTACGTTAACTGACTAAGTGAGAACCTGTACCTTCCAACACGTTATCAAGCACGAGTTCGACTCTACATCAATCGGTGAGATACAAATCTCAAATATTCTCAACAACTAGAATATACAAATAGTTCAGTTAAACGTATAAAGAAAAATAGAAATAGATAGAGAGCAAGTGCTCCCAGTGCTACGATGCCAGAACCAACTGATACAAAACCCGCGGTTAAACCGGGGACAGACAATTCTGGCACAAGCGGCACTAGGGATGGAGACCAGAGAGAATCTAAGGTTTCGGATAGTCCAGTCAAATTGGCAGCAGACGGTTCAAATTATGGATTGTGGAAACAAATGGCAACGGTGTATTCGAGCCACATCCCAAAAGTTTGGGAGGTGATCAAAGGAACCCTTGCACAGGTCGAAAGGGAAGAAGCCAGCCTCACAGAAGCTGATAAAGCTAAAAATGCGGAATTCAAATTGTGGAATCAAAAGGCAAGAATGAAACTCGTTGGCATTATAAGTCCAATCCTGGCTAACCATGTTTTTCACGACGACATCGAAACTATCAAAGCAAAAACTATGTGGGACAGGCTTGTTGAAAAATTCTCAAAACTCAGCGGCGCTCAGAAACAGGCAGTAGCGGCACGATTCACCAACTTCACATTCTCTCCAAGCAAGTCAGTTGAACAGAACGTGACAGAGTTTGTACGTATCGGTGTGCACCCATTAGGCCGAGAACCCATAGGAACGAAAACCTATTGGAACGAAAACCCATTAGGCCGACCGCTCATAATGCCGAAAACCCATTAGGCCCCTCAGAACAGAATCTCATCAGAGATCAGCAAAGCTTCTATGCTGAATGCGTGTTCTGTCGGACCGTCGGTTCAGGGAACGCAATGCAACCACGATCGGCTCAAGCTACTCAAGCATAATTTATTTACACGAATCGACAAGAAACAAACGCGCTCACAAGTTCTGTCGACTCCGTTCTTTCTGTCATTTACATTAGGGACGTGAGGAACTGGGATATGACTCGGGTACTGTGTGAGCTACACGGCGGATGTAGTCTCTGAGCGTAATTTCGTTCCTCTCAAGTTGCAAGACCATCTCTAGAAGGTTTTCGTTGACTTTTCGATACTTCTTCCGCGTGATGCATTCCGCATTCTCTGCCGGAATCGCACTCAATTCTCGTGAGGTCTACGATGTAGATGAAAATTCGAAGGGTTAGTGTCAAACACACTAACCAAGGAGAGGTTGGCCAGAGTATTTCTCCGCCAACAGGTGGATGATCGGGTCGAAGGCAGACGGCATATTTTCCTGCGCATTGGAGGCAGCGGACGTCGGAATCGACGCAGAGTGTTTGGAAATCGCCGTATTGGCCGAGATCGAAATTGTAGAGAATTACACACGGGTCTTGAGTTGCTGTAGTATTCCAGCATGGGCAATCGGAATGGTCGAAATAGTATTGGCTTGCCATGGATACATGGAACAGCAGAGTGAAGGCGATCGTGATTTTTGTGGGTTTTGAGTCCATCGTCGGAGATTGAGCTTGTGGACAAGTCTCGAGAAAATCTGACGGCCTAAGGGCTTTGTGAATAGATCTCCGAGTTGGTCGAAAGTACTTATATATGAATATGAGATTTGATTACGCTCGAAAGTTTCGCGAATGAACTTGAGCCTTGTGTCGATGTGCTTCGTCTTGGAGTGAAATTCTGGGTTTTTGATTAACCTCAGAGCACTTTGGTTATCGACAAAGATAGTGGGTTCCAACTGGAGGCGTAATTCCTTGAAAATTTGGAGCAGCCAGAGATCGAGGGAGCCAATTTGGCTCCCTCGGTGGCCCTGACGAACTCGCTTCCAGTTGTGAACAAGGAAAGCGTTTCTGTTGATGGCTGGACCACAAGATCGGACCACCGTTGAACAAAGTGACCGAACCGCTTGCTGAGCGTCGAGAGTCTTTCGAGGCGACTGCCGGAACAGAGATTGGCCATGTTGAACCGTTTGAGGATGGCTAGCGCGTAATGGTTCGGACTCAGTCAGCCATACGTTGTGGAATTTGTGGATTTGTGATGGATTTTGCTGCCGAGAAACAGACTCAGAGGCGAGATTTTGATTTTGAAAGTTAATCTCATGTCGCGAAGAAGGGTCTCCAGTTCCTGTTCGCTTGTTGAGAGCACGAGACAGTCGTCGACATAAGTTGAAAGGAGGTAAGTGTCGAGGACGGTCCGTGTCGGAAAGAGAGGCAAGGATCAGCATTGCTGCGTTGCAGATGCAGGTTGGTCAGGATTTGAGTGAATTTCGCATGGAAGGCCCGCGGACTTTGTTTGAGTCCATACAAACTTTTGTGTAGTTTGCACACGCGGCCGGTGCCATCGGAGAAGCCGATTGGTCGTTGGCAGAAGAGTTCTCGGTCGATATCTCCATAAAGGAAGGCAACGGAGATATCGAATTGCCGAGAGTGCATTTTTCGGGCGGCACACATGGCAAGCATGATTCGAAGTGCTGACCAACGTGCAACTGGGGCAAATAATTCATCGAAATCGACAAATTTTCCTTGAGAAAATCCCCTCGCGACGACGAGAGCGCGAAATTTTTCTGAATCAGTCTCTTTGTGGGGTCGATATCGGTAGAGCCAACGTACTGAGATGGGTTTCTTGTTTCTTGGCTTAGGAACGGAACTCCACACTTTGTGTGATTTCATTGAGTCGAGTTCATCTTTCATTGCTTGACGGCATTGCGCGGCATAAGGAGAAGCGATTGCTTCATGGAAATTTCTCGGTTCTTCAATTGCTACATAATCGATCTCATAACGCTTGGGACGTTGGGTCTAGGACAGAGTGCCCTGGTGTTCACGTCGAGGCGCCATCTTGCAGGGGGAAAGGGAAGATGAATCCACCGACCGATTGAGTGAATCGACTCAGTTTCGAGCGTTTCTAACCTAACCTAACCTGTCCTAGGCCATGCACTGGCTTCGAACCCCGCGGCCACCCCATGAGCGGGTCCAGTCAACGCGCTGCGACCCAATGACTCAGTTCCCTCTCCCTCTTCAAAACGGTGCCTCGACGTAAACACCAGGGCACTCCGACCGCCACCCTGCTAACTATACGGAGGTTCTGCTTTCACCGGCTGATCAACCTTCAGCTATCGCTTCTTGGCCAGAGAAGCATTAATTTCATGACTCGCGGACTATTCGAGCGTATGCTGAGGAAAAGGTTCGCAGGTTATATCCTGTTTGGTATGACGAGGCAGAGCTATTGATAACAGAGACATGTGTAACTTATGACTCTGGGACCGATGACATTACGGCTGGTATCCTTTACGGGGAGACGTATCTACCGCTGGTTCAACTGCGAGCCGCTCGAGTGAGATCTCATTCGACATGGTGGCCTTGAAATAGGCATTTTTTTCAGATGGTTGCCTGTTGTTGTAGAGGTTCCAGGGTCCCCGTTTACACTGTGTATCCCGCACAGAATCGGTCGAAATGGGATGCTGTTCGCACTGCAAGGACACGCGAATCTGTATCATTAGAATGCCACTCCAGCAACAGAAGAACCAATCACGAGAGGGTGATAAAAATTCATTGAAATCATGTGCCAGGAAGGGAACCGACTGCGGGAAATACCGATACTTGTTCAGGTCTTCCGGTATCTAGCTGGCAGTATAGCGGACTGCAAAATTTCGAACATCATGCGAAATCTGAAGTAAGGCACGTCGCTCTGATTGAAGTTTATCACGGCATACTGCGCTGCATAGTCCGCGAATTTTAACGCGAACATCCCACAGTCGGATCCGTTTTCTTGCTGCGGCAGGTTGAGCACTGTCGTTACGTGCCATTCGTCAACATTGAAGACGCTCTGCTTCTTTTCATCCAGCGCTTCAGCGAGGTGATCTCGAACTGCGTTCAAACTCTCCTCATTCCGACCACCCATCGAATCCATGTATCTGATTTCCCGTGATCTCAAGTCTACGATCACCATGGACCAGTGCATGTCTGAGTGCACTGGGAAGAGTAGGATGTCATTCGAGAAGATGTCATCTTGCCGCGTCCATCGGCGAACCGCGGCTTGGCGGGAGTCTATGTCAGACGGTCGCAATACAAATGGCTGCCCGCCGCTGTTCTAGCTGTTCGGTTTCAGTCGCTCAGAGCGCCTCGCGCGTACGTCAGGCCACGAATTGCTCAAACCCATCCGCTCTGCAATACCAAGTACTCCCTCCGTCCCAAAATACTGGTGCCATTTACGGCCGAATTCGTGTCTCAAAATAGTGGTGCCATTTGTGAATTTCCACTTATCCGGTGGTCTATCCCGTGTTAATGGGTGGAATCGGACTCCCTGGATGGTAGACGGAATGAGGACATCATGTACGAATGGAATATACAAACAGAAAAAATTCGAAGGGTTAGTGTCAAACACACTAACCAAGGAGAGGGGGGGGGGGAAACGTCGACACTGGGTCCAATCACTCGTCACAACGAAGTTCGGTCACTCTGGGAAACCGGAGTGGTTCTTCGGATGGTTATCAACAGTTTCTTGAACTCCTGGACAGCACCTTTAGTGGTCCATTTACGGTAGGGGTTCTCAAACTGTTTGCCGCCGGCACCAAACTGCCGCGGGGTGCGAGAGAGGCTCCTTGGGCATGGGGCGGGGCTGCCGGTGGTTCCGGATTGACCCGGGGTAAAACGATTCACGGGTGTCACGGGCGATTCCGAACTCGGTCTGACCATACTTTTTGGAGAGCTCGGGGTGCCGTCACCGGGAAAGTTTGAGAACCTCTGATTTAAGGAGTTCTGTAGACAGGGGGTCCTCTTCTGGGTTTCTGATCGTGAGAATTGTGTTTGGGTTCGTCGAGAGGCCGCGAACCGCTCCACAATCTCGAATGTCAAAATTTTGAACGAGAACGCATGTACCCTCTCTGTCATCCCGTTTTCCAGTGAAGTCTCCCCAGAGGGTGAGAGTTGCCATTTTTTTTTGTATCGTCGATCAGCAGAACGTGTTGCCTTTTCTTGGCGGTGTTGTCGGCACACGTGATATCCCACACTGGTTCAACTTCGAAAATCATGGCGTGATTGGATATCCTCTGTTTCATGGTCACGGTCAGGAGTTTTGACAATTTTTTGTTTTTCATAGAGATCATCGGGAGCTCTCCGTCGGGAATCGACCTCCATATCTGTACTATTTAGGGGTATATTTTCTGCATCCATAATTGACTTTCGTTTTCGGGCTTTGTATCGTCCGTGAACATTCATAGTGGGGATAGAGATTGTTTTTCGTGATGCCCAACATATACCTAGGTTGACGTAATAGGTACCACGCCGCCTCCTGCGCGGACATTTCCACACTGTCAAGAACTTTGATACCGACCCTTGTCATGAGTTGTGTTTGATCTCATTCAAGATTTTTCTCCTGAATTTTCAGAAGCTCTCGATGGAGCTTACTCATCCCTCTCTCTGACTTGTTAACATAGTCGACAACGTAGGCCGCACATGAGAACGGATCAAGTATTATCTGCGGATCCGTCTTAGAGTTTGATACGAAAAATATCCAGGGATGAAAAGTATCGATGAGTGTTTGTGTCATGTCTCTCTTGACGATTACGGTCAGACGTTTCAATGTGGACCTGATCATGTCCATGTATGAGTCGTAGTCACATCGTATATCTTCTAAGAATCAATCAATTGAATGATACTGCTTCGTTTCAACCCTCGAACGAACATGCTCAACTCGTTCTTGGTACAGTTTGATTCGCCTGTCGTATTTTCCCAAGGGTACCAACACTCCGGCGCTACGAGCTGGCCATTACGGGATATTGAAACAACACTTTTCTTCCACTCTCTTCGTACAAGTGAACGTGTGAACATGAGTATGATTTTTCATCATCTCGGGATCCTTAAGGGGGGTGATGACCCTAAATTCGAAAAAAAAAGGGTTCTGGATTTATGGTACGCGTCGATAGAGGAGTCGTTCCTCTATCATTCACAACAAACCGGGCGTCGATACCTGTCTTAGTTTTCCCAAAATCGGCGTTTTCGTTGAAATCATCGATGGTGAATCCCCGCTGCGAATTATCAAACCTCTGGTATCAATTCCACCGGTTGAAAATTGATTTGTTTCGAGTGGGAGGCACATGAAATGCTCGCTCGAAGCATCCGGCTTTTTCAAATCGCCCGCGTCAGCGAGCCCGCCATCTCAGGAATGCGTTCATTCGATAGACAAAGCCGAATTCTAACTGCCGCGCGCTCTCCGCGCGGCAGCGAACCCGACCGACACCTTACGAATGATGGAGGAGACCGAACGATCTCGCGAGGGCTCGGTGTCAGAAACTAACACTGTTGTTAGTGAGAGACCAGGCCGAAAGAAACGTTACAAACCGCTCAAAAAAGATTTCACGGGAATCGCTTCACCGGCTCGCTGAAGAAGCAGCGGGTTCGTAGCTCGCCTCGCTCTCCGTGCAGTGACTCAGACTCGGTAAGCGCCGCTCACCTGCCGCAGAGAGAGGACCTTCCAATCAACAATTGAAGAAAAAAAATGAAGTCGTTCGCTCGTTTCGGCGACGAGAAATCGCGTCAAAACCGTGACACTCGCGAGCCTCGAAATAGAGGTTATAACTCGCTTCCGGTGCGGTCTCTCGTTCACCTGATATCTCGTGAAGGGATTGCTCAATCTCGATGTTTTTTTTTTTAAATCGTAGCTCGTGTGTTTGCCTCGCGACTGAACTATAAATGACCGATGAAGGAACTGCTCCTCGAGATAGAATAGCTGACAATGAGGAGAAAATGTGATTTTTTTCCCTTCATAGTGATCTCTGGAATATTTCTCGGGCTCGGCCACTGGTGTCTCTAGTTCAGCTTCGGGAGGGGTTCTCTGGCTACATTTTAAAAAAAAAATCAAGACGCTAGCTCGATCTGGTGGCCAGAAATCAGGTCAGAACCAAGAGCCAGTGGGAACGCTCCATTTGGAAGTCTCAACTTTTGAAGCTCGATATCTCGGAATCGTTTTCGACCCCACTCTGGGTCACTATTCGCCTGATTTCTTCTTACCGAGTGGGTCGATTTTCATGATTTTTTTTTGAAATGTAGCGTTTGAGTCTGGCAAGATGCTGAACTACGCTCATCGACCGCAGAGCCCGCGTCCCTGAGTAAACCGTCGATAACCGCAAGGGGAATATTTCGTTTTCTCATTTCCGATTTCGAAATATTTTCCGCGGTCAGAATTTCATCTCGGTAGTTCAGTCTCAGGAGCACTCCATCATCTATCTTTCAAAAAAAAAATGAAGGCTCTAGCTTGAGTTGGCGAGGAGTAATCACAAGAATATGGCAAAACAGAGAACTTCTCTGCGCAAGTGAAGAAAACGAAGTTGGGCTTCAATTTTTTTTGGTGGATAGCCCAAAGCCTCCCCGAGTCGGAGGTCACTTCAAATAAGATCTAGCTGCTCTGGAAGCAAAGTTATAGGCGATTTAAACAGAATAACTCGCCAGGGTCATCACCCCCCTTAAGGTCAGCCTTATTGACGCTACGTAGGTCATTGATCAACTCAACGGTCCGTGGCATGTGCTCACTCAATGTCTCAGTTGGAGCGTTTTCAAGCCTTAAGAGAATATGAGCGTGTGGCGAACCTCGGTTCTGCCACTTCATTCGCACGAAATGATCCACTACACGGTGCTTTCCAAAGGATTGTAGGACTTTTTTGTTTTGAGCGTGGTCAGTACAACCTGAACGAGAAATAAATGGCACAAGTCACCGGGTCTTCGCCCACTAGAAGCGCACGTCTGTATCCATCAAGCTTGTGGAAAATCTGGTTTTCCTCCATGTCTGAACCAAACTTCTTGAACACGGTAGACAGTCGATACAATATTCGCAACAAACGAGGCCACCGCGTCTCATTGTCACTCAGCGTCAGGAATACCGTGGGTTTACCGAGTTGACGCATCATCGCAAAGGGATGTCACCGAATTGGGAATGGCTCTCAGAAATGCCTGTAACAAGTCGATCATACGTTCCACGAACTCACGATCCTCAATCATTTCTCTGGTGATGGATTCTGTCCCTTTCGAACATTGAAACATGTTTTGAATCCCATCACGGACACGGAGACGCAGTATCTTCATTGCCATATAGAGCACGTGTTGAGGTGGTACTCCCCTCTTATCACTCCTCCAGATTCCGGACATACATTCCGTGTCTGGCGTAGACCTGACACCATCCAATATTTCACGACCACATCCAAGATATCTTGCGGGGAATTCCAACCAGGCGCGTATACAGGGGGTGGGCTGATGGGGCGTGAGCCCCCCCCCCCCCCCCACGACCTGTTAAGTTCATACTATCTAAGTTGAGAGTTCCGATCAAGAAACTGATTCTCTGAGAATTTCACAAGGGTACCCCCTTGTTGAAAAAAATTAGCCCCCTCCCAGAAAAACTCCTTCATACGCGCCTGATGCCAACTCCTCTGCGTACTGGTCGAATATCAAACTCTCCGGCCTTCGGACTTGTCCAGGAGCGATGTCAAGACAGAAATCTTCATTGAATAACATCGTGTGCTGTTTCGCGTCTATCAGCTCCGATTCAGATGCAAGATTCGTATTTAGAAATTCCATATTGTCATCGCAACCGTCCGTGACATTACTTTTCTCAACCGCGTGTCCATACACGGTCCAATCGACCCTGATATTGTAAAGTTTGTAGAGGGGCTGATTAACCAGATACCGTAACCAAACCTCAACGGTCTTTTTGTTTTCCACGAATCTACTGATATAGGATGATTTGTGGATGATATTCTTTTTCAAGTTGACATTGAATGTCTGATCATTTTCTAATGACCGGGGTAAACATCTCACCATGCTGGCGAGATCCACCGATACCGTATGCTCCTACCCACCGCAGACGTCGAATTCGCATATAAAGCAATCGTGGTGATATCAGTCGCTCGGTTATCAGATCCAATTCTGGCAATCCTGATGGTCTCTCCGGATACGTAGATGTGTTACTCTTACACATGGTTGGTATTTTGTTCCCACGAAAAATTTTAAAACAATTGCTGAATACCCTGAAGTCAGCCGTATTTCCGTCAGGAGAGTGAACCCCTAGGAAGTTTGCCATAGGCACAGTTAACGTCTTCAAATCTTTTGTCAACCAGAGCCGATCACAAGCATCACATTTGTGACCAAACTCGTTCCCCAAAAAGACTTCCTCGAAATACCGTATTCACTCTAATAAGCGGGCATGCCCGTTAATTTTTCAATACCTCTACAACGTGCCCGCTTATCAGAGAGTGCCCGTTAATTGGAGAGTGCCCGCTAATTTTTTCAAATGCTCCGGAACGTGCTCGCATTTCAGCGATCCAAGTTTGATCCAAGATTCCCCGGGGCAGAGGAGATATTTGAAGCGCTGAAACCTATTTAGGGAGAATGACAACATGGAACTGCAGTGTAGGATTTGTTACGAAACGCGGAGGTACGACTCTGTGCTTGCTGCTCCATTCGATGGTCGAAAACCGACTGGAAAGTAGTGGCTTTGATCCACGATACTGTGTAGCGTTGTCTCATAGAGTTGGAGTCGGCGGGGTTCCAAGTCGGAATTTCGGAAAATTTTGCGCCGCGGGAAAACCGCGACGGGCTCCCGCGCTCAAGCGCGTTTTCTGTGCACGGCACAAAGCGTGTCCGTTAATCATAGGGTGCCCGGTAATTAGAGGGTGCCCGTTAATTGGAGAGTGCCCGTTTATTCTTCCAAATGCTTCCGAAGGTGCCCGCTTATTGGAGAGTGCCCGCTTATTGGAGCGTGCCCGCTTATTGGAGCGTGCCCGTTTATTAGAGAATGCCCGCTTATTAGAGTGAATACGGTAATTGGTCACAGAACGCCATGTGTCCCAACTTCGTGAATTCGATGCCCCGTTCTCCATAGACGCCTCACGACGTCGCAGACGAGACTCAGCCTGTCTTTCTGCCGCCGTTCTCTAGGATTCTCTCTTGCTCATGCTCCTGCCCTCGCCAATCGCCGTTTCGCGTTCCTGGCGACCGGTTCCACCATGGTACTCACAAACAGGTTCAACAATTGAACGATTTTCGTTATCACCCCTCGGATAATCTCAATCCTACTCAATCTCTGTTGACAACGAAGTACGACCGATTTTCTAGTAGTTATAGGGGCCCGGAGAATGTGTCCGAAATTTTGTCCACGCGGTCCGGTAAACGTGTATGATCCGCCACTGTTTTTCGCTTGGACTATACTTCAATAATACGTGCCGAATTCGGTTATGAGTCCGGGTTTCTAGAAGATATACCCGCCTAAACTTGACCATTTTTCGTGACATCCTCCCATCGACCGACCCCCCGATCCGATTTTAAGGACGTTTCCCCGTCAAGACCTTATTCACAATTTACAAACGATAGAGGAGGTCAGGAGCAGATTTAGGGAGTACTCTGACCTCAGCTTTCGAGCTCTTCCGCCAAGGATCTCGCGGACTGCTCGAAAGCAGTCTGATTGCACTGAATAGACATCGGCAACTCATTTCGTCTTCGCAACGCTTCTTTGCCCATGTGCGGAATTTTATAATCATTGCACCCATTGCTCTCCATCACCTTCTCCATGCAGCATTGAAGCGTCAGGAATGTGCTGTTCAGGGTATCCGCTGGGAGCTCCTCGAAAGATTTCTGAACCGCCTCGATGAGATCGTCGATATCATTGGTGGTCGCGCACTCCTGCAACGCTTGGATGCTATTGAAAAAACCAAGATCCAAGACATTCAGATCGGGACTGTTCGCGGGTTGGTTGGTCAATTGGACCGACCATCCCTCGAGCGATGCTGCTTCGCGAAGTTCAACGTCAGTGCTGTGGACGTGCGGCTTCGCATTGTCTTGTTGGATCAGGATCGGAAAAGGCTTCGACGATGTTGGGAACTTTTCCCGGATCGACGCTATCGTCGACGAAGCTTCGGCAGAAGCGAACCCGGTCTCTCTTGTTGTCTTCGGTGAAGAACGGTTTGACGGCGGAAGTCACTCGTTTAAACGAACCTGCCTTGAACTTCCGATGTAAAGTCGATTTCGGCACTCTGATGGCCTTTGCTAACGATCTGAGGGTGGACCGCTGATTCTTAGGCACGGCTTGCACCATCGCGAAGTTCTCGGTGAAATCCTTCAGTTTCCTGTCACACTTTTCAGACTTCTTCGACGGTGCGCTATAGATGTTCTCCTTCTCGAACGTATCCTTTGCTCTTTTCCAAATCTTCCCAACGGTGTGCCGATTTAGGTGCGTTGCCAGAGCAATACCTTCAATGGCTCCGTGCTCAAGCTTGCCTTTGGTGCTGTTGAAGTGTCGGAGGAGCATCTGGACTATCTTCTCACGCTCACTTCTGCTCAGTTCTCGGTGTTCTCTTCGGCACCGAGTTGCGCTTCTCGAAGGTGAGAGTCGATTTCAGCGCAGATCGAAAACAGCGCGGGGATGATTTCCGCGCAGTTGATCTCAGAGCAGACCGAATTCAGCGCGAGGCGGATATCAGCGCAATGGATTTTCGCGCAGTTGAATTCGGCGCAGCGGATATCAGCGCAGTCGAATCCAGCGCAGCGGATTTCCGCGCAGTTGAATTCGGCGCAGCAGATATCAGCGCAGTCGAGTCCAGCGCAGGGGATTTCAGCGGGGTCGAGCTCAGGGCCTCCCGGGGCTCTTCATGAGCATGCCGGGAAGGCTGACAAGGAAGGTGCACAACCTCGACCTGGAGTTTCGCGGCCAAACTCAGACAGAGACACGAGTTGGGCACACTGATATCAGGGACGTTTTCAGAATCGGCTAAATAAGTGAGGAAAAATTGTTACTGCGATACGAAGTTGGCGAAAATGGACGATCTCTGGCACTTCTACGTTAAAAGGGCTGGAATGGCTACAAATGATGAAATTTCAAGTTTGTATTTAGCCGATTCGGAACACCTTCCCAGTATGAGTGACATAAACCCATGACTATCTGCAAGTTTGGTCGAGAAATTCCAGGTTGAGGTCGTGTTTTTCCTTGTGAGAAGACAGGAATTGGAGCTTGGGGGAAATTAGCGTATCATATTCCGGGAATCCACCTGACGTATGAATATGCACGAAAACAAGTCCATCATTCACTTTTTCAAACTCAAAGTTCGGTTAACCGGGCCCAACTCCATAGGGTTGCTCTTTGGTAACTTCGTCATCGGCTCGAGCGCCCTCGTCGGTCGAGATCTTCATGAATTTTCTTGAACTGCATCAACATTTGGCGCAGAAGGATGGGAGGGATTTTGCATGGGATTCTTGGAGGAAGAAGTTTTCCTCAAACTTGGGGCCATGGGAAAAAAAGGGCAATGGGGCACAGTTAGCTCGCGAGTGCATCATGCCTCTCACCTACGTCTTATCGCAGCGGGGGAAGCCATTGCTCTGCATCGAGCACTATCTTTATCGCAAAGATCGCGCCCGGGCTGACGGGAGCATATCCTGGCGTTGTATCAGAGAAACGTGTAGAGCTCGGATCTACACAAAGGACGACGCACATCAAGTGAGTTTCACCTGCTCAGTTTCTCTACGTTGTAGCAACCCAAGCATAGTATAGTCTAGAGAGAATGGTCATTGTAGTACAACGGGTTAGAGGAAGATGAAGGGTTCCCGTGAATGTCGGATGTGGGAACAGGATACGGGTATGTGAATTTTCCATATATCGTCCCCAGGGTGTTCCGGAGCACGAACATGCGCCTGACCCGATAAACGTTAAAGTGCGCGACAAACTGAACGAATTGCGTATGGCGAGCGTGCGGGACAAGAATGCGAGAGCATCTGCAGTGGTGGCCTCAACGGTTTCGGAGATCCATTCAGATCCCGTATTGGCCAGCCTGCCTCGCCCCCAGCTCCTGCGCCAACAGGTGAATTACCATCGAGCCCTCGCTGGACCGTCGTTTCCACGTAATCCCACGCGTCGAGAGTTTCTCGAAATTCCGGATATTCTAAAGGTGAGTAGCTCCATGATCCTACTTAATGATGTCAGACTGCTATGAATATGTTGAACCTTTCAAGACTCGAAGATATCACAGCTTGCTTACAGTTCCAATGATTGACAGTTCCAATGTATCGAATTTTGCAAGCCAACATATTTATTACTATTCATCTGTTTTCGTCCAGTTCGATCTTGACAATGTATTACTCTCTCTTTCGTAGATCACTGCGCGGGACGAGCAGTTCCTTCTGCACGATTCAGGACGGGGTGATGTAGACAGGATAATCGTGTTCGCAGCACCCCGTGGGATTCAGCTACTGCGAGATTGCAGCGAATGGCTGCTCGATGGAACATTCAAAGCGTGTCCAACCATTTTCCAGCAGATCTACACCATCCACGTCAAGCTGAATTCCGACAAGAGGGTTCCGGTACTTTATGCGCTGTTACCGGGAAAGAGCTCATCTGTCTACAGAAGGCTGCTGAGTGTAGTTGACGAAGCCATTGATGGATTCGTACCGCAAGCCATCCATATGGATTTCGAGCGAGCGATGTTGAACGAATTGGAAAGGAGCTTCCCATCAGCTGGGATAATCGGCTGTAATTTCCACTTCAATCAGAGCGCCTGGCGAAAGATACAGAGCGATTCAATTCTCCTCGAATTGTATGGAAACGACGATGACTTCAACATCCACTTGCGGATGTTCTCGGCTTTGGCTTTCGCTCCTGTGAGCGATGTAAGAGGAGCCTTCGACACCCTGATAAACTCAACCTTTGTTATGGACAATATCGACACTTTCAGAGAGTTCATTCAATATTTCGAACGTACGTGGATAGGACGCGCCATCAGTCCGCCGAAGTTCAAACTCGAATGGTGGAACTCCTACGACGCGACCCTGAACGATATGGGTCGGACAAATAATCCGGTCGAAGCCTGGCATTCGGCTTTCAATGGGAGGCTGGGATGCTCCCATCCCAGCTTCTTCAAGTTGGTCCAGCAGCTCAAGCTGGAACACGGATTGACCGAGTATGAAGTGGCCAACTCAGATGCGCAGGGTGCCGATACCCAGCGAAAAATTTACCGCGACAGACAGAAGCGGTTGAAAGCTATCGCAGGAGAGTACGCTACTCTCGATACCTTGAGATACCTGAAGAATGTCGCGCTGAACATAAAACACTAATGTATCGAGTTTCAATAAATACTGGATTGAATGCCGAGTTGAATGGAAAATGAGCTTTCTTCAAATCAATTCTAGCTTCAACTGCGGAAGGGAGCCTCCAGTTTCCTCTCACTCGCTGAGCTAAAAATTTCTCTATCTACACCTAAGATCCGCCTCGATATGCCTAGGCGTATCCATTCTGAATCTTGACTGAGTTCGTTGGAATGGTCCCCAGACTGTGAGACCAGCGATTCGCTGAGATCCGCTGCGCCAAGATCCACTGCGCTGAATTCGACTGCGCGGCAATCAACATTGCGCGGAAATCGACCTGCGCGGAAATCGACTGCGCTGAAATCGAGCTTGCGCTGTTTTCAATCTGCGCTGAATTCACCATGCGCCCTTCTCGAATTGTTCGCTGACATATTGAATCTCCGGGCGACTTTCGAAACACTCGTTGGAAAACAGTTACGGACATGGAGCTTCTGATTCGCGCTGACATGGAGCTTTCTACTGCGCGGTAGGATAGCTCAGCGATGACAGGTTGTCTTCCCAAGCTAAGGGAGCCCCGAAGCCGCTCGAACTCTCATGCAGGCAACTCTTGAGCTTCTTTTTCCCAATTTTTTTCTGCAGTAATTTTATTTGACAACATGAATTCATGAAATCGTGCAGTTTCTGGCTTATCAACAGGATTATCATCTTTATTCCAATGAGTCGATAGAGCGATCAGCCTATAGAGCGATCAGCTGACAGCTAAATCAGCTGAGTGAGAGTACGCCACAAGCCCGCATTGTTTACATCGAGCCGCCATTTTGGAGAGGGAGAGGGAAGAGGAATCGAACGCCGAGGTGGCCGGCCATAGGGCCGCGGCAAGATGGCGGCATGAGATCGGATTCGAGGGAGAGGGTAGGGATTGGCTGCACCACCTTTCGGGAGAGCCTGCGCCACTCTGATGTAAATCGAGGGTTCGTTGAAGGCGTTGGGTGCGAAACCGAACTGTGAAAGCTGATACATTTTTACAACTGAATCCTCGATACGACGAAAAGGGTTTGTGTTCATTCGGCCAAACTGCCATGGGAAATAATTTCAGATGACTCTCGTTATGGCGAATCGCCATTACAACGAACGGATCTTCCAGGTCCCGCGGATTCGTCTTACCGAGGTTCCAGTGAATGAATTTTCGGAGGGAAGAATGATCAGAAATTGAGCGGCGTATTACAGATCGACCCGAGAGATTGAGGAGACGAGTAACATCAGAAGGAGTTTTGTCCACGAAGGAGGCCTCGGGTACGAGGTCGACGTCTCCAGGTCAATCGATGCGGAGAAACCAGCAGCGTCTTTCGTAGCTCGTGAGGGGAACAACCCCCCCCCCCCTATCATTTATTAGAGTGAGATAAAAACGCACATCGGACGAGGTATCGATCCGTTAGGATTTGGTGGCCCTGAAAAGGGCCGTTTTTTTTGCTCGGCGAGCGTATCAGCCATCACTTCCCGCGCAAGCGTGAAAGCGAGAACGGAGGATTCCGTTTCTAAGGAGGATTGTGATGAGCTTATGAGATTCTCTTTAGCTAGTAACCCGATCAAATGAATTATCGTCTCAATCATAGAATTCATCCACTGAAATACCCACATTGTGGTTCAGCAAACAAACCCCTTGAGCAAAAACTACCCCAGCATCCTCCCGGGGAAAATGCAACACCACTGCTTTGATGATTACTCCTTAAAAAAAGACAACTCATCCAAATGCAATTCAAAAATCAGAAATTTTCTAATAACACGACAGGCTTTATTGCAACATGAAATTATCTGGGATCCACCACTTCCGTATAACGCTAAAAAACAACTCACACACAAGCGCTCACTGCGATTTTTTGGGTTCTTCGCGAGTTATCAAACCCTTCAACATTGGCTCTTCGGGCGAATTGACCGAAATTGCGGAGACATCTCCGCGAATCGCGAATTAACGGATGCCGCGGAATGACGGCGGTGCGGATCAACGGGACTTTACTGTACACTGAAATCTCTTGTTATCACTACTTTTTCCATCCTGTCAGTCATGGTGGAGCCTGAAGATTTCCCGACGAGGAAAGTGGAGCCCGGCAGAAATACGGTTGGGAACCACTGTCCTAAATGCTCCCACAATATGAACAAATCGATAGCAATACCACCGGCAAACAACAGACAAACCTTACGGAACCCGTCAAGGCACCCTCCGTGAACCAAGCAGTTAATCAGAGCGAAAAATCAACCTCAATAACACAACCCTGCAACCAAGATCGAGCCTTGGTAATGACTAGGGCTAGAGACTTCATGCAAACTGCATAACGCATATGCATTATGCAGTTTGCATAATGCATATGCAGTATGCAGACTGCATATGCACTATGCATATGCACCACTGATTCGCTACTCTCTCCTCCCGGAGAGCATATGAATCTAATATCAAACTCGAGAGACCTGGAGAAACACTTTCGCCGACAATCACGAGCGAGCTCGAAAAAAGATCCGGCGTTCAATTTCAGCGCTGTCCGCGGGATGTTGGAAACTTGATGCCTCGAGGAGCTCTGACTCTCAATCAGATCTCAGTACTCAATCTTGGGCTAGAATTTCTGTGGATACGGCACCAATTCGATCCATCCAAGAGACATGTAGATACCTTCGGGAGAACTGACACCCAACTCATGCAGCACCAGAAGCGCAGCTCGTGAGAAACAAGAGACAAACTAGTTGATCGTTAGAATGAAGACTCGGGGAATCCAGGTGAAATTCGATCACGGGGACAATGCTTGATGGAAAATCATTTATTGGAGGAGAAATACTTAACAGTGGATGGACAAGTGAAGGCAAATTCTCGATTTGCAAGAATGCTCATTGATTACAGAGAGCCACTATATACTTCTTCATGTTCTCAAATTCAAAAGATTGCCTGTTATCTCTTAGAAAGGCTTTGTACCTTGAGAAGGTGCGTTCGACTTCTACCGACACACACGGTGCGAATTTGAACCGCGACAAGTCATCGCAGCTGTAATTTCTCAATGATCGTGATATCGATGTATCACCATCACCTTGAACGCCGCGTGCAATAGCACTGATTAGGTGGAACCCAACGTTTTTTTCGAAAACCTTCGCGGCTCTTTCGCGAATGTCGCGAAGACGCGCACCCTTCAGATTCCGAATTTCACCGCGGAAACTCTCGATGATATTCACCGCATCATTCAGGGCCATCGTTCGGCTCTCCAGCTTGCTGATAATTTGGGGTATGCTCCCGAAACTTGTGCGGATGGTGGCGAGATCAGTTTTTAATGACGGTATCGCGAAGGCCTCCTTTGCTGTCGCAATGGATCTCGCGTCTTCTTCCTCGAGGCACTCGTTGACGAAATCTTGGAGCCTCTCAAAATTCTCAGCGTAGTATATCGCGGCTTCAATCAACGATCCCCATCTCGTGAGAATCGGGGACGGTGGCAACGGAATAGTCAGAGTACTCTCGAATAAGAGCCGCCGCGAGGGGCATTTCACGAATACTTTCTTCATACTCGAGATCAGAGTGTCGACATTTGGGAACGTCTGTCTGACTTGCTCGGCTACTCTATGAATTCCATGCACCACACAGGTTACGTGACATAACTTCGCGAACAAACCTCTCAGAGTCTTGCCAGCCTTCACCATGTATGGTGCAGCGTCAGAAACGAACAGCAGCACACGGTCGTGATACGTTACACCCTGCCACAATAAACTCAAGCTGTTACAAAATAGTTGCGCAATCGTAGTTGAGGTCGTCGCTTCAAGATTCTCGCAAGCGAGCAGAAAACACTTCCCGGGACCTTCTGGACTGAGTGTGCCAATGACGACATTTGCGATGAATCTTCCGCAAGCATCAGTTGTCTCATCAATTGAAACCCATATTGGGTCGTTCTTAATTGCTTGCCTTATGTTCTCGAGAGTCTCTTTGTAGATTGTCGGAACGTACCCATCGCGGAGCGTCGTCGGGACGGGGACATGTTGTCCGGTCCAAGCTTCCAGGAAATCTTTGAAGTGCTTGTTTTCCAGCTTGAATAAGGGGATATCAGCTTTCATCATGGCACTGCAAAGCTCTGAAGAGAACTGGCTTCTTCTCGAGGTGCCATCCGATTGCGTTGCCTGGTCCTCCCGCTTCTCCGCGAAGACCTCACGAAGCCTCAAATACTCCTGGTGCTTAGCAGTTCTCAGATGCTGCTCGATCGTGAATGACCTCGGATTCGTCAATTTGGTTGAGCACACGGTGCACTCCAATCTCTCACCCTCAACCGCGAAGATTTCAGGTCCGAACTTTTCGGCAAGCTCTTCAAGCGTCACTTTGTTCTTCGGCATGGCAGAATAGGTCTTACTGACACGATCGTTGAGCACTTAATGACTCCGAAGCGAGCTTGAATGCTTTTGCCAAGTCGCAAAAGTTCTGTTATCGATTGTATCGGGAGATGATCATCTGATACAAATGTGGAGCAGAAATGTTCATGCGATTCGACTAACACTGATGCCGTCCCAATAACTTGATCCAATCTTTTCGTGATCGGAAGTCTTCGAGATTGTCTAAATCTACTGCGTTCTCCGGTATCGCCGAGTGCCGCATCGATGAGAAGTGTCATTCACATTGATGTTGTAAGATCGAGAAGCACAGATGACAGACTCCGAGCGAGCTGATTTGTCAGAGCTTGTCGGGCTACCTGTTGTTTCCGTCCGAAAATTGTTAGAATGACCTCAGCAGACCATCCTAGAGGTTGCGTATGGTTTTCTTTCTGTTCCATCCCGCAGATTTGAAAAAGTTGAACCCAAGTTAGCGGAACGAATTAGCGAGTCATTGGAGCTTGGATCGCATCTGGCAATCGCGGCGCCGAAACACCGCGCATGAATGGGATTCATAGCTGGGCGCTCGGTGTACATCCGCGTATGATGCTGCATACTCGCGGAGTTTGTTGCATAACTCTCATACTATTGAGCATCTCCACATATTCTGGCGAATATACGCTTGGTTTCCATGGTGCATATCCGCATATTTCCCTGCATATACGCATGTTTTCCTGCATATCTGCATATTTTACGCGCATATCCGCATATTTTGGTGCATATTTTGATGCATATTTTGGTGCATATCCGCATATTCTGCGCGCAGATCCGCATTTTTAACTGCATATCCGCATATTTTCCTGCATACCTGCATATTTTGGTGCATATTTTGCTGCATATCCGCATATTTTGGCGCATGAAGTCTCTAGCCCTAGTAATGACCATCGAGTTGGGGCGAACAGAGACGGTAGATTCCAAATCCAGCAATCGTTCTCCTCAAATAACGCTTGTTGTCGAGCCACCGCAACTTTTCTGACAATTCTTAACAGTCCCCCTCTCGAAACAGAATCCGCCCCAAGCGCCACTTCGTCTATTCAGGCCCCAGCTCCCGAGCCTGATAAAACGAGAAGTCATCAACTCATTCAAATCATTCAAGTTGTTCCAAATAGAAACTTCTCGTTCCGAAACCGTTCACTCTCACAACGCAGAGATGCACAAAGTAATCCTCGCGCACAGAGTCCACACGGGTCGCGAAAGTAAACACGCAAAGGGAGAGGGAAGTAGCGGCGACCGCTACTGTGTCGCGTTTGACATCGCCGCTCCCAGGGAGACAGACGCGATGCCGAAGACATGGTTTTGGTCCGCGCCGGCTATTTTATTTCACCGGTACCCGCCATATCTGGCGAGCCTTCCCCTATCCGCCACCCGGGGACGCGTCCAGTTGGGGATCCACAAACCCCGCCGACGAGTCGGACGAGCTGGAAACACTTTTTCGGAGAGCTCAACCTCGTTTCCGATGCGGAGTGGCTCGTCAATAGGGGGATCCTGGGGATGATTCCGCGGCCGTTTTCCTGGAAAATTATATACGGCGCTTTTCGAATAGGGCTGGGAACTGAGGGATGGGGTAGATTCCATGAGTGGAGTCTGTTCATGATTGCCCTGACCACGCACCAGCTAAGAACATAGGTACGGAGAACAAAAATGTCTTCGCGTGAGACAAACCTTGCGTAGAGAGGTTGAGCCTTTAGCATAGACTTGATATTCGCGAGCTTCTCCGCACGAAAGGTCTGTCATACGCAGGGGCGTAGCCTGGCGGAGGACGGGTGGGTCTACCCCCTCCAACAACCACTCTGCACGTACGATCGAGGATGAGGTTTCTGATCGCACAACTGATTGTTGAGAGTCTCACGAGGACTGGCCCTTGCTCCGAGGAAAATCCTGGCTACGCCACTGAGCATACCAGAACTTCTTCATCTTTGGAATTCTCCCTACGCGAGGTGAAGTGAATAACATTGTGATGAGCTCTAGAGGAGAATCAGGCCTAATTATGACGACGGAGCCTCACCTGATTTCAACTTTCCACCTGACTCCGGATTCCTGCCACGTCTTTTCGAGATTTCTGCACAATATGTAAATCTCTAACGGATCCCGCAAGATAATTGCGTCGCAGCCAACGGGCTCAAAGAACACTGAGCAGTTTGAATTGCGCGGGCTCTCCCTGACATTGGTGCTGTGGATTCTCCCCCTCTCCCTCGAATCTGATCTCATGCCGCCATCTTGCCGCGGCCCTATGACCGAGCACCAACGCCGAATTGGCTAAATCGACTCGGTTTTGAGCGTTCCTAACCTAACCTAACCTTTCCTAGCCCATGCGCTGGCTTCGAGCCCCGCGGCTACCCTATGACTCGGTCCGGTTAGCTCGCTGCGACTCTATAATTCATATCCCTTTCCCTCTTCAAAATGGCGCCTCGATGTAAACAATGCGGGCTTGTGGCGTACTCCCAGCGGGAAACGGCAATAGGGACCCAATGTTTACAAACTGTTTACATTGATGGATGCATTCTGTTTACGTTTTCATGGGCGGGCGGCTGGCCATGCTCGTGTCTTTTGTTGGAGTAGCTGCGATGTGTCCGCTGTTTTGGCGGACACGGTGGTGTCGCGCCAAGTGGTACATTGAGAAGGAAAGCGCGCGAGCGCTCCAATAGGTGGAAACGCGTTCGAATCGGATCAAATTCCTGTGTGTTTCCAAGGGATTGATCGCAAAAGTCGTACAACGGGTTGTGCGTCCAAGTTCTGCGCGATGTTATCCAGAAATCAAGTGCGAGAGGTGAAAATGATCCACGGAATCGGTCAATGCGACCGAGTTTTGACGAGTCGGCGTTTCATGTTCCCGAAAGTAAACGGAGACTGTAGCACAGGACGACATCTCATGATCCTGAATGAAAAAGGTATTCAGACGGTTGAGTTCCGAACTGTAGCGAGAAATTAGCGATTGAGGAACCGGCAGCATGCGAATGAGAATCCTCCCTGAGAATTTCCCCATTACCGACTCCTAATTGTGGGACTCGGCGCTCCATTCCGAATCCACAGGCAAGCGAGCGAAATCAGTTCTGCAGCGGATAAGGGATCTGAATTTGCTGAGAGGTGGTAGGACCACACCTGTAGGAGGAAGCATTTACATTGTTGATCGACATGTAGGTGAGTACTATGTGGCTCGTTCAACGCTTACAGACCTGCGTTTCAGCTGAATCACTTTGACCCATTCCCGGAAGTGGAGCTGCCGAATAATTCACCACTATGACCAATTTTCAGGTGAAGATCTTGTCTCCGTCCGGTTACAAGTCGGAGGCACTGAGAGCCGAGTGTTTTTGTGGAACTCTCGTCTGACCATGCGAACCACTGGGACAGATGTACAGCAGATCAGAACCTTCATTTCCCCGAATCATTGACGAGTCTACTAATCCCAGATCGACGCAGCCAAGTAGTGTTTCAGCCGGTTATGTGACAAATGATCGGGCCATTCAGAGCCATCAGATCATCCCGGAGATCCTTGAGGATCATGTCGATTGTTCGAATGCCTCAGAACATGTGAAAGCGAACCGCAAAGGAAAGAGCAAAGCGGGTAATCCAAGGGAGAAAACGCTTTCTCTGGCTGATTTCGGTCTCGTGGCGGACGAAAGTACTTGCAGAATCGAGAATCGGTTAATTAAAGATCACATGGTCAAGAAACTAGGGAAGGAAAGCAGGTATCACAAAAGTGCTGTTGACTCACCCGCCACGGACGCGTCAGACTATGGTGCAGAGGATGCGCGGCTAATCAAATATTGGGCCCAGCGCCACCGGTTGTGCCGGAAGTTCGAGGAAGGCATACGATTGAATGAAAAAGCTTTGTACAGCGTCACGCCGGAGAAAATTTCTGAGCATATTGCTGTTCGCCTATGTCCTAGACCTACCAGGAAATCGAATTTCGTCGTGGCTGCCTTCTGCGGAGCCGACGGTGACGCTGTGCAGCTTGCATTAAAAGCGCATTCAGTCCTGGCCATCGATAACGACGCACAAATGATTGACATGGCAAAGCATAATGCGGAATTGTATGGAGTGGGGAACAAACTCGAGTTTATCTTGGCCGAATGAAAAATGAAAATGAAATGAACAGTTTTTTGCCCCGCATCGCCCCCGATGTGGTAATGTTCGACCCACCCTGGGGAGGAGTGGAGTACCGAGACAGAGCAGCTTTTGACATTGCCGACATTGAAGTTGATCTCGTCAGGATTTTCGGCTCCTGGTACAAGATGACCCCGAACATAGCAGTCAAAGTGCCGAGGAACATGAAAATCGAACAATTGAACAAGCTTGGCCGGGTCGAGGTCGAACAGAATATGCTTAACGGAAGGATCAAGACGATAACCGCATATTACGGCGAACTGATATGTAAATAGTAGACATCTGGTTCAAGATTTTCTGAGGAACAAATGCTTTGGGTATAGGTCCACCGGTCGGACCTATGACGTGGCATTGCAATCATGTATGCGGCGGCGCATACATGCACGGTCAGCGTGTGTATAATCTAATAAAAATGGAGTTCTGCGATTGTATCTTGTGTTTATAGAGCTATTTTCCTTGTTCTCCGTTGGCACCCGCGAGCTGGGCTAGGTGAATGGTAACGTCGAAGAACTCAGGCACATGGCAGAAGCGTGGAAACGCCATGAATGAGCGCCATGGAAATTGGCGCGAAAGAACTCCAACGCACTAGCCATCACTGCGCAGTTTCCTGCGCAGTTATAGTTTGAATTTCGATCTGCGCAGGGAAGTGGGGTTGCGCGCCGTCGCAGTAACGGTCAGAGGTTTAATGCGTCATTGACTCCATTCTGATTTTGTGCGTTGGCCAGTGATCATCGATTGGAAAACGTCAGCGAAATTTTCGTGCTTTTGAAGGTTTTATCGAATTCATACAGCGTTGGTATTGACATAGTTGATCCAGCTGGAAAAAATTCCATAGAATCGTGCACCAGGTAAGTAAAAGGTTGAGGGGAAGCGGGTCACGGGGTAGGGGTTCGTAAGGCGAAGAGTCGCGGGATAGGATTTTGTCTGAGTTTTTATCGAGTGCGCTCATCATGGCTACTGCACAAACGTTCAAGAAAACTACGAGCCTTCGTTTTGGAAATGACGACATATGATATCATGAGGCAGGTCTCTATGATGTCGACGGTACGACCGGTACCTCCACCTTCTTTTTCCACTTGAAAAGACGAGACCCGGAAGAGCGCTTCATTGAACTGCGATGCAAAGCTCGCAAGGTACCTGACATAAGATGCAAAGTGTATGCAAAGATCAGCCCCAGCGGCGAGGTGCTCAATGTCGTCGGGATACACAACCATTTGCCCGACGCTAAAGGTCATGGAGTCGCTTATCGAGAGACGCGAACCGGTTGGTTGCAAGATATACGAGATGATCCTCTCAGGGCGCCAACGGATACGATTTTGAAACGACGTCGCCAGCTTGCCCACGATCCGGCTTGCACAATCATTCCATCCAGACACACTCGATGCGCCCGAGACAATGCCAGTAAAATGCGTCCACGGAAGGTCAGATCTCTGCAGGAGCTGCATGAGCGGATCACGACCGATGACATTCCTGAGTTCACCAGAACACTGGACGGACAACGAATACTCAGTTTCTACAATCCCGAGCTGAACAGCCTCTTGATGACCACCGCGAAATTGCTCGACGCTCTGAACCATGCGACAGTAGTGCACGCCGATGCGACGTACAAAACGGTTCCCGTGAGGATCCGCAAGCAGCTCTTTACTATCCACGCTAATTGGGGGGGCCTGGTTGGGATGGTTGCTTGCGCTTTCATGGATGGTAAAGATACAACAAATCATCGCTGGATACTCCAAACGCTGAAAGGAGCCTCTCCTCGCCTCAACATTCCAGCATATATGGGAGACTGGGACGCTGCAATGCGTGCAGCCATTCGTCAAGAATTCCCCGAGGCACGAATTCATGGTTGCCTATTCCATTATTCGCAATGCCTGGTAAAGAAAGCATGCGATACAACAGTGGGCATGGCTCGAGACATTCGGCGCCGGGGCGACATTCGTTCCAAATTTCTAGGTTTCCTCGTTCTTCCTCTACTTCCAAGCCCGCTGATAGAACCAGCTTTTGAGCACCTTGCGACGGACGCTCGAGAGAGCCACGTAGGATTCCCCATATTCATCAACTACGTTCGTTCGCAATGGATGCGGATCATTGGCCCAGAGAACCTCTCCCTGTATCGCCTACGATCTCGAACCAACAACGACGTCGAGTCCAATAACGCTCTTCTCCTACGGAAAGCAAGGGTTCACGGACCATGCTGGTCTCTAATATCCGTTCTAGTCAGCTCTGCGCAAGATGTTACGGTGAATTACAGCCAACACGTTGCCGGCGAGGCAAATATTCTCTCCAGACCAAACAGGAATACAAGACTGAACAACGCCAGAGTGAACGAAGCATGGGACCTCCTTGACAATGGGGAGATTGACGAAATTGAATTCATAGAGAGTTTGAAGTTCAGGAGTGGCGGACTCGAAGACCGTCACAATGCTAGGGTCGCCGAGCAGCAACAAAATAACCGAAGGAATGAAATCAGCTCAAATGCCGCCGCAGAACCGGTTTTCGATGCTGCCAACACGAGTGGTTTTTCGGACACGCTTTCTGAGGCCGATCTGGAGGGCCTGTACGCACAGTTCAATCAGTATACAGCACCAGGATCGGGCAGCGATGAGGAGAATTCATCTGACTCCATGGACATATTTTCGGAAGGTGACTCTGATTCACATTCAGAACCAGGGCGAGACGGCGAAAACATTTCCGATTCCACGGAGACGGCATCTGAGGGTGATATGGACATCGTGGCTGCCGCTTCCGATAACCCTACGCAGCCAGACCCCAATAATTGGCTCGAGAGCGAAAACAACTCTGAGTCCACGGAAACCGCATCAGAGGGGGCCGATGACGATGATGCACCGTCCATGACCACGCTATCGGCATCAGAGGGGGCCGATGACGATGATGCACCGTCCATGACCACGCTATCGGCATCAGAGGGGGCCGATGACGATGATGCATCGTCCATGACCACGCTGTCGGCTTCAGAGGGAGACGAAAATCCCCAATCAGATCATACCGACGACGATTGCGGAAACCCAGCCATCCAAGACGACTGTCAGGATTCCCAATCCTCACCCTATCATCTAGTCGACCACGTTTACAGTCACAGACCCCAGTGAGAAACTTGGTCATCTTCGAATCCTTGCATCTTCTGCAATAAAATATTTCTTCTCCATATATGACTCTTGATTTCAATGGGGAGGCTACTGGGTATCGGATCATGGGAGAACAGTAAGGGAGATGAACTGATGATTCTAGAGAGATTTCGAGATATCAGCACCTGTTTCACGAAGGAGGAGTAGAGTGTCGCCGACCGATTTCTTAAAAAGAATAGCGAGCTGATGGTGGATGCGGGACTTGTATAAAAATCAATGGATTGCTGACCGTGGTTTGTAAATCACGCCTTCTTCCTCAAAAGAGATAAACGACGCTCGCAATCATCCACAAAACGTAGATAGCATCCGATTTGAAGCTTGAAGCTTGGCTCTCTCAATAGATTGAACCTGCAACTTGCATTGGCCTACGAGCTGCGCCGGATTTACTTCGGAAGGTGTCCCGTTCTCAGCCTCTGAGCCGCGCTGAGGTGCTCCGTAGGATCTATGTAACTGACTTTCATGAAATTCGTTCCGACGAGCAACATTTTCCCCTTGACAGCGCGATCAATATTCGGGCAAGAATGTGTCGTTTTCAGACCATCTCCCCCCCAATTAAGCTCGCACGTCCCCATTCAAACCGACTCCATCACACACAAATCAATATGCTTCCGATTCCGGAAACTCTGTTCATCGGCCAACATCTCCTACCACTCAGAACCTACTTCGGAGCGCAGTCGGCGCTCGTTATACCAGCGTGGTTATGCAGCCATTCTAAGGTAACATGGGGTCGTCATATAATAATGAAGCCCTCCATTGCCGTCGTTCCCAACCTTTGATGCGCTCCACGGTGTGCTCTGTCCACCGCGCGAGCGATCAGACACCTACATTCCCCCGCGCAGAACGCTCCCAGCCATGGAGTCTCAGCTTGAAGCTTGCCGCCCAGAACCACATAGCTCGGCCAAAACAGCGAACTCCTCCGACAAAATACACAGCCCTCTTCGACCGCCCGCTCATGAAAATGTAAACAGAATGCATCCATCAATGTAAACAGTTTGTAAACATTGGGTCCTTATTGCCTAGACCCAACTCGCCGGGCGCCCAATAGAATACCAGCCGCGCTGTTGGCAGGGAGTGCCTGGCGGAGAGGGGGCACAACAGCGCGTTGATTTGAACGTCAGATTGTGCGCGGCCATAGTAACGGGGCGGCTGTCAAGTATTTTGCGAAGATGTTTCCCCGGGGTTCGTTTAGTGGTTGGTCGTGGCGGTTTGCCAGCAATTTGGAGCATCACAGGCCAGCTATTCGGAGCTTGAGAGCCCAGCTCCGGGAGGCTCTCCGCTGTAGAAACTATACTGCCGCTCGTTACTATCGTCTGAGACTGCAGGCAATTTACCGGGCTTGTGCTGTAGAGGCCCGGCAGTAGTTCCGTTTCGGGTATGGACTTTCGACTCCCTCGAATGAAAATATTGTATGAATGACTTGCACCGGCATGGGACTGATGCTCGGGTTTCTTGAATTTCCGTTCGAAGGCCTTGGGTATGGACAGCCGATTCCGTCAGATGAAAATCCCGATTAATGTTTCGCTTTTGCATGAGACTGGTGCTCGGGTATGGACTTTCGACTCCCTCGAATGAAAATATTGCATGAATGACTTGCACCGGCATGGGACTGACGCTCGGGTTTCTTGAATTCCCGGTCGAAGGCCGTGGGTATGGACAGCCGATTCCGTCAGATGAAAATCCCGATTAATGTTTCGCTTTTGCATGAGACTGGTGCTCGGACTCCCCAGGTTCCGCGAAAAGTTTCGGTTTCGGTTCAACCGAAGTTGCCGGGTTGAATTTCCAAAGCTCGTAGCGCGCGCGATGATTTCGCGGAGCCGGAGTTGCTGTAAACTGCGCACTTCCGCAAAAGTTTCTAACGGTAAACGGGTTCCATCTTGTTTTCGAAGCCTTTCATTTTCGTGCGCGAGTCTGAGTTTGCATCATGTTTTCGCTTCCTCGGACGGAGCCAGAAGCTCTGGAGTTTCTCCAGAATCGCAAAATTGTGCCCATGACTCTGAATTGTGCGAATGGCCACGATATGGTGCTCAAAACGCGGCATGAACGATTTGTGTGGAGGTGCTCGCAGTGCGAAACAGAAGCAGGGGTCCGTACTGGGACATGGCTCCAAGGAACTGCATTGCCACTGGTTAAGGTGATCCAGTTTATTTATGCGTGGAGTCAGGAACTGACTTCAATTGAGTGGTGTCGCCGGGAGCTGGACGTGTGTCATTCGACTGTGGTTGCTTGGAATTCGGCGCTCCGCGATGTCTGTGTGCGAGAGCTCGAGAGTTTACCTCCCCGGAAGATCGGTGGGCCGGGCATGATTGTCGAAGTAGACGAGACCATGTTCACTAGGCGGAAAAATCATGCCGGTCGTATCCTCCCACAGCAATGGGTGTTTGGAGGTGTGTGCCGTCAAACGAATGAGTGTTTCATAATGAAAGTGCCCGTTCGGAATGCGCCCACACTGCTCCGCGCAATCGTTGGCAACGTGATGCCGGGCACAAGCATCTACTCGGATTGCTGGAAAGGATACAGGAAGAAGGACTTGGAGGCCGCGGGGTTCAGTCATGCCACTGTGAACAATAAGTACAATTTCGTCGACCCTCACACGAAGGTTCATACGCAGAACATCGAGCGGTTGTGGGGCCTGGCGAAATGGAGGAACAAACGTCATCGGGGAACTCGTCGGAGTCACTTGGATTCCTATCTCGTCGAATTCGCGTGGCGCCACCATTTGGCAGGCCAAGACGTGTTTGAGGCTATTCTCCGAGCCATCGCCGCTGAGTGCTTGCCGCCATCCACCAAGGATCACAGCTATCATCGCCCGTTGTCCTCTCCCGGAGCGCTAGCTGCGCGCAGCGCTAACTCGCCCTTACGGCGCTTCTAAATCTCAGTCGGTAAGTCGCCGGGCGCCCAACCGAAAAATACCGACCCCTCCCAGCTGAGTGCCACGAGTCTAGGTAAGTCGGTAGGATGTAAACAAAAAAATGCCCGCTGTTTTGGCGGGTTTGAAGAGCACTCGGGGCGCGCGAAATAGGAATTGTCGATGGTTCTTCGAAGGCAGTAGCTTCGCTACGTGGAAGTTCAGCCTTGCAGTCTCCGGTGAAATTGTGAGATGAATTTTTCAGGAATAAACGGAGAAAACCTGGTGGGCAGAAAGGGAGCGCGTAGGATCTATTTGTCTCATTGTCAGTTCTGCATCAATATTCATTGGGGTGAACGGCACTTTCATCCCATAGGACGGACACTACTCCGAGAGTCTACTCCGGACATATTCCCACACAGCCCAGCCTCCTTTGGCGCGCCAGGAGGTCCTTTTTTTCGATTCCCGATGTCCGAGACGATACTGCGGGTATTAATCTCACCTGTAATGAAGTTGTTGAGTCACGTTCTCGCGGTTTTCCGATTGTTTTGCTGATAATCCATTGACGCAGGGAATTATAGCTTTTCGAAATCCCGGAAGATCATGTGGTTTTGTTAATGGCTCAACGAGGGTCGAAGTATCGATCTTTCAAAGTTTGGTGGCCCTGAAAAGGGCCGTTTTGATATTTCCGAATTCCTCTCCGGCTTGTAGGTGCGGCTCACTCAAGTACGCTAGTGAATAGAGCAGCTGGAATTGAACCCTTCACGGCAGGAGGGATGCTCGGAGAATCTCGAACGTAATCCGCTGACGGAAGTACGGCATATCTTCTTGGGTGAAGTTGATTTCTTTGCCTTGAGCTGTATAATCCGCGTACTTAAGTGCGAAGACTCCGCAGTCGAACGTGTTCTCCTGCTGCGGGAGATTTTTGATGTTCATGAGATTCCACTCAGAATCAGCGCGATACAGCACAGTTTGCTTCTTATCTTCCATCTCGCTCCCCAGGTAATCGAGGAGGGTGTGTAAGCATTCGTCGTAGTGGCCGCTCAAGGAATCCATGTATTGTATCTCTTTGAGTCGTGAGTCTATTACGGTCATGGTCCAGTGAGACTTTTGGAAGACCGGAACGAGCACAATGTCGAAAGCGAAGAGATCTACCCCGCGCGTCCATCGTTTCACCGCTCCGTAACCCGTTCGAAGAATCTGGAGGAAGGCGGTGGGGAAGACATAGACTTTTGAGAGTTCAGGTCTCGATCTGCTACGGTTTTCGATGAGTTTGAGATAGGCGTCTATGATGATGTCATTCAGCCATTCTCCAGGTTTGAGCGTAACTATGATCGCCGAAGGGATGGCGTGGTAGCTTTATATCGTAGTCGTGGTCTTGTAACGCTTGTTGCTCATCCAACCAGTCCTGCCATCCGGGTGCGACATCAGGGTCCAAGTTCCCCTGTTTGTCAGACAGCCCGTATCGTGCCGCCGCTGCGAAGGTAATCGAGGAGTGAATATATATAAGGCAGATTGGGGCAAGAAGCGCGGGTCAGGGAGTTTGTGGGACCGAGAAGAGATTAATTCGAAATATTCGAACGATCTCACCTTCTCCAAACCTGTACTCCACTTTGTCTATGAATTCTCGTGGGCTGATGAAACCTTGATCCAAGCTCCACCAGGCGCCTTGAACTGTTTCTTCGGTCATTTTGGTGGCTTTACTGGGTTTCGAGACCACATGACGAACGCCGTTTCGGCGTATGTGGACGTTGATGGCTACGTCATGGGCCATGTCGTTAAGAGCGGCTGGAAAATGTGAAACTTGTGAATTACAGTCGAACCCACTTATAAGAGAACCGGATATACCCTAAAATCCCGCGTATAAGGAACCCTGTTTCTGACCATAACAGGGCTCAGTACTTTGCCCGACAGATGAAAAAGTGTGTTCTGGAAATTTCGCATAGTGGATCCGCAAGAGATCTACCGTGACGGAAGCCCAGAACACACTTTTTCATCTGTCAGACAAAGTACCGAGCCTTGTTATGGTCAGAAATAGGGTTCCTTATACGCGGGATCTTAGGGTAAGAGAAAACCGGATATAAGAGACAGATTCAGATTCCCCGATTCTTCTTCCATAGAGCTCCATGTTAAAACCCCCGCTTATAAGAAACCCGGATATAAGAGAAAACCGGATAAAAGAGACTTTTTCCAGATCCCGGCTCCATAGGATCCCATGTTACAAGAACCGTTTATAAGAGACACCCGCCTAAGAGACAATTTCAGTCAATAAGTTTCTTAATTTTTCATTCACGGCGTTCTTCTCTGCGCGAGGATGATTGTGTCACGTGCACGTCTGACGGTCTTTATGTCTTTCTTATGACGATATGACGGTCTTTTCATAGAATGAAGATATATGCATCCGAATTTCATGCGAATCCGATGTTTTGATCTGTTTTCGAGCTTAGAAATCATTCACCGGATACAAGAGAAAACCGGATATAAGAGACCATCACCCATTCCCCGAGGAGTCTCTTATAAGCGGGTTCGACTGTATTTAGGTATCATCAACTAGAAAAATATGGATGGATAGATGGCTGGAGGAGGGGGGAGAGACGACGTTCATGAGACATGGACGTCTCCGGAGTCCGGCCTACGCACCTATCAAATTCCATACTGAAGGGTGCGGTCCAACTTCAAGATTGAGCTTGTGGTGCCACGACTCCACCGTATTGTTGGTCCGGCATGGTGCTTGATAAACAGAGAAGACTTCTGGTCCCATCTTGTCGAGCCAATACTTTTCAAAGTACTCGATGAACGGAAGGAACTGCGGAGGATTGGATTAGAAAGCCCCTTTCCATCTCGATGACTCGAGCGCCAAATGTGAATCTCGGACTCTATCGAGCATGTTGAACTCAAGGGTCCTCACCTTGACATTCGTTTGTAGCGCTTCATTCGCTAGCATCGTGAAAACGGCCCGGATGTGAGCTGCTGGGAGTAAGGCGAGCGCCGTGAAGGCAACGAATCTCCTCAGTTCTTCTCCTGGTGCCCGAATTTCTTTTGCAAGTCCAACTTTCGGACCTGTAGCCCGCCTCACGAGCGCTTGCGCAAAGTGAAAATGACAGGCGTAGAGGCGGGCGCTGGGAAATTCTTCCTGAACCGCGTGTCGCATGGCGCTATCAAAATCCCCCATGTACGCTGGAAGGATTTGGCCGTGAGTCAGCTCTTTGAGGAGCTCGAAAACCTCTCGGTAAGCATTCCCATCCTGTTTCTTCATGAAAGCCCAGAGGACAACTCCGACCTAGAATAAAAAACAGGACATTCGTGATGGAAGGGCTCTCAGACAGCGAACATGATGATATCAGTAGCGTTCCCAGCTTCATTCTGGGGGTGGGAGGCCAGAGCCAATTTCGCACTATCAGCTACTTACGTGATGTTGCCAATTTCCGTGCAGCGAGAAGAGCTGCTTGCTAAGTCCTCTAGGGACCACCATGTACGTAGCGTCGGCGTGGGGCATGTCAGCGTGATGCAGTAGAGCTAACTGTCGATCGGTGGTCAACACTAACGTTTCCGATTCGGGAAAGAAGAAGCTTCTGAGCCTTTCGCCGTCTTGGGAAACCGTGAACCCGGGCCGCGGCACGCTATTGATGGCTTCGTGGAGCTGTGCAAGCTCGCCGATGGACTTCGGTCTGACCTGTCCCGCATGCCGACGGAGAGTTCGACTGTGCATTTGCGGCACGATCTGTTCAGCAGCCGGCATGGGGAGTCTGGGAAAATACTTTTTACTGACGATTTTACTCTGATTCTGATATCATCGGTAACCTTCCGATCCAAACATCCACAGCGCAAAAAATTTCTGACAGAGCTTAAAACTCACTTCCTTCGCTGCTTCAAGAGGAACTTATTGGGGCGCTCCCGCGGATTCTCCCGCACGTCTCGCAACCAATCTCCTCGGCAGGTGTAAACTGAGTCTCCATGCCCCTCGAATTCCGCGAGATGGTTGTGAGGTCCACTGATGCGTATGATGACTCCGCTCGCGGTGATTTTTCCTCTTACGGGACAATCGGTGGGTCTGCACGAAAAACCATCTTCAGCGCAAATGTCACCCTTGATGTTTTGTCATATCGGTAAAAAACCTCCTGAGAGTCTTTTTTGTGACATGAGGGGAAACGAGGTTTCAAGAGGAAAACTCACCTTCGCCATTTCTTGCAACGAATCGTTAGGCTACCGTCCTTGTTTCTCGCTTCCTGATGGGAGAAATATGTGGAAGTTCCGGCCCTATAACCAACTTGGAATGCGCCCCGACTGTCGCACCACACGAAGTGCCCAAAGTGGGCACCGTCACATTGCGTAAGCTGCTCCCCGCTGCGATTCATTTTTTAAGCCTCTTCCTCAGAGTCCGTTGGCTCCTCTGAAGCCGGAGCGCGCGCGTAAGGTTGGCGCGGGATCTTGATAACTTCCAGCGGCCGCTTGCATATTACATATTAGAAGAGGCGGAAGCTGAGCTCATTGCTCCCCACAGGCACCGTCTTGCTTGATTCCGATGCTCTCCTGCAGGTGCAAAGGAGAACGGAATCGGTCCTTCTCCAATCTTGGCACTGTCGCAAGCTATTCTTCCCGTGATGTTTGAGGCAAGATAGATAATTTGTATTGTCCGCTCGCTCGAGAGCGAAAACAAGGAAAATGAATGATCAATTCGCCTGGCGAATTACAACTGTGATAAACGCGAGTTTCATGCCGGCTTGAACGTCTAGTGAGCTGAATGTAATCATGAATTTAACATATACCCATCCTTTTTATGCAAAATAAAAAGAGTTTTCCCACCAAAAAAATAAAAATAGATTGGAAACGACCTCAGAGCAAGTTCAAGAGCTCCTCTCTGATGAAACTGGCCGACTGGCTTCGAAATCTTTTTTTGCTCCTATGGAAGTCATATACCAGATGGAAAACGCATTTTGTTCCGCGAGGGTCACCCTACAATTTTATTTTGATGATAAACAATGGTAACTCATGTATACTCATACATTCCTTCGACTCTTCTTCTCGTTCGCTCAGGACTGTGGCGCGATTCGCTTTCAAGAGCCTATAAAATTTGAATTTGCGCGCGCTTTGGCCTCCTGCTCCCCCGCCAGACACACCGCTGACCGCGTGTTTACATCCTACAGACTTGCCGATCACCAGTGCCACCCTGGGTTTGAAGGACGTCTCTCCACATTCTGGTTCGGGATGGCGGGCTGCAGTCCGTGCTCGTATTGGAAGGAGACGATGTGATCGGCTCCAAAACCCGGTTCTTTAGGGTTAGGCGGGTGGCGAGTTGACGCGAGCCCTAGCAGACGAAGAGAGGCCGGCGGGCCGACAGTGCGTGTGCATAGGCGGGTGGATTTTCGGAAACTGGAAGACCACGGGCACGACGTGGCCTTCCTGGCTCGATGTTATCAAATGATCCCGAGCGTAGCGAGGGACACGAACCAGCAATGCGTCGAGGCCCAACCGTCAAGTCGCCAAGCTGGCGTGTTCTCGCTTTGTTGTTTTTCGTCGCAACCCGCCTAACCGTAAAATACCCAAAACCTATGGGGCGAGTGGAACGCGCGGAATTTTTTCGGTTGATCCCCAGGATCGTCTGCAGGCTGAACTCAAGGCGCCACGCTGGCGGCTTAGCGGCCATAGGAGAGGAGAAAGGGAAAGGGCAGCACGAAAACAAACACTGAGCGAACCGCGAAATGACGGGTCTATGCGAGATCGCCAAACATTTCTACGGATGGATGCATCCGGGCGGTCGGAGGAAGGATGGTTGGCGTCCATTTTTAAATGGACGCTGGCTCCCGGGGCTGCTCGCTCGCTTCGCTCGCTCGCCCCTAACCTAACCTAACCTTCCCAATCCCCCGCCCCGCTGAACACCGCGCTGGTAGTCGTACAGCACCCTGAGAGGACATTTAAAAATGGCCGCCAGCGCTCCTTCGATCGCCCGAATGCATCCATCCGTAGAAATGTTTGGCGATCTCGCATAGAGCGGAAATGACAGCCCAACGTCACGCAACAGCAAATGTCACGTACGGTCCATCGAGTACGATGGAGCCTAGCGCACACACGCACGAACACGAACACGAACATAGTGAGATCGGGTTGACAACGGGTAACTTTCTCGACAATAAACTCCTTTCATCGTTCGAATAATCCTTCCTAACAGCTCAAGTCGAGCGACATTTATCGATTCAATAAACTCTGCGATGCGTCATTCTCGAGAACTCAGCGGCTCTGCGCGCGACGGCGATCTCCTTTTCTAGGCCGAACGCGCCAACGGAGCGGCCGGGCAATCAGCTGATCGCCAACTGTCAAGCCCAGCCGTCCGACGACGACAACAAAGGCCATCCCAGCAGGGGCGTACCCAGGATTTTTTTTTGGGGGGGGCCAGAGCGAATTTTTCATCATCTTGGGGGGGGCCAAGACATGATCATCATCATCATTAACATGGAGCTCTATGGGCCGGACGAAAATCTTGGGGGGGGCCATGGCCCCCTGGGCCCCCCCCTCGGTACGCTACTGCATCCCAGTAACGCGCGTCAACAACAATTGATTATGTCATCATCGGTGGACCAGTGAGTTCGAGTCTAGGGCTCGAGGATCATCTCTTCTCCTGAACTTCACGCGGAGTCCCCCCCGGACCTCGTAGTCGTTCAGAGCTCACGGGGTCACCTTGTTCAATCGTAAAAATCGCGTAAGCCGCTTGTCGCCGTGGAACGTGAGAACTCGAGAGTGCGCGATCGCTTCAGTGAAGGAGAACAGACGTGTTTTCCTTCTCCGACAAAGTGTGAGCCACAAAATTGGTGTCAGAAGCTATCAGAAACCCAACCCGATCATTCATCATCGGCATCTGGTGCGGAATTGCAGATCTTCAGCAATCTCCAATAGCACCGTCAGCACGTGCTAGCAGTACGCGGGTTAGGCCTAACGTTGGACAAACGTTCCCCGTACAGCTTTCCTCAGCGACCACGCAAAGTGCACTCTACGGACAAGTACAGCTGCCAAGCAAGGTCAACATTAACAACTCTTCCCAGTGCAAGCAGGGAAATCATCAAACGCATCCAGCAGCCAAAAACGGCGAGTAGATACACTCACCCAAGCTTCGGTGCTCAAGCAGCCAACCACGGTGTGGAACAGGCTACTACTCCATCGCAACCATGCCAGTCGACGGAGAACCGAACAATCCGACAGCGTCAGGAGAAACCGGTGAAAGACAGGAAGCGCTTCCCCAGAACGCACCAGCTTCAGTCTACATCCAAGATGACATCGACGACGCAACGGAAGACGACGACCAGACGTTCCGATCAGGTCGGAGTGCATTCACGTCGTATAGAGAAACACGAAACTCGGGCGACGAGACCGACCAAGAGATAAACCACGAACTCCGAAGTCTGTTCAGTCCGGCACTCTCAAGAACGACGTCGAGGCAGCAGACAGAAAACCCGAACGATCCGCAGAATACACATCAAAGAGCAGCAGTGCCTCCGCAAGTCACGGACAGCCTAAACCAAACCCTGAGACCGAGAGCGGGTCCGCCCAGAGTTACGGTAGGTCTCAGCAACCCATCAGTCCCGACGTCACAATCGCAGAGAAGTACCGGCGCGAACACGGGAGCAGCCCCAACAGCCAGTGGACCGGAACCAGGACAAAACGATGCGGAGATCCGGAGGATACGTAGGAGGCTAAGCGCTCTACGAGACCGAATCGAAGTGTTCACAGGGAAAACTACGACGCTGTACGCGGAGGGAGACGACCCGAGAGCAGCAATCTCCAAGGTAGACACAATGAAGGAAGCTATTGCGTCGCTACGGGAGCAGTGGTTGGGCAACATGGACATCCTAATCGATCTGTCCGAAGACGACCTGGACCAGAGCATCACCAGAGACCAAGCAGAGATCGAGTACTGTCTCGGAGACGCCTTAAGATACCTCAAAGATCTGAGACACTTCCTGTTCTCGAAGGTGAAGGATGAAACAACAGATTCGAGCTTCAATCAAGCTCAACACACCATAAACCTGCCTCAGCGGCCGGAGAGCAGAGCCGCTAACTCAGCTAATCACACTCCTCAGCCAGCCGAAGTGCTCTCTTCGACGAGACTGTCACAAAATGCAGAGGTGCCCGAACCAGAACAAGTCCTGGGAGAACAGCGAGTGATGGAAGTGTCCAAGATATCCCCGAACACTTCACAAGCAAGATTACCGACCCCGGCACCGGAGCAGCAGCCAAGTCTTCCAGCACAGTCTCCGGCCAACAGCCACAGCACGCCGACACAGCAATCGGCAATAGGTGCGGAGGGCTGGCGCCCACCAATGGCTCCACCAGCCGAGGATCCAAACAACTACCTTCCGAAGCTCTCAAAAAACTTCAAGATGCCTCGTTTCAGTGGGGACGTCAAGGAATATCGAAAATTTATGAATACCTTCAACGCCTTTGTGCATGATAGGCAAATCCCAGAGCTACAGAAAGTGATACTTCTCAGCGAAGCGCTATCAGGAAGAGCCTATCAGTCAGTGAAACACCTGGACCTATGTGCGAACAATTATGTGATCATGAGAGAAATCCTGGAGGATGAGTTCGGCGACGAGGATCTAGCGGAAGACAGCCACATGCGTGCCGTGGACCGAATCCTGTCAGCTGGAGGGGACGTCAAATACGATAAGTTGCCCAAATTTGTCAACTCGATCTCGCAGCACATTAAAGCACTTATATCTCTGGGGGATACATACAAATCCTTGAATTCATATGCAAACAGGATATTAGATAGACTTCCCAGGGACACACAACACACGTTCATGAAGGAGTTCAAATCAAAAAATAACACTACACACACGTGCAAGCTAGAAGCTCTTGTACAGTTCCTGAAGGAAGAAGCCCGTACTGTAGAATCTCTAACCGCTAACAAGAATTCTGGTTCGAGGAACCCCCCCGCTACTAATCAGCGCCACGACAGGCCCAAGGGCTTTTCATCACAGAGTGACAGCCAGGCCCGCAGCCGAGACAACTACCAACGCGGTTCAGACCGAACCCAGAAGTCAGCGAAAAGCACCTACAACAACTTTCACGTGGGCACCCAGAACACAGCCACGCCGAGAAGGCAGGTACCCCCGGAGCCTGCGAGAAAGTTTAAGGTCAGCTGCATCTTCTGCGAAGGGGACCACCAGCCTTTCAGGTGCCCAGCGCCCTTAACTCCTCAAGAAAGAAAGGATCGAGTCACTGCAGCGAAAGCATGTCTGAAGTGCCTCAAAATCGGCCACGAGGACAAAGCTTGCGCAGAAAAGTTCAAGAAACTCTGCCGGTTCTGCAAGAAGAAACACTACTCAATCATATGTAACAAGGCACCGGTCGACTTCACCGAGCAAAAACCCAAAATCTCCAGTGTCAACCTGAAGACCGAAAGCAACGACAACCCAGTCTTCCTCTGGACGGCCCACGTTTGGGCGGAAACCGAAGGAAGGAGAGTCCTGTGCAGAATACTAGTGGACCCTGGCAGTCAGTCTAGCCATGTGACCCACACGTTGGTGAAAAAACTCAACTCGGTCCCCGAAACGCACATTGACATGGCAATGTCGACAGCAGGAGGAAGAGTGACCAACATACACAACTGTGGAGTCCACAACATCACGCTACGCAGCAGATTTGAAAACTCCAAATCAATCAGACTCCGAGCGATCGAGCTGAAATGTTTATCACGAGCGAGGTTCCCAGTCTTGAAGGAGAACTTCGGGCTGAACCCGGTTGCAGACGACAGCCCAGAGGAAGAATCAGAATGGGTGGATATTCTGATTGGTGCAGAAAAACTGGCCCAGATCGAATTCAATGACCCACGCACATTCGGTGAGATCTTCGCCTTCAACTCCATCTTCGGATGGATCTTCGGCGGATCGGCCGACTCAGCGACCTATCCAGCATCGACCGCCCGATTCTGCGGATTCGAAATTATCCAAGTAGCGTCTCACAAGGGAGGTCCGCGAATTGTACGACGCCGATTTGAACCAGATAGGGCGCGATTGGTAGACCTACTAGAGACATGAAAAACGGCTGATGAAACTTTTCCCCATAGGCCGTCTTTCGCGAACTACAGCGCTTTCAAAACCCGAAATTTAACATGGGCTCCTATGGAAGCCTATAGGAATCAGTGGAAGCCAAGGCAAAACAAGCTCTAGAAATCGTTGCGGAGGGCTTCTAGTACCGAGCCTAGTCTTGAAAATCGCGCCACGCGACAGTGGTGCAACCAAAGACGGACAAAAAAGAGAACAAACTATCAGGTTTCGAATCAATGGAAATGATAATTTATGTAGAAGCACTCGTAGCACAGAATATTCTGACAATGTGCGCATCGAATAAACGCGACAAGTATGCAGTTCGCCGTCACGCAGTCACCGTCGAACTCGAAAAGAAGCTCGGCCATGGACTGAAATGGCACGGCGGGCACTTCGAAACCGCCTAAACGCCAGGCGCAAAGCCAATGAGGACGGAACAGCGGACTCTGAAATTAATTGTGTATCAACGAATGCATCCGTGGGATGTCATTCCTCTGGTCCACGCGGAAGTTGTACAAAAAACAATGTTCTGTGAGTCTCTTAGCAAAATCTTTCCACAGTCGGAAACAATAAAGGTCGAGATCGGCGTTCGACTCGTAAAGCTCCTCGACCTCCTCAACGTCCACGGAATCGTTGTTCGCGAAGTTCTTCACGGTTGACACGGTATCCCTCGCTAGTTTCCTCTCGATCTCCCGGGCGTGTTCTCAAGCACTTGGAGCGATGTTCAAGGATTCCAGCTGTTGCTGGATCAACGACTGCACAACTGCTTTGATTCTGATCGACATCACTGTGCCTGCTTCGACGACTTTCTAGTTTCGAACAAGGATCGCCGGATCTTGGGCTGATTTCGGAGGAAAAGAGCAGACCGCGCGCAGAGAGCAGACAACCTGTTTATGGAAAAATGGAATCAGAGCTTTGGAGGCAACACCGTCGCGCGGCGCGATTTCCAAATCTGAGCTTGGTACCGGACGCCCTCCACAACGATTTCTAGAGCTTGTTTTGCCTTGGCTTCCACTGATTCCTATAGGCTTCCATGGGAGCCCATGTTAAATTTTGGGTTTTGAAAGCGCTGTAGTTCGCAAAAGACGGCCTATGGGGAAAAGTTTCATCAGCCGTTTTTCATGTCTCTAGTAGGTCTACCAATGGCGCCCTATCTGGTTCAAATCGGCGTCGTACAATTCGCGGACCTCCCTTGTCAGTCATCTCCATCAACAGAGGGCACTCATTGTCAGCCAAATTCCCAGGATCAGCTGACCAGTTTAATCCCTGCGTCGGAGAAACGATCCCAAACTCTGGAAGACATTAAATTCCTTTGGCTTTCAGAAGACGTCGGCCTGGAGAACGAATCGGACGAGGGCAAAGAGGAAGAGGATGAGCTCAACCAGGCGCTGGTAAAGAACTTCAGAACAACCACGTTTCGTGACGAAACAGGGCGATACGTTATCCGCCTCCAGCTGAAAGACAACGTCTTTCTATTGGGGGATAACCACAACCTTGCATTGTCGCGTCTGCACTCACTACGCGAGAAACTCGCGAAAGACCCAACCAAGCTCCAAGCAGTCGACTCGGAGATGCAAAAATACTTCAAGGATGGCCTCATAGAATTCGCAAAACCAAGACGAAAAAATCAATTAGCTCACTATCTTCCCGTGCAAGCAGTCTTCAAGCCGAATCCAAACACGCCGCTCCAACTGAAAACAAGAGTGGTGAAAGATGCGAGCGCGAGAAGGTCAAATGAGGCGGGATTGAATGACGTTTTGCACCAAGGCCCAAATATGCTGCCGAACATTATCAAAGTCATAATGAAGTTTCGAGAATACAAATTCGCGATGACAGCCGATATTGAGAAAGCCTTCAACCAATTCAAGATCGCCGAGGAAGACCGCACATTCCTGCGTTTCCTTTGGCCCTTGGGGTGCTCAGAGGACCCAAACGCGAAGGTCAGGGAATTCTGGACGACGAGATTGGACTTCGGTCTGATCAGCAGCCCATCGCTCCATTGTCAAGGCATCAAGCTCCATCTGGAAGACGCGGAGAGGAAGTATCCGGAAGATGCGAAATTTATCAGGGAAATCTCGGAACATTTCTATATGGACGACATATGTTTCGGAGCCGATACAATCCCCGAAGCCAAGCGCCGGATCGGCCTACTGTTCAACATTTTTCAGGACGGTCACTTCCCGCTCAAAAAGTGGGGAGCGAGCAGTGAACTCCTGGGAAACCACATCAAGAAGATATCACCTGTCCCGGATCCTATCGTCTCCGCTGGTCAACCGGACGCCAAGTTTCTCGGCATCCCGTGGAATCAAATAACTGATGAGCTATCAGTCCCCACGGAGAAAGCTCTGCAGGAACTGAAGGCAGGCGTTCCGTCGAAACGTAAGCTCCTCCGCGGTCTAGCCCAAGTGTTCGACCCTCTCAACATCCTTGCACCGGCAACTGTGAAAGCGAAAGTTTTGCTACAAAACCTATGGAAGAGCAAATATTCCTGGGACTGCGAGTTGAAAGAGGCGCACAAATCAGAATACAACGAATTCATCGATCTCTTAACGAGAACGGGAGCCATCTCCATCCCGCGCAACATGAAATCTGCGTCAGCGGAAAAGGTGGATCGGCAACTACACATTTTTTGCGACGCCAGTCTGTCAGCCTACGGATGCGTGGCTTACTTACGCGAAGCCAGCCAGAACTCGGAACCGCAAATTCGATTCATCATGGCCAAGGCCAAGGTGGCACCAGTGAAGTCGATGAGCATAGCGAGACTGGAACTTCTCGGAGCGGTATTGGCGAGCAGAATGCTCCACACTCTACTAAACACGCTCGACTTCGAGATTCACTCGAAACATTTCTACACCGACAATTCCAGTGTTCTTGCCTGGGTGAACTCTCAACCAGAGAAGTGGAAGGCATATGTAGCAAACCGGATTAGGAAAATACAGATGCTTTCTAAGGGAGCCACGTGGAATTTTGTGCGATCGGAGATGAACAGCGCGGACATCATCACCAGAAGTGGTGACATCTCTGAACCAGAGAGGCAAAAGCTATGGTTCCATGGGCCCCCGTGGCTTTTGCTGGAAACGAGACCGATCTCAGAGAAACACCCTCTCGAGCGTCGAGCCGAGTCGAAGCTGAAGGAACTTGACTCCGAAAGGAAGCCGAGCATTTCGGCGTGCTTGAACACGGCAAAAACAGAAATGTCAGGCGAACTGTTTTTCGAGAATCGAGTACACTCGTGGCATCAAGCAATTCGTTTTTGGGCGTTCATCCTCAGACTCAAGAAGAAAATCGAACTCATTAAAGAGGCCGGCGGAAAGAACACCAGGTTGACTCTTCAACGGAATCCGAATCCGTCAATGACATTCGAACCAGAGGAAATGATCACAGCTAGAACCGACCTACTTCGGCTAATTCAAAAAACATACTTCCCCGAGGAAACCAAAGCAAAATGCGAGAACCTCAAGAAGTCCAGCCCGCTGTTCCAGTACAACCCATTTGTCGACGAAGAGGGACTTATTAGATGCAGAACGCGACTCAAGCGGTCGAAAGACCTATCAATCAACCAGGAATTCCCAATAATTATGCCATCAAACAGCAATCTTACGAGATTGATCATCGTTGAAATTCATGAGAAGACGAACTTTCACTCGGGTGGAATCGCGGCGACACTGCACGTTCTACGCCAAAACTTCCTCGTGACACATGCAAGAAAACTCACACACCAGGTCTTAGCGGCTTGTACGACGTGCAAGCGATTCCACGGCAAACCTGCGTCACTCCCAATAGCCCAACTGCCGAAATTCCGCATAGAAAAAGCCCCACCATTCTATCATACAGGATGCGACTTCGCTGGACCTTTCAGATACAAGAAGGATACCGGAGAAGTGGCGAAATCATACATCCTACTCTTCGTCTGCGCGGTGACAAGAGCAATTCATCTGGAGCTCACTACAGATCTCTCAACGGCAGAGGTCTTGGGTGCCCTCCAGAAATTTGTAAACAGATACCCTACTGTCAGGACGATTACCTCCGACAATGGGCTATCTTTCCAACGCGCAGCGAAAGAGATCCGAGCGATCTACCACCATGTAGTAGACGGAACCATCAAACAGTGGCTGGCCGACTCGTTCATCACATGGAATTTCATCGTCCCAAACGCCCCGAATTTCGGGGGATTCTACGAACGCTTAGTGGGGGTAATAAAGCGACCAATACGAAAAATCTTAGGCTCAGCAGTTCCACACTTCAGGGACCTAGAAATAATCCTAAGCAGCGTTGAACGTATGGTGAACAGCCGGCCGATTACAACGGTCGCTGTCGGAGCGAACGAGACGGAAGCTCTCAGCCCAGCAAATCTACTATACGGGATCAAGGGGGATACCATCATTCCTCAACATAAACTGAAACCTTTGACGAAAGCCGATGCGGACAAAATCATTTTCTCTAAGCGTTGGAAATATCAACAAAGAATCATGAATGCGTTCTGGAAACGTTTCCAGGGAGAGTATCTCTGCTATTTGAAAACGGCACACAAACAGCCGAAGACGAAATACAATCCGATCAAGGTGGGAGACATCTGTCTCTTGGAAGACACATCAAACAACCGGGCATTGTGGCCACTTTGCCGGGTCATCGCGCTACCAGAGAACACCCCACCGTCCGAGGCTAGGTCGTGCACCATCAGAACCGCCAGAGGGCAAACGCTCAACCGACCAATAAGAAAGCTATATCCATTAGAAAGACATCGGGAAGAAAGTCCGAAAGAAGTTCAGCACTCTTCTTGCAGAGCCGAGGAGGCTGACGTAGCCTGAAATCAAGTCAACTGCCCAACCCGATCTCGTCAAACCATAACAGCTGGCATCACAACTGAATGGGAAAACCAAGAATGAATATCAATCGAGTTCGATGGAAAAGTAAAAGCAGACACTCTCGCCACGACCCGCAATCAGCCACCCACAATCGCACAGGACTCACCAGGAGCATACTTTCGTGGGCGAAATTCCGGGGGGGACTGTCACGTACGGTCCATCGAGTACGATGGAGCCTAGCGCACACACGCACGAACACGAACACGAACATAGTGAGATCGGGTTGACAACGGGTAACTTTCTCGACAATAAACTCCTTTCATCGTTTGAATAATCCTTCCTAACAGCTCAAGTCGAGCGACATTTATCGATTCAATAAACTCTGCGATGCGTCATTCTCGAGAACTCAGCGGCTCTGCGCGCGACGGCGATCTCCTTTTCTAGGCCGAACGCGCCAACGGAGCGGCCGGGCAATCAGCTGATCGCCAACTGTCAAGCCCAGCCGTCCGACGACGACAACAAAGGCCATCCCAGTAACGCGCGTCAACAACAATTGATTATGTCATCATCGGTGGACCAGTGAGTTCGAGTCTAGGGCTCGAGGATCATCTCTTCTCCTGAACTTCACGCGGAGTCCCCCCCGGACCTCGTAGTCGTTCAGAGCTCACGGGGTCACCTTGTTCAATCGTAAAAATCGCGTAAGCCGCTTGTCGCCGTGGAACGTGAGAACTCGAGAGTGCGCGATCGCTTCAGTGAAGGAGAACAGACGTGTTTTCCTTCTCCGACAAAGTGTGAGCCACAGTCTGCAGGCTGAACTCAAGGCGCCACGCTGGCGGCTTAGCGGCCATAGGAGAGGAGAAAGGGAAAGGGCAGCACGAAAACAAACACTGAGCGAACCGCGAAATGACGGGTCTATGCGAGATCGCCAAACATTTCTACGGATGGATGCATCCGGGCGGTCGGAGGAAGGATGGTTGGCGTCCATTTTTAAATGGACGCTGGCTCCCGGGGCTGCTCGCTCGCTTCGCTCGCTCGCCCCTAACCTAACCTAACCTTCCCAATCCCCCGCCCCGCTGAACACCGCGCTGGTAGTCGTACAGCACCCTGAGAGGACATTTAAAAATGGCCGCCAGCGCTCCTTCGATCGCCCGAATGCATCCATCCGTAGAAATGTTTGGCGATCTCGCATAGAGCGGAAATGACAGCCCGAGCCGCAGGCAAACTAGGCAAGAAGAACACAAATCGGAGAAAATGACTCACCGGGCGGATGGGGCAGATGGAAGGGACACTACGGAGGACACAACGACGGACTGAGGGAATAGGTATGGTCAGAATGAACTTCAACGGATCGTGTTTCGCGGCTACAAATCTCGGCCATCGCACCCAGGATAGCATCGAATGGCTTTTGATTCGAGAGATTGTATCGCCATAAAAACTCGATAAGATAGGAATTCAATTGACCACGATCAGTTCCGCACTGTCTCTTATTTCGCACTTTCAGAGATCTCCAGAATCGCTCCACGGTTTGAGTATGAACTTTCGTGGTGGGGTCAACGAAATTTTTTTTATGGTTCACCGTCAGATGTTGGTACCCGGCCGCCTGCAATGCCTTGGTGTTATAACCTCTCCAGCAATCAGAATGGATCAAGGAGCCAGGCTCAATGTTCTCCTTGATCGCACGGAGCAAGGTCGCCGCTGAACGGTCAGGAACACACATGACGAAGCACTGATGCGAGTTCCGACAAACACCCCCGAACACCCATTGTTGTGGGAGGACACGGCCCACGTGATTTTTTCGCCTCGCAAACATACTTTCGTCCACCTCAACCACCTCGCCTGGACCCCCAATTCTGATTCGCCGCCGAGCCTGAAGTTGTCGAAAACAAAGCTCCCTAAGGCCATTGTTCCACGCAACTACAGTCTCACTTCCCAGTCCAAGTTCTCGGGCACACCATTCCACCGACGTAGTTTGCGTGGCCCAGGCGTACACGAGACGCAGTACAGTCACGAAGGGAAGCCGAGTTTTTTCCAAACAGGTACCAACCCTGAGGGCCACTTCTTCCTGACACTTCGCGCACCTCCACCTAGATTGTCTAGAGTCAACATTCAGTTTCATAAGATGCTGCTGCCGGCATCGCCGCTCCCGATGCAAGACACCTTTGTCCTGCAAAAACGAGATCGCGGCAGATTCACTGCTCGGAAGACGGAACATGATTGTAACGAAAGCACACCAGAAACTGGAAATAAGTTCCAACATGGCGGCTTAGAAGAAGATGACGTTAAACTTGAACGAAAACTGCGCGGATCAGCACGCTGCTTAGAGCACCCATGGAGCACGATCCCATGATGGTGGAAGTCATCGAAATCAACTTTTCCTTTGAGGAGGTCGACAATCCAGACCGCGGACCCTTGAGCGGAATTCATAATCGTACCCACATACTATGCTTGGACTATAAGCCACGTACTTTCCAATTGGACGCCGCAGCGTAGCTCTATCGTCGGGCGTCAACCGCACACCTGCGATAAATTGCAGCCAGCCTCCGACGATAGTATCGAGCCGCTGTCCAGTTCCTACAGCGAAGCGCGTCTCGGATTTGGGCCCTCAACCTCCGGATCGCTGGTCGATAGTGTTCCAGATTTCTGGTGAACCGATACCACCACCCACTAGCCGATCCACGAGAAAATGCAAACTCCGGATCCTCTTGGAAAAACATCCTCAGCCCGGACAAGAACGCTCGTTCGTTGCTTTATTTTACAAGACCTCAAACCCTAGCCCCGAGCCTGCGCGATTCCCTCTGTCGTATTTGAATTCGCGCGCCGGCCCCCGGCCGCCACGCTGCCAAAGCGACGGCTCGCCGCCGCAGCTCCTCCATCGCTCAAGTCGGCAGGGGATCAACCGAAAGAGTACCGAACGCGCTGTCCGAGGCCAGCGCGCCATAAGAATCGCTACCTGCTTGACGTCATTTCTGAGAGTCCCAAGTGTCCGTTCATCCTGAAATTCGGATCGCAGGACCACCATAGAGCAGCCTTTGCAATCATCGCTCAATTATTCCGGAAGTTGCCGTTTTCCCCTCAATCCGCCTCCCCATAGTCAATTGGCACCACTATTTTGGGACAGCAGCACGATGCTTGTTCCGCCGTGAGCGAATACCTCAACATACTCGGGCTTTTCCGACGCTTCTCAGAAACTCCAGGATTTCCAAACTTGAATCCTACAATCCACAGTGTGTGCTCTTTGGATGCATCATCTTATCATGGTAGAGTTGATAATTGCCTCCTTAATCCGGGCCTTCAAAGTCAAATGGCACCAGTATTTTGGGACGGAGGGAGTATGACTTAGGTCGACTGATTCACTCAGTTTGAGCGTTCTTAACCTGACCCAACCTTTCCTAACCCATGCGCTGGCTTCGGGCTCCCCGCTAAAACGGCGGGCAATCGAGACAGTCCGCCATCTTGATTGCGATCGTTTGACGCATTCCCAATGCATCGAGGTCCAACAGTCAACTCGCCAATCCGTCGTGTCCTCGCTTTGTTGTAAACCCTCGCAACCTGCCTACCCGAAAAGCACCCGATTCGGTTCCTTCTGGTCAGCTCGCCATCAAGGACCTCGTCGACCGCTCGGAAAAAAGACCTGAACTCATTGTGAGGAACTCTCTCCATCATTGGCCGAGCGAATCCAGGACCAGAACTCCGATTGGCCATTTAAAAATTGACGCCAACCACCTCTCCTCGGGTTTAGTGCATTCTTTCAAAAAAAAAACATGGCGGCTACTGTGTGTGGTGTGGGAAAGGGAAGACGGAAGGCGGGGCCTGGAATGCTAAGAAGTAAACACGTGCAGCGCGCGGCATTCGAAATGTTGGAGGTTCTTGCGAAGACCGCTCGAAGACACGTCGGCTTACGGAATGGACAACTAGCAGCAAGCCATGGTTGAGGCACGCCCAATGGGGACTGAGGCAAGGTTTCTCCGCATAAAAAGAATGATCCTCAGACAGAAGTTATCGGTCTCGGCTTGTCTCCTATTCCAGGAACCGCATATAAGCACCGCGACTGAAGGATAGTCTCCGAGGAAACCCTTCCGCGACTCATTCCCCGCGCGTCAACAACAATATCTACAGAGAGCATCGATTGAATAAAGTTCCACGAAGTCGATCAAATAAGTCGTCCTTGTTTTCCTTGTTGAGAGCACCGAGGTAGTGAACTCGTTTGAAATCAGGGTTGGATAACTTACGATAGCACTTCTCCATGGGTCCTAGGGTACACTCCAATGACGATGGGGCTCGATTATATCAGGGATATAATCGAAGAACGACCCACCGCTCACCTTTGGCCGGAAGACAGCTCACGTCGAACCGCAAATTGTGGGTCGCAAGCGGAGTAAAATCCAGTGCAAAACACTGGGCCCTTAGACATAAGGAAGTCCGATCGCGGGGAAACATTCTGTATCGGAAAAGCTCTCTAGATTCCGGGAGTTTGAGGGTTTTATTGGTTTGATAACTGACGTCGATGACTCTCTTCCATGCTTTTCAACTTCCGATATGAGTGTATTGGTCCATCCTCGAAAAAAGGTTCACGAGCGCTATTAGGAGCAGTGTTGGTCGTTACGTCTGCGCAGGAATTAGCGGGAGTTCCGTTGAATGGGCGCGAAAAAAAAAAGAAATTCACGAGCGCCATTGAAAGCACTGGTTGTCGTTACTCCTACGCGAGAATTAGCGGGAGTTCCGTTGAATGGGCGCGAAAAGAAAAATGTTCATGAGCGCCATTGAGAGCAGTGGTGACCGTTACGTGTGCTCGGACATGAGGCTTTTTTTACTGGTGATCGGGATAATCATACTGAACTCAAAGGAGACAGCATGCAGAGACGAGGTGACATTCTAGTGAAGTGCGACGGTATCCAGGCCGGGAAAACAGTGTGGTGCGATACAAGTGGAACATATTACGTCGAGGGTATGGAAGAGAGTTCACAATCAGAATTTTTCTTCTATCAAACCGTAACCTACAAGGAGCAGATTTACGTCTGCTGTAAGGAATACTACACGTGAGTCCATCTGCCGAGGATGTATTTCCTTTGAGAAAATTGAGAGGTGTACGGCGCTGAAAATTGAGCACGTCCTAACGGAGTTTGTCGGTGCTTTGCAGGAGGGACGTGAAGTGCCCGGTTCGGGAGAAGATATCCAGGCAGGGAGTATTCTGTTTGCTGAAACAAGTCCACAACCACCGTCCTGAAGCAAACGGCTGCGGGAGGACAGTTCGCGGTGCAATCGCTAATTGGAAGAGAAATTTGGCGGAGGACCCCATGCTATCGCCCAACGACGCCATACTAGACGAACGTGACAAGTGAGCTTCTAGTTTATGGAAACCAAAGAGTGTGATACATCGACCCTGGGTCAATCCTGAGGATTCACCGCTTTGCTTCCAGATTACCTCCCGAGGCAGCAACGGAAATCGTACCCGTGGCGCACGCATCCACGGCACGAAGGCATGCCGCGAAGGCACGGCCCAAGAAGGTCGCCAGCCTAAACGAGCTACACTTAGCCATGCTAGAGCTGACACACAGAGGCATCATTACGACACTCGACGGCGAACGTATGATAAGCATACTGTTGGACCGGAAGGGGAAACTTTCGGAGAGAATCGAAGGAAGGCCTGAAAGCACCAGCTGGAAGTCGGTAGTGTGGCAACGGAGTGAAGACGCTCTGGCTGAAGGAAAGCACCGCAGTAAAATTTATTGGGAAAATGGGGCCCTTACATACCATGTGAGGGCAATGCTCCCTGGAGGGACCACCCATGGTGAGTCACCTACCTACGATAATATCTAAGTGTATGCTACGGAGTCGGGCCGCAACCCCGCTCCTAGCTGGCTGAGCCCAAGTCGTTTCCCGACAGGGCATCCATCTCAGAACCCCGTCTCCTTTGCAGTACGGAAGCCCCCTGATAGCAGCCGGATGAGTCACCCATGCTGACTCATACGGTGGGGTGGCTTCACTTGATTCTGAGCTCGGCAGCCTCAACGTTGTGAGCCTGAACATCCCCTCTGAATGTCGAAAGCGAAGATCCAGGGAAGTCAGTTGGATCTCTACTAAGCACGATTCCCAACCATCAGCTCACTTGATTGTTTTGAGTTCGTCGTCTCTAATTACAGTCAATTCCGAAACATATTTCTCGGCGCTGGCTTCCGCTGCGCAGCTCAACAGTAAGCCTCGTTAGGGTTTTCTCCGAGGCTCTCTGATTTTGCAGTATTCTCGCTTGGAGAACAACGGTTTCAGGTTCGCTGTAGGCGAGCTGCGACGTCAGAGCACATGGTTGTAAACAACACCGCCGAGCACATGGCGCGAAGCGCTAACGGAGCCGCTCATCGCCTCTGACAACCAATCGGCTGATCAAAGAGAGAGAATGCTACACTGCGGCGGAGCCCGTACGACGGGCTATGGAGTTCATGTAATATCGCAATTATTGAGCATTCTGAACAATTTTATGAGTGGAAATCATGCTATCTGTGGTCTAGAGACATCACTGATCATCCCCTCTCACAGAGAGCATTGAATGACAAGAATAAATGGTTGATTTTGATGAACAATTTGATGGTCTTCAGTCGGAGTTGGAATTTTCAGGAGGGGGTGGAGCCGAACATGTTGGAGATGTTGGCTGAATGTTGGCGGGCTGGAAGTCCATATAACGGGCTAAGCATCGGCAGATGCGTTGTTAGTCGCTGTGATGGGTCTACGCCATAGGACCGTATGGTGTCTGCTAATGGCCGCCGTTCTAGCGGGCAGATCTGGTCGCGTCGGAGGCAGGTGGAGCGCAGAGTGCATCGGTTTGGCCGCGAAGCGTCCCAAACCATTTGCGTCGCATCCCCAGGTGGCAGTGGAGTTCACTGACTCATTTCGAGCGTTTTAAACCTAACCTAACCTGACCTATCCCAGACGTAAACTGCGACCCTCTGCTAGAACGGCGGCCAAAAGCAGACGAGCTGACGGTCCTATGACACGATCCCGCTGTGATCACTCCAGTCGGGTATGTTGTTGAGAAGCGGACGAAATCTGCCTGAGCGTGAGGTCAGAGCAGAATCCAGGGCAAATTCCGTGACAATCCGGAACCTTGCGCGATCAGTTGTGAGGAGCTACAGGATGGGCAGTTATCTGAGTTCTCCGGTTGCGACGACTGTGGAAGATGGAGAGCCGAGGGAAAGTGGAGCACGGCCTCGAGCCGCTCCCGTCCCTCCGGTCCCTCCCAGTTGGAGAGGAGGTCGATCTCCGGTGGTAGAGCGACAAGCAGAAGCAGGGATCCATTTCGGACCCCAAGACCGAAGGTGGAGCCGTCCCGGCTATTTCGACCGAAGGCCCGACAATCGGAGCTGTACCTGCGGTTTCTGCACTATTCGAGTGCACGAGATGAACTGCGGCTGCTGGAGAAATCGAAGCCCCTCAACGAGGGCCATCCTCAAGGGTGCCATGCTGGGCATCATTGGAGCGATGTTGGTGATCGGCGGTCTAGCAGCAGTTTCTGTTGGTGAGTAGAATGTGTTGAGATGCAGAAACCCCAAGCAAACAAGCTGCTGACGAATAGATCGTTGAAACTCCAAGAATCAGAGCGGGTGATCGTGGTGTGCTCCTCTTTGAAGCTCAGCCGATCCCACTGACGGATCGGGGGCGCAAAGCGCCAGACTGACGCCAACAGTGTCGGCACCCATCGACCCTAGCTCTTCCTGTAACTAAGAACCATTACCACCCAGCCTTTGTTCTAGGTACAAGAAACACTCTTTCTCATAGACCACAGACTCGCTTTATAAACCATGTACTTCCTTTGAATAAACTACTGTTCACTGTGCATCCACTCCGTTCGCGTTTCCTGCTGAAACCCGTGCCTGCTTAGTGCCCAAGCAGCGACCAGAACTTCCCTGACCTAGTGAGCATTTGGGATCGTGTATTCCAACCTCAACACGTCATCAGCACTTTCGCTCGAAAAGTTCCTCAGCTACAGCTTTCACCATTCGTAACGTGACAATCAACTCGACTACCTACATCACTCTGAAAATTCGGTGAGTAAGTAAAATTCACGAGCAGTGAACAGTCACTTTCTGACTGTAAGGCCTTGTCGGAAAACCTCTTGTTCAATATGAACCAAGCTACTAGTGCCAACCCTTCTGCCTCCGATGATTCTCAAACGTCTGCGTTCCACCTCAATGATTTGGATCAGCAGATCCAGGCTTTACAAAGCCTTCGTTCCCAACTTGCATTGGTAAACGATGACCCACCCGGTCCTAGCCCTCCCAACCCACCCAACCCAACTCCACCAGCTCCCACTCCGGAGCAGCCGCCTGCACCGCAGAACAATTCACTTGGCAATCTCAAACGGATTAAACTAGATGTCAACGGCAAGAATTATGCAATCTGGAAAACCGTGATTGATATAATACTCGTTTCTGAGGGGCACAAATGCTATCAAGCAGCCCACGGTGAACTTCCGTCCACTGATCCAGACTTCGCTCGGTGGAATGCTCTTGCTTGCGGTATTCTTCTGAATCAGCTTGAGGGTCCGCTTATTCAACTGAAATTCCATCGCAGCATCGCCACCCGAACGGCGGCTGATGTATTCAAATCAATAACCGAAGAATTTGAGAGAGTCACCGCTTTGAGGCAGCAAACTGCGCTCAAGCGTCTGTTTACTTTCCGTTTCGATTCCTCAAAGACGCCGAACGTCAACGTAACCCGTTTCCGACTACTCATTTCGGATGCCCTTATGACAGGGGCAAAAACAAATGATTCATTACTCGTACCTTGCCTACTACAGGCACTCCCACAGAGTTGGGTCTTTCTGAAACAGTCTTGGAATCTTCAATCACCAGATCAGCAAAATATCACGAACTTATACGCCATGATTGAAAGTGAACAGACACGGCTTCTCGCAGAAGCTCAGTCTTCGCGAGTGAATACGAACAACAAACCAGCGGTGTATTATTCACAAAGTCAAACTTTCTCAAACCCGAACCGAAACAACTCTCGTAACGATAACAACCCCAGAAACTTCAATCCCCGTCCTTTCAACAACAGAAACAACCAACCACCAAGAAACAATAATCAGAATCGTAACTCAAACAATTATCAGCGCCCGACATTCAACAATTACCGACATCACCAAAACAACAACAATCAATCATCGGCCCAACAGAATCAACAACAACGCCCCTTCAATCCCAACCAGTCTTCATTTAATCCCAATCGGGGATCATTCAATCCCAATCGTAACTCGTTCAACCCCCGTCCGAATAATCCAAGAAATCAATACCAGCCCCGACGCGGCAACAATCGCCAGAATTCTAACCCCCGAGCGCATTTGACTGAATCATCCGAACAATCAGAATTTTTCGAGGCAGAGGTCTTCATGGCATCGGTCTCATCCGACGTCTCTCCGGACACAGAGTTTTGGATTCTCGACTCCGGAGCGAACTCCAACTTTTGCAATTCGCGTAAGGCTTTCTTCAATTACCAAAAGCTAGATACCCCTTTAACAGTTCGAGTTGGCGGCTCCCAACTCCTTCGAGCAATTGGACAAGGCACAGTCCTGCTCGAAGTGAATTCATCCAATGACCGTGTAGTGATGCGCCTTGATCACGTTCTTCACTGCCCGGATCTCAGGAAAAATTTGATTTCCCTGTCTGCACTGTTGGCTGACGGCTGGACCGTCAACGCATCAGCGTCGGCATTTGTTATTGCCAATTCGGAAAATAAGATAACCGCCCAACTCCAGAACGGACTGTATGTTATCGACGCGGCAGCTTTTCTCCCATTCTCCGAACCAGAAGTGTATGTTTCCCTGCTTCGAAAAAATCCGACACTTCAACAGGCTCATGAAGCCTTCGGCCACATAAACAAAAACGCTGTTCAGAAAGTTCTTCGAAAATACGGCCTAAAATTTCAACAAGGCCATGTAGATTGCGAACCGTGCATTCGCGGAAAGATGAATAGAGCTTCATACCGAAGCAAGCCCGCATCGGTTGCGCCGACCCGACTCGGTCAAATTATCCACACTGATTTGAGTGGACCGTTTCGTCCCTCCCTTGGTGGAGCCAGATACTTGATGAACGTGCATGAGCAATACTCGCGATTCAACAAAGTTTCAGTTTCAGTTTCAAATCGCCTTTTATTGTCGGTAAAAGGGGGGGGCTGTAAGAACAATCAGATAGGGGCATATCTCTCGATGATGCTGAGAGGAACATCACCACAGGTAATTCTCCGAGCCATTCTCCAAACAAACAAATTTTGGATGTTATCGGATCTCGCAATCTGCCTCGGAGACACATTGATTCGGCTGCGGAGGTTGTTACCCTTGATTTCAAACAAGTCATTGATCATGCCAGCTCTGCCAAGCGCTACTAAGCAGTTCAAGTCTGCACGGTCTAACATATCAGTGATATCGGGGAGATCCACTTCAGCGCTTGTGACGTTGCATCTCCTGCACAGCCTTTTGATGAAGCGTTTTTGTAGGTTTTCAAGCAGGTCGTGATGCTTGATTAGATAAGGGCGCCACACAGGGCTGCCATACAGAAGTTTGGGCAAAACAATGGTTTTGTACAATTTGAGATACACGTTAAGATCTTTGGTAGCAAAACAACGAAAAATCGAGCTAACAAGTAAGCCCGCAGATTTTACAGACTTGATAACATGTTCCGTGAAATTCAAATCGGATGTAATGTTAACTCCCAGGTCCCGAACACTTGGTACAATAGGAATAACACGACCGTCAATAGAATAGTCGAATCCCGACTCATCACTACTGATAACAACACACTTCGGAACGGATAATAACATTCCATTATCCAAACACCAGCGATGGACGCCCTCGACTGCTTGGTGGAGTTTTGGTCGTGATTCTGGAGATTCAATGGAGGCATACGTCTTGATATCGTCCGCGAACAGAAGATAGTTCACTTCTGGAGGTATGTAGGATTTCAGGTCAAGGACGAATATGGCGTACAGTAAAGCCGATGCACAGCCCCCCCTGGGGCACGCCAGATGGCGCCCCCCACAGGGACACTCAGGGTATCACCAACTCTGACACGGAGGGACCTGCCGTTGAGGAAACTTCGAAACCAACCGGTAGTCAACGGATGTATTCCGATGTTTGTCAACTTTTCAATGAGTAGGCGGTGATTTATTCGGTCAAAGGCTGCCCTCTGATCGTAATACACACAGTCAAACTTCTTCTTCTCATTCAGCCAGAGAGCCCAGTCAGACGACATCTTGATCAGCTGCGTCACCGTAGATCTGTGCGGGACGAAGCCGTGTTGAGACTCGTCAAATAGCCTGTTCAGCCGCAGGTATTCAGTGAGATGGGCGGCGACAATCTTCTCGAAGACGACCGATGCTACAGAGCACTGCGACACCGGACGGTAGTTTTCCGGGGCGCACTTCATTCCCTTCTTGAAGATGGGGGTCACGACGCTCTTCTTAAACATGTCAGGAGCACGACCTTGGCTGTACGAGCACTCATAAATGATGCTGAGTGGTTCGCAGAGGAAAAGGGCGAAGTTTTTGTAGAAGATCGGGGGGATGCCGTCGGGGGTTAGGCTGGTCTTCGATTTGAGGGAGCTGAGGTGTTTGTGAACAATCATCTCTGAGAAATCCACCGGCGTGTCTGGATGTGATATCAGCGGTGGGGTCGAGGCTTTAGCGGCCGAGACCGATGTGTCACAATCAACACGATGGTCCTCCTGAAAGACGGAGGCGAAATGTCGGGCCAGAACGTTCGCCTTATCCTGGTCACGTACAACTGTTCCACTGTCAGTTTTCAAAGTGGGTACTGGCACATGGGGCTTGAGTCGGCTGTTGGCGTACCGGTAGAACGATTTTGCGTTCCTTAATGAACAAATGAGAGAAATAATCTCAGACATGGGCGCTGAACATTTAGTAAGCCACCCCTATGCCCATCAAATGAATGGAGTTTCCGAACGACACAATCAAACGATTACAAAGCTTGCGCGTACGATGCTCATCGCGGCTTCTCTTCCCCGGCAATTCTGGGGCGAAGCCTGCATATGTGCCGTTCAACTGATGAACATCACCAATACTTGCCCAACTACGGGTCAATCCTCTTTCGAAACTATCTATAAGATACCTCCCAACATTTCTAACCTTCACCCGTTCGGCACATCATGCTACGTGTATGACCACACCCCCACAAGTGATAAGTGGAATGACCGAGCACTCTTCGGCATTCTCATGGGGCATTGTGAGCGTCTTGACGGATTCAGAGTGTGGATCCCGTCCCTTAAGAAGCTTTGGTTCTCGAAGAATGTCACCTTCTTGACTAAGAATACGCTCCCAGTTAACAAAATATCGCTGAGCGATACGAACTTCGCCGTTGATCCCATCGAGTCCGATAATAATGAAACTGCAGAACAAGAATCAATACTGGTACCAGAAGAAGAAAATGAACCTCAATCTCTCTCAGACTCTCACAGTTTAGTCGAAAACGACTCTGAAGATGAGTCCGACGATCATGACGATGATCGTCCAAGCGCAGCCACTCAAGCGACAATGAATTTACGCAGGCGCGCCAATATAAAACGACCGAAAAGGTATGAGATAGATCTCAGCGAAATACTCGAACCAAAAACGTTCCAGGAGGCAGTGACCTCACCTTTTGCCAAACAATGGCGGAACTCGATGAAATCCGAGTTAGAATCAATGGCCTCACATGATGTCTGGACTTTGGTCGACAAACCAAGGCACAAACGCCCAATATCTGTCAAATGGGTATACAAATACCGTCCCCAGAAAAAACTGGAGTCCGAACAATTTCGGGCACGTCTCGTTGCCCGCGGATTCAGACAAGAAAAAGGAACTGATTTCGGCGAATTATTCGCCCCAGTAGCAAAATGGGCAACCTTGCGCCTAATGCTTTCAATCTGTGCAGCGAGAAGAATGCACTCCAAACAATTCGACATCTCTGTCGCCTTTCTCTACGGAGACATAGATCGAGAACTCTATTGCTTCCAACCAGTCGGTTACTCTGATGGCACAAACCGAGTGTGCAAACTAAATAAAAGCCTTTACGGCTTAAAGCAATCACCTCGATCCTTCTACGCAAAAGTTTCCCAAGTCTTGACACACCTTGGTCTTCAGAAAAGTACAGCTGACCCCTGTTTTTTCTTCAAACATGGAGCTTCAGGGTCGCTCACCCTCCTCACCATATATGTCGACGACTGCCTTGTCCTCTCGACTGACGAAAATGACCTGAATACTCTCATCAATAACATTGCAAAGACTTTCAAGATAAAAGTTTCCCCTCTTGGCCTGTTTCTCGGCATTGAAGTTCATGTCGACAGGTTCTACAACATTTGGCTCAATCAGAAAAACTACGTTCTCGCCATTTTAAAACGCTTCCAAATGGAGAACTGCAGACCTGTCTCTGCTCCGGGAGACCCTTCGATCTATAATATAGAACCGAATTCCTCGATACGAAAAGAGCGCCCTTATCGATGTCTCATTGGCTCACTGATTTTCCTGACTCAGTGCACGCGCCCAGATCTAGTGTTCATCGTCTCGTTCCTCAGCCGCTTCCTGGATAATTATAACGAACAACATTGGAACGCCGGCCTGAGGGTTCTACGCTACTTGCAGGGGACTGCAGATCTCTCGATCGTGTACACTGGTGGCGCGTTCGAACACCTCCAAGAAAACTTTCAAATCTACACAGACGCGGACTATGCAGCTACAAAAGACTCCCGACGCTCCGTGAGTGGCTCCGTTACAAAATTCAACGGAGGCCCAATACTGTGGTTCAGTAGACAGCAGAAAAGCGTATCGCTTTCCACGACTGAGTCAGAGTTTGTGAGCGCAACTGAAGGCGCAAAAGACGCGCTTTGGCTTCTACAACTTTTCAAAGAAATACGCCTTCAGCTCCATCCAACAATCTACATTGACAACAACAGCGCACTCCGACTAATCAGAAACCCGGAATTCCATTCCAAAACGAAGCATATCGATACAAGACTGAAATTCATACGAGAAACATACAATAAAAACCAGATCTCGTACACATACATAAGTACGGTAAATCAACTCGGAGATCTTATGACAAAACCGCTTGGTTCTGTAATACACAACAGATTGGTCACTGACCTCGGTCTTCGAAAATGGACTCAAAACTCGTAGGCGCCATGTGCTTTCTCCTTACCCTACCCACCCTTTCCCTAGCAGGTCAATACTTCTTCGATTATTCAGACTGTCCATGCCTGAAACTAGGCAAAACTCCCGATCCTTGCGTAATTTACGCTCAAGGACAAAATTTCGTCAAAACGTGTCTAGCCTCCGATTTCGAGTGCACGCAAAGCATCTCAAGTGACACCGTGTGTCTCCGAATCAACAGAGCTCCACTCGGGGGAGAGTCGCTTTGGCCATCATACAAGAAAGCTTTTCCCTTTCCTTCTCCAACACCTAGACCAAAACCTACTCCAAGTCCAAAACCTGAACGTCAAACTACCGCACATTCCGGTCTTTACGTATCAATTGCTCTCAATTGCATCCTATCCGCATATATCATCTGTACAGCACTCTCTAAACGAAGACGATTCGCTTCCTACGAGCCAATTCAGCCTGAAAATCAGGCGTCTTCTCCTAACGATTCTCCAAACAGCTCAATGCACAACGTGGATCTTCCAGCATGAATCGTGAACGCGCATAATCAACATTCTAATCTCTTTCTTACGCTTCAGAAAAAGAGATCCCCAGCGACTCAGACATCTTCTGCAACTAGATAAAAACCTAGATAAGAGCGATCCTCGAAGCGCATTAATGCACCGATGAAACATAATAAGTACTCCAAATTTGCTCAATCATCCGAACAAAATCTTTACTTTATAATGTTTTTTCGAACTCCCACACAACAATAGTGCGGTTTTAACGCCAGCAACATGTACATTATGTAATCTCTCCGTCAGACTATCTAAACAACTCAACAACTCAGACTTCAACAAACGCCTCATAACCTTCACACTCAACTGTATCCGGCATGTCAACTCGGATCGCCAGAACGACGTCAGGTCCCGCGGCCACACGACCCTTCAGCTCGATACAAATCCCGCGTTCGTCAGAATAACAGAAGTTTCGAATCCCCAACTGACAATCGAAGCCACGCAGAGAAAACCTCCAAACTCTTCCCGGAGGACTGGGTGGATGAGTTGGGGGGAGTCGGGGTTGTGCTGAACTCTGGCGGCTCGGGCGTGGAGCTTGGCGGGGTCGTGCTGTTGCTGATCTCTGGCTCAGGTGAATGACGAAGATCTGATGTTCCCAAAAGGACAATCAATGTAACTGCGATGAATCCACCAAGCCAGAGAGACAGCCTCAGGTTTGAACAGCGCCGATGACCACTGCGAGGATTCTGAAGATCGTTGTGGCTGACGGCTTCAAACGAATTCAGCCCTCCATATGGATTTTCCAAACTAACTTCCATGAGATGTCTCAAATCATCCAGACTTCTGCAACGTTCACTGGGATCAGTGGCGGATCTAGCCTCGACGGCGCCCGGGGCAGATAACCGAGAAAGCGCCCCCCCCCCCTCCCCCCCCCGATTTTTCGGAAGAAACTGAATTTCCAGGCCCTATAGATGTCTCTTTGCAAGCTAGAATCAGTTTATAGTGAACTGAAACAAGCGGTTCACTGACGGTGTTGCAAATCTTGTGGACAGCTTTACACTCGTATTAGGATTCGAAATATTACCCTGTGATCCACCTCAAATCATTTCCCTCAACGTTGAATTGTCCCAGCAAACTTGATGAACTCCCTGATGAATCTCTGGCTGGGCGTGAGGACTCGGGTGCCGCGAGAGACGGAGCCCCAAATGACCGGTATCTGGTCCGAAAGAAGCATCCGACAGAAGGTCTGTCATGCCAATGACGTGACGAAACCCGTGTGGCGTCTTGTCGACCGGGCGGCTCGGGAGACGAGGGGCGGGAGGACTCCATGGGGAGCGATGGCATGTGAAACCTTGTACGCAAGATGGGATACGGCAATAAAATGATGATCACTCAATCTGAGAACGTCGAGATCACGGGCAGCGTCACAAGCGGATTCGGAGCGTCAGATCTCCGTAACGGATCGAACTGCATCATACTGTACGATTTGCTCTCTTGTGGACAACGCTGTAGCTGCAACCCCAGATGGAGATGCCACAAGCCAGGATAGGCTTGAGGAGAGCTTTGTACACGAGACCTAAGCATTTTGCAGGAAGACCTACGGCTCTGAGTCTTCGAGGCATGACAATAACGGAATAACATTCCGGAGTGATGTAACTGACGTGGGCAAGCTAGCTCAAACGCTCATGGAAGATCAATCCGAGACATCTGACAGTTTCAGCCGATTGAATGCGACCACCGCCGATGTTGATGGTTAGGGCCTGGAACTACCTGCGGGAAGCCCTGAAAAGTATAGCATCAGTCTTCGACTCATTGATTTTCAGCTCAAAATCCGAGAAAACTCTGATGATATCCGCGAGGGTGTATGAAATGGCAGCAAACTCGGCATCGAGTTTGTCAGGATCGACATCGAACAGACAGGTGTGTCATCCGGATAACCGATGACCTCACAAGCTACAATGTCCTTGAGCTTGGACAGAAAGAAGTCCATGAAAACCACAAACATGAATGCATTCCGCATTATTGCGAAGTATCATAAGTTTTTGCATTATACCAAGAAGACTACGACCCCAATTTCGCGCCCCCTGGAGGCTGCGCCCGGGGCAAGTGCCCCGCCTGCCCCCCCCTAGATCCGCCACTGACTGGGATGATCATCAAAGCGGACGGCACTCTTGCAATGTTTGGGGCGAACGGACACCGCTCCCATCGGAGTAATGTTCTCTAAGGACGAGCTCACACAAAACTCGTTCACAGATTGCGCCTTTCTCAAGCTTGACGCAGCGACACTCAGCACCTCTGGAGTTTCAAACTTCACATCAAACGAAACTTCTTCTCGCTCGATCATGTCGGCGATGTCGACTTTCGCAACTCGACTTTCGGCATCTCCTTCATCGAAACAACTGATCAAATCTACGGGCACAGACAAAGGGCCTCCGTCAACAGGCATCGACTCCACAGGTTCGTTCTTCGCTCGAAGGGCAGGATGCTTCCCATCATCTGGCGAGTCATCGATCACAATAACTTCCGGAGGTTCCTCACGCGTGTTCAGCAAACCACGAGTCGCATCTCGCTTCCTTGCGCGAAGCTCACGGTCTGATATCTTCTTTGTTTTCTTACTCATACCGAATGACCGAAACAACAAATTTTCGGAAACACAAATGTTCAGTTTCGGATCGCTGACAACACTGCTTTCAACGAGGCACAAGGCTCAAGGCTGTTAGGCTTATGGTCGCCCGGTGCGAATATTAACCCAAAGATCCTCCTTTCCACGCGAACAAAAATTGAATCCACTATTGGTCAGTCATCCAAGCCCGAATCTCGACGCAGGGGGAGAGATGTGACAAAATTCTGTGCGAATCCCAGCTGCGACGAGACCGAGACATGGAGAGGGAGAGATCAAAACATGACATAAGACACTACCAAGCGTGCGCACCCGATCAAGATGATTCGGCTCGCGACCCCTCAATCGAATGATCAAGATATCGTAAGCTTTAAAAAGAAAATAGCCGAACGTTTCAACAAACGATTGATCCACGAAAATGTACCTCACAGAGCTTTGAAAATAATCCTACAAAGAATCCATTTGAACTAGGTACAGATTGTCACCGTTATAGAGTTTCCACGATCAGGGGGAGTGTTGAGATGCAGAAACCCCAAGCAAACAAGCTGCTGACAAATAGATCGTTGAAACTCCAAGAATCAGAGCGGGTGATCGTGGTGTGCTCCTCTTTGAAGCTCAGCCGATCCCAGTGACGGATCGGGGGCGCAAAGCGCCAGACTGACGCCAACAGTGTCGGCACCCATCGACCCTAGCTCTTCCTGTAACTAAGAACCATTACCACCCAGCCTTTGTTCTAGGTACAAGAAACACTCTTTCTCATAGACCACAGACTCGCTTTATAAACCATGTACTTCCTTTGAATAAACTACTGTTCACTGTGCATCCACTCCGTTCGCGTTTCCTGCTGAAACCCGTGCCTGCTTAGTGCCCAAGCAGCGACCAGAACTTCCCTGACCTAGTGAGCATTTGGGATCGTGTATTCCAACCTCAACAGAATGGAGAGCCTGGGATTCGTAAGAGAAATGTGATTGGTCATGCATGTGGTGTAACATGATTGCTGTTTTTGCAGTGAGCGCCGCCGTCAACGCGAAGCAATCGGCTGTGGTCTCAAGCCGTGGGGGTTTTACCGAAACCAGCATGAGTTTCAGTGCCGAGATGAAACACAAAGCGGCGGCCGCGGAGTTGAGGGGGTCACGGGTCACCCAAGCTCCCCATGGAAGCGTCCCCAGGCGGGACAGACGCCGCAGCGATCGAGCGGCTGTCGCTTGAAGAATTCGTGTGTCGCGTGGTTGAGTCAGTGTTCTGGTGTTATCACATGATGTCGAAACGCTGTGCTCGGTTGATTGAAGGGCGCGACTCGAAGCCTGAATACATCTTTGCCCGGGTTGGGGCCAATTCACGCATGCCGATATGTAATGGCTATGTTGTATACTACGAGATTCGAATGCTACTTAAAAAAAGCCACTGAAGTATCATATTCCGTATAAAAGTTCAATGAATCTGAGAGCTACAGGGTCTTCAATAAGTCACTTGACAACTTTTTTTGAATTTTTGTGTGTTGTGTTTGAAGTGTGTGTGTGGGATCGGGAATGACCGGTCGCACTCGACGATCTCCGGGAAACCTGTAGAGCTTAGGCACTTTCTCGCCCGAAGTTCACTGTTTCCTGTGTACGTGTAGCTAGAGTGCCCTGTGGTGGTTACTGCGAGTGCGAGAATTGCCCATTTTCGTCGCCGCAGCCCTTGAAACACCGAACGTTATGCCTGATGGATCAGCTGAGTGTGGTGCCTGCCTTGAAGCCTTCAGAGGCGGGAGCCGACCAACTGACTGCTCGGGCTGTGGACTGTCGGTCCACAAGAAGTGTTTAGTTGGACGAGCTCGCACTGGCTCGGTCTGCGAACAGTCGGACTTGGATTCTCAGAATCAGTGCTTTGTCTGTGCGGACTCTAACTCCCAGACACGCCCGTCTACATCCCAAGTGTCCCATGTCTCGAGGACAAACACGGGAAACGTAATGTTTACGGGGAGCCCGAAGAGCACGAAGAAACATTCGAATACAACCTCACCGATGGATAGCGACTCTATATGGATCCCGGATGGGGAGAAACTTGTCAGCTGTAGAACATGCTTATGCGTATTCCGGTCGCACCGGGGCGATGCCGGCTGCCCTATTTGCTGGCGACTCGATTCGATAGAGAGAAATCTCACGAAACTGAGCTTGGAGACCGGAGCGAATGATTGCCAAATTGAGCATCTGGAGACGCGGCTGACGGAGATGGAGGATCGTGGAGACAGGACCGCCGCCTATGAGCTCTCTGGCGCTGCCAACCACGCGGACCTCGAGGACAGACTGAGGTGCGCATTGAAAGAAGTGCAACTTCTCAGGACTGAAAATACCCGACTGATTGGGAAAATCAGAGTGCTAGAGGGAAATGCGGCGAAGCCAAATGCCGGGAACCTCAACGCCGACGAGGCCGGAGAAAATACGAAATCGTTGGAAAACGGTGGTGGCCCTGCCGGCGAACGGGGGGCTGGTGCGAAATCGGGAAGGAAGAGAGTCAGACGTGCGCCAACGTTCGAGACGGACAACAGTCGTCGCGCTGGCGGTGATCGGACGCGCTCTGACCCCCCTACGCACGAGCCTGAGATCACTCCCAATAACCGTGTCACAAGACCCCTCCTCAGGGGCACCACCGTGGCCGACGATCAGGAGATAGGTCTGGGTCCGAAACATGCGATGTCACGTGGCACGTTTGGAAAGGAGGTGAAGAGAATACACGTCCTGAATGTTAGGCCCGACTTCAAACCCGTGCAGATGGCCGAATACATGAGCAAGAAGGGTGCCGATGTACGGGCAGCGTACAAGATTAAATCCAAATCTGGACTGCCTACATCCTGGTGCATAACCGTGACTGCTGACTGCTACGGCGACGTCATGAACCCCTCACGGTGGAGCAGTGACGTGTACTTCAAGGAGTACTTCGGCCTTCCAAGAAAGGAACAAATTGTTGATGAATACGTGAAGCCTGAATGACTAGATCCCGGAATTACCCACTCGACATGCAGCATGCCGACCGGAATCAAGATGCTCTGCCTGAACGCTAGATCCATTGTAAAATCCGGCGCGGTACAGTGTCTCAATGCTTATTCTTCCCTCTTCGACGCCGACCTCGTCTGCGTGGTTGAGACATGGCTGACTCCTGGAGTGAACGATGCTGAGCTCTCGAACGACGGCCTCTACAGAGTATTCCGAAGAGATCGCGATAAGAGAGGTGGTGGCGTAATGATTCTGGTGAAACGAATGCTTATGTGTACTGAGATTGACCCACCCACTGAGGACCTTGAGGTTGTTGGTGTTGATATCCTGCTGGGTACCTCCACGCTTAGGGTCCTCACGTGTTACTTTGCGGGAACTGATGCGTACCACAATGACCTTCATAAGATGACGAATATGACAAACTACCTGGAGGAGCTGATCGATGCTGGGCTGCCAACGGTCATCTTCGGAGATTTCAACTGTCCGAACATAATATGGCGAACCCTGGCTCTCGAACCTTCAGCCGCTCCTCGGGAGCGAACATTCCTTGACTTCTGTACCACAAACTGCCTTCATCAGATCGTCGATAGCGTAACACGCCCAGCGAGCGGCTCTCTCATTGATCTACTGCTGTGCACTGAAGAGCTGTCCGACATATGGACGGTCAAAGCGACCGCCAACCCGGTCCGATCGGATCACCTTGCGATCACGGCGGAGGCTGACACTGGCTGGACTCCCGATGCTCGCAGGGTCCCATATACTAATACTGACCCACGCACGAAACGGGACTTTTCAAGAGCCGACTACGATTCGATAGAACAGTCCCTCTTGGCTACGGATTGGAGCCGAATCCTCACGGCACTCCCGAATGCGAATGAAATGTACGACTGTCTCCTTGAGCACATCCGGGCCCTCGTAGAGGCAAACGTCCCAGCAGGACACGGTGCTGCGACGGGGTCGTTGTGCTCAGCCGTTCGGCGTGTGGGTTGCATGTTGAGAAACTGTGATCCAACTGATCAAATGACCATGAGCACCCTACAAAAACGCCTCGACAGATTGCTGCTCAGAAAACGCTGCTTGCTGGAGAAGACAATCGTTGAGTCCCGTTCACCAACAAGATTCTACGGATATGCCTCCTCAATGCTCAATGTTAAAGACGACTTGAGTGTCCTGTACGACAAGAATGGCTGCAGAGTTACGGACGATCTCAGAAAAGCCGACCTCCTTTGTGACACATTCGAATCGACGTATCTCAATGCTACCCCGACCGAATGTGACGCCGATTTTATTTACTGTCCGAATGATTTGAGAATGATAGATGACATCGATCTCTCAGAATTCACTGTGTACAATGAGCTTAAGAGACTGCCCCCCGAAGAGAAGTCTCAACCCTGACGGCCTACCAGCAGTGTTCTTTAAAAAGGCCGCGCTTGGGTTGGCCTTGCCGCTGAGCATAATATTCCGATGTTCTCTAGATACAGGGGCTGTCCCCGACGCCTTCAAAAGGGCATTCATTGCACCGTTGCATGAAAAAGGGCGGCGATCGGATCCAGGCAATAAGAGACCGGTATCCCTCACGTCCGTCGCATGTAAGGTCATGGAAAGGCTTTTGGCTAGACAGATCCTCGCGAACGCGGAGGCACAGAATCTGATTACAGACTACCAGTACGCGTACAGAAGGAACCGTTCTACGACCGATTGCCTGTTACGTTTCCTAAATGCCATAGCCAAGGACGTCGATATTGGTGTTCCCTCCGAGGTTGTTTTCACCGACTTCACCTCCGCGTTTGAAACCATGCCGCATACTTTGCTACTGTCCGTGCTTCCCTCGAAAGCTGTTGGTCCGAAGATCCGTCTCTGGATATCGGAGTTCCTCAGAGATCGATCGTTCCGCGTTAAGGTTAATCACGCACTGTCCAGAGAGGGCTACCCATCCACAGGCTGCCCCCAAGGCACCGTGTTGGGTAGTCTTCTCTTTCTGTTTTTTGTTGATCAAATCAAATTTGCCCTGTCAGATGATGTTAAGTTCTTCATATTCGCTGATGACTTGAAAGTCGTCAAGACTACACGGAGTGAACAGGACCGATCCAGCCTTCAGATGGTCCTTGACGACATATACCAGTGGTCGGTAAAGATGGGATTGAGGATCTCGACTCCGAAATGTCAACTGCTCTGCCTGGGTGGTAGAGGGAACATGGTGTCCTACTCGATCAACGGATGTGAATTGCCGCGCCAATCAGCCGTAAGGGATTTAGGGGTCATCATCGACGACCGCCTCACGTTCTCGCCGCACGTCGCCGCGGTTGTTGCCAAATGTTCTAGACTATGTGCTTGGATCCTCCGAGCGTTCGTGATCCAGAACCCCATTGTATACCTCAGAATGTTCGAAATCTATGTATTCCCGATCATGTCATACGGGGCGGTGGTCTGGTACCCGGGGAAGGCTAGCGATCGTGCGCTGCTCGAACGAGTCCAGAGGACCTTCCTCAGAAGGGTAGAGTTTAAATGCAAAATGCTTCGGGGCTCATTGACGGGAATAAGCGTACCGATTCTTGACAGATTGAGAAACGTCGAAACGGCATACATGAGAAGAGTGATCAAAAATCACGAGCTGTTTGATGAACTGTTCAACCTGAGAGCGACGTCCTCCCGCAGCGGTTTTATCTTGGAGGCGAAGTTCAGAGCTCGCTCAGAAAGAGTAAATAACCTATACCCGTGGAGAATGGCTAGAAGAATGAATGAATGACTGAACTGTGTTCGTTAACTAATGATCCCCATCAACCAATAAATGGCGAGTATCACATCAAAAAAAATTTTCCCGCCAAACTTTGATGGTGGCAGCCCGGGCGAGGTGCTTGTAAACACCGCCAGTGTGTGAGGTTTTATCATGCATATCTCCGAGAAAGTTTGCCTCATTGCGTTGGACTACCAGAATGGCCGATCTGTGACACAATGTTTGTGTGCGCTCCATACGGCATATATGCAAGGCCGTCGAGGCAAGGTGTACACGCTCTGGTGAAGAAGTTCCAACGAACTGTAGCAGTGCCTGATGCCCTAGGCTCGGGCCGACCACGCACCAGTCGCACGGAAGAAAACATCTACGCTGTGGCTGAGGGCGTGATGGAGAATCGGCGTTTCAGTCGGCACACTGCCTACGATTCTGCGCGAGGACCTCCGTATGCATGCGTAGAAGATTTATTTCACTCAGGAGCTCAACCACCCGACCATGGGCCGCGTCAGAACTCGCGACACGCCAGTTGATCCGGGAAAATTTTAAAGAACGCATAATTTTGAGGAGAAAGCCGGTTCCGTGGCTTCTAGTTTCAGCGATATAACACCTCTGGAATTTTTCTTGTGGGGTTTTTTGAAGAGTGAAGCGTACATCAATAGACCCACTACCATCCAGCAGCTGCAGAACAATATCCGGGCGGAAATTTTTCCTTTACCGCCGGCTATATGCCAGAAAGTGATCGAAAATGGGGTCCGCCGTCTGGCCCAAGTCAAGACGTCCAGAGGCGGCCGTCTTGAAGATATCGCGTTTCATACATAAACCTCAGGAGTTGCTCGTCCCAATAGATCTTGAACGGTGCCCCTAGCTAGTGTACTCATTCTTTTATAACCATTCAAAGTTGTCAAGTGACTTATTGAACACCCTGTATATTTCTGTTATATCTGAGATCAGGTGCCGCTTTTGGTGATTAGTGGGCAGGGAGCGAGATCAGATAGCTCAGCTGCGGGATGCAACTGAAGGAGGCAGAAGGAGAGCATCCACCTTTTGGCGGAGATGCTGAACATGTGTCTTCGAGCTTTTCAGGCGGTCTTCGAGCCTGTCGGCATTCTCGATGAGCTCCAAATTCTCAAGGAAAAGCTCGCGGTTGTTGCGGCAGAGTTCGGCAATAGTTTCCTGATTCTCCGCGTAGTCTTTTTCAAAACTTTTGAGCCGTTGTTGCAAGGAGTTCAGGTTGTTCCCAGATTGCTCAGCCTGTGCTATTTTTCGGGTCCGTTCTTTCAGAGTAGCGTGAAATTGCTTCTGATGTGTTGGTTGCCCAATGTTACCCAATCCTAGCTGGTAACCCGCAGCGAAGCTAGACAGAAGACACGTTGACTAGTTGAATGACACCGGACGAAGTGAACTTTATTTCACTGTACTGATATATATAGTGCTGGATAACGAAGCCTAATCGCGGGTATCCAAGACCCCTCCTTGCCCGCGATCTGCTCCTGAAGCTCAAACCAAGCCGAGCTGTTTCCTACACTTCAGAAACTTCTCGGGCGTTAGGCTTTTCGTGAGTATATCTGCAGTCATCTCGGTGATCGGGATGTATGTGATGCGTACCGCGCCGCTTGAAACCATTTCTCTGATATAGTGATGGCGTAGATCAGTGGTTCTCAAACTCTGCCGAGCAATCGACCCCCAGGGGGTCGACCGTCGACCCCCACGGCGACCGCAATGGAGTGTCTATGGAGACGACCCCGATAGATCGGCGGAAGGGCCATCGACCCCTAGGGGTCGATATCGACCACTTTGAGAACCACTGGCGTAGATCAATATGCTTCGTTTTCTTGTGCTGGACATCATTATCGCTCAACAGAACAGTACCTTGATTATCGCAGTATAATGTCATCGGGCGTTCTACAGTCACGGAGGGCAGCTCGTCGAAGTTTAGCAGCCACTTAATTCCCTGACAGGCCGCCGAACAAGCCATGTATTCGGTCTCAGTCGTGGACAACGCAACCGTCGGCTGCTTCCTGCTATTCCATGAAATACTAGCCCCAGCCGAGACTTTCGGCAATCAACGCATCCACCCCAGTCTGCGTCTGAAAAACCTTCGATAGGGCTTGTCTTGAACCCGTCAAACTTGAGCTTGAGATCTGCGGTCCCTCTCAAGTAGCGCATAATACGCTTGACCGCCATCCAATGTACCTCGGCAGGATCTGAGCAGCAATTGACTGACGACGCTGACTGCATGTCAAATATCCGGTCGAGTGACCTGTGAAACGTGAATCAAGCAACCAACGGCTTCACGATATTCCGCTCCGGTTTTCGGCTCACCTTCCTTTCTCTTCACGAGCTTCGTGCCTGCCTCCAGAGGAGTCGAAGTTGGTTTTGCATCGCATAGACCGAACCTCTTCAACATCCTCAAAATTTTCTCCCTCTGGTCGAGGAAGATAGCTTTCTCCTCGGATCGTTGAGTTATCCTGATCCCCAAACAGTATTGTGCAGGCCCAAGGTCCTTTATCGGGAACAGCTTCCTGAGATTCTCCATCAGCTCTTTCTGCAACCCTTTGTCATCCGTAAATATCAAGAAGTCATCGACGTAAATCGTCAACACCAAGACACTTTCTCCTCGAACCAGATAATAGCAACATCTGTCCGATTTGAGCTCAGCCAGGCCGATCTCCTTGAGACCTTGATTCAACGTTTCAAACCAAACACGACCTGCCTGTTTCAGACCATATAGAGATTTCTTGAGAAGACACACTTTGTCTCCCACCTCGAAAAGCTCAGGCTGTTCCATATATATCTCTTCGGTCTCTAGCTTGCCGTGGAGGTATGCAGTCTCAGCATCCAGTTGATACACGGACCAACCTTTCTGCGCTGCACAGGCGAACAAGAAACGCAAAGTAGTGATCTTTACAACTGGGGAATACGTTTCTTCGTAGTCGACTCCCCTTGTTTGGGAGCAGCCTCGACCGACGAGTCGACCCTTGTACTTCGTGATCCGACCCTCACTATCTCGCTTGAGCTGAAATACCCATTTGGATGTGATGACCCGCCTGCCATGAGGGCGGTCTACGAGGATCCATGTGCCGTTTTTTTCGTGCGCTTGCATCTCTGAGTCCATCGCCGCTCTCCACTGATCTGCATCGGGCCTCGACATTGCCTCGGCAACTGTAGACGGACAGTCAAAATCAGAGCTCGAACTTGATGCCGGGCAATCCAACTCCGTCGTCGGACGTGGTCCACACACGCAGACATAATCTTCAAGCCAGGCTGGCTGACGGCGCTCTCGATCGGGGTACCTGCGAACCGCACCATCGCTACCAGTGCTCACCTCCTGCGGAGACGCATGGCCTACTTGAGGGGTGGAAAGAGGAGGAGGCCTCGCCGTTTCCTCGAAGAAACCGATTTCTTCATCCTCAAGGTCCGCCGGCTTCGCGAGCACTTCTGAAGCTTTCGTATTCTCGTCGAACGTTACGTCTCTGCTCCGTACGACCCTTGTCGTGTCCTCGATCGGCACCAACCGGTAGGCTTTCGAAGTATCACAGTAGCCGACGAATATGTAGCTCTTCGCCTTGTAGTCCCACTTCTTCCTTAGCTCCTTCGGAACCTGGCCGTACGCCAGACATCCGAAAACACGCAAGAATTTCAGGTTCGGCCTCTTGCCGGTCCATGCCTCTTGTGGAGTTTGGTCTGATAAGCTCGCAGTTGGACTGAGATTCTTCAATGTACAAGCTGTGTTGACAGCTTCTGCCCAGAACGATGACGGCAAACCCGAGCTGGCGAGCATCGCTCTAGCCTTGTCTACGAGGGTGCGTTGCGCGCGTTCCGCAACTCCATTTTGCTGCGGCGAATACACGACTGTCTTCTCGTGGCTGATGCCCTTCTCACGCAGGAACAACGCGACACGTTCATTCACGTACTCGGTACCGTTGTCACTGCGAAGCGTTTTCTGCTTCCTCCCGACCTTGCGTTCGGCAAACGCCACAAAAACTTTGAAATGCTCGTGGAACTCAGCCTTTGACTTCATGAAATAGAGGAACGTCATCCTTGTCAGATCATCGACAAAAGTCAAGAAGTAACGGAAGCCACTCACGCTCGGGACATTCATAGGACCGCAGACATCGCTGTGAACGAGCTCTAGTCTTTCCTTCGAGCGTGACTCCGAACGTTGAAACGGCGTCCTACTCTGCTTTCCCTGAGCACAAGCTCGACACACAGGAACCTGCCTCGGCGCCTGGAACGACATCCCTGCAGCGAGTCCCTGTCGCAACTTCTTCATGCTCTCGTAGTTCAGGTGACCTAATCTTCGATGCCACAAATTGAAGTTCTCTTCGATCGTCGATGTCGCGAAGGCGCTCATGTTGCAGCATTTCAACTTGTACAGCCCGTCCGCTACGATCGCTTCGGCATATAGTTCACCCTTCCTATCTCGAATCTCGCAGCCTCCCTCGTGGAAAACGGTCGTGAATTTCTTTTTGCTCAACTGCTTCACGCTCACGAGATTCACACTCAGATCGGGGACGAATAGAACGTCCGTCCAAGTTGTGGTGAACCACTTTCCACGAACATCAAACTTCAGTAGCACATCGCCTGCGCCCTTGACTTCGAGAATCTCGCCGTTGGCTGTGGCAACGGACTTCTTTGGGCCATCAGTTCTGAAACTCACGAATGACTATTTCTTTCGGCACATGTGCACGCTGGCTCCGGAGTCCACAAACCAATCATTCGACTCCATGGAAAAACAGCACAGAACTCTCTCGACCTCCTCGGTATCCTCTCGAGCCTTGGCGACGCGTCCGATTTCCTGATCCTTGGCCTCAGAACTCGCTAAGTTCCCACGTTCTCCGCCTCTACAATCTCTCGCCATGTGTCCGAATCTTTTGCATCTTCTGCACGTACTTCGGAACTTTGGGGGGAATTTTCCTCGGCCACTATAGCCGCCCCTGTTTCCGGCCTGATTCGCGTCACCATTGCCTTGACTCTGACTTCCTTGAAACTGGCGTCCTGCCAATGCAGACTCTTGTTTCTGGCGTTCCTGACGTGTAGCTTCAGCCAACAACCGCTCCTTTACCATCTCAGTCGTGACACGTTCCCCTGAGCCTGAGATACTCTGGATCAGCGAGTTGAATTCCTCCGGTAACTTCATCAGGATCATGCCGGCCAACATCTGATCTGTGATGTCTCCGTCAATCGCCCTGAGCGTAGCGGCCATTGCAACTCCCATGCCGTGGTGTTGTGGTCCCCGATCTATTCCCGAAATCAGCTGCACCGCCGCATGCACTTCGGCGCGGAGAAACCGAGTAGAACTCGAGGTCGTGGCGTGTCATGGAGACTTTTAAGAAGCAACAGTTGAAAATGTTTCCGGATTATGGATTTTAGATTATGGGCACCTTTTTGGTTACAGCGCGCCGATAATTTAGGGTATGGCTATGTCATCGCAGCGAAAGACACAGATTTGCGAGATTAACATCTTCTCCATAATCAACTTCTTCGACTTCGAATGGCCGTTCAACGCACGGTTCGCGAATCGCGATTCGGAACGCAGCTCAGAAGTGTCGTTCATGGAAATAGTGCAGCGAGTAAGCACTTCTTTGAATGTAGGATCGGGCAATTCGTCTGAGAACTTTCCACGAGTTCGTTGTGATTGGGTCTAGCGAGACATTGCAGACTGTCGCGGCCCTGGCAGTCTCGCAGCATGAGGTGTCGAAGGCCCCGACGTATGCCCGAAGTTCAGCGGCACCGCCGCATGCTCTCGTAGTTCGCCAGAGCTTTTCGACGGGTGGCGCCCTCTGTGGGGAATACTTCAGCACTTTGTAGCGGAGGAGCCGCGCGGCAGTTGAGGCTGTGACGTGCGCTGAAGACTTTTCAGAAACTGTACTTCGCAAAGTATCCATTTCGTGGAAATTGGCGAACTTTTTTGTCTACAGCCTGCCGATCATTTAGTGTATGGATATGGATCGGATTTTGTTATCTAATGTGGGCCAAATAATGGAGGCCACGATGTGAGCGAGCTGGCTATCAATATCGTCTAACTGTTGTAGCTCGGTTACGTATTGCCAATACGGAGTAGGGGTAGGCATCATGGGAGTTCTTGAAGTGGAACGGGCGGCCGGGCCGGAGAGAAAAGAAGCGGTGGCAGTGTTCGGAGGGGTTAAGGGTGCAGGCACCGCAGGAACCTGTGCGAAAAGCAGAAAGGGTAAGCTTGAGGGCGCAGCAGCCAAGGGGCGGTAAGAAAAGAGGATATGTGGCTGTTAAGGGGGCTGGGTGGTGTAGGCCCTCTCGGACAAGGGTCGTTTTCAAGATTTTTTTCCTGGATCATTAGGCCTCTCAGGAAGAAAATGCGATGCTTAACAGAAAGGTCTTTCTGTCAGTCACCTACAGTCTGAATTTGAACGCATTCGGATCGGTATTTTTGTAGCAACAATTAATTCATTCGATGGTATCGAAAAAACTGGTTCCACCTCTACCGACCAGACTACTCCTCTGAAAGATAAAAGCCACACCTGGTTCGGAGGAGGGAACTCCTGACTTGTGCCCCTTAAAATCCAATCTCGGTCGGAGTTGAGAAAGGTTGAGAAAAAAAATTAAATTTGTCGAAATTTTCAAAAATTTTTTTTTCCCAATTTTGACTTGATTTGGAAAAATCTTCAAAAACCTCGCATCAAGATTGGGTTTCAAGGGGCACAACTTGTATCCTTCGCGCACAATTCTGCGCAAAGAGAATCAGGGCTGCCCTCGTAGATTCGGAGAAAACCGCGGAACCAGGTCGGCGGGTGGGGGTTTTTCAAAGAGCGATCTGAAGTTTCATGAGGAAATAATTTTCGAGATATATCGGCTGTGACCACAAACCAGTCAGTATCAACACCGGGCGCGTAGACAAGCTCGAGACCGTCCGCCTCTTCGTTGTTGTTGCTGTCTTCGATGAGGAAAGGCCGCTCGATTCGTCGGCAGCACCGCGTATCACATTGTCGGACCCGGGCTGTATCTCTATCTAGCATCGCTGTTCGTCAACTTCGGCCGACAGTGTGACCGATTTCATCCATCACGATGAGCAGAATCTCTGCACCCTCGTTGTAGACGCAGAAAGCTATCGTAACTGCGGTCTGGAGCGTTCGATATCCACGGAACCTTGATTCGGGCGATATTTTCCAAACAGGGGAGTGGGAGCTTTTCTCGTTTTGGTGAGATCCTCTACGACGGGTCTGATCGCTCTCAATACGTCTTCTGAGGAAGCAGCCTTGTGCTTGAATTCTTCTAGTCCACCTTCACACAGCCACAGGTTCTCGTTGACCTCGGCGTAGATCGACTCTGCCGGGATCCTGCAATCGATCGCTTCCGCTCCGGGTTGTTCTTACGCCTCTAAGGCACAGCTTTCTAAGCTTCTCCGACTCCCGCACGGTTTCCCCGGCTTCCTGTGCCATCTATTCGAGATATTCGAGGCACTGTGAGCACACAACCGCGCTCCTCCGGCGTTTGAACCGGCGAAATCAGAATAAGCGCGTGTCTGGGAAATCCCACACATGCGCTCAAATAATGTATCGCGCAGTCTCGGGCTGTGAGACGATGACAAGACTACAAACTATGAGCCAGTTCGTGCAATCACAGAAAGAAGAGCAAGGGGGCATCGGAAATTGGGTCGAATTTTGGCTATGAGAGGTTCTACACTTTGACCCCTCATTTCGCGAGCTCCCGGAATTTTCGATCTGGATCAACGGCGTTGTGAAGAGGGAGGCCTGTACTATTTTCTGTCCTATCAAACAGAAATTCTATTTTTTGAACCTTCTACACCACCCAGCCCCCTTAAGCACTTCATCATCCTCTTAGGCAACATGGCGGACAGACGCAGCAAAGAGGCAAGGAACACTTGGAAATGTCCAACGGTGCTACGGACGAGAATCTGATCCGAGACGTGTGCGCTGCGTGCAGGGAGCTTCAGCAGCAGGTGCAAACCGATAGAATGTGCAGGCTGCGGTTCCGTGACCCACAGGAAGTGTTTATCTCAGAAAACACTGTCCGAAGTGAGATGCCAACGAGAAAACTTCAGTTTCAAGTGTCATCGCTGTGAATCGTCGGCGGCAGCCGAGAAATCCCAGTCACACAGCGAGTTCGACAACGCAGTGTCTGGTCCACTGGAAGATGCGGGACACAGTGTGTTGACAAACAGCCCAAACAGAAACAGCGGTCTCAACCAGTGGCGTAGCCAGGACTTTTTATCGACGAAGCTAAACCCCTCTCTCTCCATCTCTACCTTCACGTAGCTCTTGCTTCATGATGGTTTCTCAGTGCCCATCATAATATTCAACACTCAGTAGACACGTAATATTGAAATGATAACGATCATATCATATTATAACGGTTGATATCTGTGAGCTCCACGCTGAAAATGGCGTTGGTGGACTCGAAAATGGACGAAGCTAGCTTCAAAAATTTCGAGTCCGACGAAGCTATAGCATCGTTAGCTTCTAGCTGGATACGCTACTGGTCTCAACCAGTCGCCCGTGCCAACCGATACTTGAGAATCACAGCGGGGAGAAGGCAACGACAATCTGATATGCTGTCACGTGTGTCTCTGTGTCCGTCGGAGGCCCTCGGGAAACGAGAACTGTCCCATGTGCTCGAGACTCCAGGTTCTGGAGAAGAGCATACGAGCGGACATTCTCAAGCTGAGCCTGGAGAAAGGTGCGATGGAGTGCAGAGTGACGTGGCAGCCCAAAACAGCGCTGGGCCAATACCGCGCTGGACCAGAACCGCGCTAGACGGAACCCGTGCGGAGTCGGTGTGAATTTGAAAAAGGAAGAGGACGACGATGCGAACGGAGTCACAAAACCGAGAATGCTAAGCCTAGGAAGCATGACTAGTGAGGCAAGCAACATGGCACAATTTGTGCGCAGTCAATGAGGGACAGATCTGCTCTGCTACGACGGATTTTGTTACAACGCGGATGAGACGTGCTCGGTGAGACGAACCTGGCGCTTGGTGCAAGGCAAGGTGGGAGCAAGGCTTGGCGCCCCAGTCCAAGTTATCGCATGGTGAGCAGAGCGAGCCCTAGGCCATCCTTCAGGAGCTTCGATGCGAAGCAAGGAGGATCGCTCCCGTGTCGGCTTCATTCGTCTGGCCGGGGCCCCGCCGCCGCACAGAGGGAGATTTGGCCATTCTAGGAGGAAAAAAGTCGACTCGGCGTCTGGGAATTCTGCTCGGCGGGATTGAATCCTAGTTGGCCCAGGGTTCAGATGCAACGGGTCCCGTTTGATTATGCTGGCTTTTCCCGTCTCTGGAGAAGTTCAAAGTCAGTGCATTTTGACCCAAGAATCGACCGACTTCCTTCGTTTCATTACGCGAACCGCTCGGAACTTATCCAGGACACAAGCGAGTGGACTCGCCTGAACTGAAAACTTCAATTCGATGGTGGAACATCATTTTGTAAGCGGGAAGCGATCGGAGTTCTACTTTACAGCCGTCCAATTGGCCTTACGAAACAACGTCAGAATTCACTGATTTTGGCAATTTTGAGCGCGCGCGGAAGTTATGCTAGGTAGCCTTAGGCGACACGAAACCTGTGCGAGAATCTTGGCATCATCTCACCTTTCCGCTGTATCTCGCTGGGGGTGCGCAAACCCGCGCAAAAAAAATCTAGAGCGCTTCTTGTAAAGGGTTCGAAATCGAGGTCGACCGCGCTGGTGATTTCAGAGATCCCACTAGCGCTCAAACGAAAGTGCCGGACGCGAATCTTTCTGGTGCAGAGGGCACTCTGAGATTCTAATTCTCGGAGCTTCGTGCGTCTTTCATTGCTAGAGTTCGGTTTTCCTTGCGGAACCGATCAAGGCGGATCTTTGGAAACCCTATCTGTGACACACATATCAACACATTCCGAGTGAACGCTCTCCGGACGCACGTGCTCAAGTCCGAACATTGGCAATATTGTGACTCCGAGTCTTCTGGATCTGAGGAGCGTCCGGGGAACGATTCTGGCCCCATGTCACAAAACGATCCTCCAGATGACGAAGATGGCTTGGATGGGTTCCTCAAAGTAGAGACTGATGAAGAAGGTGAGCGAGGCTAGCAATTCAATAGCTTGGTGGCCGCTCTTTTTCACACAGTAGAAGCGAATAGACCTCGTTGAGATTGATTCAGAATGACTTTTGCAATTATGTCCCGAAAATATCGAAAACCGCCCCTGGCGCACTGCCGATTCCGATTCTTCTTTCTCCATGTTTTGCCAAAGTTTCTAGAGGTAACTAACGGTGAAATAGTTTTTTCCTCCTAAAATGGCCAAATCTCCCTCTGTGCGCCGGCGGGGCCCCGGCCTCCTCGCGCCGTAGCGACTCTTCCGCCATGCAAAAGCTTGGACTGGATCACCAACCCTTGCTTTCCCAGCCTTACACGAGACGGGCTGTTTGGTGGCGGGCGCGGTTTTGGTCCGGCGCGGTTTCGGACCGGCGCGGTTTTGGGCCCGCGCCCAGAGTGAACATCATAGAGGACCGCCTTGACGACCTAGAGAGTTCCAGGGATCGACCTGTCGTGCTGGACGAGAGTTCGTGCCCCCGGAACGTGGAACAAGTGGGTGAGATGGCCAGTTATGCCGAGCTCCAGTTCCAGTTACTTCGTACGAACAATGAGCTAGAGGCTCTGAGACGTGAGAACGATTCTTTGAAAGCCATGGTTAGCTCTCTCGCTCTCTCGAGGCGAAACGGAAAAGATCATCAAAGAAGATCGAAACAAAGAGGAAAAGAGGAGACAGAAAAGAGTCAAGCGAGCGGAAGGAACGACAAGAGAGAGAGCCGAATCCCTTGAAGTCACCTTCCAATTCACAGCCGACCCCGAACAACCACACTAAGAGTTCGTCGGAATCACCCGATGCGATGTCCACCGGTCCACTCGCCTCGACTGCACATCGAGTTCAGCTGAGGGAGGGGGAAGCCTCGAAGGACTGGGGGCTGTGTGCTAACCCAGGTACGAGCCTTGGAAGGCTGTATGCTACTAGGTTTCGCAGAGACTTGACTGCGGAGCAATTATCTCATCACATCGAGACTAACCTCGAGCTGAAGGTTAGCAAGGTTCAAAGACTACGATGCGGATCGAAGATGGTATCCACCTTCTGCATCACAGTGAAGGGGGAATCGTTCGAGAGGATCAATCAGCCCTCAATGTGGGATGCAGGGATTCAATTTTGAAGCTTCTACGGCTCACCGCTCACCAGGGACATTCTAGAAGAATTCCCGCCCGTAGACAACCTACCTATCAGCGCCTGACAAAGACAGTCGAACGACTCCACGGACACCAGTGTTTTCTGTTTGCTCCTCAACACCCGTTCCCTCGAAAAACGGGGAGCTGTCGACGTGATCCACCCGGCCTTCCTCTCATATAGAAGCAAACCCTTGAAATAAAGCGATTTTGAACTTGAACTTGTATGCGACATCGAGTGGCTTGGACGTCCTATGTTTCGTGGAGACGTGGTTGACCGATGGAGTCTCCGACGCGGAGCTCTCCGACAGTGGGAGATCCAATGTTTTTCGAAGAGATCGTGAGGGAAGGGGCGGTGGGGTGCTCGTTTTGATCACCACCAGACTCCAATGCACCCAATCGACCAACATCTTCAAGAGCGAGCTCATTTGTATTGATGTCTACCATGACGACGCACAGTGGGCCAAAATGCCTAAATAGGGGGACAAAATTATTTTTTCACTTTTTCCGACTCTTTTGGGTCAGAAAAGTCTAAATCGGCAGTGGAAAGGACTCCTGAGCCTCTTTTAACTAACCCCACAAAGTCACACACGAAGCTTGTTTGAGACCTCTCGTTTCTAACGCGACGCACCTGATGTACCGAGGTTATCGTGTCAGCGGCAGCGGACATCACGATGGACACCTCCTAGACCATCAGTTCGGACGCCTAACAGTATCATTCCAGACGTGTTTCGAACCGGGAGCACTCGATGCCCATGAAAAGTCTCGGGAAAGAGCTATTTATTGATTTTCGAAATACGCTTGGTACTTTTTTTCCGCAAAAACCCGCAAAGGTCTGCGAATTGTTTCATGAACTAGATATGCCTATCTTATGCGACATATCCCTAGAGGACCCCAGACCGACCCCGTGTATTTCCAGGCTCGTTTAGTTTGCCGTTTTTGGCTGAAAACTTCATAATTTTTACGAACCCACCATAGGTTGTCGGAATCAGAATTTCGCTCGGATGAGTGATCCTGTGGCTCATTTCAAGAGTATAGGAGTCGATACAATCGATTCTGTCCGAGAGGAGCCCCGTATTCTGAGTTAGTGTCTGCTGTGAAAGTAGAGACCGAAAAAAGTCGGTCTTTGGGAGGTTTTTCCGTCCGTATTGCGTAGCCGTTAAACAAAACACGGGACGGGTTCAGTCCATGAAAAATGTGGCTTTCCGAGTTCTAGCCATCTGAGAACCTATTCCAACATGTTTGGGATCAATCTCCAGACTTGACCTTTGTCCCCCTATTTCGGCGTTTTGGCCCACTGTGCGACGGTCAGGCGACGAGGATAATCGTAGCGTACTCTGCAGGAACGGGCTCCGCTGAGACCAGCAGGGAGAGCATGGAGGTGCTGATCTCGGAGTTGGAGGAATTATGCGACTCAGACCTACCTCTTTTGATTCTGGGGGATTTTAACTGTCCTGGCGTTGACTGGAGAGAACTTTCGTCCTCGGCGTGCTCTCAAAGAGAGAGAGCACTCTGTGATTTCGTCGCCCTTAATGGACTCGAGCAGAAGGTCAAGTGTCCAACTAGACCCGCGAGCGGCAACGTTCTGGATCTGGTCATATGCTCCAACGGCCTCGTGGACGACGAGGACGTAGATGTGGTGAAGAGCCCACTGAAGACTGACCACGATGCGATAACCGTCAGGCTCAGAATCCCACGGGAGGTAAGGTCTGAGGGCAGGGACTGGATGAGAGCCGATTGTCCGGGTATCGTCGAGGCCTTGAAGGAGACCAGTTGGGCACAGATCATGTCCAATGAATCATCCGTCGACGACATGCATCGTGTATTCCTAAGAAAGCTGCACACACTCATCGAAAAGTTTGTTCCTGTGAGAACCGATAGAAGGGAACGATCCATCGAGGCCAACGTAGCAAGACTGAACAGGAAGATAGAGGCGTGCGTAGACCCAGCAGAGATCTCCGCTCTGCAGACCAGGTTGAACAAGGCACGCAGGAGGCAAAGATGCATCCTTGAGAACAGTATAGTCAGTGCACGAGACCCTGCTCGCTTCTTCGGCTATGCTGCTGCTCGTCTAAAACTGAAAGATGATCTCTCAATGCTGGTCTCGCCGAACGGTTCGAAAGTGCTCTACGACCGGGAAAAGGCGGCTTTGATATGGGATCTATTTGCGGAAACGTATGAGAGGTCTCCACCTGTGGCTCCCTCCTCGTTCTGTGTGTTGCTGCCGTCCGGAATAGACTACGTCGACGACATTGACGTTGGTGAAGAGGCGGTCGCGTGGGCGATAAAGGAAAGAAAAGGGACATGGAGCCTGAACCCCGAGGGCCTGCCGGCCGCTTTTCTCAAGAGAATAGCTGAGGGGGTCATCTGTCCACTGAGCATCATCTACAGAAAATCCTTGGACTCGGGTTCGGTGCCGGCAATCTACAAGACTGCGTGGGTTGCCCCTGTCCACAAAAAAAGCTTGCGGTCAGATCCGAGCAACAAACGCCCGGTATCACTCACGTGTGTGACATGCAGGGTTCTTGAAAAACTTATATGTATCGCGATTCTCAGAAACGCAGAGACTCAGAAACTCATATCAGACAATCAATACGCATACAGAAAGAACCGGTCGACAGTGGATGGTCTGCTGTCCTTCACAAACTCCGTGGCCAACTCTCTCAACAAAGAGCTGCCAGTCGACGCGATATACACTGACTTTATGAGTGCCTTCGAGACTATGCCGCACGACTTGCTGCTATCTGTTCTTCCCTCCAAGGGAGTGGGTGGCAAGGTCCTACAGTGGGTTTCAGCGTTTCTCACGACAAGGACATTCCGTGTCAGAATCCGAGGTGAATTGTCGAAGGTTGCAAGAGCCACATGTGGCTGCCCGCAAGGGACAGTGTTAGGTTCCTATTCGTTTCTGCTATTTGTAGACCAAGTTAGACACATAGTCAGACACCCGGTGCAATTCTACATTCACGCTGATGATGTTAAGTTCGGAGGTTTGATTTATTGGCAAGTGGGAGCTTCGCTCAAGGCTTGTTTGCCTCGGAGGGAGTTTTTTTTGATGAGATCGATCTCCTCTGGCAGCGTTGTGAAGCTTGGTTCATTCCATGTGTTAAGTTCGTGTCTGTTGTCAGAGATGAGAGGGACCGCGGAGTTCTACAAGATATTCTAAATGATTTCATCGCGTGGTCCGAAAAAAATGGGCCTAAGATTATCAATGCACAAGTGCTCTGATTTGCATTTTGGTAGAAAAAACATAAGGTTCCAATATGTCATCGGAGATTGCGATGTCGAGAGCTCAGCGGTTACGCGAGACCTTGGTGTTTTTATTTCGGAGGACCTCGAGTTTGACCGACACATCGATGACGTGATCAGGAGGGCTTCGATCATTACTTCTTGGATTCTAAGGGCATTTACCCTATCTTCACCGTCCGCATACCTCAAGTTGTACGAAGCGCACGTTGTGCCCGTACTCACATACGCGAGTCCAGTGTGGAACTCCTCAAGCAAAGGACAGGTTATGAAGCTCCGAAAGCTACAAAGCCGATTCCTCCGCCGACCGAGCTCAGATGCGGACTTAGCAGGGGAGAGCTAGAGACCGTTGACATCATAGATCGACTGGGCAAAGCCGATATCAAAGCTCTCAGGAAGATCATCAGAAATGAGGCGTCGTTTGATGAGTTCTTTTCCATCCGAGCTACCGCAAGTCGTAGGTGTCTCAGGTCCCGAAAGGACCCTGAGTGAATGACTTGAGGAAAATGAGAAGGCAGCGAAGTGGGAATGAATTCCCCGGTCTCGGCTCGCCTTACCTCGGTATCTCACACGGTTGGACCGTCGAGGAACTGACTTGGATGAAGTGCCGTTGGCCGGCGCCGGAGAGAAGCGATCGGCGGAGATCGCTCTCTCTGGCGGCCGGGGGAGGAGGCAAGGCGGGAACGACGACACGGGAGAATCTTTATTGAGCTTGAATCCACCACTACCTACATATGCGTTGCATTTGTAACACTCCCCCGCGAGCTGTGAAGCAGCTCAACGCTAACACAGTGGGGAGGAAAAACACGGAATGAAATATTTTTGACATGAACAATGGCACTTGGTGATTCTCTGAAATGAAGTTGGTGGTAGTACGCCTGCAACCTAGCCAGCACCTATCTAGAATTTAACTACTGGATGTGCAGTATGTGCATTGGTTCCGATGTCGTTCATCTCGGCTTCTCCTCTTGACCTGATTGAATTTAGGGAAGAGCGCGACCAATGGAGAACGTTCAATTCTTTTCACCTAACGAAATTTTCGTGAGAATTTCGCGCCTGAAATCATTCGCACTGCGACTCCCAACGACAATGCCACGTGACCCGCGGAACCGTCCACACATCAACTATGAGACCTCCCCCACGGGGGTCTACGAACTCTACTTGAATTCGTCAGTGGCCGGATTTGGAGCCAAACTCGCCGAAGAGCGGCGGGCAACCGCCGGATTTTTGTGGGCCGGTTTGCCGGCCGAAGACCGCGAGTGGGCTCTGCGTATCAGCCGGATGGTGCGCTCTCACCCCCGGAGCGCCGAGTGCTTGGCAGCACTGCGCACCATGCTACAGTGCGTTGTGCCGATGAACTCGGCAGCGAATCGAGATCGTGATCTGAGGGCGGGACCCCTCCCGCCTCCTACAGCTGGGCGCCGCGAGTGATCCTGTATATATGTATATAATGTGCAATATAGCTATTCCCGTTTTGGGAGGTACAGGTTCTCACTTAGTCAGTTAACGGAGACACACAGCTAAGACACACGGAGCTCTTTGTAGAGAGGAAGTCCAAGTCATTTATTGTATCCAATGTAGTTGCTTATATAGTCAAGGTAAGTGAGGGGAAAACGTACGTGAGGCACCGAAGGAGCCTCACGGTATTCTTACAAGGGAGGTCCGCGAATTGTACGACGCCGATTTGAACCAGATCGGGCACGTGTGGTAGGCCTACTAGAGACATGAAAAATGGCTGATGAAACTTTTCCCCATAGGCCGTCTTTTGCGAAATACAGCGCTTTCAAAACCCGAAATTTAACATGGGCTCCTATGGAAGCCTATAGGAATCAGTAGAAGCCAAGGCAAAACAAGCTCTAGAAATCGTTGCGGAGGGCTTCGAGTGCCGAGCCTAGTCTTGAAAATCGCGTCACGCGACAGTGGTGCAACCAAAGACGGACAATAAAGAGAGCAAACTGTCAGGTTTTGAATCAATCGAAATGGTAATTTATGTAGAAGCGCTCGCAGCACAGAATATTTTGACAATGTGCGCAACGAATAAATGCGACAAGTATACAGTTCGCCGTCACGCAGTCACCGTCAAACTCAAAAAGAAGCTCGGCCATGGACGGAAATGGCACGGCGGGCACTTCGAAACCGCCTAGCCGCCTGGCGCAAAGCCAATGAGGACGGAATAGCGGACTCTGAAATTGATTGTGTATCAACCATTGCATCAGTGGGGTGTCATTCCTTTGGTCCCCGCGGAAGTTGTACAAAAAACAATGTTAAGTGAGTCTCTTGGCAAAATCTTTCCACAGTCGGAAACAATAAAGGTCGAGAGGTTGCACAAAGCTCGTTGATACCGCAGGGAAAACTTTGACCGCGACGAGTTTCCCCGGAATATTGTAGAGTTCTTGATAGTTGTGGCCTCCCCACGAGTCGACGTACAGAACACATCTGCTGTCGTGCAAGCGGTCCACGATGTCCTTTAAGACGGTCTGGCTCCACATGCGGGCACGCTCTTTCGTCAACTTCCCCGATTTTGTGCAGGTCACCTGCGACGAAGGGCTGCGAGTGCTTCTACATAAATCATCATTTCCATTGATTCGAAACCTGACAGTTTGTTCTCTTTTTTGTCCGTCTTCGGTTGCACCACTGTCGCGTGGCGCGATTTCCAAGACTAGGCTCGGTACTAGAAGCCCTTTGCAACGATTTCTAGAGCTTGTTTTTTGCCTTGGCTTCTACTGATTCCTATAGGCTTCCATAAGAGCCTATGTTAAATTTCGGGTTTTGAAAGCGCTGTAGTTCGCGAAAGACGGCCTATGGGGAATACAGTAAAACCTCGTTACAACGAACCCCACGGGACCGGGAAAATCCGTTCGTTGTAACGAAAATTCGCTGTATCGAGAGTCTCTCAACATAGGACCTTATGGCAGACGGGCCAGACAAAAAATTATTTTTCGTTCGTTGTATTGGAAATTCGTTATAACGGTGTTCGTTGTAACGAGCTTTTACTGTAGTTTCATCAGCCATTTTTCATGTCTCTAGTAGGCCTACCACACGTGCCCTATCTGGTTAAAATCGGCGTCGTACAATTCGCGCACCTCCCTTGTTAGTAGATAGTGCAGCAAGTAAGACAAGTCAGAGGCGAACGGGACACCCTTTTTCAACATCCCGTCGAGATCCTTTGTTTTTCTTTCCATTCGAACATTTTGGCAGGGGACGGCGATTAGAATTGAGGGACCTCCAACGGGTATAAAAGTTTGATTGGCCTTTCCAAGATCTGACCGCTAGGTGTTTTCACCTCACAGGATCTTTGCAATCCGTCGGTGCTTTTGCCTCCGAATACTTTTCGCACGACGCAGAGGGGCCAAAATGCTCTAGAGGCATCGACCGATTTTAGTATGCAGACATCTCCGAATTTCAGTGGTCGCAAATCCTGCGGATCGGCTCTGTGTGCCGAGCGGAGGTGCCGCAGGTAACCACTTTGGAAATTCTTCCAGAAGGACTGAAGAATTGTCTGCAAGCGCTTCCATCTCTGTGCAAATACTATAGAGTCTGCCTCCTTGACGGACTCCATCATTGCCTCTACATCAGGCAACCCTGGCTGAGTCGCGTACCCATAGAGCAGATCTGGGGACGCTAGCGCTTTGAACTCATCCGGATCTGAAATAACTGCGGTTATCGGCCTATCATTGACTACTTTCTCTATGTCTGTCAAGACTGTTTGCAGTTCCCTGAACGGGAGTGTCTTGATCCCGACTGCTTTTCTCAGCGGGCTTTTGACTACGCCGACCAACCGCTCGAAGAAACCTCCTGCCCATGGACAGCGGCTTGTTGAAAAACTCCAGCTCAACTTCTTCTGTGCCAGAAGAGCCTGCACTCCTGGAGACTGGATTTGATCGTACAGAGAAAACAGCTCTTTTCGAGCTCTGTGGAACGTTCTGGCGTTGTCGCTTATGAGATGCTTAGCTCCTGGATTGCGATTAATGAAATTTCTGAACGCCAGAAGGAAATCGTATGTCGACAGACTTGCGACCAGCTCCAAACGAACTGCTCTGGTAATTGCGCACACCAGAAGGAGAATGTAACATTTTGCTTTCTCTCCGCTCTCCTTTTGAAAATATATCGGTCCCGCATGGTCCACTCCCGTGAAGCTAAACGGAGCTCCCGATTCTATCCTGAACGCCGGCAGCGTTGCCTGCGGTAAGATTGCTGGCTTTGCCCGAAACTTCAGGCACGTTTTGCACCCTCCGACTGCTTTTTTAGCTGTCGCTCTTGCTCTCAAAATCAGCACTTTGGCTCTCAACTGATGGAGCAGGGCGTCCATGCCCCCCGAATGGAGACACACGACGCCATGCACCCAACGAACGTAGAGTTGTACGAGAAACTCCTCTCCGGGGAGGATGAGCGGATTCTTTTCCTCGTAGGATAGAAGATCCGAATTCTGGAGCCTAGAACGGCATCTAATGAAACCCTGATTATCTACGAACCAGCCGGCCTTCGGCCGGCTGGAGCCGGCCGCTACCGCGGCCCGGCGTCGGTGCGCTGCCATGAGTAGGCTGGCAGGGGCGTCGCGTATCTTGACCACAGTGAGGGAGCTGTTCATTGAGGCAAGTTGTCAGCTCACTCAACCTAGCACGGTAACGCAGAGCTCGCCTCTGAATGTTGCAGTCCGTCGCCGATTGCTTGTAGGAGAAGGTGGTGGAGGGGCGGGGTGGTTCCGTTTCGCCGGACTTGCAGCCCATGCAAGGGACTGCAATGTCGGATGCTCCCTTAGCTTGGCGCTTGCCGGCGAGAGGCTCCTTCGTGTTTCTGTGGCCACACAGATGGAGCGACATTCGCGAGTTCGCGTTGTTCACGGTGTCGAGACGTCGCACAGTGATCGAAGCTAAAAAGGGGAAAACTATCACGGTACAGGCCAGCTGCTTTTCTGGATGCGTCATGGCTCGGCGTATCATCCACCATCGGTTTCGGTACTTGCATCCATAGTTCCGGCATTTCTGGAGGCGAAAAACCTCTGGAACACACCGATGTCGACGGTGTCTAGTCAAAGCCCCCAGCCGCGCGAGTTCCTTGGGTCCATATCGACATGGGCTTTCACGTCGAATAGATCGTCCTCCTTGCTTTGAGGATCCTCGTATTTTTGGGATCGAAGCACCCGACCTCGAGGGAAGCCTTCATGGAGATCGATTTGAGTCCTGTCTTCCGCGCGATTAGCAGAATCATTCCTTTGCGCTCAGTACATACCAAGCTCAAACTTCAAAACTGCTGACCTGGGAGAGCCCCAACATATTCTCGCATGTTTGCCCTTCGGTGTTGGGGGCAACGCGTCGCCCATCCATGTGAGGACCTGCGGTCGCCAGCTACATGTGCATGACATCGATTGGTCAGTTGGCTTCTTCGATGAGCATCGCTTCGGCTTCTCCGTGTTGCTCTCACTCAACAAAGGGGAGTCCACGCGCGAGTTCTCGTTCTTCAGGCTGTCTAGGCGTCGTCACCGCAACTTCGGAGGTGCCGCTCTATTAGCACGAATTCCAGGATTTCTGGTGTTGCGCTCCATTGCGTCAGCGAGTTCACGACGGTTCAAAACTTCAACGCGTTCGATAAGGGTTCCTCCCGTCGCGATCACCCACAGGCTCTTGATCAGCAGTTTCAGTAGCTTCAAAAAGTGGACGAAGCTCAATTCGGAGCGGCCGCCAGCGCGCCCTGTGACGTCATTTCCTGAGTTTTCTTCAGTCAATAACTGGAGTTCCTCCGAAAAGTTTGCAGCGAAAATTAGTTGTCATCCATGAGACCTCTGAATCCACCCACATACCGGATTCCAGAGCGATCGCGGCTCTCCTTCTGGCACTTGCCATAGACTCCAACGTGACAGACACAGCCCGCCATCTAAGCCGTTTATTTGTTGTGTGGATGAATTCAGCTTATACAGAACGCTCGACTTGGGCAGCTTCTCGCAATTTAGTTTGAATTCTGAATGAAAATGATGGCGTTGAATATTTTTCAATAGAACGCTCTCTGCCTCCTCGAACTCAGCCGCGGAGATCGTCTGCGACTTCGGGACCGAGGAGCGAGAACGCGACGAAGCGAAGAAACGGCGGACGAACGCCGTAATCCTGACCGTCTTCGACCATGTTGAGAATTGTTTCGATATCAATAGTGGAGGCGGCTCCGCTACCGATGAGAGGACCGTTGCCGACGCTGACTGCCTTTCCGCGTCACCCTCCACTGCTTGCTCTTCGTTGAGCGCGTGTGCGGCCGCCTTGTCACCTCTGATCAACCAAGGCGGACCGCTTAACCAGAGCTTTCTCAGCTCAGCGGTGTCGAGAGGCGACCCCCTACTGAGCAGATCAGCTTGATTTTCTTCCGAGCGGATGTAGCTCCAGTCTGCGTCTTTGGTTTGCTCCAAAATTTCTTTCACTCTTCTACCAATAAAAGAGTTCAACCTGGAAGGATCCCTGATCCAACCCAGGACTGCTGCGTTATCTGAGTAGTGATTAGGGGTCGCAAAAAAAACCGGTTTCACCGAAACCGGTTTTCCGGCCAAAACCGGTTTTAATCGAAAAACCGGTTTCGAAACCGGTTTTTCGGGCAAAACCGGTCAAAAAGGTTTTTTTTTTCCCGTGGAACGGTTTTGAGGTTGGTTTCTCGGCCAAAACCGGACTTCCGGTCAGAAGTTATTTTTGGATTTCCCCCTGGAACTACAATAATGCGAGGAAAGACGTTTGAAATGAATTGACAATACCATGATTTGAGAAAATGATATGTATATTTTTTTAAACACAGCGTTCTACATATATGCATCTTAGATTTTCTCGCAAGCAGGTGCTTCCCGAGCAGGGGGCGCGATACGCGATAACAGTCTGGTACCTCGATGACAACGAGATCGCCTTGCAGACTCGTTTGCCAGGTGGCTCCGCTGATGATTAGGCCGCTGAGAACTAGGTGTTGGCGCCATTTCGATAGAGAATCGTTAATCAGAACTTTGCTTCCCATGAATGCGATGCCACTGAGAGAGTTTGTTGCAATGATTACACCCAATATGACAATGCCTGGTCAGTGTTCAGGGGGCTGTGAAGCCTTCAGATAGATATATGTGCTGCTGAGCGTGAGGAAGAGATGGCTCTATTTCTTCTCACCAAGGGATCTATAATGTGCGCGAAGAAGCATAAGACTGTCCAGTGTGGTCGGAGAGAGAGAGTTACGAGTTTTCGTGCAGATGTTATTCATCGAACTGAAGTCCCTCTCCGGCTGTATGGACGTCGGCCGGATTGTTGAGATTCGCAACAAGCACTTCTCCAAGAGCTGACCACGGCCGTTGCCGGCCTCGTGAAGCTTCATCTCGAGCCTCAGTTGCTGTATCTTTGGCTCCAGTCGAGTCCCGGGTCTGCCTCGAACCAGCACAGGAGTGGAGAATACGGCACCGAAACTCATCGGTTCTTCACTTGAGGGTCCGGGCATCGGCTCCTCCTCCTCTTCGAGAGGTGAGCTGCAGACTCCCGAAAGAGCGGGAAAGTTCAGTGTCGCCAGGATCAGGTCCCGCATCGCTTTCTCGGGGATACGTCGCTGGCCAAGCAACCTCTCGAGTTCGAAGTCGTAGCCTGGATTCAGCAAGTACTGGAGGAGCGTCGACGTGGAGGTTCGACGCTTCACCACCTCCTCAATGACTGCAGCTCGAAGAGCTGCTGCGAGGGCTGTTCTAGACTGTTGGAGCTCGCGCAGCAGCACACAAATCACACGGTCGGCGTGAGCGAGCGTAGCTCTGGATGAACCTAGGCACTTGATCGCGATTTTGAAGGGCAGGATGGCATCGAGGATCTGTTGGAGCTCGTTCCGCGCTTGCCTGTTGAAAGTGGTGCCATCGGTGTCGGTCAGAACTGCATTTATTGCAGGCATGATTCGCAAAGCCCTCTCTAGCATGGTGATTGTGGAATACCACCGGATCTTCGTGTCAAGCATGATTCCGAGAGGTTTCCCGTTGTGCTCGGGGAGCGATGTAAGTTCCCTCAGTCTGTCACGCTTCGGGCCGCTGCGTTTGATTCCTTTGAGAATCCTGCGGAGATGCGCTAGAATGGTTTTAACGGCGCGGGGAGGGAGCTCGAAGTTAGAATCATCATCCATGTCAACCTCCATGTCATCGTCCGTGCCTTCGTCACCTGAGACGCTGTCGGAATCGATCTCCTCGGGGGCGGATTCATAACCGTCTTGGCTTCCGTCGATGCTATCGTCGGGTTCGTTATCGTCATCTTCGTCGTCGTCGTCATCTCCAATTATGTCGTCTATGTCGAGTTCGGAGTTTTCGATAGAGGCGTTGTTCAGGACTCTCGAAATTGCGAGATGTAGGCCATGTATCATGCAAAGCTGAGAGCTCAACCCCAGTTTCGACGTTGAGCTTTTCATCACGGCGGCACCGTCAGTGCTCGCGAAAAAACAGTTTTCAACTTTCACACCAAACTTATCCAGACGAGCCTTGATCTCCCGAGTAATGACATCCGCTGTTGCCTTGCCACTGATTCTGATCAATCCGAGATAGATGTCTGGTCCCGGCTCGAAATCCTTGATTATCAAGCCCTCGGTTCTCAGACTGAGGCTGACGAAACGGTGAGGGCTGTTGGAAGCGGATGCCTCATCGAAAGCAAGCGAGAAAACACATCCCTTGCTCTGATAGTCCTCAAATTTTGTCAGCAATTGAGCGCGAACTTCCTCCGCCTTCATCAGAACGATTTTCCGTATGGTGTTCGCCGATTTCGGCAGCGGCTCACGGCAACAGCTTTCCATCATGTCCCGGATTGTGGTCGATTTCGCAATCGTTTCGAAAGCGATATTGTCAAGCGCCGCGAGCTTCACTATCCTCACGTCCCGACTCTCACCTCCTGAGGGTTTTTGAAGTACGGGGTATGGAGTCCCAGCTACCTGTGCTGGTACTTCGGGAGAGATTCCATGCTGCTTCTTGAGATGCGCCGCAAGACTGCTTGTACTTCCTCCTCGGCACTTCAGTATCCTCCCGCACAGCACACACTCAGCATTTTCACCTTCGCTCCTGCGGAAATGGTTCCACACCCAACTTCTGGACGATTTTGAGCTCGCCTCCATTTTCTACGGTAGAGTGAAGGTTTCGACTCGAACTGATCACCGTTGAATCGATCACAACGATTTTTTGAACTCGCTGAACAGGCGCCGCCGTCTCGCGCGCGCGGTCTCTTCTTACACAATGTTTAGAATCATCGTCTGCCTACGTGCGATCTCAATTTCGGTGGAAGTGTCTTTGAAAGAAAGCGCGCGGAGCGCGTCGTCAAGTTGTGTTCTCACGCTTCTTGAAACGTTCTCCAGCCATGAATGGGAGCAAAGTTTAAAGCTGAGCAAGGCGTTCGGAGCGCGGAGGATTCTCACGAAAATCGATGCCGAAGCCGATCGTAAGCCGTCAAAACCGTTCTCTATAACCGCTGAAACCGTTCCCCAAAACCGGTTTTAACCGTCAAAACCGTTCCCTAAAACCGGTTTTAACCGTCAAAACCGCTCCCTAAAACCGGTTTTAACCGTCAAAACCGCTCCCTAAAACCGGTTTTAACCGGTTAAAACCGGTTTTGATTGAAACCGGTTTCGACGGTTAAAACCGGTTTTAGGCCGGTTTTTCAAAACCGATTGCGACCCCTAGTAGTGATACACCCTATCGACTTCGAGGAACTGAGCCGATAGAATTTTCTTCGCCAACCTAACCGCGATGATGGCAGCCAAAAGCTCGAGACGGTGATATGTGAGCTTTCCTTTCAAAGGTGCTACTCGAGCCTTTGCTATGGCGAAATTGACGGTAAGTGGCTGCGGGCTGCCGGCGAACGGCATCTGCGTTATGTACGCGACCGCTCCATAAGCTTTGAGCGACGCGTCTGCGAAGACGTGCAATTCCCGGACCGAATCCGGAGAACTTGGGATCATATTCCTCTTTACTGCCAGCTTGCCGCACCAGCCTAGATTTCCAACCGCCAGGGCGTATGCCTCGGCGAATTCTCCTTGCAGCTCGCTATCCCAGTCAATCTTTTTGACCCAGAGCGACTGCAAAAGCATTTTGAAATTAATTGAGATCGGCGCTACGATGTTGAGGGGATCAAATATCCTGCTCAACCCTTTTAGAAGCTTTCGCTTTGTTGGCGCGCCGGTTGACATGAACGACGCCGTTTCCGACACGTCGATTGAGTGTGTCGCTGACGCGACACCACGGAATTCCCAAGAATTTGATCGTCTGCTCGCGCGGTATCATCGCGCTTTCAGCTGTGCCAGTGACAGTCTGAATAGATTCTGACAACTCTTCGCTGTTCGTGGCCCACTTGTCCAACGGGAACTTACCCCGTAAGAAGACTTCCCTTAATGCGTCCACAGCTGCCTTTGCTTCCGGCAATGACTCTCTACTCAGTGAGATGTCGTCCATATAGAACGAGTCCCTGACCTCCTGAAGGAGTGTGGCCAGGTTGGGGCACGCTGCGCTTTCTTGGTCTAACTAACAATAAGTGATATCTGACTGCTGCGCAGTGAAGCCAGGGAGAACATATTAGGCCGAAATCTAGAACTGTTGCCCAGAACTTCTTGACTGGAGCACCTGGGATCTCGGAAATTCCCGGAGCCCAATAGAATCTCAAAAACTTCCTGTGATCTTTGTCGATCGCAATTTGGTTGAATGCCTTGACTATGTCCGCGGTGAACGCGATGGTTCTGCGGCGGAAGTGAAGTAATACGAGTATGATGTCTGGCAGGCAGTTTGGGCCTTTCTCCAGCACATCGTTCAATGAGCCTTCATCTTGACTCCGGCAAGACCCGTCTTTCACCACCCGAACTTTGAACTCATTCGAATTTTCGAGTGACTTTTTCGCAACCGCTAACAAAGGCAGGTAGTGCGCAGGCTCTGAATGTTCTCTCGGCTCCGCTGGCTCAGCGTAGCCCAAATCTATGCTTTTTTGTATCTCTTTGTCTACCGCGCAAAGCAGCTGCTGATTCTTCTTTGCATTTTTTAGGAAGCCCATCAGCCGCGAATAGGCAATCTTTTGATTGTCCCCGAGAACATCGATATTTTCCTTGAACGGAAGCGAGACCACGTATCTGCCGGATGCTTCTCTTCTTACTGTATTCTTGAAAAACGTCTCCCATTTCTGATTCACGGCAGCGACCTCATCATGCTGAGGCGGCTCGATGCCGAGAAACTCCAGAGAAACTCGATATCCTTTAGATCTCGCTCTGGTTTCTCTTGGGATTCCACTTGGGCCGTCGCCACAGTGAGCGAGCAATCGACGGATTGAACCACAACGAGCGACGAGATAACCGAGCCGGTAAAGTGGTTCGATCCATTATTTCCCCATGTAAACCAGCCGAAAATCGTCGGAGTCGCCATGAGAGTTCCGGCTTTCCTGTACATGCCGTTGTAAATTTTTGGTAGAATATCTGCTCCGAGCAAGATATCAATTCCTTCTGGGAAACCTTCTTCCCTGTCATCTGCGACAGGGCCCGAGAACGTGCTTTCTAGACGTGCTCTTGGGAGAATCGTTTGTATGATCTTTGGGACGGCCAGACACGCCAGGTTCAATTGCCTGTTCGAGAACCTGCTCTTGGCCGTGATTTTGAAGACGTCGATTTGTTGCTTCGACGACACCTGACCCACGATGCCGTGGATGTTTATGTTCTCCGCACGAGACGGCGACGAATTGAGCGCTTTCACCACTCGATGTGAAACGAACGATCTTTGCGAACCCGGATCGAGAATTACCCTACAGATTATCTGCTTCGAGTTGCCTATGATCCAAACGTATCCAGTCTGCAGGACAGTTTCCTGGCTGCACCTCGTTTGACATACCTGGAGCACTGCTGCTCCCGAAACTAAGCTCGCGGTTGAGGGCCCGGTTTGGTGTACCTGCTGATCCGAATTACTCTGTTCTGGATTGGGTTGCTTGGTATCGTTCTGTCGAGTGCACAGCATCGTGGCGTGCCGTCCGTTACATTTTTGACAGTTCTCGCGCTTGGCTCGACAATCTTTTATGCCGTGGTTGCGGCGGAGACATCTGAAGCATGCCATCGTGTTCGTGGCTCTCTTTCGCCGCTCTTCCGGCGACAACTTGGGATCGCATTTGAAGCTATCTTGGCCTTTGCCACAGAAAATGCAGGAATGATTCGGCTTATTTACTGTTGAACTGAATGAGCCGACATGTCAGGGGCCTTTTTGCCCGTTGAACCGCTGCACAGTGGGAAATTTCGGCGAAATAGGATGACATAATTATTTTGACTCCTCCACCGGCTCTGGCCGAGCTCCTGAGTTGAGGGGAGCTCGGGGAAGGAGTTCTCTGTTGACAGGTAGCAAATCAGATCGTTAGACATCTTGACGCTCCACTCCATACGCGGAGCATTGGTGAGAACTTGTCTTAGTCGACATTGAGATCGAAATGTGTTGCAAGTACATCTGATACCAGAGTACATTCTAGCTGAGTGCCCGCAGGAAATTCCAGAGAAAAATTAGTCCGATGACTTGCCTTGCATCAACATGGATCTATTTTCCATGATAATCACAGGATACAGTCGACACTCGTTTCGAGAGACCTCTCGGAACCGACCGAGCTCCGACGAGTGGAATTCGTTACAACGGGATCATCTCGACGACAGTCCTCCCAGCAGCTAGCTCAGCTAGCCAAGCTGGCCAACCACAACTTCCTTATATCATCCAGAAATTCGTTTCAACGGTCTTCGTCGTAACGAGAGTCCAGTCAGCAAATGAACGTGGGTTCTGGCGTGAAGTTGGCTGAGTGTCACTCTTCTGGGATGAGGATGACCACCGCTTGATCGAGTTTTCCGGACCTCCTAGAAGTTGACCGTACGCGCGATTCCGCAAACTTCCGCAAGATTTCTCTGTTCCATCCGAAAGAGGACTGAAAGGCGGTCATTTAAAAAAAAAGTTCCGGAGGGACACTTGGGGACAGTGCATTTCCAGACCCGGGAAGTTTGCCTATTTTCGCCGAAGTTTCGCCGACTTTGACGACTCTCTAGAACTTACGTGAGCTGAAATTTCTGATCAGCCGGATTTTGAGCCATCAGTGTACACGATGCATGGGCTTTGGGGGCTCAACTCAGACATTCACTTAAGTCATCCTATTTCGGCCAAATTTCCCACTGTGCGCTGCTGAAAACCTTTCTTATTATGGCCAGAGCCTGATGGGCTCGGCTCTCCTTATCTCTAGGATTCCCGAACTGTGCCTGTTGCTGGCACACCTCCAAGAGGGCGGCGTGATTTTCCAGCATGCTCAACAAGGACTCAAGCTGAGGTCCTTCTGCACCACTTTCACTCATCCATTGTGAGTTGAATTTCAAGCGCAGTCTAGAGGGGATTGCCGCGAGAACGACCGGAACCAATGCTGTGGAGAGCGAACCTGAATCGCTACCTAGTGCTACTAGCGAGTGTAGGTGCTGGCCTAGCTGCGAAATGAACTCCACTAACCTGGGTTCCTTATCTAGGTCCTTCATTGCACAGATTGCATGGATTCGATGAATATGGGACGCCTTGATCTGGATGTCACCTCCGAAACGATCTCGTATGGTCTTTTTCATCATCTCGTAGTTTTCGGCACACACTCGAAGATGGGCGATCGGGAAGCTGGCCTTGCCCACCAGGCAAGATTTCAGGATACGGCACTTTTCCGTCGGATCGAGCTGCTGGGAGTCCACGTAATAGTTGAACATGTCATTCCATTCTTGGAATCGGAACGGGTCTCCGCTGAACTTCGGAACCTTCGATGCAGGGTCTTGAGCAACATAAATCGGCGCGGGGTACGGCGTGGACTGGAAGTCCCTGGCAATATCGTTGCCACCGGCTGGGAAGATGAACTGTTGGTCTACCGGTTCTGACTGTTGTGCGAACTCGGCTTGGCTGTGGTAATTCGCATCATCATCAGTTTCTTGATTGACTGCTCCCGATGGCTGAGAATTCACCGGTGCACTTGCAACTGAATCGTCAGGGTTGACGCCCAGAGCTTCCGCGACTCTGTCAATTTTCCGCTGCAGAGTCTCCAGCGCTTCACCCGCCTTCGTGGAATACGACTCGTGTTTCTCGAACTCAGCCTCGAGACGTGGTCCGTCTTGGCCGATTTCCGGGGAGAGAACCCACTTGTCGAAGAGACCACAGAGATGATCGGTAGCCTCCGGGATGCTTTGCCTGGCTCTGCGGAGTTCTCTGAGTTCAGGCACGGAAATCTCGTCGGAATTGACTGACTCGACTGCCTCGTTGACATGAAGCCTGAACACTGCGAACGGTACCTCTTGGTTTTCAGCTCTCGGTTGCACCGTCGTTTCAGAGCCAGTTGCGAGATCCGTGTTTTTCGGATCTGGCATCTTGGGAAAAACCGCACAATCTCTTCGTCTATGTGCTGAATCTGGTCTCCCCGACCGAATCTGATGCCTCGTGGAGCCGTCGGAAACCGGACTGGGAAGTCCCTCGTTACGTTCCGACTAGGAGCTCCTAGGACGAAAAACCGACGCTTCGGAGGTCGCGTTTTCGGGAATGGACGGATGACGGTGGATTGCGCAGGATGCGCCTAGTCGACCGTGATATCTCGGGCTAGGAAGCCCCACTGATGAGCGCACCTCGGCGTGCGAGATCCACTGCTTCTTGCAGGATCACGGGTCCGCCTCGGTTGCTTCAAAGATGTCTTCTGCGCAAGGATGCGCCTGGGGATCGTCGGCTTCACGGACTTGAAAGTCCCACTGGAGGGCTGGGTCGGCGAGCCGGCACGATGAGTCGGCAAGAATGCCGCGGGTCTACTCACGAGGTCGTGAGTTCTTGAAACTTCTGACACCAATGTCTCAGGTCCCGAAAGGACCCTGAGTGAATGACTTGAGGAAAATGAGAAGGCAGCGAAGTGGGAATGAATTCCCCGGTCTCGGCTCGCCTTGCCTCGGTATCTCACACGGTTGGACCGTCGAGGAACTGACTTGGATGAAGTCCCTTGCCACTATCACAACATCTCCCTTTTCCTTAATTAAGTTGTTTAGCTGTTAATATGTATTATCGTAATTATTCTAGAACAGTAATTGAAACGTCTTAAGATTGCCCGTAGTTCCGTTCTCCATAGCGGACTGGCTTCTTCAGTTGTTTCCTATCTCGCAGGCTTCTAGCCGTGGGTGCTGGAACTTCCCTTTCGGTCTCGTCGTCACTTCCATTGTCGGACTTCTGCTCTTCTTGCTCCAGCAACGAGCTGGGCTCGCTTTCGAGCCCCGAGCCCTCGTCGCACGCTGTCGCCACCGCAGGTGACGGGTTGTGTTCGGCTAAGGGGGGGCTGTGTCGCTTGATCTTCTCCGTCGTGCTCCATCAGATCCCAAAATGATATCAGCGATCTCGAGACTTTCTGGCTGGGACTGTAGTCGTTGTCTTCCCGTGAGCGTGCCGGCGTAGGATACTCTCTTCCTTCCCTTTGTTTGAGCAGGTGACGTCTGTTCCGGTATAGGATCACCCTCTCTTCGGTTTGGATCTTGTGACGGCGGTACGGGAGGTTCTTGAGGACATGACCGCGAGTCCATTCCGTTACTCCCAGACGGCTCGGTCTGATTCGAATCTGGTCCCCTGGATTTAGTCGTGGGAGCTCGTGTGCTCCTTTGTCGTACGACTTTTTCATCCTCTCAATGTGTTGTCGCCTCGCTCTGATCGCCTGTCGGTGACATTTTACTTCTGGTCGTAGCAATCGCTGTGTCGTCGGTAATTCCGTTCTGGTTCTCCTGGAGTGGAACAGTTGACTTGGGGTGGCTCCTCCGAGCTTCGTTTTGTTCGAGTTCGCACACACAGACAAGTCGAGATGGTTTGGCGGATGCCTGCACAGTGGTTTATTTAGCCGAATCAGTCCTTTATATATGGAACCGTCACCGTACGTAGGTGAGGGTCGAAATGACCCGTATCTACCTCAGAGGCCTCTTGGATCTTAGCTTCAGTCACCATGAAGCTTTCTAACTAAAATATCTCGTGAACACGGCTCAGAGAATAATTCTCAACACGTTTGTGGTGTGTCGTTGTAAGCGATGACTCCTCGTTCCCACTCTTGGTTGACTGTTTTCGAGCGTTTGATTATTCTCTTGATCACCGCGACTGCTGCCTCTGCTTTTCCGTTACTCTGATGGTAGTGCGGGGAAGACATGACATGTCGGAAGCTCCATTCTTTCACAAATCGTTGGAATTCCGCACTTCGAAACAAGGGATCTGCATCTGTTATCATGATGTCGCACAATCCGAACATCATGAAGAGTTGCCTCACTCTCGTCGTTACGCTTTTCGTCGTTGGGTGCTCGGGCAGTTGCATGGCGATCACCAAGTTGGAATAGTAGCATACGACCACGAGCACTTTCGAACTTCCGATTGTCGCGATGTGCATGGCTATTTTCTGCCATGGTCTCATTGAGATCTCGTGCGGTATCATTGGTTGCTTTCTCGGTGCGTTCGGGTACGTCTGGCAACCGGGGCACTGCTCTATGTGCTGTTCAATGTAATGATTGATGCGCGGCCAGAAAATACACGCCTTCGCTCTCTGCCATTTGGCTTCTGCGGACATGGGAGCATAGCATGATCTTTTGATGAACTCGGCTCTCAGTTCTCGGGGCACCACAATCGGGTCCCCGTGCAGAACCAGATCATCTTCGATGGTCAACTTTGCCCGGTATGGGTGGAGTTCTGCTTCTGCTTGGCCGAGCTTTTTCTTCGTTTCTGGCCATCCTTGGCGGATTCTTTCGAGCAGCTGTTGATATTCTCCACTCTGCTGGGCATGCTTCCGTATTTCTTCCACCGTCGTATCCCGGAACGGCAGGAGTCGAACTATCTTGATCACCTCGGGATCCGTCGTCTTCTCCTCCATCGGGCTTCGCGAAAGGGCGTCTGCGTATCTCGTCTCCCGGCCTGGCCTGTAAACGAGTTTTACGTTGTATCGCTGTATAGCCAGGAGCATCTTTTGTAGTCTGAGGGGAACTTCATCCAAGGGCTTCATCACGATATTAATGAGAGGTCTGTGGTCGGTGTATATTGTGACTGCTTTCGGGTATATGAAATAATCTCAATCTGGGTTTATTGGCAACCGGTCCCGAGGGACATAGGTCAATTATTGTATCATAGGTATTATTATACACAATCTTTGAAGAATACACATGATGGTAAGACTACCGCTATCTACATTGTAAAAAAAAAACTACGCCGTCGACTTGTAGTTATCTAGTAACACCTCGGTAAGTCTGTTCTTGAACACATTGAAAGAAGGGGCATCTTTGACATTATCCGGTAGTTTGTTCCATGTATCAGGAAGGCGGTATCTAAGGCTGTGGTTAGCGATCATGGTTCTGAAGGGCCTGCCCGGATAAGTGCCCACGGAAACGATTTGGAACGCGAGGTAGCTGATCGTGTTCGGGGTCCCTCACGATGAACTTTCGTCAATACAAGTCATGGTCTGCGGGCCCCCTGGGCGCCGCGAAAAGCTCAAGTCTGAAAAATTGAAAATGCTCATATCTCGAGAACGGGTGGAGCTAGGAAGTCGAACAAAAAACCATTTCGAAGCTTTTTTTGAGGGCTATTGATCGCGTGATCAGCCGATTTTGCGTCGTCCTTTCTTCATGCCGAAAACGACGAATTTAGGTAAAAAAGTGGTCATTTCACCCTGAAGACGACGAGGCGCCACTTTCTAGTATGTCGCAATCGATTCCTCTCCTCAAAATACGTCGACATGCGTCGTTTCATCAAACTCGTCAACTGCCCTCGCAGTTAAATAAGCGGCCGAAAATGGCCGTCGGGGTGATTTTTCGCTTCGGGGGAGCCAGAGTCCGCTTAAAGACCTCCCCGTGAGCTCTGCTGTGAACACGCCAACCGGGTTCTGGGCGATTTCTGGGGGAAAATCACTCCTCCGGCAAATTTCGGCCGCCTATTTAACTGCGAGGGCAGTTGACGATTTTGATGAAACGACGCATGTCGACGTATTTTGAGGAGAGGAATCGATTGCGACATACTAGAAAGTGGCGCCTCGTCGTCTTCAGGGTGAAATGACCACTTTTTTACCTAAATTCGTCGTTTTCGGCATGAAGAAAGGACGACGCAAAATCGGCTGATCACGCGATCAATAGCCCTCAATGTTCTGACATTGAGCTTCAAAATGGTTTTTTGTTCGACTTCCTAGCTCCACCCGTTCTCGAGATATGAGCATTTTTAATTTTTCAGACTTAAGCATTTCGCGGCGCCCAGGGGGCCCGCAGACCATGACTTGTATTGACGAAAGTTCATCGTGAGGGACCCCGAACACGATCAGCTACCTCGCGTTCCAAATCGTTTCCGTGGGCAGATCGCTTCTATCTTATCCGGGCATGCCCTTTGGGTACCCTGTAGTCATCGCGTGACCTGCTCGGCCTGTCGGGAAGTTTACAGAGAACTAGAGGTCCTGTTTGGGGGATCCTGGAGTTAACAACCTTGTGGGCCAGGAGTCCTGTCTTGAGAAAAGCCAAAACAGTGATCTTGAGGATCTTAAGTCTTGCGTAGTATATGGAGACAGAGGTGTCTCTACTGAGACCGAGAATAGCTCTAATGGCATCATTCTGTAAAACTTGAGCTGTGAGTATGACGTTCCTGTATGATCCTCCCCATAAGGTGATGCAGTAGGTAATTACTGGCTCAAACAAGGCGCGGTAGATTTGTATGAGGAGCTCAACGTTAGCTCCAGTTCTCCTGAGTCTGGCGAGGCAGGCAGAGGCAGCGTAACATCTACCGGAGATTGCTCGAATATGGGGTATCCATTTCATGTTCTCATGTAGTAAAAGACCAAGACATTTAACTGTGGCGTTAAAAGGTAGAAGAGATCCACCGACACTAAGAGACATTAGTTTGGTGTTGATTCCTCTGTGAGGGTTGTGGAAGAGTACTAAGGCGGTTCTTGATGTGTTAACGACTAGTCCGAATCGATTAAGGTGAGCGATAGCAGTGTCGATACCCTCCGTAATCGACTCCGAGTCGACCACAGTGCCATCGCGAACCTGAACCTCGAAAAGGAGTGAAGTGTCGTCAGCGTAGACAACTGGGCGGCATCTGACAGAGGACTTGTTAGGTTCATGCATGCATTCACGTCTTTCCCGCAGCAATAGCGATCTTCCAGATGTCGTATCCGCGCTAACGTAATGTCAGAACCATGAGCCAGAGACAGTTACAATAAATCAAGAGAGCAGTGTCGGCATGAAGGAACGTGGTCATCCCTTCGGGTAGTTGGGTTCAGTGAAGAGTCTAACAAATCTGGCGACGAGGATACAGAACTACGTGGAGGCAAAGTGCGTGATCAAGATCCAGGAAGGCAGAACGTCTGCTTCGTGAGTTTGAGGACGTACTTCGTGAGTTCAAGAAGGTTCATCAGAAGCCATCAGCGACCAACGGAAGTCCAAAATGCCAGACTTTGAAGTTTCTGCTCCCAGTGTGCCGTTCCGCCTACCCTTGTTCGAGAAGTTTGATCCAGAAACTCAGAAATGGACTGCATGGACACGACGGCTCGAAAACTACTTTTCGATGCAGCAAGTGACAGATCCAGTGATGAAGCGGAACGCGATCCTTGCGTTCTGTGGTGGATCAGCGTACACGCTGCTGGAGGAAAAGGTTTGCCCAGAAAAATCCCCCAACGACCTAAGCTTTGACGCAATCGTTTCAACTCTGAAAGCCATCTACGAACCAGTTCAAAATGTTTGGACGCTTCGCTCCAAGTTCAGAGCCGTAACTCAGCAAGCCGGAGAAACACTCAATGATTTCGAACGGAACTTGCGTCGTGCTGCTAAGGATTGTGGATGGAAAGGGGATGGGTTGCAACTGAACCTCATCGAACAGTTCTTGAGTGGTATGAATGACAAGAAGCTTCGGGAGGCGGTTCTCGTAAAATGCGCCGAGATGACAGAGTTGTCAAAGGTCACCGAGGAGGCTCAACTGCTGTTCTCTATTCGCGGAGAAAAATCGACATCCAGCGTCCTGAAAGTGAACAACGAGCAAATCCAGAGGTTCCGACAGAACCGGCTGAAGAAACAGACGCCCAGGAACCCCGACTTCAGGCAACAAACCAGGCCTAATCAAGGCAAAGCGTTTGCGTGCTACCGTTGTGGCGACAGATCTCATCTGGCAGATCAGTGTCGCCACAAGAGTTCTCGATGTTCAAATTGCAACAAAATAGGTCATCTGAGGGTTGCATGCAAGAGTTCCGGGAAGGTGAATTTCCTGCGAGACGAAACGTTTCATGCAATCACTACGGGATCGCTGAGGCATCCGGTCTACGTTGACGTTCAGATCAACGGGTGTCCGGTCTCGATGGAACTGGACACTGGAACGGGTCTTTCGACAATGTCGTTGAGGAATTTTGAAGAAATCTGTCCGGGAGTTCGCCTACAAGCCAACGATGTTCGTCTCAGGCCAGCGGATGGAAAAGCTATTGAGCCGCACGGATTTGCGGATGTCAACGTAACATACGAAAACAAAACGATGAAGCTTCGTCTCTACGTCGTCGACCGAGCGAAATTTCCCACACTAATCGGTCGAACGTGGTTGGCATCTCTTCCCATTAAATGGCAAGAACTCCTCGATTCCCAGGGATGGAACCTATCAGGCACAAAGCTGACACCATCGACGGAGTTCGTCGAGCCATCTGAAGGAGTCAACAAACTCCAAGTCAGCACATACACTGCTGCTGCGGAAGCTTTAGTGCAGCAATTCAAGAACCTTTCGGAGCCCGGAATCGGGTGCATTCCGAACGCCGAGGCGAAGTTGGAACTTACAACTGAAACACCGACTCCAATATTCGTTCGAGCCCGTCCGATTGCTCACGCAATCACTGAAATGACGGAGAAAGAACTGAAGTTCCTGGAGGAGAATGGTGTGATTACGAAAATCAACGCAAGTGAGTGGGCGCACCCAATGGTGGTCGTCCCACGAGCAAAAGGGAAGAAGGTTCGGCTTTGCGGCGATTTCAAATGTGGCATCAATCGATTCATTAAAGCGGATGAGCATCCACTGAAGAATATTCGCCATGCTCTCGACAATATCGGGAATGGCCTCCGGTTCTCGAAGCTTGACATCCTGAGCGCGTTCTTGCACATGCCAGTTCGCGAGTGTGATCGCAAGTTCCTGGTTGTGAACACGCATCGGGGACTGTACCAGTTCAATCGGATGACGAATGGACTGTGCAATGCTCCCGCGATTTGGCAGCGATACATCGAAGGACTCCTCGGAGACATGAAAGGAGTCGAATGCGTGATGGACGACATCATCATAACTGGCTCAACCGATGAGGAGCACCTCATCAGACTCGAAGAGGTTCTTCGTCGACTCAGTGAGCAAGACATCAGACTGAATCCAGATAAGTGCGAGTTCTTCAAAGACACCGTCACGTACTGCGGCTTTGTCCTCAAGCATCAGCAGATCTACAAAAGCGACGACAAAATCCGCGCCATCAGAGAAGCACCTGCACCGAAGTCGGTCAGCGAACTGAAGGCGTTCCTGGGTCTGATCCAGTTTTACGCGAGCTTCGCATCACGACTTGCCGATCTGGCACATCCTCTGTATACATTACTGAAGTCAAGTGTCGATTTCAGATGGTCACAGCAGATGGAGAAGTCATTCCAGGCGGTGAAGCAAGAACTGTGTTCGGAAAGAATCATAGTACCTTTCGATCCGAACAAGCCTTTGCTCCTCGCTACCGATGCTTCGCCTTATGGCATCTCAGCGGTCCTGAGTCACCGATTCCCGGATCATTCCGAACGTCCGATCGCCTACTATTCGCGAGCGTTAACGGACACCGAAAGGAAGTACTCACAAATCGACAAAGAGGCCCTCGCGATCAAAACAGGCGTCGAAAGATTTTTCTACTATCTGTTTGGAAGGAAGTTTGTGCTGATTACCGATTCGCGCCCTCTTGTCCAGATCTTTGCACCGCAGAAGTCGCTTCCCCCACTCTCAGCCGTCAGAATGCAGCATTACGCCACTTACCTGATGGGGTTCACGTTCGATATCGTTTATCGAAGGACGGAAAATCACCTGAATGCAGATGCACTGTCAAGATTGCCCGCCAGTAGCAGAGAATTTCAAACAGAGGACGGAACCGAGAGTTTCTTGGTCAACCAACTGCGAGAGACCCCGTTGAAATTCGAAGACATCGCCGAAGCAACAAGGAAATGCAAAGAATTGCATCCGCTCCTGCAAGCCCTGAGGCATCATCAAACGTCACGGTTGCTACCGAAATACTTCGGTGTCGATTCCGTCGAGTTCTCTCTGCATCAGGGTTCAGTGATACTCCGAGGCCATCGGGTTGTTGTCCCAAAGGCCTACAGAAAATCGGTTCTGGTGGAACTCCACGAGGGTCACTACGGCGACAGGAAGATGAAGGAATTAGCACGAAAATACGTTTGGTGGCCGCAAATCGACAAGGACATCAAAAATGAAGTTCTCTCGTGCTCCGCATGCCTGTTGCATGCTCGAAATCCTCCGAAAGAAGTCTTACATCACTGGCACCCTTGTGATTCAGCGTTCGAGCGAATTCACTTAGATTACGCAGGACCAGTGAACGGAAAATACATCCTGCTTATCGTCGATGCGTACAGCAAGTGGTTAGAAGCTTTCATCACTTCGGGAAAAACGACCGAAGAAACATTGAAGCATATTCGAGAAACAGTCGCTCGTTTCGGCTTGCCAAAAGTGATGGTAACCGATAACGACCCTACATTTGCTTCTCAACTCATGAAAACCTTTTGTGCCAACAACGGTATTCGCCTGATCCATTCCCCCGCTTATCATCCAGCTTCAAATGGACAGGTCGAAAGATATGTTGGAACTCTGAAAAGTTCTCTCAAGAAGTTGTCATCGGAAGGAGGAGACCTACATTCTAACTTGTGTCGTTTTTTGTTCAGACAAAGAATGGTAGTGTCAAGCTCGACCGGAGACAGTCCTTCAACGAGAATGATCGGAAGAGATCTACGTTCCAGACTAGATCTGCTTCACGAACCAAGGAATCAAAGTCACCACAACGGACCGTCGAAATTCAAAGTTGGAGATCCCGTTATCGTCCGAGACTACGGAATACGGAGCAACAAATGGGCTCAAGGGAGAATTGTGAAGAACCTTGGCACACGGATGTGCGAAGTGAAGGTTCGAAACGGCTTATGGAAGCGTCATTACGAGCAAATTCGACCGCGGGCGGAAGAAACGGAACCTGAAGCCACGGAAGAGGATAGCTCAATCTTCGCAGCGGCAGCTGGTACTCCTGCAGCGAAACCCCAAGAGACGTCCGAAGATCATCAATCCCAAGAACCGCTAGACATCACGACAAGCCACGACGATTCACCAAACAACCAACAGGAAGAGCAGGAACGAGAAGATGCAAATTCAAGTTCATCCGATGATTTCGAAGATGCACTCGTCGTACAGCAAAGTGTTCAGGATAATGTTCAACCTCAGAAAGTAGTGATGCTAGGTACCGCACATGGAAGTATGCGAAGGTCAAATAGAATAAGGAAGGGAATACCCCCCGTTCGTTTCGGATTCTCATAAGCTAGGTAATTGAAGGATTTCCCAAAGAGGGAGAAAGTTGTTAGGTTCATGCATGCATTCACGTCTTTCCCACAGCAATAGCGATCTTCCAGATGTCGTATCCGCGCTAACGTAATGTCAGAACCATGAGCCAGAGACAGTTACAATAAATCAAGAGAGCAGTGTCGGCATGAAGGAACGTGGTCATCCCTTCGGGTAGTTGGGTTCAGTGAAGAGTCTAACAAATCTCAATGGTCCTGAGGGCGAAATTGAGATAAAGGATGAAACAAAATGGACCAAGTACTGATCCCTGCGGTGTACCAATTTTGATGTCACTGAGCTCTGATGAGAGGCCTCCCATGAGGACCCTCTGACGGCGACCACGCATGTACGACATGAACCAACGTATACAGGAGTCAGAGCAGCCGATCGCATTGAGCATATCTGCAAACCGATCGTGATGAAGACAGTCGAAGGCTTTAGCCAAGTCAAGGAAAACACCTAAACAGCAGCTGCCTCTCTCAATGGACGTGACTATTTCGTTCCATATGTGTGAGAGTGCAAGCTCTGTTGAGCTTCCCCTACGAAAACCAAACTGATTGTTACTAAAGAAATCTATGTTGTCGAGGTAACGCTCCATCTGAAGTTTGACCAATGAAAGCGATTCACCGCGAATTTGATGGCGAGCAATTCTTTCTCAATCTGCGCGTACCTGGTCTCCGTTGTGGTCATCGTCCTGCTCGCGAAATACACCGGCCGATTGTTCTGAATCAGTGCTGCCCCGAGTCCATCCTTACTGGCATCACATTCGATTTCCACCTGCTTTTCAACATCGAAGAATGCGAGGATCGGGCTCCTGCTAACCATCGCAGTCGCCGTCTCGAACGCGCTCCTTTGAGGCTCCTCCCATCTCCATTCCTGACCAGACCGGCACAGCTCACGCAACGGAGCTACCACTCGCGCAAGATCCGGCAGGAATCGCGATATGTGCGCCAACATCCCAAGGAAGCTTTTGAGTCCGACAACATCTTTCGGCGCTTTCATCCTTGAAACCTGCTTCTGCTTCTCTGGATCTATTTGAAGTCCTCGCTCCGTTAAAACAAAGCCAAAGAATTTGGTGTCCGTCGCTCTCAGAACGGTCTTCCCTTCGTTCAGCTTGATTCCGCGCAGCAGGCACCGCTGTAGAAATCTCTCCAGGTTACGGTCGTGGTCTTTTCTTGCTTCGTCTATCGTCTCGCCTCTGCCGCACACCAATACGTCGTCCGCCAACGCGTACGTGCCCTCTAACCCCTCCAAAAGATGTACTAGGTTTTTGTAGCAGATTTCGGGCGCGACGCTCAGACCAAACGGCATCCTCAGGAAGCGATACCGGCCGAAGGGAGCCTGAAATGTGGTCAACTCGCTGCTTTCAGCATCCAGCTTACAATGCCAAAATCCATCGGATAGGTCAAACTTCGATAACAGTCTTACTTTGCTGAGGTTTGGAAGGATTTCATCGGAGGCTGGCGTATGGTAAACCTCTCTGATCAGTAGAGTGCGTATGTTCATGCAAAATGCATGAAATGCATAAAAATGCATAAAAATGCATAATTTTGGATATTCTGTTCGAATATGCATATAATGGGGTTCGGAGCATAAATTTGCATGAATCGGGCGTCAAATGTGGCTCAAAAATGAATCAAATGGGCTTCAGAGCATATATTTGCATAAATTCATCGAGTATTTCACTGGTTCAGTTCAAGAGACGGGGCGCAGCTCCGGACCATTGGGGGTCGCTCACTCCGGATTTGCTCCAATGACATCTGTCGAAGTCGATGGACCTTCTCTGGTTCGAAACATACCCTGAACGACCGTCGACAAGATTTCACTCTCGAAAATTTGAGAATTAATGTCGTCTAATTGTGTAACAGTCATACAATCCTTCGCACGTATCAACATAAACGTGCATAAAATCTATTTTTCGGTACATATTTTGGCCAGTTTCCCTGCATATTTGCATGCATATTTCCTGGTTTTATTTTGCATGAAGGTACGCACTCTACTGATCAGTGCTTCATTTAGCTTCCTCGGATCGAGACATGTGCGGATGTCTCCGTTCTTCTTCATCTGGATGGACAGCCGATTCACCCACTGCGTGGGGAGATCAACTTTTTCTATGACCCGGCGCTGAACCAGCTCCCCCAATTCTCGTTTCAACTGCGCTCTGAGGTGTGGCGGCACTCCGCAGGAGACATTGCATGATGGCACCGTCTGCTGCCTCAGAGTCAGCGTCACTTCTCCCGGGAACTCACCAAGCTTCCCGTCGAAAACAGACGGATATCGTCTGACCAGCTGATCCTTTTCACCCGTTGGTCGGGACGCTGCGCCGCCTCTTCGTGGATCTTGCGCCACTGATTCTACCTGATCATAGTCGACTCTGAGTATCCCAAGCTGTTCCGACGAAAATCTGCCCAGAATTGGCTGGAGGCTTTCTTTCACCACCACGCATTCGATGTCGTGTTTTCTGTTCGTCTTCTTCTGCGTGATGGTTATCGTGGTTGTGGCCTACGCTCTAGGCTGTGGAAGAGATTGATAACACGTCTGTTTTCGTACTCTTCGGTAGATCGGTTGGCGCACTGTGGGGATCGACCGGCAACGGCGTCGACGACGGCTGAAGTTGGCTAGGCGGACGACCTGGGCGGTTCTGACTCGCTCACAAGGGATGTCCGCGACATGTCCGAGCCCGACTCGCCCCAACTTGTGGGATCTTGTAGCTCAACGTGAGAATAGAAAAACGTCATATATAACTTTTCCCCGTTTTTTGTTTCCACAGAATAACAGCATCGTCAATGTTCAAATTTTAACATGGGCGTCTATGGGGATTTTTCTAGAGATTTTGTTTGGCTGCTGTGAAGACTATGGGAATAACTATATCTAGTTCAAGACGACGGAGGAGGGAAGACGAATAGTTTCTTCGGGTCCGCATCAATGGAAATAGTATTTCATATAGAAACAACTACAGCAGAGTATATTCTTGCAATGAACACATCCACAACAAGGCCACAGGCCGGCGTTGCGAAGTCACCATCGACTTCGAAAAGAAGATCAGACATGGTCGAGAACGGGACCTCGGGCACCGGGAAACCGCCCAAACGCCTAGCACATAACCAGAAGGGTCGGAACTCCGAGCTTTGGAACTGATTATATATCAGTGACTGCATACGCAAAATATCATTGCGCTGATCGACACGGAAGTTGAAGAGCAAGCAATGTTCGGTGATTCTCTTCGCGAAGTCCTCCCAGAGCCGAAAAGAATACAAATCCAAGGGCTGAACGAAACCCGTTGAGCCTTCGGGGAAGACTTTCACCGCAACTTCCTTGTTCGGAATAGCATGGAGCTCCTGATCTCTATGGCCTCCCCAAGAGTCGACGTATATCTCACACTCAACGAACGAGGAACCGCGCGGAACGTAGGAGACAGCCGTGAAGAAGTTTAGAAACAACAAATGCTGCAGTCGCAGAGTGGCGCTATTTTCGAATCCATCGCTCGTCCGGAGGACATAAAAACCCTCTTCGAGAATTCTCAGAATCTCAAAGGCGGCGGCGGTCAATCAAAATCTTGAAAAAAGTCCCCATAGACGCCCATGTTAAAATTTGAACATTGACGATGCTGTTATTCTGTGAAAACAAAAAACGGGGAAAAGTTATGTATGACGTTTTTCTATTCTCACGTGGGCAGGGATGGGCAGTAATTGCGATTTCAATTACCAATTACTAATTAATTACTTTTCAATTACTAATTGATAATTGAGTCAATTACTTTGTTGAGGCAAGTAATTTGTAATTCGTAATTAATTACTTTCCAATGTAATTGGCCTAGATTTTCAATTACATTTCAACTACTTTTCAATTATTTATTGAAGCACGGCCGAGGAGTGTTCAGAGTGCAAACTAGAGGTTGAGATTTCGAAATACCTTACAGAGGAGTATCTCGAAATCACGAATCGGTTCAAGTATCGGAACATTCTAAGAAATTCCAAAGCCTATAAAGTTGGACTGTCGTCTCCCGCTCCTGTCGAGCGACTTTTCAGCCTTGGGGGTTTGACGCTTCGCGATCTCCGGGGTCGTCTTAGCGATTCTACTTTGGAAATGTTGGTGCTTTCCCATTACAATAGCTTTAAACTCTCTTAGACCTTGAAGTAGCTCGAGGATTCTGTCTCCTCCGAGCCGACTAGTTCGGCTTTTCTTTCGCTGCGAAGGAAATCCGGATAAAGAAAGCAATTGAAAAGTAATTGGAAAGTAATTGAAAAAGTAATTCAATTACTCAGTAATTAATTTCTTCGAGTGAAAGTAATTGGTAATGGTAATTGAGCTCAATTTCTTTGGGCGGTAATTAGTAATTGGTAATTGCAATTACTTTGAAAGTAATTGTGCCCATCCCTGCACGTGGGGCTACGAGATCCCAAAAGTTGGGGCGAATCGGGCTCGGACATGTCGCGGACATCCCTTGTCAGAGTCGGCTCGGTCAAATCAGATCGGAATCGATGTAGATTTGGACCGGAGCGCTGAGCTCGGAAGAGTTTTTCAGAACACGCCGGAATTACACTTGTATCATTCTCTTGGAACTTGAACAAGATGGCTGCCACCGGATGGTGACAGCTCGATCAGCTGGTGGGAGAAGTGGAGACGTCAGCCGGGGAAGCCGCGCTGACGTCATCGTCGCGCCGCGCTCGCCGACGATCTCCAAGTGCCCTTTGTGCCGCTACCAATTTATTGAATGAATCGGGAGTGAAGCTCGGGGTGCGGCGCTCTGCTTGAGACGCCGACCGTACGGGGTTATCGGAAAATGGAATATGATACATCTGAATGAATATCGCTGGAATAAATAAGTTACCCTGAAGTCGACCGATCTCGTCTACTAGCTATGTGTATATGTGGGGTGTGATTGGGTGTGTATGCGGAGCTCTTACGATCCCGATGGGCCGTACGCCACATTCCCCCCCGGGATTCCGGGCACGGAATTCTGAACCTCTCGAACGCCGCTTGGAAGTTTCTCGAACGCATTTGAAATTTTCCACCGGGACTCCTCTCCAGATCGCTCTCCCTCGAGAGCGACTTTGGCGCGTTCCCTCCAAGCTTCTTCCACTTGTCGCCGTGCTTTCGTACGACCTGCCGCGTTTTCAACTTGAAGTCAACTCTACGGAGCTCCGAAGACATCGCATCACCATGAGTCGCATACGACGACGCATCGCCTATTGTGACTTGCCTATGGGCCTTTTCCCTTTCCAACTGCTCCCGACCGCAGACTGGATGAACGTCCAGACGGAGACTGACCAGCGGTCCATCGCCCGTTACGCTTGGAACTCCTTGAGCGACGCCGAGCGCGAGCCTTTCCGCGCCTACTCGACGTTCCTGGCTCGCGGAGCTCCGCGGTGCACCTTCGCCTCCTTGGAGCTTCCCCGAAGGCTCGCCTGGGTCGTGCCGCCGAACATCTACATATCTCAGTACCTGGATCATCTCGAAGCCGTCTCTCGACGCAACCCTCGTTCCGTGACTATACCGGTTGCAAGCCACCCGCGCTGCTTTCGTTATCCGCAGCCGCCCATGAACTGCAACGGAATTGTGCAACGCATCCGCGATCAGCACGAGGAGCGTGCTGCTGAACGCGCTCGGGTCGACATTCTCCGTGATGATCGACGCGTGATCCGGGCCAACGAGCTGTGGGAGCGTGCGAACGCACGTAGTGAACGTGAACGTCTCCTCGAAGAAGAACGCGAAGCCCGCCAAGCGCGGGAAGCTGCATTACCGCCCCTGCGGGAGCGAGTGGACACTGCTCTTCCCCTCGTCGCTGAGACCGATGTCATTTGTTCATTTTGATTTTTTCTGATCATTATGTAATAAATCAGCAACATTCCCTATTCATTCGTATTTCTTGACGGCATAGAAGATTGGTTGACTGCTGGGTTGATTGGGCTTAGGTGTCGGTTTTTTTTTTTGAACAGGATGGGAGACCGGTTGGTTGTACTTTACAGGTTTGCAGATCGGTTGAGGGTTCTTGTAGGGTGTTTTCAGTTCACAATGTTTTCAGGATCTCGCTGGGAGTTCTCTTCTTGTGAAGTTTTTTCAGCTTTCTCCAGCGGGTATAGTTTCTTTATTGGGCGGTTTAGGATTTGGCCTCTGGACGTCTTACAAGGGAGGTTTGGAAGATGTCCCTCACCGATTTTCCTGAAACTTGCGCTAAAAGTTCCTCCTAGGTGAGGGTAGAAGAACCCTAGAATATTACCTGCGTATGGGCAGTTTGAAGGTCTTAACGGAAAGATCGAAAATCGGACCTTTAACATAGAGTCTATGGGATCTATGGTCTACAGAGTAAAGAATGCTACAGAATGACGACTATAAGCTTCTCTTCTGTATTATCCTGTGGATTCCACTTCGAATTCGGCGCCAGAAGGCCACCTCTGTGAGTGGTTTCGACTTCTGCCGTCTGTTTACACAGCGTGCAGACGCGCTTTGCGCCCAAACGGTCTTTTCGCGCGCGAAACTGGTTGTTGTCCGGTTCACTGTGAGTTCGAAAGTAAAAACGGCAGAGAAATTCGAAGATGTCGGCACGAGTTGAGTCAATCCTGGGTCTCCTGCACTACTGTTCAATCATCAATCAAATAATGTTGATGGTAGTGGAGACGAACCGTATCAACGAAGTCCACAATGAGCTCAGCCGCGGAGTTTTCGATCTCTTCTGCCTCGCGCTCGCGTTTATAGGTGGTAAATTTGTTGATTTTCCTTGAAGACATGCGGTAACACCTCTTGAAGTTCTGGATCCAACTATGTGAAGCCGAGAACCGCGTCAACCTGACTTCTCGCGCCTTCTGTAGGGCCCACTTCCTGAGGTCGTCGTCGTGGACTGCCAGCAAGTTCGCACGCGCGAAGTCGAATTGCACTTTGGTATGTTGCGCCACTTGAATCAAGCGCTCCCTCCATGTTCCCATTTGAGCATGGTACTCTTGGAAGCGTCTGATGTAATTTTTGTCTTTCAATCTTCTGAACTTCGTCCGGAGAGTCGAGAAGGTATGCGTGGGATGTTCATCCACGTAAGCAATCACTTTCGAAATGTACTCGAACGTGAAGAACTCCCGATCGACGCCAAAGCTTTCATACACGGGGATGAAGTCCTCATCCTGAGGGTAGTCGCAGTCGGTCACTTCGTCGTTTTGTTCCACTTCAAATGATTCCGCGTGGTCGTAAGATTGGAGGCTCTCGAACACGGCGTTGGCGATTCTCTGTTCGATCTCGCGCGGATACTGCCCCGCGGTGGCGCTCAAATGCAAGGTGCTGAACTTCATCCTCAGGAGACCCAGGATTGACTCAACTCGTGCCGACATCTTCGAATTTCTCTGCCGTTTTTACTTTCGAACTCACAGTGAACCGGACAACAACCAGTTTCGCGCGCGAAAAGACCGTTTGGGCGCAAAGCGCGTCTGCACGCTGTGTAAACAGACGGCAGAAGTCGAAACCACTCACAGAGGTGGCCTTCTGGCGCCGAATTCGAAGTGGAATCCACAGGATAATACAGAAGAGAAGCTTATAGTCGTCATTCTGTAGCATTCTTTACTCTGTAGACCATAGATCCCATAGACTCTATGTTAAAGGTCCGATTTTCGATCTTTCCGTTAAGACCTTCAAACTGCCCATACGCAGGTAATATTCTAGGGTTCTTCTACCCTCACCTAGGAGGAACTTTTAGCGCAAGTTTCAGGAAAATCGGTGAGGGACATCTTCCAAACCTCCCTTGTTAATGGTGCACGATCGTGCTTGAGCTGGTGACGTGTTTTCAGGGATTGCTACTACGCGGCATAGCGGCCACAACGCTCGGTTGTTCGGTCTTCGAGGAGACAAACGTCGCCGATGTCGATAGGGTTCGCTTTCGCGTTGGCTCGCTTGTGCGCTGTTCGCACGTATCCGAGGTATTCTCCTTGGAACCGCTTCCAAAATGCGTTTAGAAGACGTTGCTGGTACTTCCAACGTTTGGAAAATATGATTTTGTCCGAGTCTCCTTTTTTCAGCGGTTTCAGAGCGTGTTGAGGGAATATCGTGTCACCTTTTATCCCGTAAAGCAGGTTCGCTGGACTCAGTGCTTCGACGTCATTCGCTCCCGCTGCAACGGTGGTGATTGGTCGCCTGTTGACCATCGCCTCTACTCCGCTGAGGAGTATTTCCAGGTCTCTGAAGTGGGGAATTGCTGATCCCAGTATCTTCTTGACCGGTTTCTTGATCACCCCGACTAGTCTTTCCCAGTATCCACCAAACCACGGCGCTGAAGGTGTGATGAACCTCCAGCTAATGAAGGAATCTGCGAGCCATTTTTTGACGTCCCCGTCTTTAATGTGCTCGCAGATGCACTTGATTTCCTTCGCCGCTCTCTGGAATGATAGACCATTGTCCGAAGTAATTGTTCGGACTGACTGAAATCGGTTGACGAATTTCTGAAGTGCTCCCAGCACTTCTGCTGTTGAGAGATCGGTAGTTAGCTCGATGTGTACTGCTCGAGTAACTGCGCAGACGAATGGCAAAAAAATAGCATTTGGAAATTTCGCCGTTGTCTTTTTTGTATCGAAACGGTCCCGCGAAATCGCAACCCGTATGGAAGAACGGGGGTGCTTCCTCAATTCTGAAGCTTGGCAGAGGAGCCATCGGCAGCGACGCTGGCTTGCAGTGGAATATTTTGCAAGTCGGGCAAGCCGCTAGGAGCTGCATCGTGAGCTTTCGAGCGTGGATCACTAGGAAGTCTTGCCGCAAAATGTGCAATGTGGCTGCGATGCCACCGCAATGGAAGTTTCTTCGCTCGTGGACATCCTTGATGACCAGCTTCGTGAGGTTGCTGTTCGGCGGCAAGATGATCGGGAACTTCTGATTCGTTGTTAGGTCTTTAGACCGCTCGAGCCTAGATCTACATCTTAGTAGACCTTCGGCGTCGATGAATGGGCTGTATTGGTAGAGAATGCTGGATGTCTTAAGATTCTCGCACCGTGATTTGACTTCTTCCGCGAAGTACGTTCTCTGGGTTAGGCGCAGTAGGTCCAGTCTCGCTGCGGCCATTTCTTCGGCGTCTATGCGCATCGATGGTTGCTGTTCGCAGGGTCCGATTCCGGTGCCTGATTTACTTGCTTGAATTTTATTTTTCAGCCGAATCATGAAAGCTCAGAATCGGACTGCTTTCAGAAATGACGAGAAGCGATTTTCGAAGAATATTTCGCTTGGAAACGTAGCGATGTTCATGCATGTTGAGACCGTTGCTTTCCGCTCGGCTTCGAATTCCTTTGCTCGACATGGAGCAGTCATGGAGGCCCGTGTAACCAGAGTTTCCTCATCTCCGGCACTGAAATGTCGATACCTCGGGATAGAATGTCGGCGCTGTTGAATTCGGATTTCACGAAGTTCCAGCTTGCACCTTTGGTCAAGGCTTGGATTCTGCGTATGCGGTTCGCAACGTAAGCCTACCATTTCTCGGGCTCTGAGTTGACCCATGCTAGGACACTCGAGTTGTCGGTGTACATGTGGTACGACTGGATTTCGATGTCCAGGCATCTCTTGAGGGTATCCAACAGCCTCGCCGCTAGGGCGCTCCCTAGAAGCTCAAGGCGGCATATGCTCATCGGTTTTACTGGTGCTACCTTGGCTTCCGCCATCACGAAATAAACTCTTGGTTTACTGTTTGGAGCTGTCTCTCGAATATAGGCGACGCATCCGTAAGCCGCGAGGCTGGCGTCGCAGAAGATGTGTAGCTGACGATCCACAACCCCTGCGACGGCGGATCTCAAGTTTCTTCCGACGGAGAATGTTTTCGTTCTTTCAAGGAGCTCGATGAATTCGGAGTATTGTTCTTCTTGGCCGGCGTTGACCTCGGCGTCCCAGGAACATTTGCTTTTCCATAGATTCTGGAGCAGTATTTTCGCTTTTATCATTGACGGCGCTAAGATGTTCAACGGGTCGTACACTTGAGCCAGGCCTCGGAGAAGTTTTCTTTTCGACGGTGTTCCCGTCGTCAGCTCTTTGAGAGCTTTCGCTGTTGGAACCGCCAACTCATCCGAGAGTTGATTCCACGGAATCCCTAGGAACTTCCCGTCTTGCTGCCCTGCCGTGATGACCGTGTCTGGCACCGGTGAGATCTGTTTAATGAAATCGCCCAGTGACTTATCGTTCGCTGACCATTTTTTCAAAGGGAAGTGTCCATCTTGAAATATGTTGAATAGGAGCTCGATTCGGCGCTTGGCCTCTTGGATCGAGTCTGCTCCGAAGCAAATGTCGTCCATGTAGATTGTATCCGAAATCTCATTGATGAACTTTTCTTGGCCTGGATATTGTCGAATCGCGTTTTCCAGGTGAAGCCGTACTCCTTGACAGTGAAGAAACGGACTGCAGATCAGTCCGAAGTGTAGACGGTTCGTCCAGAATTCTCTGATGCTTGCTTTGGGATTATCTGAAATGCCCAACGGCCAGAGAAAGCGAAGGAAAGTGCGATCGTCTTCGGCTATCTTGAACTGGTTGAATGCTTTTTCGATGTCTGCGGTGAGCGTGTATCTGTATTCTCTGAACTTCATGACGACTTTCAATATTGATGGAAGCAGGCATGGTCCCTGATGAAGCACATCGTTCAGTCCCGCTTCGTTTGAGCGTCTTGCGCTCGCATCTTTAACCACTCTCGTTTTCAGCTGAAGAGGCGCGCTGGGATTCGCCTTGAAGACTGCCTGGACCGGAAGATAGTGAGCGAGCTGATTGTCTAGCTTTGGTTTCGCGTATTCGATGAATCCGTCGTCAAAGTACTTTTTCATCTCTGCATCGACGGCCTTGAGCTTGATTTGGTCTCTCTTGAGCTTGTCAGGCAGTGAGAAGAGGCGTGAAAGAGATAAGTTGTGGTTGTCTCCGAGAGAGAGAACATCATCCTTTAGCTGCAGTCTCAGTACGTATCGACCTGTTTCATCGCGCTGCGTTGTCTTTCTGAAGTTTTCGACTAGGGCTTTGTTCAATTCGTCCTCTTCGGTCTCTGACGATTCGTCGTCGAAACCCACCTCTTCCGAGAGCCATAGAAACTTGATGTCTTCCAGGGTTTGAGCCTTTCTCTCGGACGGCGGTGCTGCTGCGCGGTTATCTTCTCGGCTTGCGAGCGGCTCGACTTCTGAATGCGAAGCTGATTGGGTAGCCACTTGAATGATCTCGAAGCCGCAGAAGCGTGTCGTCGTTGTTGGATTCGGTGCTGAACCGTTTGTGCCTCCGAATATCCAACCGAAGATCGAATGGAATGCAAATATATCTTCGAATGTGCGAGGCTCGCTGAATTCTATTTTGGCCAGGTTTTCCGTGCCAATCAGGATGTCCACCAGTTCTAGCTCGTTCTCCGACCCTTGGTCGGCGATAGGACTCAGACCGAAATTCTCTTTCAAGATCGGGAATTTCGCTCTGGACAGGCACTTGAGCTCGATGGCTTTGATCTGGACTGACTTGCTGTCATCGAATCTGCTCCGTAGCGTTATGTTGTGAACTTCGCAATTGTGGATGTTGGTAACGCGTCCGCCTGCTGTGGACATCGCCAGGTCAATGTGAGATTCTGGCGCTGAGCCTAGTTTGTTCGCCATCGTGTGGGTGACGTGGCTCGACTGACTTCCGGGATCTACTAGAATCCTGCAAAGCACGCGCTTTCCCTTGACTTCGGCCCATACGTGGGCCGTCCAGAGGTATACTGGCTGATCGTTGATCTCCGTCTTTAGATTGACGATGGAAGTTCTCGACTTCTTCTCGAACATGTCGACTGGAGCTTTGCTGCATATGATCGAGTAATGTTTGCCTTTGCAGAAACGGCACGTCTTATTGAAGGCCTCCTTGCAGCTCTTGGCTTCATGATTAAGCTTGAGACATTTCAGGCATGCTTTTGCTGCCACCGCCCTGTCTTTCCGCTCCTGCGGAGTTAGGGACGCTGGGCACCTGAACGGTTGATGATCGCCTTCGCAGAAAATGCAACTGATTTTCAGTTTCCGCTTAGGCTCCGGAGGGGTGTCTCGATGCTGGAACTGCGTCGGTTGAGAAGCTAGATGAAAGTTGTTCGTCGTGTTCCGATATGAATTCTGTTGCGGCTTGAAACCTTGCCTCTGTTGCGATGGACGCTGTTGGCTGCCGCTTTGGCTGAACGTTCGGGGCTTGTTACTTTGCTGATCGCTTTGGAACTTGCCGAAACGCTGGTTTCCGGAGGGAGACTGCCTGGAACTGGAATCTCTGGAAGCGGTTAGGGCGCCAGCTGTACGGGCCTCCTCCCGAAGGAAGGAGTGCAACGCTTCGAGCTTGCAAGTGTGTGTTTGTCTGTTCTTGTCTCTGAAAACCTTTAAGGACTCTCTTTGCAAGTCCCTGGAAAGTTTTGCTAGAATTCTTTCTGCATATGATGGGGATAACGTGCTGTATGATTCACCTAAGGCTATCAGAGCTAATATATGTTGCGAGATCGAATTGACAAAACTGGGTAACTTATCGTACTTGACGTCACCTCCTGAAGACAGGATACCGTCGAGCGCCCGTAGGTGTCCGACTTCGGCCAAGTCCTCGTCCCCAAGCTCATCCTCCAGCAGTTGACGCATCGTCTCGTAACTCTCGGCTGCGATGTCTAGATGTTTGACGCACTGGAAAGCTCTCCCGGAGAGAGCTCCGCTCAGGAGAATCACTTTTTGAAGTTCCGGAATCTGCCTGTTGTGCACGAATGCGTTGAAGGTGTTCATGAAACGTCTGAACTCCTTGACATCACCGCTGAACCTTGGCATTTTGAAGTTCTTTGATAGCTTCGGCATGTAGTTGCTCGGGCCTTCTGCGGTAGTTGACGTCCCGGCCGTCGGTAGTTCGGGCTGCGCTGGAGTTTCCGGCACTGACATTGGTATTCGCCAGTCTCTGGGTCCCGAGCTCTGAGGTTCGCCAGGGGTCAGCGAGTTGAATGCTTGAACCTGCTGGGTTGGCAATGGAGTTGGGTTGGGCGAGTTGAATGTTGGCGCCTGGGGTGGCCGTCGAGTCGGGAGTACCTCTGATTGGTCTTGGGTACGTGCCCTTTCTAGGCTCGGCCTCCGGATGCTGTCCCCCAGTCCGAGCGGGATCTCAGGTGGTGGCTCGACTGGGTTTCCGGTCGACGACCTCCAGTCTTCGTTTCTCGAAGTTTGCAGCACAGGCGACGGTCCGTTGAGGACGCTTTGCGGCGTGCGCACGGTGGCATCTCGACGAGTTGAATCGAACGTCGATTCCGTTGAGGTCCCTGAGACCTCGTTCATTAGGAAGCTGCGTAGAGACTGCAAATAGGCGAGGCCCTCGGTGAGGTCTTTTTCCACCTTTGCCGCCTCCACGAAGAACTCTTGGTTCAGATCCTCGTCGGATATGTCGATGAGGGTTGCCATGTTCCCCAGCCATTGTTCGGTTAACGACGTCAATTTTCCTATGTGGACCTCCAAACTGGCGAGCGCCCCGTGGCTGTCCATGTTTTCATTGTAGAATGTTGCTGCGCCCGCGGTGAAGATTCCGGCTCGGGCTTTGAGAGCGTTGAGCTTACGCCGGATCTTTCTGCATTCTTGGGCGTTTGACTCCCCCGACGCCGCTAGGGCACTCTGGTTGTGAGCTGCTGCGGTTTCGTTACGCGGTGGGTTTACCGGGGTTTCCGAGTCTTGAATGCTCTGGAAGTCGCCCTGAGGCAGGGTAGGGAGGATTTCGTTGTTGAACATTTGGTTGATTTCTTCCTGCACTCCTTCACTTCCTGACGATGACGCGTTCTCCCCTAGCACGTTGTTCTCTCTGAACGATGAGAAGTTGGTCAACGTTGCGTCGAAGAAGCTGTCTGTCCCTGATGCTGGGGCGCTTGGCGTTCCTGTCTGCGGATTCGGCGCAGTCTGACTAGAAGCTGCGTCCCCTGGACTTGTTTGCTGGTTGTCGTTGTCTGCGACCGTCGGTTGTGTATCAGACGTGTCGCCACTGTTTTCTGTTCCGCTCATGGGAACTGCTGGGCCTGCCTTCTGTTCGGTCTAAGGCGAGGCGAGGACTCTTGGTCTCGGATACCGAAGACGTAGTGGATTGCTACTCGCCTCTCGGGTAATCCGGTCAATTTCCCTTTGCTCTGGGAGAAGAGGCAGTGCCTCGCGATTCAGATTTGTCACTTCGCGAGGTCACCGAAACCTGTACCGGGAACGTCTCGGTGACGTTAGGCCTACCCGCGTACTGGTTGCACGTGCTGAAGAATGCGGTTGCTTGCTGGAGCGAATCCGCTGTAGATGCCGATGATCAGTCGGCGTGGATTTCTGGTAACTTCTGACACCAAATTGTGGCCTACGCTCTAGGCTGTGGAAGAGATTGATAACACGTCTGTTTTCGTACTCTTCTGTAGAGCGGTTGGCGCACTGTGGGGATCGACCGGCAACGGCGTCGACGACGGCTGAAGTTGGCTAGGCGGACGACCTGGGCGGTTCTGACTCGCTCAGAGTCGGCTCGGTCAAATTAGATCGGAATCGATGTAGATTTGGACCGGAGCGCTGAGCTCGGAAGAGTTTTTCAGAACACGCCGGAATTACACTTGTATCACTCTCTTGGAACTTGAACAAGATGGCTGCCACCGGATGGTGACAGCTCGATCAGCTGGTGGGAGAAGTGGAGACGTCAGCCGGGGAAGCCGCGCTGACGTCATCGTCGCGCCGCGCTCGCCGACGATCTCCAAGTGCCCTTTGTGCCGCTACCGATTTATTGAATGAATCGGGAGTGAAGCTCGGGGTGCGGCGCTCTGCTTGAGACGCCGACCATACGAGATTATCGGAAAATGGAATATGATACATCTGAATGAATATCGCTGGAATAAATAAGTTACCCTGAAGTCAACCGATCTCGTCTACTAGCTATGTGTATATGTGGGGTGTGATTGGGTGTGTATGCGAAGCTCTTACGATCCCGATGGGCCGTACGCCACAGTGGTCTTTCCGAGGGAGTGAATCACTTCATGATTGTACACTCTCAGTGTCGGTCGAATCGTCGTGTCGATCCGTGCTAGCGGAACCAGCGAGCGCGGTATGACGTTGCAGCTTGCTCCACTGTCTATTTGGAACTTTATGACGTTGTTGTAGTTCTCTCGCACCGCACAGTTCATGAAGATCATTCGGTCTCGCTTAGCCCCTACCGCGTAGATCGCTTCGATGTAGTCCTCGTCACCGGACGCCTGGCTTTGCTCTTCCTCCAATACGTTGATTCCTGTGTTTCTTTTGGTGCACACTCCCGCGAAATGATCGTATCCTCTGCACGCCAGGCACTGCCTTCCCACAGCTGGACAATTCCTCTCCGGTCGATGGCTCCTACCACAGTTTCGACACCGGTGCGGGAACCCGTTTGTTTTTGTTCCTGAGTCTCTGCTTCTCCAGCCGCTGTTGTTTATCAATTTCTTCTGGCCGTTCCGTCTGCTTGGCCCGCGTCTTCTCTCGGTTAACGTGAACGCCGCTGCTTCCGCGGTTCCCTCTCCGTCCTCCAACGGGTTTTGCTCCGATTGAGCGTTCGCCTTCGGGTGGAAACTCTTCAACTGCTCTTTGGAGCTCTCCATCGCCAAGCAGATGTCCATTGCCTCCTGGAGCGTTAGCGTTTTCTGCTTCAGCAGTTCTCTTCTGGTCAGATTGCAGTTGACTCCAGCCACGATCCGGTCTCGGAGCATTCTATCCTCTTCTTTAAACTTGCAGAACTCTGCTTTCTTTCTGAGATCAATGATCCAGTCATCGATTTTCTCATGTGAACCCTGGGATCGGGTCCAGAAGAGATGGGATAGGTAGTGATCCGACTCACCGGCCTTGAATTTCTTCTCAAGCTCTTCCTGAGCCTTCTTCAGCGAGTCGGCTGGCTTGTCTCGAAAAATATTGTTGTATTCGTCCAAAACAATCCGTCCGCCCAACACCTTGAGGAGCGCAATCTTGACTGTTTCTTCTTTTTGTGATTTTTCTGACGCTATGAGATACGTCTCGAACAGCTCATTGAAGCGCCTCCACTCTTCCGCTGTTTTGTTCTTCACCGCCATGTCTTCCAGCAGTTCAAGGCGTTCCATTTTGCTCTTGGTTCGGTCTTGAGTCTTGATTCCTTGCTGTGCACACTGGGTTCACTGAGCCGCTGCCACCATGTTTTCTAGTGTTCTAGTAAGAACACGTCCGAACCTGTAGGAACCTGGCCACTGACTGACAGCGGTCGTCATTTATTTACATGTCTCGATTTGTCTGCTTGTCCCTTGCCACTATCACAACAGATTGTCAATGCCGGGACCGGGTGAAGGGTTGGCGAAGCGAGTGTAGCCGGGGGTGGTTTTACCCAGCATACACAGAACTGTCACTCCGAGGAAGATGGTCAGGGTGAGCAAGGCTGCACCTCCTGCCAATGCCCAGTGGAGAAGCCAGTGTTCGGGTTTAGCTGGCTCGTGGGCATATCGCTTTTCTCGAAAGGCCGGCCAAATCTGCTCACCACCAAAGGGTGGGAGATTGGGGCGCAAACAAACGATAGTTACGTCCTCAGCGTCGGTACACGACGAGACGACAGGATGGCAGGCACACTCGAAGTCGTCTTTCTGTGGCTGAATGGTACAACTTATGTTTAGAGTCTTTCAGTCGTGGTCACAGTCCTCATAGCGAAAGTAGTTGGGGACTGCCGGCAGGTCAGCGCAAAGAAACGAAAAAATTACGAGTAGTGTTGTTCGAGTGGCCAGGGCCGTAAGTTTATCAACTGCCGGAGGGTCTCAAATGGAATTTTTGATAGTGACTTGGTGAGCGTATCACTTAAATTCTGGGAGCTAGGGATATACCGGTATTCGACCTGTTTTTCCTCAGTCAGTTGGCGAACGTAGAGGAAGCGAACAGCGACGTGTTTGGTTCGCTTGTGGAAAACCGGGTTGTCGATCAGGGCAAGGGTCGACTTATTGTCACAGTACACAAGTGGACGGATGTTTAGGTTGAGTTCCGCGAAGAGAGTCCGCAACCACAAGGCGGATCGTGAACAATCCGTGAGAGCGAAGAATTCACTCTCAGTACTTGACAGGGAAATTGATCGCTGTTGTTGTGAATGCCATAGAATGGGTCTACCCGAGAGGATCGCGATTGCTTCGCGGACAGAGCGTCGAGTCAACTTGCACGCGGCAAAATAAGCGTCCGAATAGATTCGGAGAGTGTCTGCCAGAGCCGGCTCAGCGCCTCCGGAGTACACTATGGAGAGATGCGCGGTGGCCTGCAAATAACGCAGAACTTTAAGACCGGCTTGCCAATGTTGCTCAGAGTAGTTTTCAAGAAAGCGGCTCAGGTAACCGACTATGAAACAAATATCAGGACGAGAAGAGATCGCACAAAACATCGGGGAGCCGATCAGATGGCGATACGGGCGCTCCGTAGTTCGCGGACCGGACTGAGGCTCGATGTCATAGACACTGGGATCCGCGGGAATTGACAGCGGACGGCAATTGTCCAGATCGAACCGTTTCGAAATGGTCCTGATGTATTTGCACTGATTCAACCGAATATTATAATCGGTATCAATGTGAATTTGCATGCCGAGAAAGAGATTGAGCGGCGAGGATTCGATTTGAAAATGCTGTTGTAGCCTGGCAAGGGTGGACTCGATCAGCGTATCATGGGTGGAAGCGATAATTCCATCATCGACATAGATGGCCAGCAAAAGAAGTTGGCCATTGGGGCCATGGTGGTAATAAAGGCAATTATAATCTGACTTGACATTCGCAGCCCGTCTTTGTCGACTCTCCCAACAGGACGTCATAAACTGCAAGATTCGTCATAAAGGCATTCGGTATGTGCGTTCAAAGCCCAACCGGGCCACTAAATTGAACCAACGACATCTGAATGCCAACTGGGATCGTCTCGAGATGGGCCTGATAACCCCCAAAGCGGTTGTGAGTACTTCGGGAAACCTTCCTCGATCTGTTTAGCAAGTTCTGACCCCATGTCCACCTCTTCGGTAAACATTCCAGAGCTACCCGAGACTAATTTCGGCTGCCATGAAGCACAACGTTTTCAAGTACAAGGGCGCCGACAACGGAGTTCTAAATCAGATGAGCGGCTCTGGCTCCATCTGGCTAGTGGCTCTTACAAGGGAGGTCCGCGAATTGTACGACGCCGATTTTAACCAGATAGGGCACGTGTGGTAGGCCTACTAGAGACATGAAAAATGGCTGATGAAACTATTCCCCATAGGCCGTCTTTCGCGAACTACAGCGCTTTCAAAACCCGAAATTTAACATAGGCTCTTATGGAAGCCTATAGGAATCAGTAGAAGCCAAGGCAAAAAAAAAGCTCTAGAAATCGTTGCAAAGGGCTTCTAGTCCCGAGCCTAGTCTTGAAAATCGCGCCACGCGACAGTGGTGCAACCGAAGACGGACAAGAAAGAGAACAAACTGTCAGGTTTCGAATCAATGGAAATGATAATTTATGTAGAAGCACTCGCAGCCCTTTGTCGCAGGTGACCTGCACAAAATCGGGGAAGTTGACGAAAGAGCGTGCCCGCATGTGGAGCCAGACCGTCTTAAAGGACATCGTGGACCGCTTGCACGACAGCAGATGTGTTCTGTACGTCGACTCGTGGCGAGGCCACAACGATCAAGAACTCTACAATATTCCGGGGAAACTCGTCGCGGTCAAAGTTTTCCCTGCGGTATCAACGAGCTTTGTGCAACCTCTCGACCTTTATTGTTTCCGACTGTGGAAAGATTTTGCCAAGAGACTCACTTAACATTGTTTTTTGTACAACTTCCACGTGGACCAAAGGAATGACATCCTACTGATGCATTCGTTGATGCACAATCAATTTCAGAGTCCGCTGTTCCGTCCTCATTGGCTTTGCGCCCGGCGTTTAGGCGGTTTCGAAGTGCCCGCCGTGCCATTTCCGTCCATGGCCGAGCTTCTTCTTGAGTTTGACGGTGACTGCGTGACGGCGAACTGTATACTTGTCGCATTTATTCGTTGCGCACATTGTCAAAATATTCTGTGCTGCGAGTGCTTCTACATAAATTATCATTTCGATTGATTCGAAACCTGACAGTTTGCTCTCTTTATTGTCCGTCTTTGGTTGCACCACTGTCGCGTGACGCGATTTTCAAGACTAGGCTCGGTACTCGAAGCCCTCCGCAACGATTTCTAGAGCTTGTTTTGCCTTGGCTTCTACTGATTCCTATAGGCTTCCTTAGGAGCCCATGTTAAATTCCGGGTTTTGAAAGCGCTGTATTTCGCAAAAGACGGCCTATGGGGAAAAGTTTCATCAGCCATTTTTCATGTCTCTAGTAGGCCTACCACACGTGCCCGATCTGGTTCAAATCGGCGTCGTACAATTCGCGGACCTCCCTTGTTAGCTGTGTCCAAGGACCACGACTATGTGACGTCAACAGTGTTCGGCAGCGACCATAACTACGTGGTCCCCTTCGGCGGTACTTTGCAGCACTCTGGAGATCACGCATACGCCGCGGATTTGGACGATGAGACCTCTGAGGTAACCGACATCGTTTCCGAAGGCGAGAAGTGCATGCGCGCGGACGACTCGATAAGCGAGAGGGACACCGCGTTTGGAGCCGAGGAGGCCGGGTCTCAGTCAGTCCTCTCAAAACCGCCTTTCTCACGACAGCCCATCTCAGACGCCCCCCGGGAAACTCCCCGGAATCCTCGCCCGAATCTCCAATTTCCTCGTAACACGTCAAGACTTGGACACGCTCGACGGCAGTGCTTGGTTGAACGACGTCATTATAAATGCGTACCTAGGACTCATCGTTCAGCGGAACAGCATTCTACGAGGCTCGCCAAGGGTTTTTGCTTTCGACGTATTTTTCCTGAGACTCCTACAAACGCGACGTCAGTGTGCCAGACGACGGCGTGTAGACGTCTTCGCTTATGACCTTCTCCTTGTGCCGGTCCACTCAGATGACCATTGGAGCATGGTGCTCATTGACCTTCGGGTCAAGACAATCAAGTACTATGATTCCCTTGGCCGTCGCAACAATCTGGCCTTGCTCCTTCACTTCCTGGAAACGGAGATGATGGCGACAAAAAAGCAGCAGTTGGAAGCCGAAGAATGGGATCTCATACATGTCGACGATATACCACAACAGCAAAATGGCAATGACTGCGGAATATTCGCTTTGATGTACGCCGACTGCGGGGCGAGAGACGCGCCAATGAACTTCAGTCAAGAAGATATACCACGTCTGCGCAGTGGCGGTTCCAGGATCGAGCTTTGGGGGGGGGGCGAATCCTGAAAATCAGCATGTCTGAAGAAAAACACATTATTGCATTTCGTAGCGAAGTATATTTCGATTTTCGCTTCCTTATTACACGATAAAATTTCAATATCGTATTATAATTGCTCAAGATATCGTAATACAGTTAAAGAGATTGCACAGAATGTACACGAGGAGTTGTTCCAAAAGTTCATTTTCACAGAATGATGTTTGCTTTCCGGTCCTTCTTTGGAGCGAAGTCACCTGTTGATTTCGATCGAGGGCTGATGTCACCTGTTGACTTCGATTTGTCGGCCGGACTTCTTAGTAGACCCATATCGAAAACTACACTCTCATCAACGCCTCATGGCTGTACGACGCTTTATTGTAACTGTAACTGCGATATTAAGATGGCGACACACTGTGTTATTGGAGAGTGCCGCTCGACCGGATACACACTTCGATTACGTGTCATCTCTGGGATTGTCTCTCGAACAAGAGAAGCGCGCGCGCATCGACAACGAATAAATGACAGTCCACCTAAACAGGGCGATCGAGATTCTGTTTACATTGAAAGCCCGCAATGAATTTACACAACTTCCAAGGGACATAGATGCTGGGCAGCGCGACGCGTTACATAACCGTTTGAAAATTTTATGGTATACGTTCTAACATTTCCATCACGACCGACGTGTGGTTCCACAATTCTAACCATCTCCCATCTGCCTCTTGGCCGAGAGTCGTCTTGGAGGAGACAAACGTCTCCGGTCTTGATGATTGGCGTTCCACCTCTGGCTGTCGTTGTAGCTGAACGAAGTTGCGTGATGTACTCTCGCTTCCAGCGAGTGACAAGCTGATTGAAGTAGGTGGCTCGATTTAAGAGCTTCGTGCGTAACTTTTCCCGATCCAGCGCATCCAAGGAGATAACTGTACAGAGTGGAGTATCTCGCGGGGCGCCCCGGAGAAAATGGGACGGAGTGATCGGGGAAGTATCGTTTGGGTCGTCAGATGCATACGTTAGCGGTCTATTGTTGATAGCCGCTGCGAGTTCGGAAATGACCGTGCGGAGCTCTTCGAAACTCAGCAAGCTCTTCCCGAGCGTTCTCTTCAGACAGGACTTAGCTGTTCCAACGAGTCGTTCGTAGAAACCAGCACGAAAGGCTGCTCGTGGACAAACAAATTCCCACTGCAATCCTCGTTCGGCCAGCAGTGCTTTGACCTCTGAGCTCTTCGCCGAGTTGAACAGCTGTTTAATGTCGGAAGCGGCTTTTACGAGTGACCTCGCGTTGTCCGACACAAACCCTCGACACTCCGGGTACATACTGAGGAATCGGCGGATCGCGAGATGAGTCTGCGCGGTTGTCATCAGAGGGACGAGCTCGAGGTGCACCGCTCGAATCGTAGAGCAGGTGAAGAGAGCGATGTAGCATCTCTCGGTGGTGGAGTCTTTCTGACGGGTGAGGAAAGGCCCACAGAAATCCAATCCGGAAGTGCGAAAAGGAATGATTGGTGAGAGTCTTGACAGAGGCAGCGGAGCCTCGATGACCTTGAGTAGAGCGCCGTGCTGTTTTCGGCAGACAACGCATCGAGCGAGGATGGCTTTTATCCTCTGGCGCCCACGTGTCACCCAATAGCGTCTTCGCAGTGACGCCAAGACTGTGGCAACACCCAGATGAGCTGACCTGCGGTGGTCATCGACGATGAGTAGCGACGCCAGATGAGATTCACCCGGGATCACGATTGGGGTTTTCTCGTCGGCTGTAAGCGTCGGACTCTGCTGAAGTCTGGTTCTGATTCGCAGAAGACCTTCGTCGTCGAGGAAAAGACTGAATCCGTTGAGCTTCGAGCTTCGAGGTGGAAAATCTTCCGCAGCGGCCGCTTCTAGCTCGCGTGGGAGAAACTCGCGTTGAGTTGACTTGATGAGGTAGTCAAGAGCTTCCTTACGAGCCACACTTGCTTCGATGGCTGGCTGCTTTCGCATGAGACGGAGGGCAGCGAAAACGTACTCAACAACGCGAGCGGCTCGGCCGAGTGTGCCGAAACGTTTCACGTCGATCACGGGGGGCTGTTCGAAGCTACCGACGGCTGCTGCGATGGTGACCGAGCGCATCTCGTCTTGCGCCAAGCCGAGCTGCGGTACGACGTTGCGGCCTGGCTGCGAGATCGGACGATCCCCAACAGGCAATGACAGCCAATCTGGGCCTCGCCACCACTGCCGATTGTCGCGGAGCTCCTCAGCCGAAATACCACGCGTGCAGATGTCACTGATGTTGTGGATTCCTGGTAGATGAAACCATTGCGACGCCTCCGACAAAGACTGGATCTCCGAGACGCGATTGGCAACAAAAACCTTCCATCGTCCGGCTGTGGTGGAAGTGCACCAGTGGTAGGTGACCGTGGAGTCCGTGTAAAACCAGACACGGGAAACCGGGACGGCCAACTGACGGATGACGTAATCTCGCAACCGAACGGCCAAAACAGCGGCCATGAGCTCTAAACGAGGTAAGCTCACTGGCTGGCGTGGAGCCACGCGTGTTTTTGCCATGACGATGGAAGTCTCTGACGCGTTGTCTTTGAAGAAGGTCTGAATGTAGGCAACCGCGGCGAATGCGAGCGGTGAGGCGTCACCGAATACGTCGAGATGTCTGTCGACGATTCCGGAGGCCCGAGAGCCGATGCAACGTGGGATACGGATCTCGGAGAGCACTGGAATCTCGCTCGTCCACCTTTCCATGGTGGCAGTCGAGCAGGGGTCGAGCGCGTCGTTCCAATTCAGCTCCGTAGACCACAAGTCCCTCAGCAACAACTTGCCGCGGACAACGAACGGCGAAGCCCAACCGAGGGGATCGAAGATTGAAGCCACGATGCTTAGAACGTTACGCTTGGTCTTGTCTGGAAGTGAGCAAGCCTTATCGACAACGTGTTGAAGGTCGAACTGGAAGGTGTCTTCAGTCGGTCGCCACGATATTCCCAGGACCTTTAGCAGCTTTCCGGTGTCTAGGTTGAGTGCAGCTTCGGGAACACCTAGGCTTGTCAAGTGTCCTGCCAATTCTCGGGAGTTGGTCTTCCATTTCGCTAGCTCCATGTTGGCTGAGCGGAGATGATTCTTGACTGTGTCGACGAATTGAAGCGCGTCCTCCACGGACGGAAAGCTTCGGAGGAAATCGTCATGGTAGAACGAGTCGCCAAGGCGTAGGGAGGATTGGGGGTCCACCTTGAGAAAGTGCTCCCGAAGAGTCGCGGCAAGTAGGAATCCACTTGGTGTGGCTCCCCACGTAACCTTTCTCATTCGGAAGCAACGGACGCGATTGTCTTCGGGTCCCTGCCACGAAAATTGGAAGAAGGGACGATCTTTTGCAGCGATGTCGATGCACAAATATGCACGGGCGATGTCAGCGGAGACAGCGACAGGATGCAGGCGGAAGTTGAGGAGGACTTTGATGATGTCCGGGATCAGGTTCGGACCAGCTAAGAGGAACGAATTTAGCGATCTGCAACCCTCAGCAGCCGATGAGCAATCAAACACGATTCTCCACTTTTCTCCTTTGTCCACCTTGGTGATCACATTGTGATGCGGCATGTAATAGCATCCCTAACGTGAGCCAGCCTCAGCGCCTGCGGAGTCGACTGAGAAACTCTCCACTTCTTCGGCGTGTCCGTCATTCACGAAAGACATGACCTCCGAATGGTAGCGAGCATACCTCTGCGGGTTGCGCCTCAACGAACGAAGCTTGCCCCGCAAGCGTTCGAAGGCCGGCTGGAGGTTGTTTCTCAAGTTCTCGATCCCTGGATGTCGCGGCAAGCTGACAGTGCAGCGCGAGCCATCGTACTGCATGCTCTCCCTGAACTGAAGAACTGCACTACGCTCATCAGCGCTGAGCGGAGAGGGGTCGTCGGCCTCGACTCCAAGAGTCTCCAGTTTCCAAAGTTTCTCGAGATCGCTCGCACTGTGTGATATACTAGCGACACAACAGTGGATGTTGGCCTGAATGAGCTCGGGGCGGGGCTCGATTGTTGTCTCCGTCGCTCCTCCGACGATCCAACCCAGAACTGAATCTCTAGCGACGAGCTCTCCCTCGAGCGTTTCCTCCCTACCGACGTGCGCGATCTTGAAGTATTGATCTCTGCCGATCAGGAGCGAAATGGGAGGGCCATTCGTGCGCTGAGCGAGCGCGGCATCGGCCAGTTTGTGCGTAGATGCGAACTTTTCAATGATGTGACGATCTCTCTCCGAACACAATGGAGCAGGGTTTGCCTTGAGGTTGTAGCCGAATGCCTTGATGTCCACTTGTGCGGAATCGTGAATGCTTTGAAGCGTCAGCTGGAACTGTTTCAGCGAGAGTTCTTGCTCGTGGGAGAATGTTGCAAAGCTCATTCGGGCCGAGGATATCGGCTTGCACTCTGGCAGGACGTTCAAGATGCCGGGATGGACGAATGTTGCTGAGCTACCACCATCGAGGAACAGACGGACTGGTATCTTTCGTGATCCGCAGACGATGTACGCACTCGCAGTGTGTAGGAGAACCGACGGAATGTCTCCCTCGTCTGTGTTTGCGGGTGTCACAGCCGATACAGTCGTTTGAAGGTCAGATTGATGCAGAACGGTGTAGTGCTCCTTCGTTTTACACTTTTCGCAGTTCTCTCTTGGGCCCTGACACTTCGATGCGTCATCGTGCTTGAAGCGGAAGCACCGATGTCAACGTTTCAACTTGTCGAGCGTCTCCTGACGCTGGGTGATGCTCAGATTTGCCGTGCAGCGGGACGGCCGATGGTCTGACGATTTGCAGAAGAAACACTTGTTTCTAGGCTGCGGCTGCGAACGTGTGATTGGGGCCACTGTCGATCGTTGCTTCCCAGACGGTGGGCTTCGACGCCGATGTGAAGACCTCGACGGCGATTTGCTTCGAGACTCGTGTGTGTCTTGACTCCGATCAGTTTGCAGGATCAGGGCGGTTTTTTCGCGGTGATTGGCGAAACGATGCAGGTAGCTGATGAGACCAATGATGTCTTTCTCGGCGTGGAGCGAAAGTTTCTCCTGAGGAGCTTCAGCTGGCTTTGGATTGGCAGCTGGAGCAGGATTTGGTTCAGCAGACGCAGACTTGCTGCTAGATTCGAAGTATTCGAACACGAGATGAGAGGGCAGTGACTTGTGTAGGTTCGGCTCGAGGGCTAAGGCGTACTCCGACAGCGGTGCGCCGATAGCCTGCATCCGTTGCATACAGGACTGGACGAGACTGAGAAGCTTTCTCAGATTGGGCAAATCCGAGGATGACTTCACGCGGGGCAAATTGAAGAGAGACGCCATGATTTGCTGGCGCTCGATGTTGACTTGGCCAAAGGATTGCTGCAGCAAGTTGATCGCAACGTCGAAGTTTGTATGGTTGATTTCAAGCGATTCAACGAGTGATTTCGCCTCGCCGCGAAGATGTTTTCGGAGCACGATCAATTTGTCAACCGGGGTGAGATTTTTCTTGCGAGCGACCCAGTTTTCAAATTGAGCGATGAACGAGCGATACTGAAGTCTGTTTCCGTCGAAAGGTTCTGGCGTGACATCGACGGAATTCGGGTTGCTGCCATTGCAGGTTGGAACGAAAGTCTCTTCGAGTCTCTGAGGCTGTTGATCGTTCCTCTGAGACGTTTGGATCACTCCGGCAGCTTCCCGAATCACCACCGGTTGCGGGTCGGCGTGGAGGGATGCCTTCAGATCCGCAATGCATTGCAGTCCCAACGAACGGTGCGCATCGTATCTGGTGACCTCCTGATCGACTTCACCTTCTGGCAGCTCGGGATGTTCCAGTATTTCCTGATCGAGCTCGGAAATTTTCCGGAAATGAGCTTGAGCCAGCTCGAGTTGCACACAAAATGTGCAATTCAGTGGTCTCTCCTCTAGGACACCACGGCCTTAGCTGTTCTCGGAGCAGCGGCCGACACCCACGACACAGAGCTCTCAATACCGTCATCTCATGCGCGCTTCGGTCTGCCGGGATCGCCAACGAACTGGAGCCCCCGGGCCTGTCACGAAACTCAGCTCTACGTCCGGACGGTCTCACCCTTTCCTCGTGGAGGGCCGGGAAATCGCTTGTCTGGGACGCCACTGTCTGGGACACAGTCGCTCCGTCACACCTGCCCTGCGCAGCTCGCGAGGCTGGTGCGGTTGCCGCTCTTGCCGAGAAGAACAAACTCTCGAAGTATCGCGAGCTTGAGAACCGCTTCGTGGTCCAGCCTGTGGCTATCAAGACTCTCGGAGTCTTGGGCCAATCAACGGAGGCCTTCCTCATGGATTTGGGAAGACGCATCGAGATAGCATCGGGGGACAGGCGGGCAGCCGAGTTCTTGCTCCAGAAAATTGCGATCGAGGTTCAAAAAGGCAATAGCGCGGCGGTCAATGGAACGCTTCCATCCGGGGAGCAGCTAGCCGGCATTGGCTAGCCATATGTATCCATTCCAATATAATAAATTCTCATCTAAAAGTTTAAATGTGCTATTAGTTTATTATGGTTTCATCCGTGTGGATGATCTTGTTATCCTCAAGCAGGCCATCCTTGCTTTCAAGGCGGTCCGTGGAACGGTTAAACCTGACGGCCCATTTAGTTTTGTCCACCACCCCACCGGGTCTCTGCGCTTCGAGGGTAATTACAGGGTGCCTCGTAAAAAGCTCGCAACGTCAAACCACAGTCTGTAATGCCGCTTGCCTAGAATATGGAATAGATAAGAGGCGGCTGTGTTTTTCCTACGCTCCCGCTTCTCCGCTTCGTTTATTGAACATACCATTCAGTCAGTGTACTCATCTACATACCAGTGAACCACATCAACTCAGGCACAGTTTCGACACAATTTCAACCTCCACCCCCACGGCGAAGGTCCCGAAAACCAGTGAAGTGGATTCCAGCTCTGGGCTGGCATCGTCAGAGTCAAACGCAACACCTGTGTACGAATTCAGCGCTAATTCGCAGGGAGACGATCAGCTGACAGAGTCGATATATACGTGTACGTCTCTCACCCGGAGACAACCGGTATTGAGGTTTGACCCGAAGCGCGACGGGAGACATCAGAAGAAGAGTATTGAGGAGCTCCTCAGAGACAAACGGGGGCGGATACGAGATTCAATACAGAGGGGAAGAAGCATGACCGAAGACGGAGAAAGCCACGAATGCATCCAAGAAGACGACGATGACGAGAACATCCTAGTCGACGACGTTCCGGGGAACGGGAACGCGTGGAACTACATACCCACGGCGGAGGACCGAGCTATTCAGAAGGCTCAGAGGGATGCCGCGCTCATGTACACCGAACCACGCATTCGAAGACCTCCGGGTGCTCTCCGCGGCCCTCAGGGTTTCGAGATAGAGATTGAGCCAGCGTCGGAGGGACTATCCTTCCTAGGCTGCAACTTTCTGAAGCTTTTCGAAGAGATACGCTCGGTGGTTCACGGAGCAGGCGTTCGCGTACTCTCGACAGGTTCGCTGAGGATAACGGTGCCAGCTCAGAATGACATCGCTAAAGTCAAAGCCTTCACGAGTATTCTCGGTATTCCGGTCCGCGCGTCGTTCCAGGCTGCCGCCGAGCTATGGGGAAGGATCGTCGGTGTCCACCCCATGTTTCGGGAAGAGGACTTGCTGGAGGCCCTTCGCGCCCAGGGAGTAGAGAAGGTTGTTCGAGAGAAATACTACGTCAAGACCGTCAGCGACGGGAAGAATGTCAAGACAGAGCGCCCCTCCCAACGGATCCGTCTGCTCTTCGCTGAGAGGCTCCCCGATCTGGTTACCATCGCCTTTGAGAGCTACAGGGTCACCTGGTGCCCGCCGTCTCCGCTTCAATGTATTTCGTGCTGCAAATTCGGGCACACTGCAGCTCACTGTCCTCGGACGGGGGATCGGAGATGCCGTAGGTGCGGACAAACAGGCCACGAGATGTGGGAATGCGAGCAGAAGGCCCGCTGCATAAACTGCCGCGGCTCTCATCCCGCGAACCATCGGAGTTCCCAGTCTACGCCACCTACGCCAAAGCCGCGAGTGAGCGCTCCGCCAACAGGATCGTTACGTCCATTCCAGAAGCCCGCATCGAGGACGTCTCCGTTGTACCGGCAGTTCCCGCCACGGATAAGAGCCCCGATGGCTCCGAAAAGCCTTCTTTCGCCGCGTTTCTTGGAGCGCCTTCCTATCGCAAGGTGGTGAAGAGGACGGAGGCCGGCGACGTTGTGATCTGCAACATTCCTATCGCTGCGAATCAGAGCCCGAGGATCTCCCGCGCTTCTGCCTCGAAGAAGCCGGCACGACCATCCACAACGTCTGGTTCGACCGTCCAACCGTCCAAGGTTTCGGCTGCCGGTGTCTTGCACCTCATCAGGAGAGTCCGGACGTTCGTCAAGCCCCTGGTTGAACCTCTATTGGTCGACAACCCAACGCTTGCAAAGGTCATCGATATTCTCACGTCAGAGTCTGTTCTGCAGCACATCCAGCAGTCTGTAGAGAGCGGCGCCCTCAACATATCAAGCAATGTCTAGCCAACCAGCACCAACAACCTCGACGGCTTCTCCTACGATCCATGTTCCGCCCGCCACCCAAGCGGCTCACGAGTGCCCCCGATGCGGTCGTTCTTTTCCTTCTGATAGAGGACTTAAGGCCCACGTGGGTCGCATGCACCCGGATGACAGGAACCGGTCGGTCCCAGCTCCTGTCGCCCCTTCTCTCAACGTTCCAGCCGGTGATTCTCTAACCCCTCCGCTGAGCATCAGCCAAGAACTCCTCATGTGCCGAAGCAACGTGAAAATAGTCAACATCATCCCGAAGGCGGTTCGCTAGGCGGTGGCGGAGGAGCTCCGGAACGCACTTCATCTTGTCTGTACACGGAATAACGAGGACTCTTGGCGAAATCTATTGGCGTTCGCTCCTGTGGTTCTACAGATGCCCCCGTCGAAGCAGCACGGCATATCGTGGCCGACGATCATCCGGAGGAACATCGCTGCGTACAGGGCAGGAGCTCGTTTTGAGTACACTCTGGGCCCTCGTAGCCGGCGTCGAGAGACACATTCAGACGATCGTCTGGCCGCCAAGCGGTCCTCGCGGAAGCTCGCAGAGGGGGACGTCTCCGGAGCAGTCCAGGCACTCTTGTCGCAGGATAGTTTCGCCCCAAGATCTGCAGATTCCGTCCGTCAGATGAGAGAGAGGCATCCAGATGAGCCGGTTGATGTCGTGTACCCGCCTGGCCCATTCGAACCTTGGCAGGGCCAAACGTCACTCGAGCTTGTCGAGGAATGCGTCAGGTCTTTTCCTAACAGTTCATCTGCCGGTCCCGATGGTCTTCGCCCACGTCACCTGAAGGATCTCATGGCGGCTGAGCTCGGAGATACGGCTACACGTCTCAAGGAGTCGATTGCCCGACTCATTGATCTTATCAGTGCCGGTAATGTTCCAGAATCGGTCCGATCGGTCGTCTTCGGGGCCACGCTCCTAGCGCTCAAGAAGAAAGACAGCTCATATCGCCCAATTGCCTGCTCGCTGACTCTCCGGCGTCTGGCCGCAAAGGTTGCATGCAGACAGAACGTCAATAAAATCTGCTCAGCATTGGGAACGAGACAGCTAGGCTTCGGACGTCCTGGCGGAATGGAGGCCGCTGTTCATTCGTGCCGTACTTTCTTGACCTGTAACCCGGCTCCCTCCGTCTTCGTGAAGCTCGACTTCGCCAACGCATTCAACACTCTTCGACGAAACCACATGATCAACGCGCTGTCTAGCCACGTTCCCGAGCTCCTCCACCTCGTCGACAGCTCCTATGGGAGACCCACTGATCTCTCCTACGACGATATCGTGCTACGATCGGCCAGCGGCATCCAACAGGGCGATCCCCTCGGCCCCGCCCTCTTCTGCCTCGGCACGAAGGAGTTGGTCGATTCGCTCACCGCGCCTCTCAACCTATGGTATCTCGACGATGGCTCCCTGGGCGGGGACCCTGAGGCCGTCATCGCGGACATCCGCAGAGTGATCCAATATGAGAACAAGAGCGGGCTCCGACTGAATCCGAACAAATGCGAAGTATTCGTTGAGCTTCTCGAGGGTGAGCAGAGAACTCAGGCACTCAGTGCGGTGGAGGCGCTCCTCCCTGGTATTCGTGTCGTCTGTAAAGAGAACCTCGAGCTGCTAGGAGCCCCGATCTTCATGGAGGCTGTCGTACCGGTTCTGCAGGCCCAATCGTCGAAGGTCCAGGCCATGGTCGAGCGCCTGGGGATGGTCGGCTCCCACGTTGGGCTTTTCCTCCTCCGATGCTCTCTCTCCAGCGCTCGCTTCCTCCACATACTACGCTGCGCCGACACGAGGACTGCTGAGCAGGCGCTGAAGAGCATTGATCAGATGTTTGGCGAGGCGCTGTCGAATCTCCTAAACATCAATCTTGACAACTCCAACCTTGAGCAGGTTAGACTCCCGACTCGGTTAGGAGGCCTCGGTATTCGCTCGCTGATTGACCTCGCAGCACCGTGCATCCTATCGTCGCTTCATTCGAGCACTAGGCTAGTGCAGAGTCTGCTGCCAGAAGAACTGTTCCTCGCGTTCTCCACCGCCCTCACGAACCTCCTCGACGACTACTGTTCATCGGGCGGCGCGGCCCCGGAGAAGAAGCACAAGCAGAAGGAGTGGGACTCGATAATATGCGAAAACAAGTGGAGCTCTGTCTTGTCCACCCAAACGAGCAACAAGCATCGAGCTGGATTCCTCGCGGTGAGCAGTGCTGGGGCGAGCAAATGGCTACAGTGTCTCCCGTCGGCGAACATTGGCACTCTGCTGGATGATAACACCGTTCGAATCTGTGTCGGCCTGCGTCTCGGGGCCAATATTGTCGAGCCCCACGAGTGCATCTGCGGGCAGCCGGTCTCGGCGGACGCCTCCCATGGCTTGTCGTGCAGGCAAAGTGCCGGTAGATGGTCACGACACTCACAGATAAATGAAACCTTCAGCCGCGCTCTGCGTAGCGCTCACATCCCGAACCAGAGAGAACCGCCAGGACTGAGCAGGAACGACGGGAAGAGACCGGACGGCGTCACGCTGATCCCATTCGAAAGAGGAAAAGCCCTGGTGTGGGATGGTACGGTTGTCGACACTCTAGCCCCTTCTTATGTCGACGCCGGAAGTCACACACCGGGCGTCGCCAGCGCCAGAGCAGAGGCTCACAAGCTCCAGAAATACGCAGCCCTCACGGCGAGCTACCATGTCTCGCCGTTGGCCTTCGAGACATTGGGTGGGCCGGGCCCTGCGACGAAGATTCTACTGGAAACAGTAGGGCAGCGGTTACAGGAGGCTTCGGGATGCCGAAAGGCTGGGGAGTTCCTCCTCCAGAGGCTTTCGATCGATGTACAGAGAGGAAACGCTGCGTCTGTCATGGGGACGCTGCAGACTTACCAAGGCCCATGTCTGGGCCTTCCACCGCCAAGAACATGATCAGTCGCTGAAGTGATATGACTGACCAAATGAATTACTGTTAAAATTTGAAATAAATATAGTTTACCTATGTCGTTACAGAAAGAAACCTCTATCCACAAGTTCAAAACAGGACTCACTGAGCTCCTTACCAAGAACCAATTTGTGATCAAATGATCTCCCGTTTAGACTTCGTGTTGGGTTGTAGATATTTTAATTTCAATAATCTACCTATGTTTGCTCAAGGTGAACCGGTACAGAAATGAACATTCATTCATTCAGCCGGCTCAAAGATTCGGAAGGAAATCCTTGTTGTCGTGAATGAACAGAGCTTTCGACATGGTGATCGGGCTCATAGAACACCTTTTCTCCCTCAAGGCGTTTCCAGCTGAAGAGAAGCGTCTCTCAGGCTCCGCCGAAGTTGCCGGTATGGACAAGATGGTACGAGCCAAACGGGCGATGGAAAGGAAACGGGTTGCGTTCTCCAGCCACCATGATAGGACTCCGTCTTGGCATTCACTCCCGAAATTCCCGCCTAAGTTTACCGGCATGGCCAAGTATAGTTCGACTTCGTTGGTCAAAGTCGTCGATGGACTCTGCGCCGTCGCATATTTCGCGATTAGTTGATGTCTCAGCTGCATGAGAGGCTGCTGCAGTAGCGCCACGGCGTCCTCGATATCCGAAGGCGGGGTGAAGGTTTGAGCGGCGTCGAACATGAATTGGGCGGCATTTCCGTTGGGAACCTCCGCCCGAACCATTGGAATATTCTTCATCTCCGGGTCGAGGAGCGCGCCCAACACTTCGAAGTCGTTGAATGGCCTCAGACGACCCCGGATGCAGTTTTTGAGGGTTCGGGCAAGCTCGCCCTGGAATTCGATCTCGCTCGGCCTCATTCCTGGTGTGATGTCGTTCCGCAGCGTGTCCAGAGTGTTTTCAATATCGATAACGCCGAGAACGACGAAATTGATGGTCGTCTTCGTGGAACTCTGCATGAGCTTCATCAGATCCATGATCACCTGGAAGATGCCTGGCATCAGTCTATGCCGCTCCAAGATTTCGCGCATGTATAAGTCGTCCGATCCAAAACTCATCCATTGTGAATCTAAAACGCGGCGCCTGATATGAAGGGAACTCACCCGGTACTGTTTTGCGATAATCCTTATTTCGTCCATCGTATCCGGTCCGAGAAAATATTCTTGAGATCCCGCATGCAGAAGGACTTCGTTTATCACCTCGCAGGAAGCCACAGCTGATTCGAAAAGGTGACAAACTGATCCCCACCGAGTCGCCACGTCGGCTCTGAGTCCTTTTGGGTCATAGCCCATCGTCGCGTCCATACCCATTGTCAGGTCATTATCGACGAAGCGGTCGTCGACGTTAGCACACTGGAAGGATGCAAGAAGCGAATAATAATCAAAGTGCTGGCCCCGACAGATGTACCATGGCGCAAATGAGCGGGAACGCGGATTGCAGAATGAGAGAATACTCACTCTCTCCACCTCCTCGGCGTTCCTCAAAGCCTCGAGATATATTTCCTGCGCTTTCTCTTTGGCCAATCGGGCCACGAGCTCTTTTTTGTAGATGAGGTGACGATACACTTTCATGAGGGTGCTTCGGTGCTGGAGGACTTTCTGCCCGATCTCAGTTTTGTAAAAATCCGCCGTCAAAGCGCGGTGCATCCGATGGTCTGCACATCGAATGTGCTTGGATTCTCTGAAGGCTCGTACCATGTTGCTGGCTGAGTCTGTAACTACAGCGAATAGTGTTGGAGCTAGACTTTTGGGATAGCCACCCTCAACTCTCTGTTCAGGAATGACTCAGTACTGAGCTGTAAATGCACAGTTGTAAAAGTCATGTGAACGGTATCTCTTGCGTACTCAGACGTATCAGGTTTCATAGACTACCAAGGGTAGCACCCCGTGTCCGTATTTATTGCATGTTGAGTCATGGCGTCCTAGTTGAGTCACAGTAGAGAGGGTAGACTAGCGTCACCCCCAATACCTATATAAGACACATTTCCTAAGAATAAACTCACTGTGGTGGATACATTCACCAGTACCTTGTACCTCTGATTGTGTTCTATCCTGAGCTAGTGTGTTCTGAACCAGACCTTCGATCCTTCCACTTCAACAAATAGGTCGTCCAGGTTCAAGCTAAAATCCTCCAGGGTTTTGAACGTCTCTTCCAGAATTGCAGCACCGGTGTGTGGACTCGGGAAGTGATCGGTCTTCGAGGGCACACACATCAATCTGAAGTCTTCATCTATGAAATGTACCACGATCGCGATGTACGGGAAGTGCCTGTATCGATCTGTTCATGTGTCTGTTGAGATATGGTACTTCGATTCCTTTGGTAGGTTTTGAATGACGATCTCCTTCAGTATGTTGTATGCATCATCCAGAGCACCTCTCGAGATGGTGGTTCGGACCGGAATCTCGGAAACGTCGGCGACCACTCCTCTGCGCACCAGGAATCTCTTGAGCCCTGATCCCTCACAAAATGAGAACGGAAGCAGGTCTTCGCTTATCAGGAGTGCGAGATCTCTGGCAAGAGCGAACTTTCTCGCTCTCCCAACATCAGTGGTAAGAGCTCCGCTGCTCGGCACCAAGGAGCTCCGCCACGAGTCCAAGAGCGTCTCCGATCGGCTCGAGCGCTCTATTTCACCTGTATCGAATTGTGTCGCAATTCATGTATCATGTCACCGAAGCAATCATCATTTCATTGATTTCATAACACAGCCCGACCAAAAAAATTCAATGCAACAAAGAAGGTGAAATCAGTTTCAGGGTATTTCGAGGTCGTATATTCCCTCTTTCTGATCGTATAACCGAGTTGCATCGATTTTTGTGATTTTCGTGTTTTTTATCGATAGAATTTTTTTTCTCCGCTCCACGACAAGCTAGATTCTTGAAATTTTTATGGAAAGTAGACCGACAGGGGAACTATCTCTGCTGGAACTTTCGTGAAGTTCGGTGCTCTGGTCTCCGAGATATAGATCATCGAATTTGAATTTTGACGGAAAATTGACGGAATCCTGGCTATTCTGCGGCTGATAGCAGAAAAACCCTGAGCCACACAACCAATTCCCTTGAGTGTCTTATAGGTCTCAAAATTATGAACATTTTGTGACAGAGTTGAGCCCGATCGGACCAACCGTTCACTATTTATCGGCAAAAAACCGAAGCCCATCGGCGAAAAACAGCCCGAAAAAGGAGCCGAAATGTCCCTTAAAACTCGGATCCATGGTGTTCCGAGCTTTAGAGCGACACCCCGCGCGGTAAGCCGGTGTGAACAACGCCGAGGTGGATGGAATTGAACGCCTGAATGGGCTTCGGTTTTGGCCGATGAAAAGTGAAAGGTTGGTCCGATCGGGCTCAACTCTGTCTCAAAATGTTCCTAATTTCGGGACCAACAAACAACTCAAGGGAATTGGCTTTGTGGCTTGTGGTTTTTCTGCTATCCGCCGCAGAAGAGCCAGGTTCCCGTCAATTTTCCGCCAAAATTCAAATTCGATGATCTATATCTCGGAGACCAGAGCACCGAACTTCACGAAAATTCCAGCAGAGATAGTTCCCCTGTCGGTTTACTTGCCATAAAAATTTCAAGAATCTAGCTCGTCGTGGAGCGGAGAAAAAATTCTATCGATAAAAAAAAACACGAAAATCACAAAAATCGATGCAACTCGGTTATACGATCAGAAAGAGAATTTCTGCGACCAGATTCGGAATCTACGACCCCGAAATACCCCGAAACTGATCTCACCTCCTCTGTTGCATTTTTGCTGTCGGGCAGTGTAATCTCTTCATTCCGTGGAGACAAAGGGGTGTAGTTTTCTCCTGGCTGTGATATAATATTTCGGGGATTCTCCCGGGAGTAGCTTTGCGTGTTAATCACCACCCAAATAAATTGTGAACCATTTCATCATGGTACATTCTCATCACGGACATGTCGGCTACAGTTCACGGGATGTACTAGCTAGGCTGAACAAATCGACTCATTGCTATCTATGCGAAATGATTAACGTGCAACCGAGAGAAGACGATTTGTGGGCGGTGTAATTGGAAAGTGGAGGTCACCAGAATGTTTGCGTGAAATATGGCGCAGTAGGGTCTCGGTCCCCGTGCCATCACCATAGCTGCAAATCTCATTCTTCGAGTCGTAACACACCTTGCAGAAAACTTTATTCGGTTCTGCTACAGCTCCGGACGACCTATGCAGACGACCGAAAAACTGCCACGCCTGAAATCCGATATTCATGAAAAAATGTTTTTCTGGCAAACTGAGCAGGACGATGCTCAACGTAGTTCAGTTCTTGTGCCGCGCGTCAGCATTGGGAGTGAGGGACATTTGGACATGTAATTTTTTATGAGATGTAACCCATCATCCTTCCTCATCGGTCCTCAAAATGCAGAAAGATATCAAGGATGCCATAGAACAAACGAAATAGGCAAATGATTCCCACTGTGAATTTCAGTCAACTACGGGCTTACCGGGGAGGAATATTTGGTGGTTTCTGATTTGTGGAGAACAACCGAGAACGATTCTTCAACTTATTCGTTCGCCATTGCGTGCGAGCTCTTACCGAACGGCGGTGCCACTGAGATCTCAACACCGAATGAACTGGTAGAGCTAGGCGGTCTGCCGGATGTATTTTTTCGAACATCCTCACACCATGTTCGACATGATGATGATCTGATATTTGATATTTGACATCGTGTTTTTCATGCGCGCGCTCACTTGCACAACATTCGCGGTTCTCCGATAACTCGATAGACGATAGCTCCTCGAATAGAGCTTTCGCACTCGAATTCATGCAGACATGAGTCCGTTCTTCTCTGGATCCAAAAAATATTTTGTCGGGTGTATATCTTATGAGATTGCTGATCTGACTACAAGTTTCTGAGCCATAGAGATCGGTCTGCGTTCGATGAATGCGTCGAACATCTCCGTGAATTCTACGTATCGTTTGACATTGCCGTTGAAATTCGGTTATTTGATACTGTTGGTGAGCAGTCTTCGAGAGCCCCGGCGGCGGCGCCGGTTGTCTTGATGTCAGAATTCTCAACAGCGCCGCCAACTGGGGCTCGGATGATCTGTGGCTCGATGAGCCGCTGGGGTTCAACGACCGAGATTTCGGTTGATCTTGTATCGAAACATAGTCAGCGATGTTGAGCTCATCCTGAGGAGCCGACAACATGGAGCTGAGGATGTCGTCATCTCGAACACCTGCATGATGGTGACCACCGATGGACAGATTAGCGAATGCCTCGTTCAGCGTCTGTTCAGGATGAATTTGTTCTCTTTGCCGCGATATGAGCTGTTGCATGTTGTCTGAGGGGTAACTCGTGAAATCGTCTTGTGGAGGAGCCGACATCCTTCTATCAGTGGCTTCAGAATTGAGCTGAGTAGAAGGATCTGGAACTTCTAGCTTCCAGAAGGAGTTTCGATGTGCTGTCAGAGACCTTCGCTGGGAGAGGTGTATTCGGATCCGAATTTTCGAACCAGAGCTGCGATCGCGGGTCGGGTCGCCAGCCTTCCGGCAATGTCGCATCGCGTTAGGCCTAGCGGTAGCCGAGAGGAAGGTGGATTTCGGAAAACGGTAAACCGACGTTTTCCAAACTCAAAATTCAGGTCTGGGGCCCAGTGGTAGTGGCGCACGGCGCAGGTCCGCCGAGCGGCGCGGCGCACGGCTCTGGAGGGAAGTCAGCGAGCTTCGAACACAGTCTGCAGGGGAGAGAAGAGATCCGAGGAGGAATTGAGCAGACAGAGAAGAAGTCTGTTCGTTTTGGGAGATCCAGAGCATCACACGTGTCACCGGGTCGAAGGAAAATGATGGCTGAAAACTTCATTATATTCAAAAAGGCGGGTGAGACGGAAGAAGAAACCAAGGCCGGACTAAGGAGGGCGCTGGATGAGGATGTCGACAGGGCCCTCGCACAAGAGATTGAAATTTTTCGAACACTCAGCCTGGAGGAGGCTCAACTTGCAAAGACGCCGAAAAAGAGGGTTTGTTTGAACTGTGACGACGATCGCCACTCGACAGGCGACGTGATGTGTCCCGCGAGGGAAGTAAGGTGCCGCCTCTGCCAGGAGCTCGGGCACTACAGTCGGAGTTCCGTGTGCAAACGAAACCGTGAGCGAGTGTGTTACAACTGCAACTCGCGCGGCCACAAGGCACGCGAGTGCACGCAGCGCAAATTTGTGAAGTATAACGAGGGTAACTGCGTGGTGGAGAAAGAGGGTGCCGTCATGGCAACCTACGAGAAGCAAATGGGTTTCGACCCGAAAGCGTACACGTACGCGGTGGCGAGACGGCTCCAGCAGCGCACCACGGCAGCAACGAAGGCGACAGAGGAAACGCCAGTCCACAGCGCGGCTACATCCATCGTGCCGGACATCCCACCAGAGTCAAGGAGGGTACCGACACGCATTGCGGAACGTCCATCATACAACGCGGTACCACCGCCATCCGTCTATCATCCAACCCGAGGAACCGGGTTCGGTCATGGGCGACTAGTGTGATCGAAGCAACGAGGCTCACCGTTCAGACGGAGACAACCCTTCCAGTCGGCGAGCTGCCTTACGGAGGGCCAGCAGACAATTCTTCCTTGATTCGGTAATAAATGTTATCATGTATGTAAGGAGGGTTGATCGCAGAACGTAGAGTGCTCATTTAGGTAGGTGCCGTCGTTGAGTAGGTATCTGATTTCATAGAGAGCTGCCGAGAGTCAGCTAGGTAGCGTGGTCGAATGTCAGAGACGAAATTCTAGCGAGCAGATAGAAATTCAATCGAGTAGCCACAAGCCAGCCGACCGGCGAAGCAGCCGGCGTGCAGGTATCAGTCTCAAGAGAAGTGGAAAGAGAACCACGAATAAGAGACTGAGGGTAGAGAAGCTAGAGAGAGAGATTGATGAATGAGTGTTGATCACGTAGCGAGTGTGTATGATTAAATGAATGAATGGCTGAGTGATTGAAGATACCCGAAGTAATAAACGACTGAGGGTGTGACATTAAGTGAAGGTGTATTGACTATAGAAGCCCCAGTGCACGCTCACACACCTGTTGACTTCGATTTGTCGGCCGGACTTCTTAGTAGACCCATATCGAAAACTACACTCTCATCAACGCCTCATGGCTGTACGACGCTTTATTGTAACTGTAACTGCGATATTAAGATGGCGACACACTGTGTTATTGGAGAGTGCCGCTCGACCGGATACACACTTCGATTACGTGTCATCTCTGGGATTGTCTCTCGAACAAGAGAAGCGCGCGCGCATCGACAACGAATAAATGACACAGTCGATTCAAGGTTGCAAACGAGCGTTCCGCAGACGCTACGCTTACCGTCAGCACGGCGAGAATTTTTAGGAGAAAATGGAGTGAAGGATAAACGTCTTCGTCCGCCAGCTCCAATGCGCTCAGAACATCGGTGGGACGATCCCGTGTTTCCTTCCATTTCTGCTCCCACAAGAGAATTTCAGTGTGGAGTAGATTTTTCCCGCCGGTGAACAGTCCGCCGTATTTCGTGTAGAGAGAATCAACGATTTCCTTGATTTCGGTCTGATTTAGGCCACCGGTGGCTTTCGGCACGAGCTGCATCAGTCTCTTTACTATTCCAGCTTCGTCTGCGGCGAAGCGAACGTTGATATCTTGTGTTATCTCATCGATCAACGGTAAATAGATAGACACACGGAAAAAGTCTTCGGGAGATGGCACATCGTGGTTGGAACGATGAACTTGCTTGCCCGTTCTCCGCTGCGTACTTATCGGGAAGCCAAGCTCAGAAGCCGTCATCGTACTTGAGCTGAAGATCTCAGCGAAGTACGCTTTAGCCTCTTTTCGACGGTTTTCAAGAATTTTGATGGTATCTTTCATCAGCTGATTCGCTGCGCGCACGTCTAACTGGCGTTTCTGCAGAGAGGCAGAGACAGGAACCGTGGTTGAAAAAAGATCTCGCAGAATATACAACGTGATGATGAAAGGGAATCTTGCGATGGAGTTCTTCAGCAAGTTAGCTTCCAATGAAGAGTCCCGGTCTCTCCACTGCTCAATGTCTTCCAATGCTTCAACGATCCCTGTATAATTTTCCGCGAAAGCGCAAAAAGCTTGATATTTTTCTACCCATCGCGAAGGGCAAGGATTCTTTAGTTGTTTCTTCACGATGCGGAGCAATACTTCATTTCGTTTCGCAGACGCGGTGAAAAAACTGACTACCTTCTGAATGACGTCCATTGTGTTTCTCGCCTCCGCTACTTTTGAACTCTTTTCGAGCGAAAGATTCAAATCGTGGTTGTAACAGTGGCATCGTTCAGCGTACATCAATTCATCCTTAATCGTTTCCACTGCTTTGATTGTTTCGGATGTCATGACGGAGCATCCATCGGTTCCGATTCCGACGCAGAGATCGAAATCCATCTGGAATTCCTTCATTCGCGACAGTACAAGAGACCCTAATTTTTTTCCGGTCAACTTGAGCTCTTCGTTCGACGGGAGTCCAGCTTTGAAGTTCTGATCTGCTAGGAAGTCGTATGTATCAACGTACTCCAGGAAATCTTCACGGATCACCTTTGAGCCATTGAGTGTCTCCACGTGACGAACGACAAAAGACATGATGTTTGAGTGTGATCTATCTGTTGTCTCATCAAACATGATACTATGAACACCGCAAGTTTTTATCTTCGCAAGAATTCCTTGTTGAAGCTGTTTTCCAATGCAGTGGATTAATTCCGTTTGCACAGTATTGCTGATATACATGGCATTGAGGGCTGATTTCTCCAGATGAGTTCGAAGGATTTCATCCGTCTCAGCCAATGTTCTGAGAAGTTCCCGAAAATTTCCCTCGTTTTCCGACTCTGCGTCGGGAAGATTGGGAGACAGGGCGACCCTTCCGAAGTCGCGGTGACCCCGCAAAGGGACGTTCTGGCGGCCTAAGTAGATTATCGCCCTAAGAATACTCCATAGTTTTGCTCGGTTGCTCTCTACTTGGCGGTGACGATCCTTGTCGAGTCTGTTGTCCACCCTTTGGGCCGGATCTCGAAACGATTGGATGAAGAATTTCGCTTTTTCAACGGCTCCAATGTGATAATAAGCTTGGCCATGTAGACTGAGATCGCCATCCTTGCCGAGTAGCTTGGCGAATGTGGTCACAGGCTTCTTCACGAGTTTATCTAGTTGAACTCTTCGTTGATTGCCGCCGACTTCCGACGCGAAATATGGGCAGTAGAAGCAATACAGACCTTGCGCCTTCAGCGAGTAAACGGCCCAGGGAAAGCTATCCAGATGCGATTGCTTGAGATACCTTCTCTCATCCTTTCCTCGCTTCACGTGAACAGAGGAAGGGAACTGGAATGTGGTCGGCGGCTTCCAATGATCAGTGAGGAGTTGGTAAAGTGTCTGGTCGTCCGGCCTTTTGCCGAGGGAAAGATGAAAGCCGATGTCGTTCACGGCACTCACGGATACGGTACTTGCTGTTTCCTCAACCGCACTTGAGTTGTCGCACTCTTCCTCACTGAAGTCTTCGGCTGCGGGTGAGCTTGAGGGCCGACTTTCCTTTGAATCTCCGCAGTCCTTGCGAAAGAAACCTAGCAGTGTCGTTTGCTGCCCTTTACGTGACATCGTTGAGAAGAAACTATCCGAAATGTCACAGATATCAGGGAAACTTTGTGTCGGGAAGAATGAATATGAGTCGTGCCCGTAATAGTTCCTGATACACGATACACTCAAACAATTCCCGATCCTCTTCAAATTTTTGAAAGACGGGGATGGATAGCGGATTTATTTCTGTCAACATCTTCTTCATGCCCGTTACAACCCAATCCCGCGACGAAATGTTTTATGAGATTGCGATAAAGAATTTTTAGGCCAAAATGAGATGACCGATTGACGGAGAAGGCGTAAACTGCAATTGTCCGAGGGATCTACTTGATATCAGAGATGACGCGCCCGCTGCGCTAGAAGTGAACGAAGTGAACGAAGAAGGTCGATCTGCGCGCGAGCGCAGTCTCAGCGGGGTGGCGGAACATGAGTACGACTCGACTTGACAGAATTCCTTAGCCAGTTTTATCTGATTTCGTCGTATTTGACAACTGAAGAGACTAATTGGAGATGAACTAAATTCTCAAAAGGTCCTCCACGGAACATGACAGCAGGAGAGTTGCAAAAATTTAGGTCCTCGACGCCTCTGTTCTTCCCTTCGAGAACGATCACGAAAAATCTTGAGGGGGGGGGGCGATCGCCCGATCGCCCCCCCCCCTGGAACCGCCACTGCGTCTGCGGCGCCTCATGAAGTCCGAGATCCTACACGCCGGGATGACTCCGGGGGCTTGAAGAGGTCGATACGTTGATGAGAGGCTGGCGGAAATTCAGGAATATGCGGTCAATAAATGCTTCACACGGGATGGGCGTGGGAACGAACGAAGCTTGAGGGTCATCATTTGAGTCTGAGCGTCTCTTCTTCCTACCAATTCTATTTTCAGACAACCTCCTGCTGCCGGATGCGCTCTGTTGAGTTGTGAGCTGTTGGCAACTCAGGCGCACACTAGCTAGTCAGGAACATGCACAGGCACTTGCTCTTCTCTAGGCAGAGATCTGAAGACTCGTACTGAAGACGTTGATAGTGGACAGTAGTTTATTCATGTCTATGCTGCGGTTTATAAAGGGATCTAGACACTGCGGTGGAAAGAAGGGACCTAACTAAATGGCTATACCTACATGGCACCCTATGTCTACAGATTGTTGTCTCAGGGTAAGCACTGGGGTTCGATCTCTTAGCTAGAATCCCAGTGCTGCATCTTGTGCATCTCAAGTCGTGTGCGGAGCGTGAATGCCTTCTGGGATGCTCCCGCTAATGAGCTCAGGATCGGCTCCGCACAGTCTCAAGATTTCACGGTCTCCGAGAGCACGCGAACCACCGAAGGGCAGTCGCGTCTCAACACGCCCCCTGACCGTGAAAGCTCTCTATGGAAGAAAGTTATGGGTACCTATAGGATATACATCGATACAGTGTTTTGGGTATTTCCTGAAGCTGATCTTGATCCGGTTGTTTGTCGTCTAGTCGTTGATCTGCTGACGGGATTATTTTTGCTTGGATCTCTGGGCTGAAGAAGCTAGTTGAGATTTGTCTCAGGTTTCGATGACAGGCTCGGCGCATCATATTCGCTTCGGCGGTTGATTTTTCTCTCCCCTGCGCGGAGGCTGTTGGAGAAGTTGAGAACGACAAAGAGGGTTGATGTGGGCGTCGGTAAGCGGATGTCGGTTGGTTACGTGCAGAGCGGTTGATGTTCGTCGGTGTGATGTCTCCTGAACGTAGCGCGGAACAAGAAATTTGGTGATTCAGACAAGGAGGTACGGCGCACTGGAATGAAGGCAAGGAGTTCACGGGAGGAACGCTACAACGCTAGGGAGGCGTTGAAGAAGATTTCCAGAATGCCGCCGTCAGTAGCTGCGCGTTCCGAGGAAAAAGGTGTGTCGTCGGGGATTATGACCGAGGAACACGTGGAAGTGCTGAGTCCGCCCGCAGGTGCCGGAGCGCAATCCACAGCATTTGGTGAGGAAAACGCCATCGTCAGACGTACGACCGGTGCACAGTGTTGGATGCCTGAAGAGGAGGTTGAAATGGGCAGCAAACCTTCAGATGATTCCATTGTGAAGACTGTGGAAGCAGAGTTTGCTGCACAGCCACGGATGCTTAATGGTGATGAGGCTCTGGATGAATTGGTTCAGCTCGTGAATGGTGAAGACGGAGAGCCTTACAATGGACCCATGGTGAACGACGATTTGTTGAGCGTTGATTGCTGTCAAGGCCTGTTTCGGTACAAGTTTGTATCGAAATGGAGTTTTTGGATAGTCCTGGTGATCATCATTTTAATCATTTGCGTCATTATTTTTGAGGCAAAGCCTGCGATGGATCCGCATGAAAGTGACGATTGGAGACCGGTAGTCCCATGGTCACCAAGACGGGTTCCCGGTGGGAGAAGCCGAAGAATTGATCTGCGCGGTTTCAGTTGCGTTGTGATAGATCGGCGATTCATCTGTCAATCGCTTGCACGCTCGATTTGTGTGCAATTGCGGTCCATCCAGGCGGTACATCCAGATGTTGTTACTGCAGGGCGAGTTGAGGATCTGGATATCGATTTTTGCGCCGGATCGGATACGTTTGTTGAGATCTGATGTCAAAAAAAAGAGAATTTGTGTGAAACGATATGAATCGAACAGAGTAACATGTCTAACAAGTGGATAATAAGGAACAAGGTGGCTAATAAAGAGGAAAGTTTGCATCGAGTGTCATGAGTAATCTGCGTTATTAGAAGGAATCTTAGTTGTGAGGATGGGAAGGTTGTTCGATGCTATTCAATATTGACAGTAACTAACGAAGAGGTTGGGGAAGCGTTGGGGGAAGCTAACGGGTTGCTCTCCCCTGACGTTGAAAGTCGTCGTTTGTAGAGTGCAGCACAGATGAGAGTTAGAAGCAGGATTCCGTTGAAGGTGATGGAAGCGTAGAGCGGATAGGTAGGGTGGGTTCCGCAGAAGGGTTGAGGCTTCGGTGTTGGAGGTGGGAATCTCTGTTTATAGGTTGGCCAGAGTATTTCTCCGCCAACAGGTGGATGATCGGGTCGAAGGCAGACGGCATATTTTCCTGCGCTTTGGAGGCAGCGGACGTCGGAATCGACGCAGAGTGTTTGGAAATCGCCGTATTGACCGAGATCGAAATTGTAGAGAATCACACAGGGGTCTTGAGTTGCTGTAATATTCCAGCATGGGCAATCGGAATAGTCGAAATAGTATTGGCTTACCAGGGATGCATGGAACAGCAGAGTGAAGGCGATGGTGATTTTTATGGGTTTGGAGTCCATTGTCGGAGATTGAGCTTGTGGACAAGTCTCGAGAAAATTTGACGGCCCAAGGGTTTCGTGAACAAATCTCCGAGTTGGTCGAAAGTGCTGATATATGAATATGAGATCTGATTACGCTCGAAAGTTTCGCGAATGAACTTGAGCCTTGTGTCAATGTGCTTGGTCTTGGAGTGAAATTCTGGGTTTTTGATTAACCTCAAAGCACTTTGGTTATCGACAAAGATAGTAGGTTTCAACTGGAGGCGTAATTCCTTGAAAATTTGAAGCAGCCAGAGAGCGTCTTTGGCTCCCTCGGTGGCGCTGACGAACTCGCTTTCGGTTGTGGACAAGGAAACGCTTTTTTGTTGACGACTGAACCACAAGATCGGACCACCGTTGAACACAGTGACCGAACCGCTTACTGAGCGTCGAGAGTCTTTCGAGGCGGCGTAGTCAGCGTCGGTATAGATGCGGAAAGATTCTTGGAGCTGGGCGTAGGCTCCTCCGGAGTACACAATTGAGAGGTCGGCAGTTTCCTGCAAATAGCGGAGAACTCTCAGCCCAGCGTTCCAATGTTGTTCTGTATAGCTGTCGAGGAAGCGGCTCAGGTATGAAACAATGAATGTCAAGTCGGGACGGGTGCATTGAGATAAGAATTGTAGAGATCCGACGAGACACCTGTAGGGCCGCTCCTGTCGCCGAGTTGAGGCCGGTTCATCGGAGTAAATCGAGGGATCTGCCGGAACAGAGATTGGCCGGCAGTTTTCCATGTTGAAACGCTTGAGAATGGCTAGCGCGTAATGTTTTTGACTCAGCCATACGTTGTGGAATTTGTCAACATGGATTTTGGTGCCGAGAAACAGACTCAGAGGCGAGATTTTGATTTTGAAAGTTTTTGCGATGTCGAGAAGAAGAGTTTCCAGTTCTTGTTCGCTTGTTGAGAGCACGAGACAGTCGTCGACATAAATTGAAAGGAGGGTAAGTGTCGAGGACGGTCCGTGTCGGAAAAAGAGGCAGGGATCAGCATTGCTGCGTTGCAGATGCAGGTTGGTCAGGATTTGAGTGAATTTCGCATGGAAGGCCCGTGGGCTTTGTTTGAGCCCGTACAAACTTTTGTGTAGTTTGCACACGCGGCCGGTGCCATCGGAGAAGCCAATTGGTTGTTGGCAGTAGAGTTCTCGGTCGATATCTCCATAGAGGAAGGCAACGGAGATGTCGAATTGCCGAGAGTGCATTTTTCGGGCGGCACACATGGCAAGCATGAATCGAAGTGTTGACCAACGTGCAACTGGGGCAAATAATTCATCGAAATCGACAAATTTTTCTTGCGAAAATCCCCTCGCGACGAGACGAGCGCGAAATTTTTCTGAATCAGTTTCTTTGTGGGGTCGATATCGGTATACCCAACGTACTGAGATGGGTTTCTTGTTTCTTGGCTTTGGAACCAGACTCCACACTTTGTGTGATTTCATTGAGTCGAGTTCATCTTTCATTGCTTGACGCCATTGCGCGGCATAAGGAGAAGCTATTGCTTCTTGAAAGTTTCGAGGTTCTTCGATTGCTACATATTCGATCTCATAACGCTTGGGACGTTTCAGTGCAGCTCGTTGCCGCAAGCGCATGAGAGATGAAGTACCTACGGGTGAGGGATCTTCCTCGAGATCGCCCGAGTCATTGTCGGACTCATCTTGGGGCGAAAACTGAGCGGCTGCTGGTGCAGCTGGTTGACGCTCTTCTTCTGGTTCGTTTTCGTCATCTGTTAACTGATCTGACTGGAGGGAACAATTCGTATCTATATCATTGCGGCGTTCATTTTCATTATTGCTGAGGAAATCTATCTCAGTAAGTTTCAATGTCGTTTTCGGTAATGTCTGGAGCGTGAGAAAACGCACATTTTTCGAATGCCACAGCTTTTTTAATGCTGGTATCCAGACTCGGAACCCGTCAAGGCGTCCGGCGTAGCCGACGAGAATTCCGTACATCGCTTTATCATCCCATTTACTTGTTTTCGGCGTATGGTCATAAACATAACAAGGTGTACCGAAGGGATGTAAGTTCGAAATATTTGGCGGCTCTTTGTAAATTGTCTCATATGCCGATTTACCCGTTGTCGGACATATGTTTGTTATATTCAGTAAGTGTGTTGCACACACACAGGCTTCAGCCCAGAAAGTTTTGGGGAGCCTAGCCGCTATCATCATTGTTCTCGCAAGTTTGGTTATCGTTTGATTATGCCGCTCAGAGACACCATTCATTTCATGAGCGTAGGGGTGGCTCGTGAGGTGTTCTGCCCCTATCTTTCTTAGCGCTTCTTTTAGAGTATTATTTTGAAATTCTTTTCCTCCGTCAGTTAACAAGGCCTTCACGTTTGTGCCTGTTTGATTATGGAACCATGTTAAGTAATCTCTTAACAGGTCTGCCGCTTCACTCTTTTCTTTCAAGATATATAACTTGTTGAAGCGGGAAAATTGCTCATGTACGTTCATAATATACCTAGCACCACCAAGAGACGGGGGGAAAGGGTCCACTGAGGTCAGTGTGGACCATCTGCCCTAGTCAAGCCGGAGTCATCGAGGTGGGCTTGCTCCGGTATGAAGCACGATTCAGTTTACCACGAATGCAGGCTTCGCAGTCAACATGCTGTTGTTGAAAGCGGAGTCCGTGTTTTTGGAGAACTTTCTGGACTGCTTTTTTGTTAATGTGGCCGAGGGCTTCATGAGCCTGCTGGAGTGTCGGATTCTTTTAGAGCACTGAGACATATGCTTCAGGCTCGCTGCAGGGGATTTTAGGTGAAGCATCGAGTACGTATAGACCGTTATTGGGATGGACGGCAATTTGATGTGATTCATTCGAAAGTAGGAATGCCGACGCAGACGCATTGAAGGACCAGCCGTCAGAGAGCAGCGCAGACAAAGAGATCAAATTCTTTCGTAGATCTGGGCAGAATAGCGCGTGATCAAGGCGCACAACTACTTGATCAAGGGTGGTATTTACTTCAAGCAGGATTGTGCCTGTTCCGATTGCTTGAAGTGTCTGGGTGCCGCCAACCCGAACGGTTAGAGGGGTTGTTAGTTGCTTATAGTCGAAAAATGCTTCGCGATTGTGGGAGAAATGGTTGCTTGCACCTGAGTCAAGGACCCAATGAAGGTGTGAAGCTGAACCTGGTTGTGGAACGGAAACAATGAAGGCTTGCGCTTCGAAGTGGTCGGAATTTGAAGGAGTTTCGGCCAGATAGGCTCGAGGATTGTAGGAGTTGCCTCGCTGGTTTCCTCGGCGAGACGGATTCTGGCTCCGGGGCCCGTTCTGACGGGGCGGATAGCCACCGCGAGGGTTGTAGGACGGGCGCTGGGGAAATGTGTGTTGGGGCTGGGTGTAATGTGCTCGTGGGGTGAATTGTTGGTATTGCTGGTACTGTTGGGGTTGGGGTTGGGGTTGTTGGTACTGTTGATTGTTTGCGCGATAGTTTGGGGTGAAGGATGGACGTGGGTTGTAGAAAGGTGTACGTGGAGCGTATTGTTGTGGTCGGAACTGATGCCGAGAGTGGCGGGGTCGAGAGGGTTGATAGCCGTATTGGTATTGTTGGGGAGGTTGGATTTGGGAGTAATAAACGGCGGGATTGTTGTTTTGATTGACGCGAGAAGTCTGAGCTTCCGCGAGAAGGCGAATCTGTTCGCTTTCGGTGAGCGCATAGAGATTTGTGATCGTTTGTGAATCTGCTGGTTGTAGACCCCAAGTTTGCTTGAGAAAGACCCAACCGGGCGGAAGAGCTTGCTGTAAGCACGGAACCAACATCGAATCGTTGGTTTTTGCTCCGGCCATGAGCGCATCCGCGACCAGCTGTCGAAACCGTCGTACGTTTTGAACTGGTGTTTTGGCAGGGTCAAAACTGTACGTGAAAATGCGTTTCATCGCTGTCTGCTGGTTGAGTTGCGTAACATTTTCGAATTCTTCCGTGATACTTTTGTATACTTGAGCAGCGGTTTGCTTTGCGATGCCTTGGTTAAATTTCAACTGGATTAAAGGAAGCTCCATTTGATTCAGAAGCATGCTGCGCGCAAGAACGTTCCATTTCGTATATTCGGGGTCGGTGATGGGCAAGGTGCCCATGGCGGCTTCATAACATTTGCCTTCGGAAGTCAGCAAAACTTCAATTACTGTCTTCCAAGCGACGTAATTTTTTCCAGCCGAATCAAGGCGTACATGGGATAGGTTGCTGAGTTTGGAGGAGCTGGTGGAGGCCGTCGGTGCATCCGCCGACAAAGGCGCTCCAACAGCCTGGGGAAAGTAGTGGGGATTGTTGTCTCCCGGCATATCGATCGTGACTGAGGGAGATGGCAAGTAAATGAACTCACTGGAGTCGCTTCGAGAGGAGGAACTCATGAGGGGGATTGGGAAGCACGCAGCCAGAAAGTGACTGCCCACTTGTACGAGCTAGATACTTACTTCCTGTCCGGAGAAGGAAGCACGATCCTGGACTAACACCGCGGAGTGTTAAATTGCGGTCGATGAGGTGTTGAGCCAAAACGAGCTGATAACGTGTTGAGTTGTGAGCTGTTGGCAACTCAGGCGCACACAAGCTAGTCAGGAACATGCACAGGCACTTGCTCTTCTCTAGGCAGAGATCTGAAGACTCGTACTGAAGACGTTGATAGTGGACAGTAGTTTATTCATGTCTATGCTGCGGTTTATAAAGGGATCTAGACACTGCGGTGGAAAGAAGGGACCTAACTAAATGGCTATACCTACATGGCACCCTATGTCTACAGATTGTTGTCTCAGGGTAAGCACTGGGGTTCGATCTCTTAGCTAGAATCCCAGTGCTGCATCTTGTGCATCTCGAGTCGTGTGCGGAGCGTGAATGCCTTCTGGGATGCTCCCGCTAATGAGCTCAGGATCGGCTCCGCACAGTCTCAAGATTTCACGGTCTCCGAGAGCACGCGAACCACCGAAGGGCAGTCGCGTCTCAACACGCTCTACCGTCGGCCAGGAGAGATTGCAGATCTCACGGGAATCCATCCGAAAATCTCTAGTCATAATTCACTCGATCGTTTTGAGAGATCCTCGGTACATTCCATGGGAGTCACAAAGTCTCAAGAACCGTCGTGAATTCGAAAACCGCGCTTCCCTTAGGCTCCGCCCTTCTCTCTCTCCCAAAATAGATCACAACAGCCGCCATGTTTTTTTGAAAGAATGGTCGTGCCCCCTCTCCTCCGACCGCCCGAATGCGTCCATCCGTAGAAATGTTTGGCGATCTCGCATAGACAGACCCTTCTGCGCCGCCATGTTTTTGGATGAAATGTCGGGTCTAGGACATTTCATCTAAAAACATGGCGGCGCTGAAATGTAAACAAGTCATGACCGGGATGCCTTTAGCGGAGAGGCTCTCAGGACCTGAAACCTGAAAGAGCCGAGCTCATGATGGGAAAGGGACAGGTGAAATCCGGAGGGTTGACGGCTCTTGAGAGCCGGTGGCTCCAGTATATTTTAAGGCCGAGCTCCGGGGGCGAATCAGTGACTGACTGATGATAATTCAAATTCGTTTCTAGATCGTATCAATCTGCGAGTATGCGTACAAATCGGCTCGGAGTAGGCCCTATTGCGGCCGAATATACTTGGCCGCTCCGCGGATTTCTCCGCTTCATTCTTCTACCTGATCAAAGTGCTTGTTCTATTCAGCGAATTTCCTGGAAATCATGATCAGATCCTGGTTTAAAACTTCTCGCCCATCCAGCAGTGGCGTGTCCAGGATTTTTTGTGGGGGGGCGACTCCATGTTACGGGGTGTCGATTCGACACTTCGGACTCAGAGGTATAGGACTTTAACATGGGAAGAAAAAAATGTGGGGGGGCGATCGCCCGATCGCCCCCCCCCCCTAAACACGCCACTGCCATGCAGACTCTCGGTTCTAGCACCGTCAATTTGAGAATTGGGCTGCTTCTCCGCTATTCACGAGCCGTCAAGATTCCGAATCGTGAGCGCTGTGCCCTGCCATTCTCTCCCAGTCGAATTGGCTGCCCTTTCCCGCGAGCGACCGGTCTATGATGATGATGATCTGTTTACATTTCTGCGCCGCCATGATTTTAGATGAAATGTCCGTTTCCCCGTCGCAACACAACAAATCATGACCGGGATGCCTTTAGCGGAGAGGCTCTCAGGACGGGGTCTAGGCCATAAGCCCGCCGTATTTACATAGCAGACGCCGCTCTTGACGGAGGAGAAGCCAGAAAGTAGCGGGCGAGCTGGCGAGCTCACGCTCGCCCGCTCGCCCGTTTCATCGAGGAGAGGGTTACGCGCTGCTGCTCGATGGTTCGGAGTGCTTGGCGCGCAAGGAACGAAGTTGCGCTTGATGGTTAGACGATTTACCGAGATTCGAGTACCTGAGAGGTTCGAGCGTTTGCTGCGAAGCCTCGTGAAGTAAACGAAGGCCTCAGATTATGTTGATGATGTCTGGCTCTCCGGGAACGCTCGAATTGAGGAGGGAAATGTCTGGATTTCATCCTGCATTGTCGTGCCGGGGATGAAAGCTGCTCGATGGCGCGGGACGTAGATAGCGTAAAGACATCTTGAGAGACATTATTATTCTCCTCAGGGTTCCATTTGAATAAGAGAAAGCAGAGCTCACTTACGATCATTGATACACAAGGAGGGCGACGAATGGCTTCGCGGATGCGGTTTGCGATATGCGGAAGATATTCGATTCGGATAGGATTTTCGGTTCCAGGGACCCGAACCTGGCTCGCTCAAAGAGTACGATGAGGCTTTCGAATAATTAGGAAAGATGTCAAGATTCGCGGTGAAACCGCATCTGAGCAGAAGAGCACCTCAGTCATGTGTTGAAAACACTTAAGGAGATCAATGAATACCATTACCATCTATGGCGGTACAAAAGAGATGAGCTTCGGCAGGGGGTTGGCGGTGTCAAAATCTTCCTTCAGCGTTTCCGTCAACTTTCTCATAGATAAAGTTAACAACCTGTCTCTTGAAGCGGTTCCTGCCTGGTGGCGATTCCAGCCTAAAGATTCATCAGGTGTGGCTGCGGGAGTTTGAGAGAATTCTTGAAAAGCTTCGAAATCGCGAGAAGCCGCGATTGCTCGGGATGTTCTCGTGTTTCAAATCATGGTCCGCGGAATGCGCAACTCGAGAAATGTTTCAGTCAGGGTTTGTCACTGGAGAATTCGATCAGGGTGGCACTCAGTTCCGGCGGCGCCGGATAGAACGCGAATCGGTCGGCGTTGACGTCTCAACGCGTGCTTGCCGCGGATAAAGACCCTTCCAACATTGCGTAGCTCGTTATCACAGCGCTTGCACCCCGGCGGCGCGAGAACGACTTCGCGACGGAATGTTCTCGCTAGGGAGTCACTCTTCCAATGACGGATCCCGCGCGGAAGAAGTTTCAGCGAAACCGGCGTTCTAACATCAACGACCTCTTGATGACTCGAGCATATTTATGATTGTGAGTCAACTTCCGGATGCCCCGATTGTTGGTGTCGGACCGGGTGGCCGGACTTGTTCGGCCGTATGTCAACTAATGAAATGCAATGCTCGCATTTTTTGGACAATAAGATGTTCTCCTCAACAGTACCCGCATGAACGAGTGCCGCCCATAGCACTGCAGAGAAGCGATCGTGTTTGCAGTATGAGTACACGGATGTAGCTGTATCATATATGGAACTTTGATTATTTCCCGGATTCCAGAAGTTTTTGACGCTAGCGGTACCGTGGGTGATCAAAGTCATACAAAGCATGCTTCTCACGGATCAGAATTGCATTCATGGATGAGACGCTGCTGGAAGTGCAGCTGCACTCTCGAGGATCATTTGAACAGCAACTACGCAATGAGCACGACGTTCTACTCTGCGAGAAGGGATATACGCAGACCATCGACTCGCGCCAAGATCCATGCCATTTCAAGGTTTTGATGACTGCTTTGATCCTGAGTCAGCTTGATTGGACTTTGGCAATCAATTGGAGGTTCTGAAAATCAATAAAATGGCTCTTCCTGACAAGGGAGGTGCACGACCTTAACCTGGAATTTCTCGACCAAACTTGCAGATAGTCATGGGCTCATGTCACTCATACTGGAAATGTGTTCAAAATCGGCTAAATACGAACTTGAAATTTCATCTTTTGTACCCATTCCGGCCTTTCTAGCGTAGAAGTGCCCCGGATCGTCGATGTTGGCCAACTTTGTATCGCCGTAAAGAAATTTCCTCACTCATTTAGCCGATTCTGATAACAACCCTGATATCAGTATGCGCGACTCAAATCTCTGTCTGAGTTTGGCCGCAAAACTCCAGGTCGAGGTTGTGCACCTTCCTTGTGAGTCTCAAGTTCATGTTTGAGGTCTCAAGTTTAATTCAAGATTCTGTCTCGCGAGCACAGCTTCGTCGTCTTCGTCGCCGTCTGCAAATCAGTCCCCGAAGTTCGACCTTTGGGAATTGACGTCTAGGCGGATTCCATAGCATGGTTGAAGTGTTCCGGGAGCAAGGTCGCTTGACGGTTCAAGATTCCGCATTCAATTTGCAGATCGGGATGACAGGGGGTTAGAGTCGGGCAGCCGGTTGACGGCTCAGTGAGCCTCCAGCGTCATTCTTTCGTTGACCGTTGGCCAGCTCACACGCATCGTGTACCTGATTTGCCACAAGGTTCCTAAGATCTAATCGAGGTCCCCCATTGTTGTAGTTAGTAGAACCATCTTCACGCATAGGATTCGCTGCCACTAATTGTAAGTAAGTGTTGAGTAATGAGATACGGCGATCCGGACTCCGGATCCTTGCTGAAGGCTCCTTGACTGACTCCTGTAGGTACTGCGCAGTTCAGAAGAATAGGGAAGAATACGATTTGGAAATAATTTTTCAGGTTAGGGTCCGAGTATTCACTAGGAATTCTATCGTGGGATAAGTGAAGAGTAGGCGAAGATCCCAAATCCGCTCGTGGAATGAGCAGAGAGTCAGGATAGTTCCGGATCCAACCGGGAATGCCATAAACACTGGTTGGACGGGAAGGATTTTTACAGGGAATTCGATCTTGAGACATTTGTATAGGTTGGGGTGCCTGAATTCACTAAAAATGCAATCTTGAGATAACTGAAGGGGAAGGAGCGTTCCCAAACAACCTGGGATTCGCTAGGAAACTGATTGGATAGGAAGTAGTCTCATTCACGTCAAGTAGTCAAGTAGTCAAGTAGTCTCACATCAATGCAACAGACGAGGAGGAAGCAAGAGAAGCAGGAGAAACAAAAGAAAAAAACCAGTGGTGCTGGCAAGGAGAAAGTGCAGTCAACGAATAAGCTCGCGGCTGTCTTCAAGTTACTGAAATCGATATCACCCGAACTGACGAGACTGTTCAAAGGACTGCTCTCATTGTCTCCGCTACTGGAACATGCCACGGCGCATGGAGGCAAGGGAGAGCAGGGCAGACCGAAGAGAAGCAAGGGATTCAAGGTCTCTGAACATTGAGAGAGACCGCTTCCTGAGCCGAAGATATCTACAATCAACAATTCAGATATGTACAGTCAAACAAATCCTAGTAATGTTGGAAGGTACAGGTTCTCACTTAGTCAGTTAACGTAGTCACGAAGCTAAGACACGCGGAGCTCTTAGTAGAGAGGAAGTCCAAGTATTTATTGTATCCAATGTAGTTGCTTATATAGTCAAGGTAAGTGAGGGGAAAACGTACGTGAGGCACCGAAGGAGCCTCACGGTATACTTAGTAGATAGTACAGCAAGTGAGACAAGTCAGAGGCGAACGGGACACCCTATTTTCAACACTCCCCCTTGTTCCGAGAGCCGATAGATACTGATACTGATCAGTGTTTGCGCATACTTGAGATTACATCAAACGGTTCCTTGTGAGATTAGCTGAACAATTTCTTGCATCTGCACTCATGTGTTCTAAGACCTAAATTATCAGTGACCGACTTTCACCATGAACATCTGGTTGCGAAGTGATGGGGGGTGCATTCCTCACACTGCGTTTGTTTAAGTGTCGCATGTCACTTGTTTGTTGCCACCCGCGTCGGATACTGGTGTCGCATGTCACTTGTTTGTTGCCACCCGTGTCGGATGCTAGAGCTTTGTCTCAAACGAGATGCTGAGTGCCGACAGCTCAATCCAATTCCCAGCAAGGGGTGAGTCATCATATTTTGCTTGGGATCATCATTGTCGATGTCTCTCACGAAATAAAGCTCTTTTTGTCTGCACTCCGCATACCGTTGCACTTATTGAGGTCCGAAACTGAGGTTGCGTTCTCTGGAGAGAGTATAAAAGCAGCGAACTGTCGCTGAGGAAATCATTCGGCTGGTTATGCCCGGTGAGTCTGGAGTACGTCGCCGATCTGGAGCCCACTCATCATCAAGGAACCGTGGAGTCGTCGAACCGCAACCGCTGGGTTCTAGTCAACGAAGCCTTTCGCCTGAGATTCCACGAGTTCTCAATCCGAGGGTATCCAGCAGATCATCTGACCTGTCGGTCGTCGCTGATACTGTTCCAAGATCGCTACCACCCCGAGCAGCAAAGTTGCGTGCCATTGAAGCCATCAGAAGCCTTCAATCAATTCGTGGAGCTACACATTCTGGACGAATTTCTTCGGGAGGAACTAGGCGTTCAGCCGAATCAGCCACCGATCACCCCTCCAACTCAGGGGCCCGCCCAAGTTCCAGACCCGGTTCCAACACCTCCACCGGCGGTAATTCTCCCGTTTCCCGAGCTCTCCGTGCGGACGTCAGACTCCAAGCCGTCGAACTCGAAGGTGAGAGCACTCAAGCTCAGGCGGCTGGAGAAAGCCGTAGAGTTGACGTATCCGCGAGCTCGTCCCTCGAAGTCTCACCGATCCCAATCAATCCTGGAAGGACAGTCAGAAGTTGGAGTGAACCGCCCAGCCTTGGAGTTCGATTTTACTCTGCTGAATCAGCACAGCATTGTGATCTTGGTCCCAGTGCTTTGTGGGTCGCTCGACCCCAACTTGGCCCAGTTCTGTGGCGAAAGTTTCCGGGGTGAGCATTGCACTGAACATCTTGATTTCTGTTGCCGTTTACTTTGTTGATTTCTTCTGTTAATTTTGGAGATCCATTTCCTTTTAGTGGTGCCCCCAGGGTTGATCACCCTCAAGAACTTTTGCACTGGGAGCGACCCGTACATTTGCGCGGATTTCGACCGGACTCAGAAAGATCTCCTTCTGCAATTGGCCAAAGACGAGACGCCAATACTCATCGATCCGAAGGTGGATCTTCGCGAGGTGATGCCCAGTCATCCCTGGGCCAACACGGATCGCCGAGTCGTCGCAGCGTTCGGGGTTCTCAAACTGACCAAATTCAAGTAGTACGTGCACCGCCACCATCACCGGAGGGTGAAGGTTTGCCGGCACAACTCCCAGCCGAGGTGCCCCTTCGGTTTCTCGAGCAAGCACGAGAGCAGCTGCGTCAAGAAGCACGTAATCAAGACGCCTTCAGAATGAAGTGCATCTTCTGGATCTTCATCCTGATTTTGGTGTCGGGCTTGTCCGGAGGCGTCCTGTACCGCTGGCTCAACAGTGAGTATGAGGGTCTTATTGTTTTCGTTATACAATTGTTTCGACTTCTTTATGGTTTAACATCGTTCATCATTCGTTGGATCAGACGCAGAATCCAGAGCCAGTGAGCCTACACCTGTCTGCCCGGCTCAAATTTTCGAATCAACAACTCAGGCAGTGGAGCCACTCACCGAAGAGCCGACCACGCCGCCACCTACGACTACAACGACCACAACGACCACAACAACTGAGATCGCTCCGATACGGCCGTTTCACCCCGAGTCAGCGACGGCGCTCATTTGGTCGAATGAGTTTCGTATTTTCAACTTCGTCGATCTCGACTGTGAGATCGGCTCCAAGATTGTCGTCTGCCGTTTGATCTCTGAGCGCGTGTGTATCATGCGCAATCTCGGTATGCCTTCCAATATCAAATTTCTGAAGGCATTTCCTGCTACTGACTATGCAGTTACCGTACACATTCTGGGCTCGCGTGAGTTCTATCGTTGCGCCCGTATGTTTAAGTGGTATATTTCGTTTGAATAAGTGAGTTATTCTAGTTCATACTTATACAGCTTAAAGATCCCAAATATTAAATCTAGGTATGTATTGATTACATTCTCATAGGTATTTTTCTTTTTGTTAGGTATAGTGCGATGACTCTTTACTTAATACATCTTATCATATTACATTTTAGCCTTTAACATGTAGTTTAGGTAGAGCCATCAAATAAAGGAACATTCGGCCCCCAATCTCTTGGTTTCTCATTCCTTGGGTTGTGAGAGTACATTAGAGTCAACCAAAAGCCGCGCGCCTGCACCTGACGAACGCATCCGCCGTCATGTTTGAGCAGAGCTGTGCGCCGTCCAAGTTTAAGACGGCGGCGGCGGCGGCGGCGTGGTGAAAAAGTGACAGCGACGGCGGCGGAAGCGGCGCGCCGCCGCAGCGCGCTGCGCCGCGGCGGCCCTGACGTCGTGGATGAACCTGAGAAACTCTTGCTTCCTCTAGAATGGAACTCGAAACAGGACCCGAGGCCCAAAATTCATCAGTTGATGTGGACATGCGAACAAATCGTTTGTATACGTGCCGTCAGTGATTATCATCATCGTTTCTTTTATCCTCCGTTATCCACGGCTTTTCGGCCTGATCCCAAATCTGAATCCGTGGGGAAGGAATCACTCTGCGACCGAACTTTTCGAATCTATTCTTGCGTATCTCAGATTAACGTGACGTAACGTGTTTCGCCAAAAATAAGACACTTTCTTATTTTCTCTTTTGGTTCAAAGAAGGGTTGGGCCGTATTTTCGGAAGATTATTCATTTTTCATCCACACGGAGAGGTCCCGAATGCGAACACTCCGATTCCGCTGAAAACTGGCCAGCGTGATGATCATGATCTACTGGAGAGAACCTCATCGGGATTCCGTACGGAAACATGTGGATCAGGAGATATGAGCATTCCAATGTTGAGCACCCCCCATGGGATGAACCACGTCGACACCCGCAACAAACGCTGCATATAGGGGAGCTGAAAGTAAACTGAAAGCAGCAACTGTATACCCTTAAACTTGGCGTTCCTTCGTATTTTCTGACATGAATTAGGAACTGCGAATTTCCCGGTGAAGGGCATCTAAATAGGGCTTATATCCCAAGTAGGTCTCATTTTCAGAGGAGGTCTTACTTTCCTCCGAGGCCCGAAAATCATGCCGGGTCATATTTTCCGGGTGGGTCTCATTCTTGGCGAAACATAAAAGCAGCGGCGTGAAGCGGCGCGCCGTGGCAGCTCGCTCTGTTGAAGAGGCGGCGGCTGGCGGCGGACCACAGGCTTGGGCGGCGCGGCGCGCCGGCGAATCCACGGCGCGGCGCACAGCTCTATGTTTGAGCAAGCCAAATATTTAGTCGACTGAATCTTGGTTTGGGCTGTGAAGGTGGGGAATGCTGTCTCCCCCCCTTCACTCTCGAATCTCTTTCCGTGAGTTTTGAGGTTGAGGGGTTAATTTCCCTTCCCCCTTGAGGAAACAAAAACGTGCAACGCAGTTCACATCCTCACAGTCTCTTGCAGTGTACCAACGCACCCACACCAATCCATCTCGCATCTTCATCTCTTGTGTTAGTTCCTCCAACTATCGTCAATCTCAATCATCATGGAAGGTTTTCTCCGACGAGTGTGCAATGTGATCCAGGAGGGCTATGAATCCTGGCTCATTCAGAACAGAATCACGCCTGCTCTGCCACCACCATTTCCGTGCTTCTGTGCCGATATCTTCTGTGGAGCGGATTCTCCGTTTCATCACTCTGAGCTAGAGACCCTGTTGGATCATGATCCCGAGTATCGGATCCTGGACTTCAATCATCCAGACGCCAGACCCAGGACCGGACCTCTAGACATTATGCTTGCCTTAAAGGTTCCCAAGGCAAATCGACTCAACTGGATCATAGACCCCTATCGCTCGGATCAGGTTGATCTACGGATCCGAGAATGTCTAGAAGCGGGCTTCTATGAAGCCATGAACCTTGAGGAGTATAGGAAGTGCAACGAACAGGCACTCGATATGTTCAGATGTGCCTGGTTCAATCGCATCAGATCTCGGCCGGGCACATACCTGATGCCCGATGAGGCCATGGTCAGGGCCCATTGGGAGGAAGTTGACCATCACTCGCGCCGGATCATCTTTAGTTCAGCGCGTGGTCGGATCCGTGAGGCAGTCACGGACTATGCTGTTGAATACGTTCGACAGCGCATTCCCGACGTTCTGATCTCCTGTTACGGGAAACTAAGTCGTTTTGACCTTCATGTGAAGGCATATCTCGTGACCCACGTCACCCACTCAGGGTTTTATTGGAACGATCAGGACGAGTTGTTCCGTCCTGAATCAGAAGTCACAAGAGATAGAGTTATATGGGATGATACTCCCGATGACTTAAAATGTATAGATGATGAGGATTTAGAGGAATTTCCTGACCTCCAGTTTTAATGCAATGTATATGTATGAGAGAGAATAATATGGTGAGTCATGCCTTATCGTCGTCTTCTTATTGATTATTCATGCCTTCATTTCTTAGTTCCTCAGTTATGTCCTCAACTGTCGGTTGATATGGTGCATCTGGGTCAATCATTCTTTCATATCTGTCAGTACGATTCTGACGTTTAACCATCACCTTAATTATGACGCTTATCATATACATGAGCGATAGAGTTGATTGGCAGGCTATTGATATTATGTATGGCAGGCAACTGCACGTTTGGTTAATAGGCGATGGACTGGGCGGCGCCGGGGCCGGCAAGTGTTCTTTGTAGTCAAGCCAGATGGTGGAGCCACCGACGGTGGGTCCGTTCTCTCGAATGCATGCCATGGTGTTACTGGCTGACTGCTCACATGCCACCTCAGACTCCATACAGTCCACGTCAAAACCCGTTTTGGAATTACCCTCTATCAAGCATGGTATATGTTTCTCTCGACACTCAATCGGACAAACGTGTTCATAGCTGAAGAATCCATTAGCAGGTGTCGGGATGACCCAGAGTATGGCCATGATCAGAGCTGTGCGCCGTGGGGTTTTTCGACAGCGGCGGCGGCGGGCGTAAAAAGTCATGGCGGCGGCGTTCGCTGCGGCGCGCCATGGCGTGGTGCCGCCGCCCTCTCATCGCACTGAGAGGGCTGGACGAGCTTCGCGTCCTTCTCATGGGGTCTTGGAGCTGTCCATCTGATCTCCTCGTGTCTGTTACACTTGCTTCCATAGCCATATTCTTCGTCACACGCGATCAAATATCCACACGCAGCGCCCCTTGACCCCGATTCTATGGAAAATTTCTTGCTTGGTGAGCTTGCCGCCAGCGCGCCGCCGGGAAAATCTGGCAGCGGCGCCCTGGCGGCGCGCTGACAAAACTTGGGGGCGGCTAGCGGCGGGAATTGAACCGCGGCGAGCCGGCGCGCCGGCGATTTCATGGCGCAGCGCACGGCTCTGGCCATGATCCACAGCATCAGTCTTCTTCTTGGCATGGTGGAGCGCTGTCAGTCCTGTCAACTTAAGGAGCTCCTGCAATCTAGCGCCTGTTATGCTTTTCGTCAAAATGTCGGCTTTCTGGAGGGTGGTATTTACGTATTTTAAATCTACCTCCCCCTTTTGGTAATGATCTCTGATCATCATTTCGGAGAGAGCAATATGTTTGCTTCTTCTGTGAAACGCACTATTTTTGATTAGTCTGATAGCTGATATGTTATCTATCAAGAGAGTATGTTTCTCGTTTATTCCTAGTTCGCTCAAGAGCTTGGTTACCCAAATTGAGGAACGGAGGGCATTGCTTGCTGCCAGGAACTCGGCCTCCGTTGAACTCTGAGAAACGGTAGTTTGTCTGGTTGAGTTCCAAGCTATTGCTCCTCCTTGTCTCAGAAGTATTGCTCCCGATACTGATTTTCGGGTTTGGATGTCGGCCGCATGATCCGCATCCGAGTATACCTCTGTGGGGCCGTAGTTTCCAGGTCTAAACGTGATCCCATGAGAGGCTGTGCCAGCAATGTATTTTAATACTCTGAGGGCTTCATTCCAACGCCGCTCAGTAGGTCTGCTTGAGAATTCGGCAAGATAATTCACCGTAAATGCAATGTCAAACCTGGTGATCGTTGCCAGATACATGAGAGCACCTATAAGTGCGGAGTAAGGTCTGTCAGGACATGGGAGTGAGTCATCTTCATCATAAATTGTTTTGTCGGAAGGTGATGCCGCTGTTTTATGGTTTTGCATCTCAAATCGTTCCACAATCTCCATAGCATATTGAGCTTGGTTAATATGGATAGCTCCGTCTGGTTCATGATGAATCTCTATACCAAGATAGTAAGAGAGCTTCTGATGAGTGATCTCAAACTTGGCTGATAGAGTTTTGAGAAAGGCTTCAATCTGTGCCTGCTTGCTTGCCAGCAACATAAGGTCGTCGACATAGACAAGGGCAATGAAGCGATTTCCCTTTTCTCCATTTGTGAAAATGCAAAGTTCAGTTTTCAAAGGTTTCAATCCCATGTCACCCAGGATTTTAGCTAGGGTCTTATGAAACATGGCTGGACTTTGCTTCAAGCCGTACAGAGCTTTCCTTAATAATAATACTTTGTTTTCGCTTAGCTTGAATCCCTTTGGAGGTTCCATGTATATTTCCTCCTCAAGCGGTGCGTATAGAAAGGCACTTGAGATATCGCATTGATGACACACCAATCCCTCTTCTGCAGCTAAACTCAACATGAGCTTTGTTGATTCAGCTCTCGCCACTGGGGCGTAGATATTGTCAGGGGAAAAATCGAAAAACGGGGTTTGGGAAAAACCCCTTATGACCAATCTGGCCCTGAATCGAACTTTAGCTGGATCAGAAGGATTTGTTTTTCTTTTGAACAACCAGCGGCATGAGATTGGCTTTCTGTCTTTTGGCAGTTCCGATGGCTCCCAAACCGCTAGCTTTTCCATGCTGGATAGCTCTGCAGCAATAGCCTCATTCCACTGCCTTGCCTCTGAACCTGAGACAGCTTCTTCGAAAGTCTCGGGTTCTTTCATGGGTTGTTTATCTGGTTTGGCCCCTCTCGTTCCTGAGGCTCTGTAGGCCTCACCATAATTGTCAGAAGACTCAGTTGAGTCAGGGGCCTCCCTCGGGGCCTCATTGGCCAAACGTTCATCAGTTTCAGTAAGATTGCTGTCAGCTTGAGGCTTCTTATTGTTGAATATCGTCCAAGATATTCTGTGATTGTTATTTTCGTCAACAGCTTTTCAGCACCAAGGTCACTTCAAATTACTTTCGGAAGATGACCATCCCATTTTACTTTCAGTGTTTCCATTGTTCTCGTAATCACAGTGTTTTCTTCTGTGTGCGGTAATCGCCTATTGTTCCGCTGGTGTTGTGCCAGACTTTTCTGTACACTGATTGACACCACTGAGACAGTGGCTAGCTGGAAGATATATAAGGCACCCAATAAACATGCGGTGGTACCGAGTTGAAGACCAGTGCAAGGGAAACCTCTGCACGAGCAACTGCTCCCGCTTTGTACGCATTGCAACTGCTTGTCTTCTTTGATCTAGTGCTAGTGATCACAGGATCGAGAGCGAAGGATCGTTTTGGAGAGCCTGATCGAGACGCCACTGAGCGAAGAGAACCTGACCTTCCATCAGCGTTATCAGCACGACGACTTTGTCTTAATCAGCTCACTAAAACGTAAGTAACCTGTTCGCCAAACTTCTAGACATCCTGTCAGACCCCGTTGAGGTCACTATGCCGGACAACAAGGGAGCATCGGGTGTTGGAGCGGATCCAGCGCCAGCTGCGAGCCAATCCCCCGATGCAACCGTGAAAGAAAGTCCTGTACCTCTACTTGGTCGTCCCCGTGGAAAGAGCCCCGAAATTCTACTTGAGGATGGTTCGAATTATCTGTCTTGGAAAACCGTGATGGAGTTCCTCCTACGCGGAGAACAGCATGCCTGGGAGGCAACCAGCGGTACTTTAACTCCAGACGAAGATAAAACGTCCCAGAAATCCAAGAACTTCAAAATCGGTGATGAAATGGCAAAGCTGATCCTCATAAGCGCAATCCATCCCAATATCGTTCTCAATCAATTCTATGGTACGGTCTCGGCTCAATCAGCTTCTACTATTTGGAAATCCATTCAGAAATCGTTCATTGGTCAAAGCGGTATTCTAAAGCAGCAAGCAATGACAAACTTCACCAATTACAAATACATCGCATCTGATTCTGTAGAGCAAAACCTGAATCGTTTCAAGCAGATCATTTTCAAACTCGAAGAGCAGGGAACCACGATTGATAAAACGATGAAATGTGCAAAATTGGTAGGCAGCCTACCGTCCAGCTGGGAGGGATTGAAACTAGCTTGGGGAGCAAGAGAAGAATCTGCCATGCTCCCCTCAAGCCTCTATGAGTTGATCATTGCTGAATCTAACAGGCGAAAAGAGGCTGGTTCTGATGTGAATCAAACCGAAGCCCTTTTCTCGCGAATGAAGATTCAAAAACGCGGCTTTCGCCAGAACCGATTTAATAGAAGTGCCGGCAAGTCTAAGCGATCAAATTGGAATCGCAGACAAGACACTCATGTGACCAATCAGGAAACCGTAGTAACTTGTTACAACTGCGGCCAAAAGGGTCACACGAAGTGGCAATGCCGATCTAAGCCGAAAAAGAATAACCGGAAGAAGGTTGCTGTTAATAACGTTGAAGCGTTACTGGCCCTCTGCAGCAACGACCACGGAAAAGATGAATATGAGTTCGTGGCTGACTCTGGCTCGAGTCACCACATTGTATTTGACAAACGTTGGTTTGTCTCGTATGAAAAGTTTGTGAACCCCCGGGAAGTCAGACTCGGTGGTACCGGAACTCTGCAGGCAGGGGGAACGGGCACCGTTCATTTGGCTGTTCACAACAATGATCATACCAGTATTCTTGAGCTCAAGGAGGTCCTCTACGTTAAACGTATGAGAAGGAACCTCATTTCAGTCAGCAAACTCACTGACGACGGATACAAAGTATCCATTGATGCAACCGGTTTACACGTGTCTAATGAAAACGTAAATATTACGGCCGACCGGATCAACGATTTATTTGTGTTGAGAGCTAATATCCCAGAGGTGGATATGGGTCAAAAGAATGGTGAGTGCTTCGCATTAGACGTAAGTCAAGGAGCACGTGGAAGCTTGAGCCTGATGCTCGCCCACAAGACGCTAGCGCATATCGGAAAAGAAAAGATTAAAACCATTCTAGCTCGTGAAGGCATCAAATACCAGGACGACATGGATGCTTGTGAAGCCTGTATTCAAGGCAAACAGCATCGGGCCTCATACAGATCTCGACCTAAACGGTCGAAAGCTCGGTCCGCAGGTTATGTAAGTGCTGACCTGTGTAGTCTATCTGAAAAGTCTTTGGGAGGCTCCAAGCACTTCCTGACTATCAGCGATGAGTTTAGCAAGTTCAGAAAAGTGTACTTCCTCAAGACGAAAGATCAAACCCCCGACTTGATATAGCAATTCATTGCGTGGTTTCGAAACAATGTTGGTCACGATATAAAGCAATTCCATTCAGATCAAGGTTCAGAATTTAAAAATGAAAAAGTAAGAAAGATACTGGCTGATATCGGCGCGACCCAGACGTTCAGCTGTGCTTACACAGCGGAGCAGAATGGGGTAGCGGAGCGGTTGAACAGAACGCTGTTAGATCTCACCAGAACCATTCTTATCGAAACAAATCTACCAAAATTTCTCTGGGCCGAAATAATCTCTAGCTGTGCTAAGATTCTCAATATGGTGACCATTTGTGAAGAAACCCAGTTATCTGCTTATGAGACCTTGCTTAAAAGGAAACCCTACCTAGCCAGACTGCATCCTATTGGAACCAAGTGCTTTGTGCTCAATGAAGTTCCAAAACGTAGGAAACTTGATAACCGAGGTTTGCCAGCAGTACTCGTTGGCTACGTTGATCAAGGCAGAGGCTATAAGGTATGGAATCCAGATAACAATGCTATTCGAGTGTCGAAAAATGTAGTGTTCCCAAAATTGGGAATCTTTACGTCAACGGAAGAACAGGAAGAGCTCATCGAAGTAGACGATCCAACGGATGAAAATAATCCGTCTGTACCAGATGAATCATCTGATGTACAAGCTGCTAGTGTCAATGAACCAGCAGCCGTGCTTGAAACTGACGAATCGAACACCAGAGTTCTTAGAGATCGAACCAAGCTAAAAAGACCTGAACGCTATGAAGCTAGCCTTGTACAAACAAACAGCGATGGCGGTCAATTGTTGATCGAGCCACAGAGCTACGAAGAAGCTATGGAATCGCCGGACAGAGAACATTGGAAGAATGCAATGGAGGCTGAGATGAAGTCTCTCATGGACATGGGAACCTGGGAATTGGTCGATCCGATGCCATCACAGAAACCTGTTGGTTGCCGATGGCTCTACCGGATCAAGACATCAGAAACCGGTTCCCTGTCTAGATACAAAGCTCGACTTGTGGCCAAGGGCTACTCTCAACAAAAGGGAATTCATTACAACGAAATATTCTGCCCAGTTGTACGGTTCGATAGTCTAAGAGTAATCCTGAGTATAGCAGCTGAAGAAAAGCTTGAGCTATACCAGTTTGATGTGAAGACTGCGTTTCTCTGTGCAGATCTTCATGAGACGGTTTACATGTCACAACCGCCTGGTTTCGAAGTCGGAAAGAATAAAGTATGCAGACTCAAGAAAGCCTTGTACGGATTGAAACAGTCACCGAAAATGTTCCACGAGAAAATGAAGGAGCTACTCCTGGCTCAGAATTGTGTTCAGTCAAAAGCTGACCCTTGCATTTTTATGAGTAATGGCAAGGATCGTCTCATTTTCTGCGTATACGTCGATGACGTTTTGGTGGCTGGAAGTTCAAAGCAAATTATCGAACAATCAATAAAGCGGCTTCAAGAGAAATTTGAGATAACATACCAACCCCTCTCGTACTTTCTCGGCATACAGTTCAGACGTACCCCTGAGGGAGGCATCTGTATGTTCCAACAAAAGTATGCTCTTGAGGTAATCGAGAGATTTGGTATGAGCAACAGTAAACCAGTGGCAACGCCGATGGACAATGCGATCTATTCGGATACTACGAGCGAGGAAACGGATCAAGAATATCCGTACAGACAAATCATAGGATCTCTCATGTATCTGTCCGTCTGTACGAGATTCGACATTTCCTTCGCCGTGGGCTACTTGTCAAGATATGTCGACAAGTACACGAAGAAACACTGGACTGCTGCGTTGAGAGTGTTGAAATATTTGAAAGACACCTCGAACTACGGAATCCATTTTGGAGGCAACAATGCTCTAGAATTTCAAGCATTTTGTGACTCGGATTTCGCAGGTGACGTTGAAACAAGGAGATCAACCAGCGGAGAAATATTCAAACGTTACGGGGGGAGCCATACTCTGGGGAAGCTCCCGCCAACCACACACGACGCTGAGCTCGTGCGAAGCTGAGCTAGTAAGCGCGTGTTCTGCATGCAAGTCGGCTCTCTGGCTGAAACAGTTACTGAGTGAATTGGGTCATCCGGTTACTCCCGTTCTACAGATCGACAATCTCTCAACGATTCAACTGATCAAGAACTCTCAATTTCACAAGAGAACTAAACATATCTCAATTCGATATCATTTCATCAAAGAATTAGTTGAAAGGGGAGAGATTGAGCTGACCCATACCTCGACAATTAACCAAGCCGCCGACATTTTAACGAAGCCTTTAATTAAGGTCGTATTCCGAAGAATCAGGGAGCTATGTGGTCTAAAACCATGCTCGTAGTTATCATCCTGATTCTACTAACCAAACCTGCATGCCCCTTCTTCAAATACTCCGACTGTAACCCAGACTGCATTCATTACAATGCAAGTTGCACGATTGTCGAAATTAATCCAGACTACTTCGTAAACCGATGTACTGTATCGGAAGGCGTTTGTGAAGAAAACGCATCTCCAACGGAAGTCTGTCTGCGGCCAAACGCGCCTCCGTTAGGTGGAAGCGATATCTGGCCTGATTTCGAAAAGCATAAGCATCACCCAACTCCCAGAAAATCTGACGAGTGCTTAGAGTGGAAGATCGCGTCAATTGCTATGTCCTGCCTAACGATGGCGTACATCGTTCTAAGAGTAATATCATTGACTGTTAAGAATATTAGAAACAGAAGATATGAACTTCTACCTGGTCACTCCAACCGTGAAGTTTATCAAGAAACAGTCCAGGACATAGAAGAATAATGGAACTACTTCTCCTCTGCGCTCATCGAAAAGAAAGAATAAGCTCACTCAAATGAAACCCACTCGAAATTTATTGTCGTATATTGGCGTTTACCAATACAAAACTCCATAGAAGTAAACGGACCTGAAGGCCGGACCCGTACGATTCCCCCACTGGGAACTCGTCCAGATCCCCAGATGCAGACACCATCGTCAGCCGAAAAGCAAAAGAAACCTTTGCCCAAACTGCGGCACAGAAGCACGGGACGAGGAAACAGAGTCTCTCCGTACTGGGCTTGTGTAACAACATACGCCAAGGATGCTGGAATAAACAAATTCCAAGCTCAACAAATAGTGGATGGCTTCTGGCCGTCCCTGAACTTGGAGCAGCGCTCCAAGTGGATCCGGCTAGCCCAGGAAATGACTGTTGCCAAACGAAACAGTCCGGAGATCATTGAGGCCCGACTGAAACACAGTCAGGAACTAAAAGAGAAAATGCTGGCTGCAAAGCCAGGTTCATTTCTTCACAGAATGAACGAAATTAAAAACATGCCATCGGTAAAATCCCTGGATGCTGAATTCGACATGGAGAGGGGTACACCAGTCCCGGGACTGAAAAGGGCCCCAGGGACTCTGGTGAATGATGAACCAATCATCATCGAGGAGGAGACAACATCAACAAAGAAGGACAACCCAATCGTCATCAGGGACGACATCGAAACTTCAAGAGACAATCCCATCATAATCGAAGAGGATCAAGCTACAACAAAAGATGATCCCATCGTGATCTACGATTCTGATTCAGATGATCCCACCGTTAGCATCTCAAGTACAAGCGATGACTCGGATTACTATTACGACGTCGACGAAGAAGACGACTGGCTGGATGACCCACATCTGGCTTCGTGCTATCGAGACTATGAGTGAATCGAGCAGCAGAGAGGAGAAGCGCATCACCTGCGCGTTCCAAGACGCACGTATTGATACCCACATTTTTGTTAGGTAGGGTGAAGGCAATTATCCCAAATGTTCAAAAGAAAAGCTGTCTAGAAAACGGGGGAGATTGTTGAATATCGTCCAAGATATTCTGTGATTGTTATTTTCGTCAACAGCTTTTCAGCACCAAGGTCACTTCAAATTACTTTCGGAAGATGACCATCCCATTTTACTTTCAGTGTTTCCATTGTTCTCGTAATCACAGTGTTTTCTTCTGTGTGCGGTAATCGCCTATTGTTCCGCTGGTGTTGTGCCAGACTTTTCTGTACACTGATTGACACCACTGAGACAGTGGCTAGCTGGAAGATATATAAGGCACCCAATAAACATGCGGTGGTACCGAGTTGAAGACCAGTGCAAGGGAAACCTCTGCACGAGCAACTGCTCCCGCTTTGTACGCATTGCAACTGCTTGTCTTCTTTGATCTAGTGCTAGTGATCACAGGATCGAGAGCGAAGGATCGTTTTGGAGAGCCTGATCGAGACGCCACTGAGCGAAGAGAACCTGACCTTCCATCACTTATGCTTCTTCTTATGAGTGAATCCCAATCCTCGTTTTCTTCTCTTCTTTTGCTTTTTCTCATTTTCTGGTTTAGGAGTTGACTGAGTTGGCTCGTTCAGCGCATCATTCACTAGTGGTATCTTCTTGTTCGAGTTAGGGATAGGCTCGACGAGCGCATCGGTTGACTGAGGCCCAACGTCAGATTCAGCCTGAGAGGCCTCTTCTGACGTCTTGAAGACATCCACTGCGCTGGACTTTCCGAATAGTTTTACTTTATCCTCGCTGTTGGGATTCTTGAGGAATTTTACATCTCGAGTTCTCACGACTTCGTTCGTTCTAGGTACGTAGATTCGATATCCCAAACCGCGTTCAGTCACTCCGACCAAAAATCCTCTTTCGCTTCGATCAGACAATTTATTCTTGGTTGTCTGAAGGATGATATAGCAGTCGGCACCGAACGGGAAAAGTTTGCCAAAGTATGGCTTGAAACCATGGATCATCTCATATGCTGATTTTTGAGTATTCCTATTCAGAGTTACCATGTTAAGTATATCTGCTGAATAGTTGATGGCTTCTCCCCACATGAACTTTGGAAGTCCTGATTTTATGAGGATGGCTCTGGTGTAATTTAACAAAGTACGATGACCGCGTTCTGCTATCCCGTTCATTGCCGGCGTATAGACGCATGAGGACGTCTGTTCTATACATTTGCTATCGAATAACTCCTTAGTCTGGGCTGAATAAAACTCAGTTCCCTGATCGGACATGAAGCGCTTGAGTCTTTTGCCAGTCTGGGTCTCGAACCATTGAATGTAATGTCAAATACAGTCTGGAGTCGCATCCTTGGTTTTGAGAGTGTAGATTTTTCGGTACCTGGAGAACTCTTCTGTTAGCAACAGAAAGTATTTTGCTCCTCCTAACGAGCTCACTGATGTTGAGCAGAGATCAGCCGTAACAGTTCCGAGTTCTGATGCTCGACCCAGTTCTGGACGGCTTCTGTAGGAGATTCGAGTCTGTTTGGCTCTGATACAGACTTCGCATTGTTCGTAGTCATCAGTGTATTGGATTCTCTCTAAATCGAGCAATCTCTTCAAGGTTTCTTTGTTGACATGTGCAAACAATTCATGCACATATTTCAGACTGACTGGTTGATTCTTGGTCCAGTCTAGGTTTTCTGTCTGAGAGTTCTGCTTCTTACTCACAACGTCTTGTGAGGGTTGCGTTGCTGCTTCCACCAAGCTTGGTTCATTGGAAGTAACCTTCTGTGAATCACCGTCAGACGAGTGTTGATGGTTGTTGTTCTCATGATCCTCAAGATCAACACCAGCTTCGTCATTTAGGTTATCAGTCTCATCAGATTCGGGCGGTTGATCTACGCTCCGTTCACCCCGTGGCGCCGCACAGTGGGCCGGCGACGGACAAAAGTAGTTCCCTCTCCCAGAGCGCGCCGCCGCGCCGTCTGGCTGAGAGCGGTTAAAAGATGATCTAAAGGAGGAGATTATCTATAGTTTGCCTTTAAAACGTGGGCCAGTTTCGGGAACCCATATCTACCAAATAAGTTCAATGTTGATGAGAGCATACGTTGAGGAAGTCAATTGAAAATTAGAGGGGATCTGGCTGTAATGTTGGGCACGAACTCCAAGCCTCGGAGTGTTCTCCCGGGGGTTAACCCGACCGGAAATTTCTATCCGCAAGTCTCCGCAGCTCAAATCTGTGCCGAAGTATTCTACGAAGCCTAAGGAATCAGAAAAACCTGGTCTCGACTTGTCGCCCGCTGTAGCTCACTTGCCGTAGTGATTTTCTGTACGCGTCCGCGGCAGCTCTCCGAGCCACGGCTTAGAGTTCGTGCCACCGTCACGGCGAAATCCTCTCTAATTTTTAGTTGAGCTCCTTGACGTATGCACTCATCATCATTGAACGTATTCGGCAGATATCGGTCCTAAAAATTGGCCCACGTACTAAAGGCAAACCAAAAATGATTTCAGCCTTTGTATACTCGTAGCCGCTCTCAGCCAGACGGCGCGGCGGCACACTTTGGGAGAGGGAACTACTTTTGTCCGTCGCCGGCCCACTGTGCGCCGCTTCATTTAATTCATCAAGCATGTCAAAACCATCGCCCTCGACTTCATTCTCGGAATCAGACAACTCATCAATGCTGTCTCGTTTGATCATCATTAGCTGACCAGGGTTGTTTCTCCATTGTGTGCACACTGTCAGTTTATACAACCCCTGGGATCTAGGTGCGTAGACGCGTTCGTGGTCTTTTGCAATAGCAAGCCCACCTTTTTCTACAGTCACCTTGTAGCCTTCGTCTGCCAGTTTGCCGAGAGACAACAAATTCTTTCTCATACCGGTCACCAATAATACGTTGTACAGTGTCATCGACACAAAGTGGTTTCCCTGTCTGATGGTCAATGGGACGGTACCACAACCCTGAACCAGCAGTTTGTGGTCACTTCCCAGTTTGACCTCCCGGGTTTCAGACTGTAGCGATAGGTTGCTAAACCATCTCTTGTCGTTCACGCAATGGTGACTGGCTCCGCTGTCACAAATCAAGTAAGGAGATTTGTGTCTGAACTCTGCACTGTGGCCCTGATATAGGCCGTATGCCCTGGGGTACATTCTCAAAGTTCTAGGTTTGGTTTTACCACAACCGACTGAGTCCTCTGTCCCCAAAACCATAAGTGCTTCGGCTACGTGGAATTGAGGTCTGCCACCTCTTTGATTCCTTCCTCGATGGCCTCGTTGGCCTCTTCTAGGATATTGACCTCTCTGGGTCGTGGTACCAGTGCTACGACAATCTCTCATAAGATGACCTTGTCTGCCACACTTGTAGCATGTGGGATTTTGCCTGGGTAGTTCTGGATTGGGATTTTGAAAGGGTCGTCTTTGGAATCCACCTCTGCCTCTTTGATTCGAGCGAAATCCGCCTCGGTGAAATCTTCTGTTTCCACCAATTCTCATGCGAGAAAACAGGGCGACAGCACTATCATTTTGATTGTTTGCGTTTCGTCGATATGCTTCAGCATTGATAATGCTGCAAAGTGTTGTGAATTGTTGGTCATTATCTGATCGGTTTGCCCATGACATGCGGAACGATTCCCAGGATGTTGGTAGGGACTCAAGGAGCTTTGAACATAGCACTTCTCTTGGATAGACCATATTTATCTCCTGAAGGAGTTGGGTGATACGCACAAACTCTGTCACGTTCTGTTCAACAGACTTGCTTGGAGAGAATTTGAAGTTGGTGAATCGTGCCGCTACTGCCTGTTTCTGAGCACCGCTGAGTTTTGAGAATTTTTCAACAAGTCTGTCCCACATGGTTTTTGCTTTGATAGTTTCGATGTCGTCGTGAAAAACATGATTAGCCAGGATTGGACTAATAATGTCAAAGAGTTTCATCCTTGCTTTTTGATTCCACAGTTTGAATTCTGCATTTTTAGCTTTATCGGCTTCAGTGAGGCTAGCTTCTTCCCTTTCGACCTGTGCAAGGGTTCCTTTGATCACCTCCCAAACTTTTGGGATGTTACTCAAATACACCGTTGCCATTTGTTTCCACAATCCATAATTTGAACCGTCTGCTGCCAATTTGACTGGACTATCCGAGTCCTTAGAGTCCTTAGATTCTTTTTGGTCTCCATCCGTAGTGCCGCTTGTGCCAGGATTGTCTGTTCCCGGTTTAACCGCGGGTTTTCTATCAGTTGATTCTGGCATCGTAGCACTGGGAGCACTTGCTCTCTATCTATTTCTATTCTTCTTTATACGATTAACTGAACTGTTTGTATATTCTAGTTGTTGAGAATATTTGAGATTTGTATCTCACCGATTGATGTAGAGTCGAACTCGTGCTTGATAACGTGTTGGAAGGTACAGGTTCTCACTTAGTCAGTTAACGTAGTCACAAAGCTAAGACACACGGAGCTCTTAGTAGAGAGGAAGTCCAAGTATTTATTGTATCCAATGTAGTTGCTTATATAGTCAAGGTAAGTGAGGGGAAAACGTACGTGAGGCACCGAAGGAGCCTCACGGTATACTTAGTAGATAGTACAGCAAGTGAGACAAGTCAGAGGCGAACGGGACACCCTATTTTCAACAAGTAATAATGTAGCCAATGGCTTTAATAGCATGTCAGAGAGCAATAGTTTGTGTACAGATGACTCGGAGACCTGTAGTATATATGATGTTTTTCCGAGTGACGTTGCGTGCAAAGGGTTCTCGGTGCTTCACCTCAATGCGGGGACGAGGGGACTCAAAAAACTAAATCTGTTGGCTCTCCTTCAGGACTTCCTCCTCGGGGAGGGATCTGGTGTTCAGGTCGTGGTGGTTAGTGAGACTTGGCTGAAGAGCAGCGAGGTTGGCTGCTATGGCATACCTGGCTTTGAGTTCCTCAATGCTACGAGACAAACGGCCCAGCAAGGAGGAGGAGTCGGAGTGTTCGTTCGATCGACATGTTCGGTTCTCTCCGTGTTTGCTCAGAGCAGCGTGTGTGGATACGTTCAGGCGCTCAGAGTGCATCTCAGAAGCCCTGGTTTCGAGGGCTTTGTTGTGGGAGTGTACTCGTCCAACAGGATTCATGAGGATACCATGCTTGATATTTCAGAGGCAGTCACTCCAGTCGGAAGCGCTCTTCCGTGTATCATCATTGGCGACACCAACATCAATCTTCTCGGTGCTACTTCTTGCAGGAACTACCTGGCCTTCATGCTCTCCAGAGACTTCAGTCTGCTCATTGACGGTATCACTCGCCCGGCAAGTGGGACCTGCATTGACCACATAGGGATTCGCAACGGAGCTGGATTCCCGCAGATTGTTTCTGGGGTTTGGAGAGACACTTTCTTCTCGGACCACTATCCTGTCTTCGTCTCTCTCAAGTATGTGTCCAGAGCCGACGGCGTTCCACGTGAGCCCCGGTACCGACGAAGGCACACGAGGGACAACATTGTGGCTTTTGGGAATGCACTACAGAGGGCAAATTGGATTGGCATCTACCAGGCTGAGGACGCTGACTCGGCATTCAATGCCTTCAGGGACCAAGTGTTCGACAAGTATCGGTCCTGCTTCCCGCTGGTCCGAGATGATGACAGCTCACGTCCTACAGGAGACTTTCGGTTCTCACCTTGACTTCGCTGATTTTAGTTTTATCGCCCCCACTCTGTGGGATTGCGGTAGACTTTGATGGTCGTATTGGGCGGTTGCCCGAGTGCTGCGGTGATTTCGTCGGCGGTCGTCGGCCGTTGGCAGTGGATGAAGGCGTGGTAATGGCCGGCCAACAAGCGGCACGTAACCTTTTTCCCGGCGATTTTTTCTGTTGGCCGGCTTTCCTCATAGACGAGCTTGATTTTTGAGACGACTCGTACGCCTTCGGCTTGCCACTGGCGGAGCGGCTGGATTAGCCTATCTCGCGCGTTGGCCGCTTCTTCTTCTGCCATGACGATGATGTTCCACTTCAAGGACTTCATGTTGCCTGAAATTGGAGTGAGAGAAAAAAAAAGTTAGGTTTTTTCTTTTAGAAAAAATTTGAAGCCATAACTTTGAAGCCTGATGTCTCCCTTACACTTCACGGCAGCGCGCCAAACCACGGATTTTTGGAACCGGCACAAAAAAATCTATTATCTGACCCGGACATCATTTTTCGAGTAGTTGCGGACGCTCCCGCCAGGTGGCGCGGTTTTGTTTATCAAGCTAGCAATTGCGTCATATCGGAATAATCTTGATAACTGCTGAATTATGCACGCGATCATCGTAAATTTTTGCGTCGTGGTGCGTCTGACACTGAGGAACCTGCTTATCTACTCGGATTTACTGAAATAATTGCCAACATACCTGTTTAATTCACTTTTCTGGGAACTTTTCACAACACGTCCGACGGGCACCACGCACCACACACAAATGAACAGCGCCCTCTGGTTGTGCGGGCACCAGAGGTGGCGCGCGAAAATTTGAAAAAATGCAAAAAACTGATGTCCGGGCCCTATGAAAGCCCTCGACGAGCCCTTTCAGAAACACCGACCTGAGGTCCCCTGGGGCCCCGTGTAAGCGAGAAATCGTCCCCCCAAGTGTTGGCGCGAAAATTTGAAAAAAAGGCAAAAAATGATGTCCGGGCCATATGAAAGCCCTCGACGAGCCCTTTCAGAAACACCGACCTGAGGTCCCCTGGGGCCCCGTGTAAGCGAGAAATCGTCCCCCCAAGTTTTGGCGCGAAAATTTGGAAAAAAGCCAAAAAATGATGTCCGGGCCATATGGAAGCCCTCGACGAGCCCTTTCAGAAACACCGACCTGAGGTCCCCTGGGGCCCCGTGTAAGCGAGAAATCGTCCCCCCAAGTTTTGGCGCGAAAATTTGAAAAAATGCCGAGTTCCCCTGGGATCGCGGACCCCATGGATCACGGACCCCAAGGAGCACGGATCAGGAGGATTGCTGACCCTTAGGATCGCCTACCCCAGGGATCAGAGGATCACCGACCCTGAGGTGAAAACTCTCTAAAACCCTCATGAACGATTGATCGTCTGTCGTGGTTGTGGACCATTTGGCTCTTCTCTCGGTCATTCCTCGCGGCGAAGCGCGAGCGGGTACGCTAGTTCCATATAGAACTGATTAGAGAGAAGAGATTTCCACTAGGAATTCCATCTTGAGACATTCGTTAAGGTGGCGGTGCCTGAGTTCACTAGAAATTCAATGTTGAGATAAGTGGAGGGGAAGGAGCGCTCCCAAGCAACCAGGGATTCGCTAGGAAACTGATTGGATAGGAAGTAGTCTCATTAGAAAGTTGATTCTGGCAAACTCTGACAGCCTCATAGCTTGGAGCACCAGAATTCTTTAGGAACTCGATCCTGAGATAAGTGAAGAAGAAGAAGAAGAAGGGCTCCCGATTTCACTGAGTATTCGATTGACGAACAAGCGGAAAGTCGGCATAGTTCCCGATCCAAGCGGGAATTCCATATAGCACTGATTAGAGAGAAGAGATTTTCACTAGGAATTCCATCTTGAGACATTCGTTAAGATGGCGGTGCCTGAGTTCACTAGAAATTCAATGTTGAGATAACTGGATGGGAAGGAGCGCTCCCAAGCAACCAGGGAATCCCTAGGAAACTGATTGGATAGGATGCAGTCTCATTAGAAAGTTTATTCTGGGATACTTTGACAGCTACGAGCACTAGAATCCTCTAGGAACTCGATTCTGAGATAAGTGAAGAAGACGAAGAGTTCCCGGTTTGACTGAGTAATCGATTGAAGAATAAACGGGGAGTCAGAATAGTTCCCGATCAACCGGGGAGCTGTCTTATCTTAGTAATATAGAAATCCAGGGGATGTTTTTCAGCTTGTTCGTTTGTTTGTCCTCAATAGACTCTCCCGCGATCATATCATGTCGACTGATATTTTTTTTGCACGTTGTCGGGGAGCCTCCCGAGAAGGACATCGGCTGTATAGATCGGGTGCAAGATAGTTCATATGAAGTTCTGCAGAGAACTTTTTTCATGAGGAAAATGTGATTCTGGTAGTTTGTCTGTTTGCCTCCCATGGAATACCACGCGATCAATCAGATCGACATGATCCTTCTTCTATGTTGTTGGCATGTCTCTCGGGATAGACATCAGGCAATGAAGATCGACTGCCGAAAATCATATGAGGTTTTCCAGAGCGCGTCTCAATGAGGAAGTGAGGTTTTTCTCTCGCTGTTTGTATGGTTGATTATCACAGGGCGACAGAGGAAGGAAGGATTCGAGAAACAGAGAAGGTGACAACTATATAGGGGTAAACCGGGGTCGCTGGTTCCGAATCTGGACGCAGAATCCTCTTTTCAGCTCGCGTTTTCGTGTTTCATCGAGTGTTTCGATTTCGTCAAAAATTCCTTCCCCGGTGCGAGTCACCTCCATGAGAATCTCTGAGCACGTCAGGGCGCTATCAGGGCCGTTTGGACGCACATATGATGGCTGATTACTGCTGGAACCTGATACGCGAGGGCTCGGAACGGCCACACTCGAGGCTGTCGCTCACCAAATGCTTCATTAGTTCCAAAGAATAAGAGTATCGACTCCCATCGCCCATTCTTGTTTTCATTGGTTTCGGGTTTTCGTGTCTGGAGCGGAGATAGATCACGAAATCGAAACACTCGATGAAACACGAAAACGCGAGTTAAAAGAAAGATCCTGTGTCCAGATTCGGAATCAGCGACCCCGGTTTACCCCGATATAGCTGTCACCTTCTCTGTTTCTCGAATTTATTTTTCCTCTGTCGCCCTGTGTTATTTGCCCTCTTTGATCCCGGTTGATTGATGGGATCGACAATTCTTCTTGGAGCTTATTGAGATGAAACTGGGACCGATCGGAGTCCCCAAGTCGATCCATAGTTTTAGGAGCTTCTTGAGATGATAATCGGTTACGTGAGGGTCCCCGAATTAAAAGGGGAAAAAGTTCAAGATAACTGGATAGGTGTGAGTTTCCGCGTCAATAGACTGAAGTTTCCTGGGAGCAGCCAAATGAAGGATCAACCGAACTCATTGGGAATATGAAACCCACAAAGCGCAAGCAAGCGCAAACAAACCTTCACTGGAGTCTCCTCGCAGTCCGGGCCCTATCCTGTCGTTTGAACCCTTCATCCATCTCATGTTAGATTCGAGTTCCAGGTTCCAGCATGGCAGCAGCTGCACCGAGTGGATTCGAACAAGTTCCGAGCTTCCGTCAAGTTCCGGGTCAACCCATCCGTACGATTTGGTGCGATAAGAATGGACTCTACGAAGTGGATGGCCAGCGAGCTTCTGGGACGTTTTTCTTCCAAATCAATAAGAGCAGGGCGGGAAATGTCGGTTTGAGGTGCAAAGCTTCCAAAGCAGGTTGCGGGGTCACCGCCCGGGTCGATTCCACAGGTGCTGTTCTCAGACAACCGGGCATACACAATCACGCACCAGATCTGAATGGACACGGCGTTGACGTTCGAGCAGCAAGGAGCAGATGGCTCCAAGATGCTGCAAAAAACAGCCGAGCACGTCCCACAGATTTGATACTCAATCAACGCCGAGAGCTCCATATCGAAGTTTCGACCGAAATTGTTGTGACCAGCAACCTGAGAAGTACGCGACGCCATCTCGCAGCATCGAGACCCGACGACGTTTCGACCCTGCAAGAGCTTCATCAGGCCATCGAGGCCACGGATATGCCTCTTTTTACACGGACAAGAGACGGCCAAAGGTTACTGAGTTTCTTCAACCCCAACCTACAAATTCTTCTGCTCACAACAAACACTCTGATGCAGCTGCTCAGCGAATCAGATGGCATTCACGCAGACGCAACATATAAAATTGTCCCAATGAAACTCGCGAAGACTGGCTCATGTCGCCAGTTATTCACAGTTCATGGCAGTTGGGGCGAACATGTAGGCATGGTAGCGAGTGCTTTAATGGAAGCCTCTAATCAGGCATCGTATGAATGGGTATTCTTCACCCTGAAGCAACTCTCGCCGAACCTGGCACCAAATTACTACATGGGCGACTGGGATGCCGCGATGCGCGCCGCCGTGCGCTCCGAGTTCCCAAATGCACGCATCGAAGGCTGCCTAAATCATTACTCGCAGAGTCTAGTCAAGAAAGCGAGCAGCACACAGATAGGCCTCGCGCGGGATATCAGAACCACTGGGCAAATAAGGAGCAAGTTTCTGAATTTCCTGGCACTCCCCTTGCTCCCTCCGGCTCTGATTCAGCCCGCTTTCGAGGTGATTGCTCAAGAGGCTGAGGCGAGAGATCCAAGGTTCAGGGCTTTCACCTACTACGTTCGTGCCTTCTGGCTCAGACAAATCAAGCCGCAAGGGATGTCCATCTATAGAGCTGTCGCCCGAACGAATAACTCAGTCGAATCAAATAATGCCTACCTGCTGCGACAAGCGGGAACACACGGCGCCGTGTGGACGCTGGTGTCCGTGATCGTCGACCTAGCACAAAGGGTACCGGTCGATCTTGCCCAGCATAGGAACGATGTGGAGAACGTTCGATCCACGGCTTCGAGAGCTACTGTAAAGAATAATCGCGTGATAGGGGACGCGTGGGACAAACTGGATAGCGGTGAATACTCTGTCAACGAATTCATCAAAGCCGTCAAACGGAGAACCGGAGCACTAGATGTGCAAGAAGCAGAAGGAGATGTAGGGGACGCAAGTGACTCTGAGCCAATAGACCGAGATATCGAGGACTCATTCGAGACCGCGGTCGTCGCTCATGACCACAGCTACGATAGCGACCCTCAACCCATCCACATGGCTGATCATAATTATACTTCTCTATCTTAAGCTGTGTCATAATTATTCTTCTCTATCTTAAGCTGTGTCATAATTATTCTTCTCTATCTTAAGCTGTGTCATAATTATTCTTCTCTATCTTAAACTGTGTCATAATTATGTTTCTTTATCTTAAGCTGTGTTCTTCGATTCGATTACTAAATGATCTGAACTTTCCGAGCGAGCAATCAGTTGTTTTCTTTGACCATGTTAGGCCCTGAGAAGAAGAACTTGCAGTCAATTGATGGCCTCGATTAATCATCACAGTGTCGGATTAATTTCTTAGGAACAGGACTAGTTCTCGACTCGTATTCACTTTGACATACTTCCCTAGAGGATCAGAAGTGGGAGGGACGCAGGGTAGCATTCACCTCTTCTCCGGTCGACGATTTATGAGCTGACGCAAAGCTTTGAGATTGTGCATCCTCAGGGGAGGCCGCCTCGGAAGAAAAATCATCTCCGTCGAACATATTCTCAATAGTTCATGGGAAAATTCCTCAGCTCACTCACGTTGTACACGCAATCTTTTAATGCGACGACTTGTCTTCTCTCGATTGCGGCGTCTTCGATTCGCTGCTGACTCCCATCATGTCCGGATTTCCGAACCCCAGAGACTCTACAACACACACGAGCTCAAGCCCCTTCTCAATTTCCTCAGAAGCGTCGGAGGAAACATTCTGAAGTATACTTCAAGCGATTCGAACCGGACGTGTCGAACCATCAAGCAGCTTCCCCCCCTCGCCACGACAATTCAGGACGGATTCCAGACATACCCCTCACTGATTCGAGGGCGCCCGATGAGCTCAGCTTCAATGACACAGCCTGAACCTTTGTTCATCTCACGGGGCTTCGCGAAAAGCGCACAAACCCCTCGAGTACGCGAATCTGGCCATATTCTCCAACCATCAAGCGCAGCTTCGTTTCTTGCGCGCCAGCCGCTCCGAACCATCAAGCAGCAGCGCGTAACCCTCTCCTCGATGAGACGGGCGAGCTGGCGAGCGTGAGCTCGCCAGCTCGCCCGCTACTTTCTGGCTTCTCCTCCGCCAAGAGCGGCGTCTGCTATGTAAACACGGCGGGCTTAGGCTGTAGGCCATAGGGTAGCAAACAATGCTGCGGGGAGCAGACGAATTCGAGGGAAAGGAGGCGCCAGTCACCTAGTCCTCTCGGAGAGGTGGCGCGGGCAATCCAAAACAGCGACGGTTCTTTGAAGGCCCCGTTCATCTTTGGATTGAGACAGAAATAAGAAGATTGCTCATCGGGTGCTTAACTGGTTGTGTATTGAACATTAGATGATTGATCCCCCTTCAGGGTGTGCCGTTTTCATCAGGAACTCAAACAATGCGCATTGCGAAGACCGTAGCTCAGCCAGGTCATGAATAATCACAGGAGAAATCGATTCCCACAGCAAGTTATCACAGAGGAAAAATACTTATGGTGAATGTGCGCAAAGAGATTCATGACGAATCTTCCCGAAGACAAGGTCTGACAAGGCGACTTAATTGCACTCTGATATCAGTGTCGACTTCCAGCGGGACAGGAACCCTTCGGGATTGGGAACGCGCAGAGAAGAATGCTATTGAAATCGGATTCGAATTTGTCCGTGGTGGAGCACGGATACTAGAAATTCAAAATACGCTAGCCTTGAGTCTGTCAACGGCGCTCACGATGTGATCATTTGACAGCCCTCTCCCCTCGCGTCGTTGGAGCTCAAATCCCCCCCGATTCTGGAAACCCTTTAAAGCTTCCTGTTCCCCATTCTATCACGTTGGTACCGGAACGGTTCTCGAAGAGGACGACTCCTAGGTTGCCCTTACGCTTATTCAGGACTGTCCGCCGCGCTTGGAGGGAGGGGGGGGACACTCATGTACGTGTGTCCCCGACGGCTTTGAAATCATGACAGGCGAGCGGAAGCATTCTCATCGGAATGAACTGAAAGTGCCTGAGCTTGGTGGATCACTCGGAAGCTGATATTCTCTGAAGAGGAATTTAATGGAATGGAAATACACATCAGAGCCATTCCAAAGCATCTATTGCCGGTCTACGATGTCTCTCAACTCCAGATATATACATGCGAAATTCCGCTACAGCAAAGTTTTCACGCTTGGACTCCATTGTAGCCCGACTGGACAAAATCAGGGCGGGGATTTCCCGCTCCGACGCGTTTTCTCCGGGGTTTTCACAGCTTGCGAACTCCATTAGATTTGTTGAATGAATATACTGAGTCCCGCTTCGACAGAAGAGACGCCATGCTACTAGAATCTATCATCTGAAATAGAAAAACTCTTCTCATTGGGATCATCCGTTCACGGTGTTCTTTAGGACTCGAATTCAAGGGACTTCAGGAGTCCTCTAGCCGCAGCCAACACTCTCAACGAACCCTCGACTGTTTGAAGCGCGCGCGCTGCCTCTCCGAGCATTTCAGGCCATGTCTCCTCCTTTCCCTCGAAAGCGTCTGCGCTCCGTCGAATTGTTTGCTACCCTATGACCGTTTTCCCGGGCTTATGGTAAAGGGTCATAGGGTAGCAAACAATGCGACGGATCGCAGACGATTTCGAGGGAGAGGAGGAGGCTTTGCCCGTGGCTTGCAGCGAGGGAGCGCGCGCGATTCGAATAAATGGGGGCTCCTCGATATCGTTGGCTGCCGTTAGAAGACCTTTGTGATGAGCTCACTATTGGGGGTGCTTTTTGGAACGCAAAACAGCACGAGTCATACTATTAGATAGCGTTTGCTGAAATCGTGCGCATCATTGATCAGGTTATCCTGAGATTGATCGGTTCACCTAGTGTCTGCTAGCAGGCGAAAACAGTAGCCGCGTGGTCTGTTCCAAGGGAAAAAAAAGTGTTTTTTCTCCTGGAAAAAAGCGGTGTGGTCGTGGGTGGTGAGCACCAAATCTCGGATCGAGTGGGTGGAAGTGACACAGGAAGTTCTAGTGCGGTGTGTACAGTGGTTCCTGTGAAAAATAAACAATCTCCAAGACACACATGGAGAATCTCGGCGAGAAACTCCAGGCGACGACACCAGCGGGTGTACCGCCAAAATTGTGTCACAGGTGCGAATCCGCAGCCGAGGAATCGTACCTAGTTGGGGATTGCTGTGCCTACGGCTCCGTCAGAAAATTAGTCAGTGGACTGATGGCACGGAACGCCGACTTGACGTTGGAAGTAGCGAGTGCTCGGATGGCAGCCGGCACGCTCGAAAACGCCAAGGAGGTAGGCCAGAAGAAGGCAGATGCTCTTGAGGAGAAACTCCGGAAGGCAACCGGGTTGAGGTGCCAATTGGAGGCTGAACTCAAGGAGGCAAAAGCCACGGTGAGGAGATTGGAACAGGAGGTCGCCATTTTGAAAAGCCGGCAGGTGGAACCAATGGCGGCCGATCCAACTCCTACACCGAAGCAGAAACCCTTCGAGACGTCGATGATCGCCGTCGGCGACAAGACGCTGGCTCCCCTAAGGGACGAAGTCCACTTGTTGGAGGAGCTAGGAGGTGTTGGTGTGTTTGGTTTATGGTCTGCGTACCAAGATACCATCACCGACTGCTGCGACAGAGTCCGGCGCTACCTGGATGAGGAGAGGAACGGGAACGTTCGCGTTATCATCATGGCAGGAGCGAAAGACGTCAAGGATGGCGTACCGGAAGGACTGGACGGACCAAGCATTGCCAAGGCCATGGCAAATGCTTTGGTAGCCCTGAGACAGTACTCCGCTCGAGTACTCAGCATTGGGTTCTGTTCAATGGTCGAACATCCGAAATGTCCGAACACCGAGGATGTGAACAGTTGCATCAGAAACAGCGTGGCGGCGCTGCGAGGTGAATTCGAATTCATCGACCTCCGTAACATCTCGAGAGATCGCAGGTTCTTGGACGCCGATCGCAATATCGACGACCCATACAGGGCCACGTATACCCGGGAGGGTTATGAAGTGATCAAGAAGCTTCTAGTCGGACGGTTATTGGCGAAGCTGTCTTTGGACGAAGACACGCTAGCTATGATCGCCGCGAAGAGAGAGGCACTGATGGAAGTTGTTACACGGAAGCAACAAGCCAAGCTCGACAGAGAAAAAGTGCGTAAGGAGAACGAAGAGGGAAAACTTCGAAAACTCCGAGAAGCCGCTCGTCGAGAGCAGGCAGAAGCCAGTCTTCAGAAGAACGCACCGCGCGGCCCGAAGGCGCAGAAGCGGAAGCGTGAACAATCACGAGCGAGTGGTAGAAGACCCGAAGAGGAAGGTAAGGGGAAGAGGCCCCAACAAAGCCGACCGGCGGCAGCAGGTGGGAACAAGGGCGGTCGCCAACCGCCAACTCACCCACCTAGAAGAGATCCTCAAGGAAGAGGATCCGGACCCGGCGGCCCATCCACCTCTGGACATCGATCCTAGCGGCTTCAATACCGCCCTCGATTCAAAGCGAAACCAAGCCTGGCGGAGCTTTGAACAGAGCGGCGGCGACGATGGTGAAAGAGTTTCCGATCGAGCGAGAGACGACACCCGAGTAACCCGACGCAAGCGCTCCAGCAGAGTCGGAAAGGGACGAACACCCGAATTTGATCTCTCAATAAAAGTTGGAATTATAAACATGAATGGTTGTACTTCTTCCAAGTGGGCGCAGTTAGAACAAGATTTACTCGGGAAAGAGGGAGTGAATATAGTTCTAGTTCAAGAAACACATTTAGTCAATCTTGAGTCACCACCGAAGTCAGCAGGCTTCAGATGGCTCGGGAGCAATAGGAAACTCCCAGGGTGGAAACATCCCACAGGTGGAGTGGGAATCCTTATGAGTACCCACTTTGACCCGGAATGGACAGAGCAGGGAAACGACTGGATGGCAGCCTCGATAAAATGCGGGGGCAAACGCATAGTTCTCGTAACAGTGTACGTAGCACACGAGCAAAAACGAGAGAACGAGAAGCTCTACTCATCACTGTCAACAATGATCAGATCCAAATGTGAGAACACAGATTACATTCTGATCGGCGGAGACATGAACGGGCATATCCAGCTGTATGATGGGAAATCAGACATGCGGGGTAAACTGCTCGAAAACTTTGCAGCCGAAAACGGATTGACAATCCTGAACGGATCGGAAAAATGCAAGGGAAGATTTACTAGAAAGTCGGCAGTCATTGATTATGTGCTGGCCAATCCTGCGGCGGTAGGAATTGTCCAACACATGACCATCGACGAGGAAAGGCTGACTTCGGTTATTTCGGACCACAACCTCATCACGGTGCAGTGTGAGATTGGTGGGAAGAGAAAACTCACTGCGAAGCGAATTTCAGTCATCGACTCCCGTAAAGCGGCAACGCTGGCTCAGAGAGGGCTATGGGAAAAGATGCTGGAGGACAATATTACATATGTTGAGCTTAAGAAAGAGATCGATTCCGCGTCAGAGCGAGCCCGCCGGACTTTGCAGATACGGGATCGACCGATGGTCTACTCGACGGAAGTCAAACAAGAGACCAAGCTCCGAAGAGAAGCGAACCGAGCCTACCGTGCAGCGAGAAAAGCTGGTACGGGAGCGGACGCTGCTTTGGAAGCCTACAGAGCTCAACAGCAGAGGGTTAGGAACGCGGTGGAGAAAGAACTGAAGAACAGGGAACGGAAAACCCTGTCCTTCATTCTGAGCGCACCGAGACATGAGAAAAGCCGACGCTTCTGGAGGATCGTAGGCCGAGACCTCAGAAGTGAAGGCAGAACAAGCACCCTGCGGGACGAAGCTGGGAGAACTATACCAGCAGCCCTGACTGGGAAATACTTGACTCATGTAGGGAAGACACTCTTCATGGCAAACCACACGAGCGAGGAAGTGATACCGGAAGGTAGGATCGAACCAACCGGTATCAAACTGACAGAGGCGGACGTCTCAAGAGCTCTAACTAGCCTATCCAAATCATCTGCTATGGGGCTGGATGGTATCCCGAGCGGAATACTGAAGGACTTTGAGGAGGTTGGAAGAGGATATATCGTCCAACTATTCAACAAAATCCTTAATGGAGAGGAAGAGATCCCCAAGGACTGGAAGGACGGCAGACTGGTTATGATAGAGAAACCAAACTCTCTCAGGGGCAATCTGCTGACCTACAGGCCACTCACGATATCCCCCGTGCTTTACCGAATATTCATGAAGATCTTGGGAACAAAGATCTCAGAATGGATGGAAGGCAATGGCCTACTAGGGGAGGCACAGGCCGGGTTTCGCAAAACCCGAAGGGGCGAGGATAATATATTCATCCTCACAAGCGCCATCGAGATGTCCAGAAGACGAAAAACCGGGCTGGTTTGCTGCTTTCTGGACTGCTCGGCTGCGTATGATCGTGTATGTAGGACTAAGTTATGGGAAACCCTAAGGAACATGGGGATGGACCGAACGTGGATTGGATTGCTCCGGAACATATACCACGGGACCAGATGCCAACTGGTACACGGAGAGATTGCCTCGGAATGGGTGCAGACCACCGAAGGTCTACGGCAAGGCTGCCCCGCTAGTCCAATCCTATTCCTGCTCTATATAGCTGCTCTAGAAACCCGCCTGCAGAACACTGGGCTCGGTTTCCGAGTGGAAAAGAGAGGGGACTTCTGGAATGTTCGCGAGAAGAAGTACTCCAACATTGCTGCCCTCCTCTTTGCTGATGACCTCATATTGATGGGTAGAAGCTTCACGGAAATGAGAAGTCTGCTAGACATAACATCGCAGTTTGGCGATGATATGAAACTAACATTCAACCCATCAAAGAGCGCGATCGTGATCTTCTCCGAGTTCGGCACAGGAACTGAGATACCGCTACATGTCCAAGGGAAAGTGATACCCAAGGACACGCAATATAAATACTTGGGCATAACTTTATCAGCCTCTGAGAACTACCTTGATCGCCAGGAGGCCATCTGGCTAGAAAAATCTCAGAGGTCTCAAAACCAACTGCGCGCGAGAGCGCTTTGGGGTTTCAACAGATTTGAGATCTCTAAAGCTCTTTGGAAGGCCGTGGCCGTCCCATCGCTCACCTACGCAAATGCAGTCACAGTCATGTCCAAAACTCTAGAAAGAAAGCTCACGACAGCCCAGAACGCGGCGGGGAGGTACGCTCTTGGTGTCCCCACCTACAAAGTGGCAAATGAATTCGTCACGGGTGAGTTGGGCTGGTCTTCCTTCAGGGCCAGAGAAGCCCAGAGTAAGATAAGATATTTCAATAGAGTAAAATCCATGCCCGATCACAGGTGGCCGAAGGCCATACTGAATATGATGGATTTAACCGGAGTGGAATCTAAGGCTCTCTCGAGATCACGGGAACTTATGGTTATATGGTTATGGTTTATTGATCCATATGGCTCTTGTTAACTATATTACAGGAGTCATATCCCTTTCGTATCAGGGGCGATTTCTCAGCAGATCATTCGGGTCTCCTCTTCCCATCGAGTTAGTAGTTCCTTCGTCCTTCTTAGTTCTCCACGGTCCAGTTCTCCCCGGAGCCCTAGTTTTTTGGGGAGTTCTTCTTCATTGAAGTGGTGTGGTGTGCATTCCAATAATACATGCTGGACTGTTTCTTCCTCCATCCCACACTTGATACAGTATGGATGAATGTGTTGGAATCTACTTCGGTATTTCCTGGTTGGGAGCATTCCCGCTCTCGCTAATGCGAGTAGGGCGCTCCCCCTTTTGTTGTCGTATGTTCCTCTCGGTGTTACACCTCTCCTTTCTTTATACTCATCGTATATTCGCAGACTAGGTTTCTGGGCCATCCCATCTCTCCACATCTGGTCCTGCGTTTCTTGGATTTTCACCTTCACTTCTCTGTAGAATTTCCCGAGAAGTGGTCGTCCCTCATCCGTATGCGTCAGTGGTATGCCGTCGCACCGATATTTGGTTCGCAGGTGTTTGAGTCGTTTAACTGCCTCCGTGTAGGTTTTTGTGGTCGCCATAGCTGACAGAATGATTCTCGGCCATCTATCGGGGTTCATTGCGCTTACCCTGGTGAAGTACCGGAGCTTGCTCTGGGCTTCTCTCGCCTCGAACGTCGACCATCCCAACTCTCCTAGTATGAACTCGTTGGCCACTCTGTATCCAGTGATACCCATTGCCCATCTGCCCGCAGCCATCTGGATTTTCTCCAGGTTGGCTGTGAGAGACTTCGAGTTTCTTGAAGCCATGACAGCATTTGCATACGTCAGTGCTGGCACGGCCGTGGCTTTCCATTGGATTTTGGAAATTTCAAACTTATCGAACGTCCACAAACACTGGGCGTGCATTCGTTGAAGTGCCTCTTCCGCTTTCTTCTTGACGAGAGTCTCATGTTCTTGGAGGTAATTGTTCTTATTGCAAATGACAATCCCGAGGTATTTATACTCATCTTGTGTTTCTAATTCCATCTGTTGGATTTTCATTGGGATTCGTTGCCCGATGTTCTCTTCATTAAAGATCACTATCGCGCTTTTCGTCGGATTAAAGTCTAGCTGGGCCTCAGTCCCAAAAACTGAGGTGATGTTTAGCAGAATCTCCATTTCCTCGTAATTTGAGGCCAGGAGTACCAAATCGTCCGCGTATAGCAGCCCCGGTATCATTTTGGCTTGTTTGGGTTCTAGGTCCGTCACCGCCTCGAATCCACAGTTTGTCCTTAGTAGTCTCTTCTCCAACTCCGCTATATACAGGGAAAATAGTATTGGAGACAGGGGACAGCCCTGTCTTAGACCCTTCTCTGTACTCAGCTTTTCTGATGAAAATTCATCGAGCTTTATAACTACATTATTCTCCGTGTATATATTTCTAAGTAGTTGGATCCATTTTGTGTCCATCCCAAGGGTTTCTAGGGTCTCCCATAGGAGGTCCCTTCGTATTCTATCGTATGCCTTTGTGCAGTCTAGAAAGCAGCAAATTAGTCCTTTCGACTGTCTCCGAGAAATTTCGATCGCTGAGGTTAGGATAAATAAATTATCATCTCCGCGCCGTCCTGGCCTGAAGCCGTTCTGCATCTCGCTGAGAACCCCCCCTTCCTCGATCCAATCATTGATTCGAGCCACTAGAATTTTCATGAAAATTCTGTATAGTACGGAGGATATTGTTATCGGTCGGTAGGTGCTCAGTAACCCCTTGGTTGAGTTTGATTTTTCAATCATGGACACCCTTCCAGCTTTCCAGTCATCTGGTATCGGTTCTAGCCCTTTGAGAATATTGTTGAAAACACGGCTGATTTGCGTTGTTCCAATCTCGTCTAGCTCCCGTAGGAGAGCTGTGCACGGAGTTCAGCTGTGGCGACATCACACTGACGCACACGGATCAGGGGAGACCTCTCCACGGTATCTTCAACACAGCCATCAAGAAAAGGATACGCGAAGTTGAAACGGCGAATTGGAAAGACTCGATGAGTCGGAAAGATAGCCTCACTCGATACCGGGCCCATGCGACTGAGATGGGGGCTAAAATAAACCCATACGATAACAGTCGGGGTTCAACATTACTTGCGCTCAGCCGCGCGGGCATGTTGAGGACCAGGACCGCAAGGAGACACTCCGAGCCGGGGACAGAATCAACATGTGTCAGATGTGGAGTGTACCCGGAAACCCTGAGCCATGTCATCTGGGAGTGCAATGAAGCATATCATGAGGAGGAGGAAACAATAAGTCGACTGGGACTCGATGAGAACCCCTCTCTGGAGATGACGAGCCACACCAAGAGGCTCCTGCAGCAGTGGGAGAAAGAAACCTGTTATATCCGCTGAGAATACTCGCCACTGAAGTGAAAGTGTCAAATAATTTTGAGGATAAATAAATACCAATACCAATACCAATACCAAACGACCAGGTGCGATATGATCACCGGAAGACAACGGCGGGCCTGCAGGATGGGGAAAATGATGAAATCTCGACGTTCCGATCGATCACGATGTCATATCGAACCTATCACTTTCTGAAGATGAGGCGATGCTCAAGAACTTCTCTCCGCTCATGCTTCGGCTTATCAGCGAAACCATTCACTCGGGCGACTGACGGCAAGGAGGCATTCATCTCTGACTGCGAATGAACATTGATGACCGCAGCACCTATTGGCAATTCACATTTTCCAGTCCATTTTTCTGTTCAGAACCGGGCTAAACGCCAACGTTGTCGAACAACCGTTCACTATTTGAATCGCGCGCGCCGCCTTCAGAAGTAGATCAGGTGGATGTCTCTCCCTCTTCCTCGAATCCGTCTGCGCCCTGCAGCATTGTTTGCTACCCTATGGCCTACAGCCGGGCTTATGGCCGCCTCCCTCAGGACGAGTCTAGGCCATCGTCCTGCACAACAAACGAAGCGCAGACGACGAGCAGTGAGGATGAACGCATTCCGGCGGAGGCGGGCGGTCGGGGGCACGGAGAAAACGTCGCTATCCCCGAGAGCGAGCCCGCTATGTCAGCGGAGAAATCCCTGGCATTCCCGGCTGGCATACCACGCTGGCGATTAGTGAGGAGCCCGTGGGGGCTCTAACCAAGCCTTTGGGAAGATCTTCATCAGGTGAAGATCGACCCTAAATCTGGGTGCTCCATCGCTCGTCGAAAATCCAGAGGTTGTTTCAGTGCAGGTTTGTGACCGGATGGAACCTGCAGCAACCGATCGGGGGGGCACTTCCGAGGCCACAACTGGACACGTTAGGCGAGTTTGGAAGCTGAAAACCAGGCTCTACGATTGACGGATTAACCTCCTTCTCCGTCACCCGCTCCCTGAAGCTTTCTCGATCCACGGAATCCATCAAGATCAACTATGAACCTGTGTCGCAGGGCGCGCGCTACCTACAGTCCACCGCAAGAACGCTGCATACAGCCGCGATTTCTTCGCTGACATAGCGGGCTCGCTCTCGGGGATAGCGACATTTTCTCTGTGGCCCCGACCGCCCGCCTCCGACGGAATGCGTTCATCCTTACTGCTCGTCGTCTGCTCTTCGTTTGTTGTGCGGGACGATGGGTGGCGGTCAAATGTTCGCATGTTGTGATCGCATGAGCAGACGCTTTTAGAGGGAAAAGAGTTCACGGAAGCGGAGTTTGGCGCAAGAGGAGGACCGTTTCGAGTGTTTTGAACCTAACCTAACCTTTCCTGCTCGATGCATTTGCTTCGACGTGCGCCGAAGTGGCCGGCAAGAGCAAACTTGCGTGCAGTCCTATGACCGTACACCTCCTCTCCCTCGAATTCGTCTGCAAGGTACCACGTCAACATGCGAACACTTGGCTGCCTCCCCGGGACGATGGCCTCAGTTGCCAGCAATGCGTCGAGGCCCAACCGTCAAGTCGCCAAGCTGGCGTGTTCTCGCTTTGCTGTTTTTCGTCGCAACCCGCCTAACCGTAAAAGTTGGCTTGGTTTGGTTGGTTTGGTTTGAAGAGACCGCCACGTCGGCTGGAGAGTGGGAAAAACCCTCTCCAGCCGGCGTGCTTCAGAGATCCAAAAGAAGCAAGAGACACTTGTGCGCGTGTGCTCTCGGCAGCCGATCTCGGCTGGAACCCTGGCATAGCAATAAACTATCAGTGATCCGATTGCCCAGACCCCATCATCGTGCTCCTTGCATTATCATCTCTTAGCGATTCGTTCCGCTTCCTTGTCTCAGAGAATATCGAAACGCCCGGGGGGAGCGGGGATAAAAGTCTCTCCACCAACACTACAAACTCGGATTCCAATCGGAGCTAAAGCTGTTTGTTTGTCGGAACAGAATCATTACCCTCCTGAACGTCCATCTCACGATATTTTGGTGGACTTCCTCTTGAGCGTCTCTTCAGTGTGCAACAGTGATTCCAAGACTGATTCCCTCTGCGTTTGTGTGATCATCGGAAAACTTCCTCGTGGCTCACTATGTCGGAGGAAGGCAACCCCCTTACGTCTGTCGGTGAGATTGCTCGAGGATCCTTTCGCTAAATTGGCTTTCTCGGTCCTGAGGGCCGTCAACAGCCCATACTTCTACTTGCGCAACCCAGACCCCACCAGCATAGGAAACGAGCTCAGGGTGAGCAACTCAATCACGGCTGTGTGTCGGAAGTGCGAGCCAAAGGCCTCACCCAAAACTAGGGAAGTCAAAGTCAACTATCATAGTACGTCGAATTTGATGCAGCATCTGAGAGCTCATCACCAAGCGGACCAGGGAGTGGCCCTCAAGAAGTGGCTCGAGAACGAGCGTGAAGTTTTCGGGCGCCGCAATCCGTCCGAAGTGGCCAGGACTCGGCGACGTTCGTCCCCCACCTCTCAGCAAGCCCAACTGGACAACTTGATCGTTCGTTTCATCACGAAGACAATGATTCCTCTACGAATCGTGCAAGATGAAACCTTCAGAGACCTCGTAAGTTTCCTCTGTGTCGACCGACTCGGACTGACCGTCATGAGTCGCCGAAGCTTAGGAAGGCGGATCGACTAGACCTTCGAGGAGAATGTCAATGTGCTTCGCGAAGTCCTGGCATCGCAACCGTGGGTTGCCACAACTGCAGATGTGTGGTCGGGAGGGAAGAGGAGCTTTCTTGGCATGACGGTCCATTGGATCGATCAAGAATTCAAGTGTAGAAGCGCCGCGCCGCGCCGCTCTGGCCTGCAAGCGGTTCCCTGGTACACATTCGCACGACAAGGTTGCGGCAATGGTTCACAGCCTTCACTCTTTTCTCGACGCTTTGGAGACAATCCTGGACAGGGTCCTCAGAGAGCGTAAAAGATGCGTTATTGTCGGTGACTTCAATGTCGACCTGCTCTCAGTCTCGACTCACTCCAGGGCGCTCTCCGAGCTGATGAATTGCTACGGATACACCAACCATGTTGACGGCCCCACCAGGATCGCTGTCAGAGAGGATGGCTCCGGATCTGCGACATGTCTCGATCATGTCTGGGTCTCCGGGAGTGTTGCTGTCGTGCAGGCCGCCATCATCAGAACCCACTTCTCAGACCACTTCTCGATCAGTGCCTCCATAGCTCAGTCTCGTCCCCAGCTACCCGCCCGGCCGTCCGGCTCCTCCTATGACATCCCTGGTATATTTGTATCCTGTATTGGGCAGGACTGGACTCCGGTGATTTCTTGCGACGACCCCGACTTGGCCTTGTCGCACCTCAATGAAATAATTTTCTCACACATGGACACCCACAGGAGAAGATCCCGTTGTGCACCCGCAAAAAACACCCCAGCACGGTCGCCCTGGATCTCGAAGCATCTCATCGACCTAATCAGACAACGAAACAGCCTTCACACTGCCCTCAGGCGTGACCATGCCAACCCCGCGCTCCGATCCCGCTTTGTTGACCTTCGTAACAAGATCACATCCCTGCGTCGACGCCTCAAGCTCAGTTACAACGAAAAGCTGGTCTCGGAGGCTCTTAACCAGAGTAGAACACAATGGAAAATAGTCAATGATCTCTTGGGCCGTGACGGTAGGAAACCAGTCTCCCTTCTTAAGGTTGAAGATGTCATAACCGACGACCCACTACATATTGCCAACTGTTTCAACTCCTACTTTTCCGCCTGTGTCCCTCAACCTGGCAGCACCACTAACCCTGTCCCTGGTTACACGATCTCTTCCTCGTTCCCTGTATGCAATGCCAATGTCTCGTTCCGACCAGTTGCCCCGGCCAGAACACAGTATATTCTGGAACGCCTCAGGCACTCCTCTGTCGGCCCCGACCAAGTCCCAACCAAACTCCTGAGGTCACTGGCGCCCCTCATAGCTACCCCTCTATCCCATATTTTCAATCTCTGTATCAAACTTGGGGCCTACCCCCGAGCCTTCAAAAGATTCCGAATCGTCCCTATCCATAAGGGTGGCGACAAACTCGACCCAAGCAACTATCGCCCAATATCGATAGCAGACCCTATCTCCAAAGTATTTGAGAAGGTTCTCCTCGACCAGATCGAAGACCACATTAACTCGTACAATATTCTCTCCCAGGCCCAGTTTGGCTTCAGGCGGGGTCGGTCTACCAAGCATGCTATCGCCGCTCTTCTCGAAACTCTTAAGACTAACCGCACCGCTGGTAAACATTCTATCGCATGCTTCCTCGACATTCGCAAGGCTTTTGACTCTGTTGATCCTCATATCCTCTGCGCCAAGCTCAGCGCCTATGGTTTCGATCGCAATGCATGCAGTCTTATCAGAGATTTCATGACCGATCGCATCCAGGCGGTGCGGATTGGTGACGTCATGTCGGCCGAGGTCTCCGTCTCTCTTGGTGTACCCCAGGGGAGCATTCTCGGCCCGACTCTATTTTCGATTTACATCAACGATCTCGTCTGCAGTGTCGAATCTTCCACCCTCCTCAAGTATGCCGATGACACTAGCTGTCTGGTCTCGGGCGACTCGTTGCTTGAACTTGTACCTTCACTAAACTCTGACTTGGACGCTATCGCTAAGTGGATGACTGAAAATGGCATGGCAATTAACCCCTCCAAGTGTGCTATCCTACACTTTCCTCCGACAGGGCGCTCTGAACGCCTCCTTACGGGTGCTATCAGAATAAGTGGCTCACCGGTGGGCGTTGTACAGCAGGCAAAGTTTCTTGGCGTCATACTAGATGACCGCCTCTGCGGCGAGCCATTCCTCGAGGCACTACGCGGCCGTCTCACCGGAGCTATCTCAGCTCTCGTCCGGGTGCGACACCTTGTGCCAACCAGTTCTCTCCTCCTTCTTTACTTCGCATTCTTCGACTCGTTTCTCACCTACGGCATCGAATCTTACGGTCTAAACTACCGCACGCGCCTCAGACCAATCGCCCTGCTCCAAAAACGGGCTGTCAGAATCATTGCGAACCGCGGACCAAGAGATCATACAGCCCCGATATTTGAGTCCCTAGGGATCATGAGATTCGAGGCGATGATCAACTACAATATCTGCCTCCTTATATTCAATGTACTATCGGGGGCAGCCCCCCCAATTCTTAGTCTGAGAGTATCCAGATCCGGCACACGGGGAACCGATTCTCGTCTCCTCATCCCCAACCGAGCAACGTCTAATGTTTCCAAGTTCTCAATCCATGTCGAGGGCGCCCGGATCTGGAACTCTCTACCAAGCAGTATCAGGAAAAGCGTTATCCCCCTGGCGGCCTTCAAAAGGCTACTCAGCTGTTACTTTCGAGAAGAATAATACTATACTATACTTGAATAATGCTTGAATCTCAATGATTCATAATCTAGTCAACGTGTTGTACATATTACTGTAATTCTGCCTTCCCGTGCGAGCTTTGCTCTTGGGATTAAAAAAAAAAGAGTTTCCTTGTGTGGCAATAAAATGACAAATGACAAAAATGACAAAATGACTCTTTCTTCAACCTGCCCCGTCACAAGATTGTTGCCACGGTAACTGACAACGGCTCTAATTTTGTGGAGGCATTCACCGAGTTCGGAGTCGACGCGAGCAATATCGTCTTCTCCGAAGAGGATCTACTCCAACAAGCACTATCGCAGATCGAAGACGAACACGTGCACGAAGACGAACTCGTGCACGAAGACGAGTCGCAAGGCGACGATGAAGACGAGCCTATGTTTGCAGAAGGTGGAGATCAACAGAAAGACGTCAACTCTTGGGTGCTGGTCGACGACGACGTAATCCAACCACCAGCTGACAATGGATGTGCAGCGCACACGCTCTCGCCATGCGCCACGAGCGATGCCCGCAAGGTGCTCTTTCAGCACCCGGAGTTGAGGAGTCTTCATGAATCAGTGTTGCGAAAGTGCAACGCCCTGTGGAGCTTGAGCCAGCGTCCGAAGGCCGCTGATGTTATCAAACTGATCACAGGGAAGCAGCTGAAGCGGCCCGCTGCAACGCGATGGAACAGCCTATACGATTCGTTGAAGCAACTGCTGGAGCTCAAAGGGCATATGAACGAGCTGACGGAGCACTGGGGGCTCCAGTCCAACCTGACTATCGCTGAAATTTCTTATATGGAGGAATTTCTGATGCAAGATTATGTAATCTTACGGGTAGCTGAAACCCGTCGTTACCATTACTGCCAGGGTCGACTCAACAGTCTGTAGCGTCCCTGGCACAGTTACTTAATTTAACCCTGACACAGATCCAAAGGCGGTCCCCGCTTTGGATCTGCGCAACGTATAAACTAACGCTTTCCCCAAGGTATATATAGGGGTGATAATAAATGCTTGGCTCTGAGGAGCTGTGTGTTTCTAACCGAAACGCTGTCTCTTTATTGTGTGCCGTGATCTTCTATCCACAGCCCACTACTTCGTTGAAGGAGTTCACCGAGTGGCTAGTGAGCCCCATTTCCAACATTCGTTATTGCGCACGATCGATTCTACGGACTCTTTCGATCGGGTGTAGTGCTGTGTGAGTGTGAGTGACTCTGTTTAGACTTGTTTGTGACTTTGAGGTGTTCGTTTAGTGTCTTCCCATGCCGACCACAACAAGCTCTATGGATCCAGCAGAGAATCCACAAGCAATGGAAGATTCCACCAGCTCCCACGGCTATAGTGATCTAGGTGATACAGGACCAGGCCCATCTGGAAGTAGGACCGGCGATTCGTTGATTGGAAGGAATCCAATGCTGACGGAAGATGAAGACCCTGACAAGGACGTTGGAAAACTGGAACTTGGAACCCACCATAAAAGCAAAAATCAAGTGATTCTCCGTATGGATGGATCTAACTACAATGCGTGGCGGGTACTCATCCCGTCCGCCCTAGATGCAGATCCATATGCCCTCGATGTCACCATGGGGAATCTGAATCCACCAAAGCCAGATGCTAAAGGCAAGAACGCGATCATCCAGAGGCAACAGTTCAACGCTGGGAATCGTGCAGCCCGATGCACCCTATTCGCATCAATCCAACCTGCACTTGCGGTAACTCTGTTCGCTAATAACTCAACAACTGTAGAGGCTTCTGAGATGTGGAGATTGATAACTGGCAAGTTCACCAACTCCAACGGTGGACTCAAACAGTTGGCTCTCACCAAACTCATGTCCTACAAATATCAGCAGAACAAAACCTCAGATGAGAATCTGTTTCGTTTTTCCCAAATCACGGATCAGATTGCTGCTTTGGGTGTAACCGTTCCCGATGATCTTAAGATCACGCTTCTGTTGGAATCCCTTCCCTCCAGTTGGGAATCATTCAAGCAGGGATTCACCGCCAGAGAGGATTCATCAAGATCTTTCTCTCACCTCATGATCGCCATCGAAACTGAGGCTTTGAGACGTGGCAGATTCAACACCAATGAAGTGACGGCCCTGTTCTCAAAGATGAATGTGTCAAATGGCAATCGACACCGCAAGAGAACCTTCAACAGGAGAACAAACGTGAGCCGCACTGTGACCACCTCGACAGAAAGAACATGCTTCAACTGTGGTCGAGCGGGGCATATGATTGCTCAGTGCCGCATGCCCAGGAAAAGCAACAACGCAGGCAACAGCAGAAATCACAGCGGCAGCGGAGGTCAGAATCCATCTACCTCCCAGCGTCCACAACAGCAAAATAGGAGGTCAGGAAGACGTCCCTTCCACAGAAGACAGCAGAATCAAGCGGGCACCAGCCATGGCAGGGCCCACTTGACTGAGGCACTCAACTGTGAAGCTGATATCGCGGAGACCAACATCGTGACATCGGACAACGAGTATATCATCGATAGTGGAACCAACTTTCATATGAGTAACACCAAGAACCATATGATCGAGTATACTCCCTATCCCCAAGCTCGTCAGATCAGACTGGGAGGTTCCAGAACCCTGAGCGCTCCTGGGTTCGGAACTGTCTGCGTGACATTTGTGCACAATAACCATCGTCACACAGTCCAGTTCAAAGAAGTTCTATATGTCCAGTGGCGGATCTAGGGGGGGGCAGGCGGGGCACTTGCCCCGGGCGCAGCCTCCAGGGGGCGCGAAATCGGGGTCGTAGTCTTCTTGGTATAATGCAAAAACTTATGATACTTCGGAATAATGCGGAATGCATTCATGTTTGTGGTTTTCATGGACTTCTTTCTGTCCAAGCTCAAGGACATTGTAGCTTGTGAGGTCATCTGTTATCCGGATGACACACATGTCTGTTCGATGTCGATCCTGACAAACTCGATGCCGAGTTTGCTGCCATTTCATACACCCTCGTGGATATCATCAGAGTCTTCTCGGATTTTGAACTGAAAATCAATGAGTCGAAGACTGATGCTATACTTTTCAGGGCTTCCCGCAGGTAGTTCCAGGTCCCAACCATCAACATCGGCGGTGGTCGCATTCAATCGGCTGAAACTGTCAGATGTCTCGGATTGATCTTCCATGAGCGTTTGAGCTAGCTTGCCCACGTCAGTTACATCACTCCGGAATGTTATTCCGTTATTGTCATGCCTAGAAGACTCAGAGCCGTAGGTCTTCCTGCAAAATGCTCAGGTCTCGTGTACAAAGCTCTCCTCAAGCCTATACTGACTTGTGGCATCTCCATCTGGGGTTGCAGCAACAGCGTTGTCCACAAGAGAGCAAATCGTGCAGTGTGATGCAGTTCGATCCATTACGGAGATCTGACGCTCCGAATCCGCTTGTGACGCTTCCCGTGATCTCGACGTTCTCGGATTGAGTGATCATCATTATATTGCCGTATCCCATCTTGCGTACAAGGTTTCACATGCCATCGCTCCCCATGGAGTCTTCCCGCCCCTCGTCTCCCGAGCCGCCCGGTCGACAAGACGCCACACGGGTTTCGTCACGTCATTGGCACGGCAGACCTTCTGTCGGATGCTTCTTCCGGACCAGATACCGGTCATTTGGGGCTCCGTCTCTCGCTGCATCCGAGTCCTCACGCCCAGCCAGAGATTCATCAGGGAGTTTATCAAGTTTGCTGGGACAATTCAACGTTGAGGGAAATGATTTGAGGTGAATCACAGGGTAATATCTCGAATCCTAATACGAGTGTAGAAATGTCCACAAGATTTGCAACACCGTCAGTGAACCGCTTGTTTCAGATCAGTATAAACTGATTCTAGCTTGCAAAGAGACATCTATAGGGCCTGGAAATTCAGTTTCTTCCGGAGAATCGGGGGGAGGGAGGGGGCGCTTTCTCGGTTATCTGCCCCGGGCGCCGTCGAGGCTAGATCCGCCACTGTATATGTCCCGAAACTACGAAGGAACTTGATTTCCGTCTCCAAGTTAGCCGATGATCAGTTCAAGATTGAAGTATGCCGCAAGTCCATCATTCTTTCGCAAGGAAAGACAACCATACAGGCAGTCCGGAAGAATGGACTCTATGTACTGTATGCGGAAGACATCGCCGAGGGTCACCATATGGAAAGCCCAAAGAAGAAGGTCAGCCTCACCGAGATGCACAGGAGCTTTGCTCACATAAACGTCGCTTGGCTCAAAGCACTGCTAGAACGAGAAGGCTATGAAGTGATCCCCGATTTCATCAGTTGTGATAGTTGCATCAAAGGCAAGATGCATCGCGCTAGTTACAGGCCGAAGCCTATCAGCGCCATTGCCCCTCGCATCGGGTGGATCCATAGCGATACGTGCTTCGTTAGCGTTCCCTCCTACGGGAGGCACAATGCGTTCATCACATTGACGGATGATAAAAGTCGTTTTAGGAAAACGTACTTTATCCATGACAAGACTGAAGTCTACGGCCACATTGTGGACTTCCTCAAGTGGTTCAAGCTGAGGACGGGTCAACAAGTTTACCACTTCCATTCTGATGGAGGCTCTGAGTTCCAGAACAGAAGACTCCAGTCGCATCTAAGATCGATAGGATGTGACTACTCCTACTCAGCTCCGCGAACCCCCATGCATAACGCAGTTGCCGAAAGACTCAATAGATCATTACTCAACCTTGCCAGAACCATGATCATTGATAGTGAACTCAGCAAAGGGGCTTGGGCAGAGGCAGTGTCATTCGCCACATTCTGCCTGAACGTCACCAAGTTCATGGAGCCAGAAGGCAAGACGCCTTTCGAGATCATCACTGGTCACAAGCCATACCTTGGCAGAGTTCGTCGCTTCGGCACGCGTTGTTGGTTTTACAACATCGAACCAACAAAAGGAAAGCTCGATCAGAGAGCCATCGCAGGAGTAATTGTGGGAATCGACGAGGATGGACTCAGCTACCGAGTACTACAATCCGGAACCACTAAAGTGCACCGAATCCGAGACATCATTGTGAAGGAGCCAGCACCACTGCAACCTGACAAGAACAAGCTGCCTTCACCACCACCAGAAAAACAGAAGTCAACGGATACTGAGGCACCACCGGAGGAAGATGAGGATGAACAGCAGCCAACCGATACCAACGATGAACCAGAAAGGGAAGCCATCGTAGAAGACAGTGACAGAATCGTGGATGAAGAGCTGGGTTTAGCTCCCGACCCGGAGTCGGTCCCCACGACCCCGCCTGCAGAAGAACTGCGCAGTTCCAGAAATAGGTCAACACCAGCAGCCGCGGAGGAACCAGTCGAGGGAAGAAGAACCAGTAAGAGAATTAGACGTAAACCAGATTGGTATCAGGCTGGGGAAGCCAATAATGCTATAGCTAATGTCCCTGACCAACGTAGAAAGAATAGTAATGAGAAAGACGTTCCTTGCAATATCACTGAAGTTGATCGTTCTAAGTTTAGAAATGAATGGTATGCCGCAATGGCTCTAGAACTAGAATCCTTCAGATCGAATCAGGTTTACACGTTAGTAAACCCCGCCCCGGGACAGCACGTCCTGTCAAACCGATGGGTGTTCTCCTTGAAGAAAGATAAGGATGGTAATTTGGTCAGAAGAAAGGCTCGTCTCGTCGTCCGTGGTTTTCAGCAGAGACCAGGACTGGATTTCGAGAGTCTTTTCAGTCCCACTGCAAGCTTTGAGACGATCAGGACAATACTGTCCATCTCGGCCAGTGAGAGACTATTCTTGGTCCAAGCTGACGTATGCACAGCTTTCCTCTCAGCTCCACTGGATCGCAAGTTGTTCATGCGACAACCAGCAGGATTTGAGGACGGAACCAACAGGGTTTGTGAGCTTCAGAAGGCGTGCTACGGCACGGCCCAGGCTTCAAAGTGTTTCAATAAGAAGTTGAGTGACACATTGTTGGCCCTCAAGACTGTTAGTCTGACTCGTAGCTCACAAGACCCGTGTCTGTATTACTCCAATGCCCCAAATAGAGTTTTCATTCTTGTTTATGTTGATGATTGTCTGATTGGTTCAAAGAGTGAAAAATTGAACCAGGACATCATACAGGAACTCAGGAAGACTTTCGAGCTAACCTCAAAACCGTTAGAGTTCTTCTTGGGATTGAGAGTAATAGTCTCACCAGATAGGGGGACTATACAGATCAACCAAGCTCGGTATATTGATGAGCTTTTAGAAAGATTCCAAATGCAGGATTGCAAGGTTTCCGCAATCCCAATTGATGCAACATCAAAAACGGCATTTGAAGGAGAAGTTGATCTGAGTCTGAAATATAGAGAACTCGTCGGAGGATTGATGTTTGCATCAATCGCTAGCCGTGGAGACATAAGTTTTGCAGTGGGCTTTCTCTCACGCTATCTGGCTGCTCCTACACGTCATTTATGCACAGTAGGACTCCGAGTTCTGAGATACCTGAAGGGTACCCGTACTCTGGGACCAAGGTATACCGGAGACATTTCAGACGGCGTCGTTGCATATTGCGATGCAGACTGGAGTGGATGCCGATCCACAAGAAGGAGTACAAGTGGATCCTTCATCATGGTGGGTGGAGCAGGCGTGATCTGGTCCTCCAGACGCCAGAGCTGTGTTTCCCTTTCCTCTATGGAGAGTGAAATACTGGCTTGTAGCGAGATGGGAAAGTCGTGTCTCTGGCTCGCCAGGCTGCTCCAGGAAATCGGCTATCCAACTGTGCCAGTTCTGAAAGTGGACAACACCGCGTGTATTCAGTTGCTTTCCGAAAATCAGGTAACTCGACGATCTAAACATATAGAAACTCGCGAATTTTGGCTTCGAGAAAAGATTGAAAAAGGTGACTTTAAAATAATCCACTGTCCCACGGAGATGAACATCTCAGACCTCGGGACAAAAGCCTTATCAGAAAAACAGTTCGTCCACTTACGGAAGCTTGCTGGTTACAGAAATGATGAATCGGAAGATACTGATCATCCTCCAGATCGTGGTAGACGCCACAGCGTACTTCGAGTACAATAGTGATTGCCTGCCACAGTGTATCCGACAGAAGCTCCCATGTACGATAAGAGAAATCAACCCAGTGCATTTCCCAGTCGATTGTATACTCATCGACAGCGCCTGTAGTGATGAATCATCACCCAAGGTTGCTTGCCTCCATCCCTCCGGAAAAGTTGACGGAGGAACTGATATCTGGATGGATTACTATAATTACACCCATCCGAATCCCCCGAAGCCAGATCCGACTCCATCAAGAAACATAGATCCCCTTCAGCTCTACTCCATAGTTTTGACCACGTTAGTTGTGGCTTACGTAGCCTACAACAGTTCCATGTGCCTGATTCAGGCTTGGCGCCGAAGAAGATATCAACGGCTTGGAACATCCGCACCGACTGGCTCAGCCCCTCAAAGATCCCCCGAGTCCCCTTATAATCCTACTGTCGAAGATGCATAAATTCATCCAGCAATAAATACTCTATAGACATTCAGAATCCGGATTTATTTTTATGCCGTAAATTGCTTATGGCCCATGCATGTGTTTTGAAACATTGTGTGCTCAATCGGATAGGCGAATTCTTCATCCCTTCTGTATTGAACCACAAATACCTCATGCGCCAGTCTGGTTGCTCTTCTCATCAAAACACATACACGATCAACTACGGAGTGGCACAGGCGGTTGTAATACAGTATCTTACAGGCATATCTAGAAACCGGAATATGTAGCTTCATTGGGGGAGGCTCGGTGGTTGTGCTGCTGCTAGTGTCGGGAATGGAAGAGAGTTCTGTGGTGACGGCAGCAGATGACGAATCAATGGTCGTAGTGAGAGATGGCCGCACAGAACTCACCTCAGACTCAGATTTCATGGTAGAGCTGCTAGCTGGTTCTGTTGTGGAGGGCTGAGGAGAAGTAGAAGCTGGAGTTGGAGTTGGTGTTTGTGTCATAAATGACATAGTTGTGGTAGGGGAAATTGTTGTGGTTGGAATGATACTCGGACGGCTCGAATTGATGCTTGTTTTCTGAGATTCTTCCATAACACGAACGCTCTTGGTTGCGTTGATGATCGGTTCACTTGTCTTGGTGACTGTTTTTCCAGCGCTGGGCGTTGATGGCTGGATTGACTGAACCGATGAAGGAGTAGTCGATGAAGTAGAAATGATTGGAGTGGACGATCTCGAACTTTGACGAGATGAGGTTCCTGATGCCCTTGGCATAGGGGTCTGTGAGGACGTCGGCCGTGAGGTCATTGACCTGACCACTCGTGGTTTTTGACCACGGAAAGTAGAAGAGGAAAACACTGGTGGGATATTTTGATGAACAGGAGTCCAATTGCGCTCTGGGTGAAAGTCGATTTCCCGGAAAGCGCGCTCCCTTGCTTCCAACAAGCGTTGAGCAACGGAAGAAGGCGTGGACGTTGTCGAACTCGAATCTTGAAGAACACTTCCTGTGGGATTCGTACGGGAGACCTTTTGAACTTTTAATGTCGGAGCACTGGTAGGAAGGGAAGTGGTTGGAACCACTGTTGATAACTCCAACGGAGGAGTTGAGTGAGCGCGTTGCAGGCTGTTCTGCTCCAAGCTCGTGGGGCTCAGGAGCTGACTCATTCTTGAATCACTGGGATGAGAAGAATGAGCGCGCATTTTTGAAAACACTGGAGCAGAATGAGGCCGTTCAGTAGTCAGGGCAATGACCGCTTGAGAGGGTAGGTCTGGTAAAGTAGCCAGCACTACATCTTTCCGTGTAGATTCAAGCAGCGGAACCTCAGCGTAGGTAAACTCATTGGGATGGTTTTGACCAACAAAATCCACGGGAAGGGAGTCCGTTCGAAGGAGGCAGAAATGGAATACAATACCAGTAACGAGACTTCCACCCAGCAGAAAAAGTAAACCTCTGAACCACTTGGTATGTCCCATGGTTTCCGAGCAAATGACTACATGAAAATGTTCTGAGATAACAACGCGACTTAGCATCACCCGCTCCAGAGAGAGGGGGGGGTTGCCATCAGCTTAAGATGTTTTCTAAACACGGAAATGAAAAGCATTCCACCGTCAAGGCGAGATCAGAAAAATCTTTATCCGATCTCAAGAAAGAGAAGGAAACAGCGCTGATGCGCGTGGTACGAATCGAAAAGAGAAGCGTGATACCACGGAACGATAAGAAGGCAGAAGAAACAGAATTTAAATTCTGGTGCAGGCAATTGCGGTGCGTCCACCGCTGCACATGCCACCACTTATCGGCTGAGAACAAAGTACACTGATGGTGATCGGGGCAGTTCCCCCGACAATAAGACACAAATCTGTGTTAGGGGATGAACAGGCCCAACCATCAAGGTTGGCAGTCCTTTGACAATTATAACGCCCAAGATTGATCCGAAGCGGTTTAAAATTGGAAGACGGATCCTTCTCGCGTCGCGTTGGGATCATGGTAGTGACCTGATCAGATGGATCCTTCCAATCAGATGATGGAGTTGGGAAAATCGGTCCTTGAACATCTAAATCAGGACGATTCATGATGAAGTATGTTGCTCCACCTGTAATCAAAGTGATACGAATAAATAAAAAGGACACCGCGGATAATCAAAAGAAGATGAGAACAATATATTCCGGACAACTGACTAGAAACTGCATGACAAGCTCACCGATGGCTAGAGTTGTGAAGAACATGAAGTAGAGTAGCCGAGATGAAAATGTCGCGTTGATAAGGCATTGAAGTATCCTCATCTTGGTGCTTCGGCGCCTTGAGGAACCATTGCCGAGAATGGACTGAGAAAAGGGCTGATCCTGCTTCAGACATTCGAAAGCATCATGCGCTCTCCTGACTGCAGCATTGAGGTCGGCAATGGCAGTGGAATTCTTGCTGGTGTCGGTCTGATAGCGAGCCAGGGTATCGCGTGTATTCTTCATGATCGCTTCCTGGCTCTTCTCCCTGAGCTCATAGCGATCCGTCAGTGACTTGAGAGCGGCAGCAACTTCATGAACCCTTTTGTTGATCTCGTGAAGTTTTTCATCTTCGGACTTGTTTCTCTTCCTGCCACGGTTTTCGAGATCAATGAGTCGTTTCTCATTCTTCATGCAGAGGTCGTTGAGTCCGGAAAGAGTCTCTCTGAGAATCTCGAGCTCGTTGGATGAAGGCAGTCTCTGAGAGTTGATTTCGGAGGAAGTTGGATTCACCCTGTTGACAAGATTGGCGACATCCTCCCGAATCACAGAAATCACGCTGTGAAGATGCTTGATTTGATCCTGAGTAGCCATATTCTTATTGGCCTCGGTCTGTCTAGCGGATAACGCATCTTGGGTCTGTTTGGAGAGACTAATCAGACTATCTTGCTCCTTAGCGTGTGCCTGTATCTCATCCAATGATTGGATGACTGAAGCCATTTGGCTCGTACGCGGTACGAGCCTGGCAAATCGGTTAAGCTGATCTAGTAGTTTCACGAAATTGTCAGCTTGAGCTTGGACTTGTTGCCGGAGAGAACTCACATCGGATTGAAAAGACTGTATTCCACTATTTGGTCCGGAAACTGCTTCGCTCCGATAGCTTTCGAGAGAATTTTCAATGCGTGTAACACGGTCGAGAATGACCCGGTTATATTCAGCCACCATTTGAGATTCATGAACGTTCACAGTGACAACGTTCCCGTCGTTGATGGCTTGAGGAGACCGAGCAATTGACGTACCGGACTGATGTTGAGCAAACGGAACAGTTTCGCCACCGAAATCAGGAACCAGAGACATGGCAGAATTGTGCGGAAGTCCAATGGGTAGATGAGAACCAGACATCATCGAACTGATAAAACCAATGAGAAATCCAGACCAGATACTGCTGGTGACGAGGCTCACAAACGAGTGACGCGCACCACTGAGAGCAGTGTCTGAGATGATGTGGGATTCCTCTCGCCTTTGGAGAATATCCAAAAATCGACATCACAATGACATTGGAGAAGCCTGTCTTGTGAGTATTGGAACTCGGAGATGAACATGCTACATGATCAAATTTCCGAGTGTGGTGGCGATAGAGACCAAACAAGTGAACATCCGAACAAATTTTGGATGGAAAGACATTCTCGTCAAATACATGTTTTTGTAGACGAGATGTATGCCACAATGAGAGGAGACAAAATCAATTGGGTTGTCCGGGACTTGTGCCCGTGAGCATCGGAACGAGATGTCCCAGAACTGGGTTTTCTCACTCACCTACGGAAAGAGAATCCCGAATAGTTAACCCAGAAAAAGCGTCGTCAGATGAGAATAGTCACTCTTCGTGAGCGGACCCTGAGTGAACCTCAGAAGAAAAAGAAACGCAGGATAAATCATTGCGTGAAGCTCTGAACGAAGATGTCAATACATGGTTTCACTAGATTCAGCATCTGGACAGACGCCCGGCGAAGTGAAGCGCCAAACCTTGAACTGAAAAATCACTTCAAGGAGCACCTACCTTGTAGGTGCAGTGATCCCCAGTGTGACCAGAACTCTCACTTCCATTTGAGTGGCCTAAACCGAAATTCGCATTTCGGGGATTATTTCAACGACTGGATGGTCCTAAATCCGGATATTTTGAAACCTGGGCCATTCGTGGATTTCCCAGAGGAACTCCGAAAGATTTTCGTGAATGGGTATGGTTATTATACTAATGAGGAGGATCTTCGAGATGATGTCCTAATTGGCAGAGATGGATACGAATGGTCCATCGTATCTCACCTCCAGGACACTCAGATGTATTTCCCAGTGACCAGACAGGTCCACAGGATGTGGGAAAAGGAAGATCCAATCTTCAAGAAACGGATCACGTGTGCATCCCGAGCTCACATACTCGAGCAACAGTACTTCCGTGCAGTGAGGGATTTCACTGATGAATACATAGAGCTAATAAATAAGCACTACCCGGATATAGATGATTTCTATCTATTCAAAGCAGTACATTTGTCTAGAAAGGCTACGTTCGAAGGATTCGACCGAACCGATGCGCCTGATATTGTGAAATCAATGAATATGCCGGATACGTTGTATTATTGGTCATAGGGAGTGCACATAATGGATAGTTGCATGTCGGGGTAGATAGGTTGTAAAAAAAATGGTCCAACGGCTTCCATCTAAGGGGGGATGATGCAAGATTATGTAATCTTACGGGTAGCTGAAACCCGTCGTTACCATTACTGCCAGGGTCGACTCAACAGTCTGTAGCGTCCCTGGCACAGTTACTTAATTTAACCCTGACACAGATCCAAAGGCGGTCCCCGCTTTGGATCTGCGCAACGTATAAACTAACGCTTTCCCCAAGGTATATATAGGGGTGATAATAAATGCTTGGCTCTGAGGAGCTGTGTGTTTCTAACCGAAACGCTGTCTCTTTATTGTGTGCCGTGATCTTCTATCCACAGCCCACTACTTCGTTGAAGGAGTTCACCGAGTGGCTAGTGAGCCCCATTTCCAACAATTTCTGAAGTGCACCAAGCCAGTTTCCGACGCTCTAGACGTCCTCCAGGGAGAAGAAACGGCGTTTTACGGCGTTCTGCTGCCTACGCGCTTAATAATGAAACTCCAGCTTCTACAGTTGACTGAATCGACCCTCAGGCACTGTAGACCCTTGGTCGAAGGATACATGAACAGCATTGCGCGGCGGTTCAGTCACGAGCTCGACTGTCGCACCCAGCGTGGTGAGAACGCCGCTATTGCAGCAATGTCGCACCCACGCTTCAAAGAGAGGTGGTTCAATTGCATTCCGATGCAAGATCAACAATATCTCTTCCATCGCTTCGTGAATGAATTTGCAGTAATTTGGGCGTTTCGCCATCGGGGGCAGCAGAGAACCGATTTTAAGGTGAATCTGCCCCCGTATCCTGAAGGTTGTAGGGACGAATTGGAAGGGAACTGTCGTCCCAAACGATGTCATCTGGAAGCACGAATTGTAGCCTCTGATGTTTGCCAGGAAATGCTTCGATTCGGATGTCCGGGCAGGCATGAGAGATCGTAGATCATGGGGTGGGGGTTCCAGCTACCGTTCCACTCTTGCAGCATATTCCTGGAAGCTCTTTTCCGAGTGTTCTGCCCCGACAGAAGTCACATATTTGATTCCTTCCGCCGATTCCTATCGCTGGATTCGAAATTTGGATCATAATTCAATGCGGCGAACTTCAGATTCAGTCGTCGGTCATGTTCTTCATGGCCGACGTTGCCAGACGTGCGACCGACGACTGACTGCCACTTCAGCAGTCAGTCGTCGGTCATGTTCTTCATTCGTGTCATCATGTCTCGCCTGCGCCATTTGCTGCCGTTGGTATTCCAGTCTGAGATTGCGTTGTTCTTCCGATTCGTCTTCTCTCGCTTGGGAAGTTCTCCGCCGTTGGTTTTCCACTCGGAGTTCATGTTGTTCTTCTGACTCACGGCGTGTCGCCTGAGATGTTCTCTGGCGTTGATCGTCCACTCTGAGTTCCCGATGTTCTTCCGATTCGCCGTCTCTTGCTCAAGAGGTTCTTCGCCGTTGATCTTTCCTCGGAGTTCACGTTCTTCTGCTGACTCACGGCGCACAGTGGCCAATTTTCCCGAAATAGGTGGACAAAATTATTGGAAAGCTATTTCTGGTTTTTTTGAGTCCCTGAAGCCCAATCCGACACTTATAAAATGTTTCCGACGCTTATTTTTCGAATTTCAGACAGTTCCGAGACATTTCAGGGTCTCCGATACCACAAAACGACCTAGTGTTGTAGGGAACGCACGAGAGTTGCACGGACAAGGCCCTATCCAACCTGGTGTCAGTCTGAGGCTCTCCCATGTTTGGTGGCTCTTGTATGAGCTCCGAACCACCTCTCTTCACCAGCGTTGCCAAGAGACTGACCGAATGACTTCTATACAGCGCACATGTGGCAGACCGCCTTCGAGCCGATGACGATTAGCAAAAAAACGTGGTGCGGCCTGCACCAGACTACGGAACTTGACTTCGGGACTCGAACCGAGGTCGGCAGCCCAAGGTCCGCCAACTCGCGGCACCACAAGGCGCGACACAATGGTCTCGATTCTCGATGAGAGAATCAAGAACTTTCGACGCGACGTGGTTATCACTGCGGCTGTCGCATTTGAAAACAAAAATGACCAGGAGACGCGTATTTCTACCACCTATCCATCAAAAAAACCGCACCGAGTTATAGCCAAAATTAGGTGTTGAAAACTACTCCCATCTCACTCACACCCAAAAGGCAGATCGTCTTTTGTTTCGATCTTTGTTTTATGCAGAAAAAATTTTCCGCACATTTCCGCAACAAAGTGCGAATGGGCTATTGAAGTTGGCGCAATTTTCAGAATAAAAGCTCACAAAAGTGATGCTTTTTGGAGAACTTCAAAACTGACGATTTTCGATGGAATTTCCCATTTTTGTATGATCCAAAATCGGATGCAAGGAAGTGGAATACTGACCAGTTGGGTGTCTCAGTGACTCATTCCTGCATTAGAGAGAGTGATAGAATCGATCTTTCTCACAAGAAACTTGCTGGTCTATTTCATTGTCCGGGGAGAAGATGAATAACGAAAATGGGGGTCGTCGGACACCTTTTTTCTTTCATGTTGCGCTAGCTGCTTCGGATCGAAAAAACTATTCGGGTTCAGAAGTGATTGTGCCTCGGGGAGTTTGGGCCATCTTAGAACATCATCCAACATTCACATATCCGGAATTCCGACCTCTAATTTTGTCCACCTATTTCGGGTAAATTGGCCACTGTGCGGCGTCTCGACCGAGATGTTCCTTGTCGTTGATCGCTGAGCCTGTCTTCACGATCATATTCCGTCTCCCTTGATCTCATCAGTTCCACGCTACGTCTCTGACTTCTAAGCCGTTACGAATCCGTTGAAATTTTCTCGTTGGGAATAGAACACGCCACGCTAGAGGGCGCTCATTTGATGTTCCGGTGCAAACGATTTCGTCGCACCGCGGCGCGTCGTCCGGCGTTACTCTCAAAGTCTCCGAAAGCATCACTCGACCGATTTTGGAGAGGCAACTCCGGTCCTATACGGATGCAGCAGAGGATGAATCTGATCTAAACACAGAGTCAGCCGATATCACAGTGTATCCGCGGCGACGAAAGATACTTATGGTCACGCTTGAACTATACGGCGACTCTTCGCTGCCACTGTGCCACTGCGCTGACAGCGGGATGAGAACTGCATGGCGACCTAGAGGGGACGCTAATGAATCTATCTAGCCCCATGCCGGACGTTTAGGCCCATCCGTGACGATTTGCATAGCGGTCATACATACAAACAAACAGAAACTGATTTTTATTAATATAGATTCAAGATTCATGAATTTGGCCGAGATATGAATGTGGATATGAATTATTTCAAATTCATATTCACATTCATAAATTCCGATTCTGAAATTCATATTCAAATTTATGTATATGAATTTGCCCAACACTGGTTTCCGCCTGCCACAATTTTGACGTGGGACACGTTCTTAGGATTGCTGATCTGGAAAAGAGAGCGAGGGCGTTGTGACGGAAGTCGTAGGCGCAATGCGATGATTTCATTGGTTGGGATTCTTTGCGCGCAATGCTATGATTTCATCGGCGCGGACTTTTGCGGAGGTCAATTTTCGGTTACTTCGTCAACGTTGCTTGATCTAATGTCAACACGCGGGCAGACGACTCATTCGATGCAGAGAACACCAGAAGCATCTCCTTGACTAGTGATATATTCGGTCAGATGCAAGGACATGTCGACTGAATCTTATCTTGCAATCGATTGGTTTTGTGATTTCCATTCCGTGCGGCTCATGAAAGGGACGCGAGAGCGATCTTCCACTGCTCCTTCATGGATTCTCTGGGCCTCAGTGCACCAATGGCTTTCACCCCGGGAGCCGGGAACCGCTACCGACCGCCCGGAATGCTTCCTGACCTCTCATCATAGGATCCACTCCGCGAACCGCGACACTTTCCCGCAGACCGACTCGATCCATACAGCACTCGATTCGAACGCGGATTGCTCGCAGTTATGGATTTTCACGCATTTCTGGGCTTTCGCACCTCCCAGTGCACCATGGGCTTGCACCCCCACAGAACCGGCCAAATGCATGCAATTCTCGACTCCATCTCGAATTGCATTCCCCTCCGCCGCACCTACAGATCGTCTGCGCTTTCGCCTACGACCACCCCACTAGCTTCCCTTCTCACTCTTCTATGAGGCTATTCATATATACGTAAGTATATCGCTTTCGTTCGTAATGATCTGTGCATCGTCTGCTACCGAGCCCGCCGGCTGTGCTTTCCACGCAGATGCGTACCAAGGGGGGGGGGGCGGCACGGGTGTTGGGGCGGCATTTTGGAGGCCCTGGTTACGTCGTGGGCTTGATACATATGTTTTCAGGCGCCTCTCGTCCGCGCTCCATGTCGAAAGCTTCGAGAATTTGTCGCGCAGCTCGCAATAGCAAAACAAAAATCCGATCGAATCGACCCCGCTCCGACTGCCGGAATCCTTTTTCAGAAGCGTCGCGTGAGTCTTAGGTTCGAATGTGAGGTTATTCGCGATTCGCGCTGCTCCCAACTGTTGGGAATGCGAGGGACGTACGATAGTTAGACGTGCATGTCCGAATGGAAGCGTTCGAATAGCGAGTAGACAGAGTGGAGAGTTCGTGCATGGTGGATGAAGACCGGTCGACGTGAAGAGACCGTATCTGAATGAGTGCCAAATAAACCAGTGTGACTGAACTAATCACACGAGCGTTCTGTGTGCCTAGGAGTCCCTAGGAAGAGTCCCTACATTGCAGCGGTGGGATTCCGCAGAACAAATCGTGAAAGTGAGATCGTGAACAATTCGGTGCTGAGAGAGGTTGCGAGCGAGCTACAATGGGACTCGAAGACGCAACGAAGACCGAGGAACAGTTCGACGAACAATCCGGACTGGCCAAGTTGTTGGAACGACTGGTGCAGAAGGACCTGAGGAGGCTGGACAGCCGCGATGCTGCAGAGGAAACGAGCTCGGGAGGAATCAGGTCGGTGGAACGATTCTCGAGTAGCACCTCAAAAGCTGTGGATAAGTTTTCGGGGGGTAGCATCGTGGAGGCAGAGCTGTGGTTGAATCAGCTAGAGCTAGCAAAGAGCACAGGTAACTGGCCGGATTGGTTCGTAAAGGGCGTAATTCTGGAGAAAATGGCTGGGGCGGCGCAAATCTGGAATCAGAATCAGGAAGCGGCTTGGGTTTCGTTCGAAGAGTGGAAAACGAGGTTCAAAAAGAAGTTCGCGCCAGAAGGAGATCGTATGGCGATGATGGCAGCGTTCATGAATAGTTATCAGCAGAGAGGCGAATCTCTGGAGATGTTTGCAGCGAAGACAGAGCGGTTGGGCCAACGATTAGGCCTAACGAGTGCGGATGTCATGGATCGAATCATTGAAGGCGTAGCCCGCGAGTACGTGGACGCGACAATGTATATATCCAGTAAAAATTACGACGATGTAGATGATTTGGTGTTGGACATCGAGCGACAGGTCGAGCGCATTAAAAGAATGAAAGGCGAGACGACAGTGAATTGACGGGAGACCCAGGGCAGACTTCTAACGTGCTATACATGTAAGGAGGAAGGCCATAAGTCGTCACAATGTCCGAATCGCGAGAAGTTTGACAAGGATCGGACCGACAAGGAATGCCCAGTGACGCTGACACCGACACGTTTGTTCGGAAGACCGAGAAACGACGGCAAGGATTCTCAATCAACGCCGGGAACAAGTGGAAGATCGAGCGGCGCGCAAGCGTCAGCGCCACCAGGCGGCAGTGGGCAGAGTTCGTCGAGAGCCGAAACGATTAAGCCTAATCAGGGTTCACGCCTGACGCCGGGAACGAGCGGTGGTGGCTATCGAGAGCGAGCGCCGTGGGGCACCGACAATCAACCAATTCCACAGGCGCGGAGGGAGATCGTATGTTATCGGTGTCATCAACCCGGACATACGAAGAGAGAGTGTACAGCGATCGGCATGATCGAACAGGTTGCGGTCGAGCCCGAGAAGGTCGCTGGAGTGAGCAATCAATCGAAAGCACTAAAAGAGATCAGAGTTAATGGGAAGGAATGGACGGCGAAGATCGATAGCGAAGCTGAAATCAGCGTAATTTCGGAGGAGGCGGCGAGATAGTTAGAACTCGAATTGAGTCCGAGCGAGGTGAAGAGCATTCGGGGAGTCGGCGGGGCTTGCACTTCTATCGGCCAGGCGAACGTGCAATTGCACATTGACGAGATTGCATTCGCCGACGTGTTGCTGACAGTGTTGCCGAGTGAGAAGCTCTACGACAAAGAAATTTTGCTTGGGAAGGACGTAATGGATCGCGGAGTCGTCACTGTGTTTTTCGAAGGCTCAGCGTGGATGTTGAAACGCGAGAAGTTTCCCGAGATCGAGGGTCTATTGCCGAGAACAGATCGTCGAGTCGAGCTTGCGGCGGCGTCGGAAGTAAAAATTCAACCGAGAACGGTGTGTTTCGTGCGAACGCAGCCAAGCGCTCGAAGAGGGTAATGGATACGTTTCGAAAACAACGACGACTTGGAAGCGATTTACGAGATTCAGAACGAAGAAGTGTTGATTCCCGTCGAGAATCTTGGCGATCAAGAAGTCAGCGTGAAATCGGGAGCGGTCGTCGCTCGAGCAGATTTATTGGGAGTCGAGAACGACGAATATTTCAGCTTGACTAGAAAAGATGTGAGATCGCTTCAGGTTCAGCAGGAATCAGGGAACCCAATTCAAATGGAAGATCTCGGGGTGAACGAGGAATTGGGAATCGAGTGGAAGATCGCGCTACTTGAGCTTCTCAACGAGTATACAGGGTGGTCATCGTAAGTCGGGAATTTTTTCCCCCCATTTTCTTTTGGCCATAAATCCGAAACCAGTGGGACAATTTTGATGATTTTTTTTTTAAAATGAAGCTCTCGCAATCAGCTACAAGATCCCGTTGACCAATTGCCTTTATCGTGCCTCGTCTCGATTTGAGAGGGGATTCAAGGCAAGCGACGAATTTTTTTTTCCCCAAGATTCCAAACGGTTCGCAAATCGTCCAGAGACGGAGCAGCCAAGATCGCTCTCCGGCGTTTTGAAGCTGGTCTGACTAACGAAATTCGCCCGCGGGTTCCAGCGATCCACCTCCGGATTGAAAAATTTGACGAACTTAAATTTTAAATCATCACCGGAACGACAGGCGTCGCGAAACCCCTGAAATTCTTCAAAAATTGGTCTGTAACTTGTTGAAAACGTGGTTTCTGGTCACATGTTTGCTGGTTAAAGTTTCGTATCTTTCTCCTATCTAACAGATGCGACACTTTCCGATCGATTTTTTTTCCATCGAAATTCGACCTGTGGCTCATTTCCCCGCCGTCCTACGGAGCCCCCTCAAAAACGAACAAAATTGCTTCGAAATCTCCTCTGATGATTTAAAATTTAAGTTCGTCAAATTTTTCAGTCCGGAGGTGGATCGCTGGAACCCGCGGGCGAATTTCGTTAGTCAGACCAGCTTCAAAACGCCGGAGAGCGATCTTGGCTGCTCCGTCTCTGGACGATTTGCGAACCGTTTGGAATCGTGGAGAAAAAAAATTTCGTCGCTTGCCTTGAATCCCCTCTCAAATCGAGACGAGGCGCGATAAAGGCAATTGGTCAACGGGATCTTGTAGCTGATTGCAAGAGCTTCATTTTAAAAAAAAAATCATCAAAATTGTCCCACTGGTTTCGGATTTATGGCCAAAAGAAAATGGGGGGAAAAAATTCCCGACTTACGATGACCACCCTGTAGAACTGTAGTGGCCACGACGATGAAAGAGTTAGGTCGAGCGGTAGGCGAAGAATTCGAGATACAGGAAGTCCCAGGCAGCGGACCGGTCAGAAGTAAGCCGTTCAGACTCTCGCTGAAAGAACAAGAGGCGTTGCGAGAAATTTTGAGGCAAATGAAGGACGCCGGCATGATCGAGAATACGCATTCGGCGTATGCAAGCCTAGTGATGCTGGTGAAGAAGCCGGATGGATCGTTCTGGATGGTAATCGACTATCGGAAACTCAATGCGCAGACCGTGAAGTCGAATTATGCAATGCCGCTGATCGATACGATACTGGACGAGGTTGGAGGCCGAGAAAATTATTCGACGTTCGATTTAGCATGGGGCTACTTCCAAATCGCAATGTCGGAAAGATCGAAGGAAAAGGCAGCGTTTGTGACATCAGAGGGGCATTTTGCAGGTGTGCACCCATAAGCCAGAAAACCCATGAGCTAGAAAACCCATGAGCTAGAAAACCCATGAGATAGAAAACCCATGAGCTAGAAAACCCATCAGCTAGGAAACCCATGAGCTAGAAAACCCATCAGCTAGGAAACCCATGAGCCAGAAAATTTGTGGAGTGCTCTCTGAGCCAGCGAAGCTTCTATGCACAGCGTCGACACGACTCATTGTCAGCCGGACCGCATGCTTGGTTGCTTCCTCGGAGGATCTCCTTCAGCATATCAAGGAGGGGGGCGGGCGGCCCGCCCCGGGCGCCGCGTCTCTGGGGGCGGCATTTCCCGCGTTCAACCTCTCCGCGGTGTTAAGAATATATGTCTCCAAATATACGAAATTGAAGGAGTGGTGATCACCGCAAACAATATTGTGTCTCGTCCAAGACTCTCCGTGATAGATCGCCGCTGCGGGAGCGGAGTGCCCCGAGTCGGCAGCTTATCTGCAAAACCCGAGAAGCGGAGCAAACGTAGTCACCAACGAGCTTTCCCGTCAAAAATTTCAAAGATGAAAGCACAGGTAGCCTCGGTCACTCAATTTCGCCCTCGGAGTTCTGCCGCCCGACAGCTTCCTCAGCCATTCAGTTTTCCGCCCCCGTAAGAGGAGACACGATTCGGTTATCGATCGATGGAGGTCAGGAAAGTAATAATCTTAACAGAGTAAACAGCGCTTGACTCAGTAGTGTCCATGAAGCCCCCATCACCACGTGTTCCCCCTGTTCGCATATGTAACGTTATCGACGATAGAGGAGAGAGACATATGATATGGAGCGAGGAAGTTGTTTACGATACTCCTGCTACTTGAGCTTCTGGTCTGGAATTCTTCGTGGAACCAACGACTCCGAGCCCTACCTCCAGGCGAGAGGGATTGACATCTACAAGAGCGCATTGAAAATTCGTAGCTTGCGAGGATGGCTTCCTGGGAGTCGAGATGAATCCGTGGCGACTGGGCTAGAATTCGCCAAGAGTATATTGGTGTTCGCATGCACACTGAAGACTGCACAACTCTACGCGGGAACGAGGCTTCTCTTTATTGTGATTCTCTTTTATATGCTCACAGTGACACCAGGTGTCGCTGTGACACCTCTCTGTCCAACAGTCTCTCTTGCACACATGCACCCTCTATTCGCGGACACTACACTCTCCCTCCCGGTATAATTTGGTTCGACTCCTAAACACAATTACTAATCCTGATTATCATTTACAGTATTCCTCTTCACACAAAATCTCCATATCGTGTCGGTTTTCTTCTCGCCCTAACCGGTCTTCCTGGTGCTTCCTTCGGCGGCGTCGTGAACTCTTCGTCTGAGTTGCTCTCTTGTGGCTCGCTGTTCGGCTCCTCGCCCTGTTGGTTCTCTTGTAGTTCTGCTTGGGAGTCTTTGGCGTCTTCAGTCGGTTCATTTTCGGCCGAGTTCCTTTCCTCCTCTTCCGAATCCGTGAACGTTGTGTCACCCCACATCATTGGCTCCACGTCGGGTTCGGGGACTCTATTCTGGTTACTTTGGTTGCCTCTGTCCTCTGCCCGTGGTATCGGATGATGCTTGACGAGTCGGTTTCGATGCCATCATTTCCCATCGTCCGTTCGATACACATTTCTTCCTTTTCGTTCGGTTATTTGGGTGGGTGGGCCGAATTTTGATTCGCCCTTGCGGCTCAGCGGCTTTTGGATGCGAACCTATTGGCCCGTGTCAAACTCCTCTTCTTTTGCGGCTCTTCGACGGTCGGCGTACTGCTTCTGTTTCGCCTGCTCCTGTGCCACTCGGGCTCGCACCCGATTGCCTCTCGCATTCTCTGGCATTTCGGTTCCTATCACGTCCAGCTTTGTCCTCATTCGGCGGCCGTGCAGCAATTCCGCTGGTGACTTTCCGGTCGTTGCCTGTGGGGTTGCGTTATAGATCCCCACCATCTGGGCTATTCTAGTAGCAACGTCTCCACCCAGCTGGTGCGCCGTGTTCAAGAAGCCACCTAATGTACGATTGAATCTTTCCACCAGCGCGTTTCCCATCGGGTGGTACACCGCCGTTTTCTGGTGTTTGATTCCAAACTCCGAGAGAAACGCTTCGAATTCCGAGCTCGTGAACTGTGATCCGTTGTCACTGACGATGTATTTCGGAATCCCCTCTCTGTTGAACAACCTTCGGAACATTTTCACCACCTGGCCGGTCGCAACCTCCCGCATCAGCTCGACTTCCACCCATTTGGAATAGTAGTCTACTACGACCAGTGCGAACCTGTGCTGGTGGCCAGCCGAGCCATCCGGGCCACGGATGTCGACCGCCAGTTTTTCCCACGGCTGCGCGGGCCATTCTGTAGGAGTTATTGGCGCCATTCTCAGTTTCACCACTCGGTCGCTGCTCAAACAAATTCGACATTCCCGAATTGCCTCCTCTACGGAACGATCCATAGCCGGCCACCAATACACCTGTCGTAGCCGCTGCTTGGTACGCACCATGCCTTGATGCGTATCGTCGTGAGCGATTCCGAAGGCTTTCGCTCGTAGGCTCTCGGGCAGTATGATTTTCTCTTGCCTTAGGAACACACCATTTTTCTCGGCGATTTCATGTATAACCGATGACCACTCTCTCTTATCTATCTTCGGGTTCCCCGTTCTCAGCCAGTTCTTAACCTGTTTTAGTTCTACATCGGCTTCCGTTTGTGTTGAAATTTCCTCCCAAGAGATTAGCCCTTTTTCAAGCTGCAGCTCTGCAACCACAATCTCGTCTTCCATATCGACGGTGAATCGGTCTTCCAACGGCAGTCGCGACAACATGTCTGGTACATTATTACTAGAACCCGGTTTGTATTCCACCGAGAAATTATATCCCCTTAGCCGCTCGACCCACCGCGCTGTCCTCAGCGGCGCTCTTCCTGCGCCAGACGCTCCCAACAGCGCAACCAATGCCTGATGGTCCGTTCGAAGCTTGAAGCTTCTGCCATAGGGGAATACGTGCCACTTCTCGATCGCAAACACGCACGCCAATGCTTCTTTTTCTCCGGTTGAATATCGTTGCTGCGTTTCTGTCAGCGCGCACGACGCGAATGCCACTGGACGTTCGCCGTCCTCGTGTCGTTGCAACAAAGTGGCTCCCAGCCCGACATTCGACGCATCTGTTGCTACCACAATTTCTTTTTTGTAATCGAAGATCGCCAGCGGCTTGGCTTCAACTATCTCTTTTTTCATTTTTTCGAACGCTGCTTTCTGCTCGGCACCCCATTCAAATGGTTTATCCTCTTTTAGCAGTTTCCCCATCGGTTCTGTAATTGTCGAGAACTCCGGCACACACCTCATATAAAAACTCGCCGTGCCCAGCACCGACTTGATTTGAGTCGCGTTTGATGGCTCGGGCAATGCCGCAATGGCTTTCAAGTTATCCGCTGGGGGCTGAACACCCTCTCGTCCGATCGAATATCCCACAAAGTCGATTTTCGATGCTCGGATTACACACTTGGTGTTCAATGTCATCCCGCTTTCCTGGATTCGCTTGAGAACCGCCTTCAGCCTCTTATCGTGCTCCTCTAGGGTTTTTCCGTGAATCAAGATATCGTCAAGGTAGATGACCACCCCCGGAATCCCTTCCAGAATCTGTTGCATCATTCTCTGGAACGCGGCGGGCGCTGAGCTCAACCCAAACGGAACTCTTCGGAACCGGAACAGACCCCATGGGGTGATGAACGCTGTGAGATCTCTTGACTCTTCCGCCAATACCACCTGATGGTATGCTGAAAGTGCATCCAACTTGGAAAACACCTTCGCACCGCTCAGCTCGGCGAGCAAGTCTTCGAAATGTGGAAGCGGAAAGACGTCAGCAACAATCGCTTGGTTCACCGCTCTCAGATCCACACACAATCTCACGCGCCCATCCCTCTTCGCCACCACCACCAGGGCTGAAATCCATTCCGATGCCTGGACTTTTTCGATCACTCCGTTCCCTTCGAGCTTCTCAATTTCTTGCCAAACCGCATTTCTGACCGCAAGTGGGAGCCTTCTAAAATTTTGTTGGATAGGTCAGCTATCCCTTCGCTCCCTGACTCGATGTTCGAACCCCTTAACCAGCCCCAGCTTGTCAGAGAACACTCCCTGAAATTCTTTCTGCACGGCTTCTGGGTCCACCTGATTCACGTTAATTGTTCTCTTCCGGCACACGATGTGTGCGTCGACTCGACCCAGGGAATCTCTTCCCAGCAAGGATCGACCCTCGTTTACCACGCAGAACACGCATCGGGCTGACCGTTTTCCGACCGTCACCGCCGTTTCCCAGATACCCAGTACCTTAATGATCTGCCCTCCGTAACCTTTCAACACAAACTTAGCCTTCCGTAGCTCCGATCTATCTATCCTGGCGTCATTTACATTTAAGATGGAGACGGCTGCTCCTGTGTCGGCTAAAAATTTTACATTTCTATCTCCTATTCTAGCCTCTATTGAAATTTCCTGATCTACTGGCTGAGAACTCAATTCATAGATGGGGACTACTTTATTAGCAGACTGACTGTTTTGTTGAATGGCAGCATCCCAATCCTCGGCGACGGAATCCCAGCATTCCCGTGGTGTCATTATCGGCTCGGGCAAAGCATCCACAATGTTCACTCCGCACTCATCGCGCTTTCCACACACTTTTGCGAAATGTCCCGGCTTCCGGCACCTAGGGCATACAGCTCTCCTTGCCGGACACTTAAACGCCTGGGTCTCGTGCTGACCGATGTCACAACGTTTGCATTTCCCAGCTTGGGCTCCTGATGACGATGCTCTCGGCGCGGCAGTGTCTGCTCTCGGTCCACCTGGCGCCGACCTTGATCGGTTAACCCAGTTGACAGCCGTGGTCTCTGTCTTCCCGAACTCGCCGGCCTCCTTGAGGTTTCGCTCGGCTTGCGCGGCTCTCGTCAACACGTCGTCGAATTTGTCTTTTTCTTCTCCACTCATGAGCTTCTCTCGGGCCGCCTCGCACGTGGTGTGCACGGTGAGCTGGGTCAAGATCGCGTCGTCCAGGGTCATTGGAAATTTGCATCGGTTTCCCAACTTCCGCAACGCACCCGCGAAATCCCTCAGGGTTCCTCCCGGCAGTTGCCGTCGTCTCAAGAACTCAAGCCGGGCTGCTGCCAGACCTTTCTGGGTCTCGAATCTTCGCTTCAGCCGGTTCACGGTCTTCTCGAACTCGTCGTTTCCGTCAGCTTCCTCAGATTCGATCGCTCGGTATTGTGCCCTTCCCTCATTTCCGAGGCTGTACCTCAGCAGAGCCACTTTGCGCTCGATCGTCCATTTTCCAGTTCCTCCACGGGCCAGCAGGTACATTTTGAAGTCCTCAATCCAGTCTTCCCACGGAACGGGCGGCTCACCGGGCTGTTGCAGAAACGCCGGCATGGGCGCCAGCCCTCCGTTTGAATCCGACATGTCGTGGCGTGACTCAGCAATCCTGTCGACTGCGTCAATTTGGTGTTCGCATGCACACTGAAGACTGCACAACTCTACGCGGGAACGAGGCTTCTCTTTATCGTGATTCTCTTTTATATGCTCACAGCGACACCAGGTGTCGCTGTGACACCTCTCTGTCCAACAGTCTCTCTTGCACACATGCACCCTCTATTCGCGGACACTACGAGTATTTGTCGAGAACTCCAGATCGAATTCCCGCTCCGTCGTCGAAACGACGTGAGATTGGGCTAATCTTGATTCGCCCAATTTGACTCGGAGTTTACTGGTCTGACATTCGAAGAAAAGATCAAGCGGGAGATGTTTTTTTGCATCGATAGAATCACGCAGGAGATTTCGTTGAGATCTCAACAGTTGCAAGATCTTGATCGAAAACTCGGATTTCTGAAGCCTGCGCAGGTTCTCGATAAGAATGCTGAATGCAATCTTGAACACGCTTTGCCGAATATCAACCGGAAGACGCCCTAGTTGAAAGAACGGGACTCTAAGAATTCCTCGCGAGCTGTGCAACGCAAGGGAGTGATTACATCGTCGAAGGAAGTCCGCTGAAGTTCTTGCAGTTCATAAAGGCCTACATTCTCGATATTCGTGTCGCAAACATTGTCGTTTGCCCCCGTATCATCGAATCGTACTTGCGGTCAACTATGAGCCAGATGCGCTCGTCTAACCCCCGCGATCTTTTAAACAGAGAATGATTTATTGAATGGTGTTGATATGGAAGACGCTATGGACGAGTTCGCAACCCTCACGGCTCGTAGGGTTCGACTCTGAAAGTGATGCTTGTGTCTCAAAGAGAAAAGTGTACTCAATAATCTGATCCGATAACCTGTTTAATTTTTTTCGGTCGGTTTTGGGGGGGGGGGGGCGTCAGTTTCAGGATCCGCCCCGGGCGCCACTTCGTCTAGTTACGCCCCTGCTCACAGTGCCAACTGCCAACAGATGACAGCTTATCTGGGAAATCCGTAGTCAGTGAATGGCGAAGATGATCAAAAAATTCAGTAATGATTCGGAAGTAGGATCTCTTCGAGAGACGCGAAACCGTGCGAATTTCTGGCACGTATTGGAGCCCTTGCCGTAACCAAGATAGGTACCATCCCGATAGGCGCTCGACTGCCCTCCTCGGAAAGGAGGGCAGTTATCATACCCGACTGTATACATCACACATTTCAAACACGCTTGAACTGAAGCGAGCTGTAGTTCGAGTGCGCTGGAAGTCAGGGAATCAGAACTCTCCATGCTGCAGATAGGACAAATCATTCGCGAGTGTGACCAGGAGTGACGCGAGCGCATGGCGCTGAGGAACGATTCTAAAGATCGTCTTGGAACTTTTGCTGAGAATGACTCATTTAGGATCCACGGAGCAGAATGCGAATCAGGTAACGACGATCGAAATATTTAATCTCAAAGTAGAATGTACAATCAAACCACCATTCCTCCGAATTCCAAATTTCAAATCTCTTCCGGGGGAGAACTCATGGTTCGGGGAGGAGAAAAGCAACGCGCTTGATGAAGTTGATGAGGGTGAGTTCGCCTGATTCCAGACGTCGCCTCAGCCGCATCAGGCGTTGGTTGAGTTCCCTGTACTTCTTTAGCATGGGCGTTGCGGGCTGCTCCATTTCAAGTTGCCTCCTCCTTATCTTCAACGAGTTCTCTTCGGTTTTTAGGTACGTAATAAGTAGAGCTATGAAGTTCAGGCACTAAAAAATCCCGGAAAAGGCAGGCAAAAAGGCGCTAAAAATCGCCGAAAAAGGCACCAAAAAAGGCGAAAAAAAGGCATTGTCGGACACGAGTTATTTCATTTGCTGGATTTCGGAGCGTTACAGAGCGACACAAAATGGTATTTAACATTCTCATCCGTGAAGGAGAGTCTTCGGTCTGATGAGAGCATTTCATAACGCGAGAACGCGCGCTCAACGTTGCCGCCTACTATTGGGGCATATCGAAACAGAGATATATCCGCCGCGTTGAGATTCGGCAATCATGCCCCGTCTTCAACACCTTGCAGAACCGACGAGATGTCCGACAAAATGTCGAAGCTCTTGTTTGTTTGCAGTACGTTCTCCAACTTTTGTTCAATATGACGCCCTTTCGGCCCTGGAGCAGCCGCGATGAGAGCTTTGATCTCTCCCAAAGTAGCTATCAAAGTTTGCTACCAAGGGTTTGCGCCGAGCTTTCGAGTTTCGTCTTCGAAGAGCGGGGATGTCTTTGAAATGGCTGTAGATGTAAGCCAGCTGGGATTTCAGAGCAGGATCCTTGAGCAGGTCTTGGCATTTGGAGATCGAAACGGCATCTTCGCCATCAAGACCATTTAGTATGCTTTCGAGCTTCTCGTAATTTTCTGCATGGTAACAGACCGCCTTGACCCAGGTTCTCCAACGACTGACAATAGGTTCAGGAGGCAAGGCCGACTCCGGAGCGATTGTCTTGAAGAATTGGATCCTCGACGGCGCTTTCAAGAAGACCCTCTTGACGTTGTGCATTCTGTGGCGCGCACTTCTTCAAGCTTGCGCTCCCGGAATCAGAACGAAATAACGTATTTTCGCGAGTGGAGGAACTGAATAATCGGGCCACACTCGCTCGAATCGCCACCGTGATGCCGAAAAAGGCATTTATTGTATCAAAAAGCGAAAATAGGCAAAATGGCTGAAAGACAGCCGAAAAAGGCACGCGCTGGCATTTATGGCATAATGCCTGAACTTCATAGCTCTAGTAATAAGTGTGAAAATGTTGACGTGTGGGTTCTTGAGCGCCCTGTTCACCTTGTTGTGCCAACCCTCGATGTGGTTGGTTGTTCTTAACCCTGGCTCAAAGTCGCGGTGGAGACGCGATAATTAGAACAGTCAGATGGTGAATATTTCTCAGAATCTTTCGAGTGCTTATGGACACATGTCGAGAATGGAGTTCTTACCCGTAATGATTCCACAAGGAGCGCGGGAAAACAGTCTCGTTATCTAGCCAGGTATTGATGAAGTATAATTTGAATTCCGCAAGTTTTCCATAAGCGGGGTGGTTGATTCGCGGCGATTCGGCATCAACTTCCATCCATGCATCATCCAGCTCGACGAGCGGCGTCAAGCTTAGGGCCATGAGGTAGCGCACAAAGCTGCGGAATCTGTCCCGTTAAAGTCAATCCAGCATTCGTTTTCGAACGATTAGTTTACACGAGAGCTTGAGCAGCTTCACAATCACCTTTTGACTTCGGGGCCATCGTCGTAATCGGTTGATAGCTCAAGGTTCTGCACTTTCCGGTAAAGAGCTTGACAGAAATGGAAGTTACATCCTTTAACTTCCGCCGCGGGGAACACTTCATCGATTGCTCGCAGAACGGCAACTTCATAGTCGAGCTGTATTCTTGGTGGGCGGAACACAAGATTTCTGGCCGTGGCGTCGTTCTGAAGTAGCCTAAACATACGCTCGTAGGTTTCCATTTGCTTGTCGGGCAAAAGTAAATACGCGAGTGGCATCATTTTTCCGAGGTACGATGCGTGGATTGAGTAGAGTTGCGAAAAAATCGCCGGAACAACCCTAAAGGTCCCATCCATGTAGATGGCGGTGCTATCACAGAGGATGCTCATGGCCTCATCGGTACTGAAACCGATGATCCGATTCTCTGAACCCTCATCGAAAAGGAGGAAGGGCTCTCCGTCGCATGTTGTCGTCCAAGGGTTTTGCAACACCAGATCGGCGCGATCTTTTGGAAGCGACGGCCTCACTGTTGCTCGATGCCGCTGGAGTGAGCTTCGGACGCTATTGTAGGCCGGCAGGGCTGTGGTTTTCTTGATGCTGCGCGTATGCGTCCGCGAGTGCTTTCTCGAAAACTTCCTTACAGGATTCATCCGGCCGCTCGAGGACCATATCCTTCATGCGGAGCCGGGCAGTTCGTCTGAGAAGGTCCTGCGCCTCAACTCCGTGATTGTGCTCATGTGTGCGTTTGACGCATGTGGGTTCGGGTTCCTTGGGGAAACAATGGAAGAACAAATCAATGCTGACATTCGTCACCTGTTCATGTTCGAGGTTCAGGATCGTTCGTGGCGACTGCGGGTAACCTGCTCCACAGCTCTGTCAGAATTTCATAAACGCAACCTTCATGACAAACTTCATACCTTTACGACGATAGCCCTCGCGGGACAGAAGTCTCTCTTCTGGCGGATACAATGGCAGTAGATTCTTTCTTATTCTGGATTCACATGGCGTCATCATTTTTTCCAAATACATACGCAGGGCCGGATTTACTATATAGACTAAGTAGGCTATAGCCTACGGCGGCAAATTTTCGATAGGCGGCGAAAATTCTTTTTTAGTATGTCAGGCAAGTGATAGAAAAGCACGGCGTAAAATTTGAGTTAAATGAATAAAAATTGCCGTTATCGCATACTTTGGAAAGAACGAAGTTCTAATTCTAGGTCACAGATCAACCCAAGTAAGGCGGCAAATTTTGGTTAGCCTATAGGCGGCAGAATCCTAAATCCGGCCCTGTACATACGGGAAAGGAAATATCTTGGTCGAATGGGTCTGACGACCGCGAGTTACGGAGAGATCCCAGGATGAGTCTGACTCTCTATAGAAACCCCCACAGACAGCGCGTTCAAGCCGACGACGAAGTTAACCCATAGGAGCGCTAGGGAGTTCGGATATTTTGCTCACGGGTTCCACGATGAACCACCTGATAGGTCGCGTGTTCTTGATCATGCGCGATTTTAGACGACAGCTCTCAAAATGATGCCGACTCAGAGGACCGGAAGACAAATTCAGTGAAGGGGACCCGCGAGTGTTGCGGGTTGCGGGCTTTCCGTTCCTGCAATGCTCCCGATGCTGAAATGACCCCTTATGGAAGTATCCTGGACCACTTGAAGGAGCAACGCAACAGCTTCCCATAACCATGTCCCTGAATCGGGACACTAAACGTCGATCAGAGATCGATGAGAAGTCGAGGAAGTTAGAACCCCCGGATGAAGATGGTCGTTCGATGGTCGAATAATTTTATTTCGCTCACTCCCATGTGCCTAAACATCCTCTCCGATTGTGATCTTCCATTTTCTCGCCTCACATTCATCATTCGGAGCTTTGTGCGATGAATGTAAGATTATGCTCCGATTTTAATGAAACCGTCATTCCGATACAGCTCCTGCTGTCCCATCTGTAAGGATGCGTTGAGGTCTTCGCCTCCAAGAGGAAAGTGACGTTCTGTCATGTTGTGATGCACGTACAGGTGCTCAGCGGCGCGGACAATCCTGAGCGATGCAGTCCTTAAGCCGGAACGTGACTCTGATGAATGTCAAAACAGCAAAAATCTTTGACGAAGTCCACGGTCTACCGAGTCGTGTCGACGCTGCGCATAGAAGCTTCGCTGTCCAGAGAGCACTACACAAATTTTCTGGCTCATGGGTTTTCTAGCTGATGGGTTTTCTAGCTCATGGATTTTCTAGCTCATGGGTTTCCTGGCTCGTGGGCGGGAATCATTTTGCACCGGTCGTAATGATGATGGGTTTGTCAGGTGCACCGGCAAAGTTTCAAGAGGTGATGATGAGGGTTCAAGCCGGAGCTGGCATAAGACCGGGAAAGAAGAAGGTGGAAGCAGTTGAACAGTTCGAAAAGCCAAAGAACGTTCACGAAGTCAGGCGTTTTCTCGGGTTGACGAGCTTCTTCAGGCGATTCATTCCACGATACGCGACCGTAGCGAATCCGCTGACACTTTTGTTGAGAAAAGAATCGAAGTTCGAGTGGTCGTTGGCGTGTGAGATCGCGTTCGGAAGGCTGAAGAGGATGTTGACAGAAGAACCGATTCTGGACAGATTTGATCCGAGCAAGGAGACCGAGTTGCATACAGACGCTTCGATAACCGGGATCGCCGGCATGTTGTTTCAGAAGACCGACGGAAAGTTGCGATTGGTTTATGCAATTAGTCGGAAGCTGGCCGAATCAGAAAGGAATTATCATTCGACGAAGCTCGAACAATTAGCAGTGGTTTGGAGTATAGAACGTCTACGGCATTATCTGTACGGTTTGAAATTCACCGTCGTGAGCGATTGCAATGCTGTGTTAGCTCTGAAAGCACAGTCAGGATCGACACAGTTGAGCCGTTGGTGGAATCGGATCGCGGAGTTCGATTTCACAGTGAAATACAGATCGGGCGTCACAATGTCGCATGTCGACGCGCTGAGCAGAAGTCCGTGGGAAGAACCGTGCGAGTTGGAAGACGATGATATGCCGACGGATCTGAGTTCGAGAACAATTCTGGCGGTGGAGGCGTCGTACGACGAGGCGGTGGCAATGCAGGCAATCGATGAGGAATTGCTAGAACGAATCGATATTCTGAAGAAACCACTGGCGTCGAGAAACGTTCGAGAAAATAATTTGGTCGAAGGGTTCGAGTTGCAAGACGGAATGCTGATGAAATTTCACACAGTGAAATCGAGAACGGAGGATTCCGTTGTTAACCAATGTGAGCGTCTGCGCGCAAAGTACTCATCGTCAAGTAAAACCGCAAGTCGACAAGAAACTCGGAAAAAATCTAGTTCGACCTCCTCGATTCGGAACTAAAGAAAGCAAAACCTAAAAAAATCGAACAAATGAGCAAAGCGAAGTTTCGATCAGCTGTCACTCAGAAGACAGGGTTTATTCGAGCGGGAAAGTTCTAACAAATCTCATAAATCCCACACAACGAAAGCTGAAAAAAAATACCTGAGCCCAACGTATCCAAATAATATAAAAAGCAAGACAATGCAAATAAGGAACTCTAACGAAATTACGGCGGCATCATCAAATGAACAGCATTGAGTTTAGCGAATCGATCATGAAACCTCATTAACTACTGGTTCAAAACAATTTCTATGCAGATTTTCATAAACTGGTCATCCCATCCACGTCACTCAGCCATCCCGTCAATCAAACACGCTGAAACTTATTGGCGGATCACAACGAACTCAAAGAACACACACTCCACAAGAATATTGCCGCTCCCATGAATTCTTCAACAACTTGCCCACACAACCCAGTGCCATCGAGCTCTGCCACTGAAACCATAAAGTTTTTCTACGTCTGAACTGGGTGGGAATCTACGGCCGCCGGAACACCGAGACAAGCCTCTGCTAACTCGCGACACTCCGCTAATGCCACGACATGGCTCACGACCAGAGGTGTGTGCCGCGCCGCGTCGCCGTCCCCCCGAAGCCCGCCGCCGGTCGCCGCGATTCTTCAGCAGCGCGCCGGCGCTCCGTCGCCGCGCGTGATCTCGGCGGCGCGCCATCCTATCTGGCGAGTATTTCCGCCATTCCGGAATGGTGCCTCTGCTGATTTGTCGAGATCTCGTTTGTTTTAAGAGTCAGCACGGTTACAGCCCGCTATCCCGAAAACCCGGTATCCCGAACGGCGAAATGAAGGGCCCCAGAACCCCGCCATCCCGAAATCCGGTATCTCGGAACACGTTATCCTGAATACCCGCGATCCCTGATGGACAGTATTAGAAGAAAAATCCAACCTCCATACCGACGCCCTTCTTTTCACCTTTCGGGATACCGGGTTTTCGGGATACCGGGTACACACCGTCAGCACGACTCACATTGCCCGCTGCTTCCTCCTTGCTCTCCGCTACCGGCTTAGGCGCTGTGTGAGCCCGTTAATCTGCCGAAGAAAGAGGTGATGCCACGAATCTTCGAAGAATGGGCGCGGGAAAAAATCTCGGCCTGGGCGCAACAGCACCCTGGGCGCAAACAATCTTGGCAGAATCCTGAGATCTCAGTGCCAGATGCACAGATGTCAAGAATGACCCGAGAGACGGTGAATCTGATTCGGTAAAACTTAATTCGAGTCCCATTGACGTTTTTATTCAGAAGGGCTCTCCCGTCCACGAATTTCCGTTGTTTCCATTCTCACCGGCGACAATGGCAGGACTTGACCCCAAAGGATATTTCCTCCTCAAACCACAGCTTGTGCGGCACCACGGAGGGCGGCGGGCTCTCGCTGCGGCGCGCCGCCTCTTTTCGCGTGCGCCGCCGCCGCCGCGAAAAAGTCCACGGCGCACAGCTCTGCTCACCGCAGCATCCTGTTAGAGCGGAGACAAATTTGAGCGAAGGCGACATTTGAGCGAAAGACCAATTTGAGCGGAAGACCAATTTGAGCGGAGGGCCGATTTCAGCGGAGGGCCGATTGCAGCGGATGGCCGATTTCAGCGAGAGCCCGATCAGAGCGGATACCAATTTCAGCGAGCGAGATGTGGCGGTGACACCGCTGTGGTACCTAGGGAACCAGTGAACTTTTTTCTCTTCCGCCGGAAGAATGAATTTCCATTAGCGATCGGCTCGGCACGTGGGTTTGAGTGCTGGGAATGATGGTGCTCAAGTTCGTGAATTCGAGTCGTAACTAGGCTTTGCACGCGGGTTTTTTGCGGGTTTGATTGGAAGCTGCGTCATGCACGCTGGTTCGATTCAAGCGATATCGCTTGGAGCGCATCCTGTAGCCACCCTTCGTCGCTGCGTGAAACCCACCCTACTTTTCCTCCCACCATGAACTCGCAAGATTCTGGATCAAGATTTCTCCTGAAACCCGCAATAATTGCGGTCCTAGGACCGCAATTGCGGGTTTCAGAAGGTCAAAGTGCCTCCATGACACAGGGGAAAATAGGGTGGGTTTCACGCAGCCCCGAAGGGTGGCTACACGATGCGACCCAAGCGATATCGCTTGTATCGAACCAGCGTGCATGACGCAGCTTTCAATCAAACTTACAAAAAACCCGCGTGCAAAGCCTAGTCGTAACCGGCCTTTGTTGGTAGTTGAAAACTACCTGTTTCGGAAGGATTATGAGTCGAAAGGCTCCGTGGCTTGGCGTTGCGTCGTGAAAGGATGCCCCGCTCGAATTTTGACGAGAAATGACGAGCACGACGTGAGTAGCTCCTGAAGTCCGACTGATTCAACCTAACTCGCTCGCAATTTCGTGATCGCTATGCATGCAACTGCTGATTGATCCTAACTGCTTGCCTACTAGACTACTAGTGAACTGCAAAGCCGAGCCGACCACGAGTTCCGTTTGGAATTGACGGAATGTTTGCTCAATTGATTCTTCTCCTGAGCACTTGGCGTCGCGGGCAAGCGAAGTCAAGACTCTCCGTGAGCGTAGCGAGCGGCACGGCTTCAGTGAGGCCTGGAGAGCAAAAGCGTGCTTAGCACCGCTCAGTACCGTCGCCGCAGCTTGTGGCTCTTTCTGTCAGTTGAGGCAGCGGGTAGGAACGCTCAAATCGGCCCCCTCGCGCAAATGGGTGTTCCGCGCAAATCGTCACTCCGCTGTATTCGGCCCTTCGCTAAAATTGGCTCTCCGCTAAGATCGGCTCTCCGCTGGAATCGGCCTTTCGCTCAATTCGGACTCCGCGCAAATGGCACGTCCGCTCAATTCGGCATGCGCCCTGCTCACGACACACACTTCAGTCTTGAAAAACAACAACCCGCAACACCTGAGAAAAAAGAACACCACCAACAAAGAACGTCAACGACGAAACCTTCTCAAAACACAACATCAGAAAACTCTGTCCTCGACCTTCTTGAACTACTTCTCCGCTCAACTCCGATGGTAAATTCAAGAAACGTGAACATAAAAATGATTCGGAACACACCAGCAGCGTCACTCGACGAAACAAGCCCTTCGCGACAATCTTTCCCCATAACTCGACCCCCAACAGCCCGCATGTCTCTTCTATCTTCTAGCTGGCAAAACTGCCACCGAGAGCGTAGAACCACGTCACATGTTAACTACTCTTCTGAACTCGATGAAAAGACATCTACAATGGTCTAAAAACCGGAATTCAAAACCCCTCGGAGTTCACAAACCATCGACACCGCCTGAAACCACGCCGCCAGAACCCGCCAGAACCACAAGGTGAAGGAACCACAGTTCTGCCCAAACATGTCAGGCGTCAACCGCCGCGCACAACGACACCGAGCCGGCAGCAGCCTCCAACGCACCACCGCACGCTCTCGCCCACTCTCCCACAGAAAGCGCGGCTGCCGCGCGAACTGCCACAGCATTGGCCAGAACTCACTCACCCAACAGCTCACGTCACTCAACACGCAGTTCGCACCACCACACCACGAAAACAATAGAAAGAAACGCTGGAAAAAGAGCTGGTGGAACCTACTCAGCGCCAATGACGCACCCACTGGCCACGCCCACATCCGTTCGCGAATTGGTTCCGGAAAAGCGCTGAGCGAGCCATAAAACGGAATCCTCCGTTAAAAGATGGAAGAGTGGGGACCAGGAGAGCGAAAAGAAAAGAAGCTGATTAAGAAGTGGTTGGCTTTTGTGGTCCCACGAGTTCTGAGGAAGTCCATTCTGGTAACATGTCATAACAGAATGGGACATTTCGGCATGAGAAAAACACTCGAAGCGAAGAGGAGATCGTATTGGTTCGTTGGAATGAGAGACTATGCAAAGTTTCATTTGCAAGCATGTCTCGAATGCATGTTCAACAAGAATTTGTCAGGCAGGAAGGAAGGAATGTGTCATCCCATAGTGCCGGAACGAAGACCGTTTCAGAAAGGGTTTATCGATCACATGGGTCCGTTGCCGACGTCGAACGGGAAGCAGCACATAATTGCCCTGGTTGACGGGTTGATCAAATTCGTCGTGTTGGAAGCAGTCAAAACAACTAATTCAGCCGGCCTAATCAAGCTTCTCGAAAGAACGTTCTTGAACTACGGAAATCCGGAGAAGTTGGTGTCGGACAGAGGAACGGCGTTCACATCAAGGGTTTTCGAGGAGTTCTTGACGAGTCGTGGAATTGCGCATATTCTAAGTTCGACGCAACATCCACAGAGCAATGGTCAGGTCGAAAGAACGAACAAGGAAGTGGCGAGGCTGTTAAGATCGTTGAGCGAAAAAGAAGATAAAACGGATTGGGCAGCGAAGGTTCCGAGAGCGCAAGCGTTGTCGAATCAGACGGTGGCTCGAGGTACAGGAAAAACTCCGTTTGAGGTGCTTCATGGATGTTTGCCGAGAGTCGACAATTTTTCGCAAGTGGTGGAGAACGTTCAAGAGTCAGTCTGGAAACCAGCAAAGAAAGTCCAAGAGGAGATACGAGAGACAATCAAGGAAAAGCAGGACGAATACGCGCGAAATTACGACAAGAAACGAAAACCGCACAACGTTCGTTATAATGTCGGACATGTAGTGTTGGTGGCGAGATTGCCAACTCAGACGGGGAAACCGACAAAGCTTCAGCCAAAATTTCGAGGGCCTTTAGTTGTAACCGAAGTTTTGCCGAAAGATTCGTATCGCCTAGCTCAGCTTGGGGAAATAGCAGTTACGTGTGCTCTGCGCATTGCTCTCAGTTAAGATGGTACAGGGCTCACAGCGAGGATTGCGAAGAGATCGTTCCATTGCCTGACGAATCTTTGGAGTTTTCAGAGTCTAATGAGCATGAAGCTGTTTCTTCAGGTCAGAAAACCGAGGCATCGAGGAGAACGTTCGTCGAAAACGACGAGTTCGACGAAATTTCATCGATGATGGAAGGCATGGGAGGACTCGACGAGACGAACCAGACGTGGAAATCGGAGAGGCCAAAGAAAGTCGACCTGAATTCAGCGATCATCGAGACGCCGACGAAAGAACCGGATGAAGAGGAGGAAGGAGACTCGGAGACCGGAAGAAGGAATCTCAGAAGAGCGGCAAGATTCGAAGGGAGATACACCAAATGATGGAAAATACAGATAAGAATGTCAGAAATGTGTGGTATCGAAATATTAACAGGATATGGTGAGGGAAAACAGATAAGGATTGAGTGCACGTGGGTAGGAAGGCCGAAACAGGCACGCTGAGGACAGCATGTGTGGTAGCATGGTCGATCGGAGAGAGGGAAAAGTGGAGCAAAGTGTAGAGTCGGCTCAAGTTTGTATCATTCCGCTTTGACACTCCGTCGTGTGTAGATCGTCATCTCAAGACAAGCGACAGCGAAGATCGAGGACGTGATGGAACGCAACGAGCGACAACGGAGAGCGCCAGCCGTTCTACGGCACGATGACGAAGGAGACATCGTAAGGGTTCCGTCAAGACTCTGGAACGGCCTGCTGGAGGTGTTCGAGCGAGCAGTCGAGTTGATGCGTGAGGCTTCGGCATTCAATGACGACGAGCAGTGGAGACGTCGGAGAGCGTCTCGCCGAGCGAACGTGGCGGACCGTCAGGTGACGTTCGCAGGGGTACGCCGGAGATTCGAGTACGACGTCGACGATGACGTCGAGGAGGTTCCGTTCGTCACCATCGAAAACACGGAGACGGGTGCGCCCGAGCCCGGGATCGAGGTCGAGCCAGAGATCGAGATCGAAGCAGCAGCCGAAACAACAGCAGCAGCAGCAGAACCAGCAACAGCAGCAGCAACACCAGTCGCCGGAGATCGTGCCGTGAGACCGAAACGGAAGATCGCTGCAACGCCTGAGGCGGCGGAGGTGATTCGTCAGGCCGTCATCCGAGATCGTTGTGCGGACTGCTGGGCAATGTCCCATAGATCGCTAAACGGGAGGTGCACAGCCCGCGGTGCCCAGTGCTACGGATGCAAGGGCACGGGGCACTACTCGAGGTGCTGCCCGGGGAAGATTGGTGAGCGGTGCTACCAGTGCAATCAGTACGGGCACCGCCAACGCGACTGCGCCGAGTGGCATGCGTTGTGAGATCGAGCCGTTTACTATTTACCTACATACACACATATATTTACTTTTTCAATAAATTGTAACGGCCGCTAGAAGTAGATCGAGATAGAAGATCGTGTGCTCAATCCATAGATAAGCTAGACATAGCGTAAATGAGGTCATTTAGAATGGTAGCAGTGGTCGAACTGTAGGGAATGCGAGGGACGTACGATAATTAGACGTGCATGTCCGAATGGAAGCGTTCGAATAGCGAGTAGACAGAGTAGAGAGTTCGTGCATGGTGGATGAAGATCGGTCGACTTGAAGAGACCGTATCTGAATGAGTGCCAAATAAACCAGTGTAACTGAACTAATCACGAGCGTTCTGTGTGCCTAGGAGTCCGTAGGAAGAGTCTCTACACAACAGCCAACTTCTCCGTTTTCATAGTTGTTATTGGCGTGCTCTCGTTACTCAAGCGTGCTCGCTCATTCCGTGGTCCAAACGCTGGATGATTGCTCTCGAGTGGAGTGTCGTCGATGATGAAACGAAGAAGGTTGAGTGGTACCGCATTCAGGAGGGAACGGGCCCTCAGACCAGAAGCTCAGGAGAAAGATCGAGGCGCTCTTCTCAAGTTCTTCGGAGTGGCAAGCCCTACACCAGCAGAAACAGTCATCGATGCTAAAACAGGCGCTCTCACCTATTCCGACGTGGCCAGCCGTTGTGAGTCTCGCTTTCCAGCCTCGTGCGATCAGGCGGGCTCATCCGGAACGCACAATGATCATCGCCTAGCTGTCAGCGTGAAGTCGGAACGTACTCTCAATCAGCAGTGGAGACTTCCTCAGGCCATGTCTCAGCTCCGCAGAGAACAAGCGCTGCAAGAAATTCTGCACTTCAGTCTCTGGATGCTCTGACCCCGGAACAGGTGAGCGAAGAAGGACGACAATACCAAGCCGCTACACAGATACCAAATTGTCATTCCGATGCGAGTTTGCAAGCGTCGGCTGCGCCGACTCTGACGGAATTCGAAGCTGGCCACGTAGAATTGATGACAAGTTGCGTCTGGTCTTGATAGAGCAGGGAACTCCGAAGATCTAGAATGTAGACTTCCCGTTCGATGTGGTGATCCGCAACAGTGGAAAAGCGAAAGGTGCTGTGAGGAAACTGTCGCGCGAATGGTTTTTCCGTCGACTTGCCAGCGGAGAGGAATTCCTGAGATCATGGATGATCTACTCGCCGTCGAAGGCCTCTGTGTACTGTTTCTGCTATCGATTATAATTGGTGGTGCTCTTTGCGTTGGTGCATTGGCCGGTCGTGAAGGCGATCTCGCACGGTCCGCGAGTTCCGGGGATTTTGCACGCGACGGGGATGTAGCGCGAACCGGTGAGCGTGAGCGAGCGATCGCATTGACCGCGGAATGGTCAGCCTTTGGGTTCACGAACGGCAGAGTTTCGTCCAGACGAGTGACATGATCTCGGAGGTCATCGAGGGTTTCCACGGACTTGCTCATTAGGATCGCTGCTTGGGTCATTGGGAACGTTTTGATGAATCGTCTGATCACTTCGGCTTCCGTCATCTTCTGATCTAGCTGCTTGCAGAGTTCCACGACTGCTTCGAGATGTGTGAGGGACGACTGGCCGGACGCGAAAGCGAGCCTGTCGAGCTGATGACTGCACTGATGAACCTTCGCTGAAACGCTGTCTCAAACTCCGGCCAGGAGTTGAAAGTCTCACCCACGTTGTCAAACCAATCGGCGGCGGTTCTGGTAAGCCCAAAGGGCACGGCACGGAGTTTCTGCTGACAATGAGCGTTGTGGCCATTGAAGGCGGCCGTCCTGTTGAAATTTTTCAGCCATTCGGTACCGTCACACTTGCCGTCAAACTTCGGCGCTTCCTTTGGTGCCTGCACCACCAGAGCGCTCATTCGCTGGGTGCCACGTTGTCGATATTCGGCTCAGACGAGGTCGCTTCTTTGGCAATTACGTTGATTTGCTGAACACGAAGATGCATCGGTTGAACGACATTGGCTTGATCGTGGTGATCCTGCCGATCATGTTGAACCTGCTGGGCCTGCTGACCCTCTAGGACGTCTGGGAGCACATCGAGCGCTGGTGGCTCAAGTTCCCGGACGTCCCGGATTGGCTCGAGGGGCAGAGCCTGCGGGTCAACCTGAGCGTCGAGCTCGTCTGGTTGTGGGATCTGTGGCACAGGAACGTTCTCCGCGGGGTCTGGGTTCAGCGGGGCAATGGGCCTACCTGACCTCAATGTTCGTGGGAAGTGCTGAACGCTCATCGTGACTTGCAGTTTTTGGATCGGTGTCGGGCTGCACGTTGTTTTCGCTCGAAGGTTCCTCTGAACGGCACGGGGGGGACGGACACGATCTCCACCACTTGTAAGGAGCACGGCGATGGGGTCTGGGCAATCAGATCACTGATAGTTTATTGCTATGCCAGGGTTCCAGCCGAGATCGGCTGCCGAGAGCACACGCGCACAAGTGTCTCTTGCTTCTCTTGGATCTCTGAAGCACGCCGGCTGGAGAGGATTTTTCCCACTCTCCAGCCGACGTGGCGGTCTCTTCAAACCACTCTCACAATATCCAGGACTCCATGGAAGGCGGTAGCCGTTCCATCGCTCACGTATGCGAATGCAGTCACAGTCATGTCCAAAACTCTGGAGAAGAAAACATCCACAACCCAGACCGAGGCGAGGAGGTACGCTCTTGGTGTCCCCAACAGTAAAGTGGCAAACGAATTCGTCACTGGTCACTGGCGAACTGGATTGGTCTTCGTTCAGAGCGAGAGAAGCTCAGAGCGAGATAAGGTACCTCAACAGAACGAGATCCATGCCTGGTCACAGATGGCCGAAGGCCATATTGGACATGATGGACCAAACCGGAGTTAAAACTGAAGCCTATCGGAGAACGGAAGAATTTCAGAAGGAGTTCAAATGTGAAGACATCACACTGAACTATACCGATCAAGGCGCCCCCCTCTGCGGCATACCGTAAATCTTGAAATAGAAGCCCGGGCTTCTATTTATTTCGAGACCCGATTTTGGGGGGCTTTTATTTTATAGGGGCTTCTATTTCAGAGGGGCTCCTAATAATTCAGACCAACCGAATTCGAAGTTGAAAGCAGAATCAGTCCTCGCAGTAGGAAAACTTCCATAGCAGTGACAATCGTCGCTAGTTTATTCGATCGATCGAGTACCGTATTACCTATAAATTACAGTTTCATCAAGGTGAACCATCGAAGCGTTACCCTCATTGTCGCTTCCGGAAGAGATTTCTGCTTCTGACTGGTTAGGAAGTCTCCAAGGGCGAGGCTCAGAATCTTTCTCAGTATAAACTACTCGCGAACAGTCCTCATTTCCCTTATGGCACGGGAGCGGGGGGAGGGGCTTCTATTTTAGAGGGGGGCTTGTATTTCAGAGGAGTTTTTATTTATTTCAAACGTTGCCAGAGGGGGGTCTGTATTTCAGACGGGCGACTAATTTAGAGGGGCTTTTATTTCAAGATTTACGGTATTCAACAAAGTGATCAAGAAAAGGATACGCGAAGTCGAGACGGCTAACTGGGAAGACTCAATGAGTAAGAAAAGTAGCCTCGCCCGAGATCGTACAATCGCGACAGAGATGGGGAGTTACAGAAGTCAATCCGACAACAGCCGAGGATCAGCGCTCCTGGCGCTAAGACGAGCAGGGATGCTTATTAGAACCAGGCACACCAGACAACGCTCCGAGCCGGGACTGGACTCTACATGTGTCAGATGTGGAGTGTACCCGGAAACCCTAATCCACGTCATCTGGGAGTGCAACGAAGCCTACCACGAGGAAGAGGAAGCAATGCATCAACTGGGTCTCGACGAGAACCCTTCCCCAGAGGTGACAAGCCACACCAAGAGGCTCCTGCAGCAGTGGGAGAAAGAAAAATCTAATATCCGCGGAGGAAACTCGCCACTGAAGTGAAAGTGTCACATATGTGAGGATAAATAAATACCAATACCAATACCAAAACCAAATGCCGTATTTCTTCTAATTGAAGGGCACTGCTCTAGTGAAAGGGCACGCTCTAATTAGCGGGCACCCCTGAGAGAATCGAATTTATTGACGGGCATGCTCTTTTTGCCGGGCATGCTCTAATTAGCGGGCACCTTTTGGACAATCGAAATATTTGACGGGCATGCTCTTTTTTCCGGGCACCCTCAGAATCCGAAAGCCATGTGTGACTTGTACATATGACAGAGGAAAACTAGGTTCGAACTCAAGCAGGGGCGTAGCCAGGATTTCATCTTGGGGGGGAGGGAGGCGGCGATTGCATACTCTGGGGACCGCGCTATAGGGAACTAACATGGTAGAAAAAATCATGGGGGGCGATCGCCCAATCGCCGCCCGCCCCTGGCTACGCCACTGAACTCAAGCCATGTTTCTGTGCGGTGGTTACAGCTAAGAGTTCGACCAGGGTAAACTTGTGAAACTCCGTAAACGAGACCCTCACGATGAAAACATGGATGAGGCAATTGAAGTCAATAAATATGTCCCGCTGTCCATCCCAATGAGAGCTACTCCTCAAAGTTGAGGAGTAGCTTGGTTAACCAGGCAGTTCAGCTTGTTTGGTTACTTGAGCTTGAGATTCGACTTGTCGTTCTTCAGTATTCGTTCTCCAGAGGCCGCCGACTCGATCGACCTTGGAATCAAACGGGCATGCTCTTTTTGCCGGGCATGCTCTTCTTGCCGGGCACCTATTGGACAATCGAAATATTCAACGGGCATGCTCTTTTTGCCGGGCATGCTCTAATTCAGCGGTGGCCAACCGGGGGGCCATGGCCCCCCGGGGGGCCACGGGATGGTTTCAGGGGGGCCATGCGAGTATGACTCCCGAACTGATCACCGCAGAATTACTTATAGTGCGGGCGTTCACATCTACCCAAGCGAAAACACGCAATTCTCTTCAGGGGAACACGTTCAGGCTCGTTCCATTTCGGATCAAAGAGAGCGTCGAAGGCGATGCTCGGGATGCTCCATACTGGACGTTAGGCAGTTCATGCTAAGAGCGAGAGTTATGGCGGGCAGTTCCGCAACGCGTTGACGGGTCGCGGAAAATTCAAATGCGGAGCGTATTCAAACGGTTGAGCCGCCTATGATGGGCCGCAGATTGGTGCGCGTCGAAGTGTGACTCCACTACAATTACAATTAAAGTAAGACTGAAGTTTTTTCCATATAATCGCTATCCACAACACCAAGGGAACAGATCCTAAGATAGACGAAGTGTCTCTGATGCATCCCTAATATCGTTCAGGGTTCACTGCAACACAGGAAGATGAGTGAGAAGCGTCAGAACAACATCCTACATTTCTTCAGCAAGAGAGCGAAGAACACGGCGGTTCTTGAAGAGGTCCAATCAGTTCGGGGAATCCCAGTTGAGGAGGAATCTCTGTCCCCATTGCCAAGTGCGAGCCCCGGGAGGATCGAAATCGCGTCAGGTCGAAGAAAACTCAGAAAATACGATTCAACGTATCTGGCGTATGGTTTTGTCCTACAACCCAGCTCGGGAATGGAGCCTCGACCGCTCTGCCTTGTTTGTTCTCAAGTTTTGACAAACGATTCGATGAGACCTTCCAAATTGAAGAACCATCTCCAAACTAAGCATCCAGAAGTGGCCGACAAACCGGTGGATCATTTCAAGAGATTGCTGGATGCCATGCAACTTCAAGTAGCTTCCATGGCGAAAATGACCACGGCAGAGAAATCGGTGTTGAAAACTTCGTACATGATAGCTTTCGAGATCGCTAAGAATAAGAAACCTTACTCAATCGGCGAAGATCTGATAAAGCCCTGTATGTTGATAGCTGCTCGCGAGGTCTTGGATGAGCAATCAGCACTGAGATTCAAAGGCATACCCCTTGCTCGGAACACCGTCAAACGCCGCATCGAACACATGTCAAATGACATTGAAAGCCAAGTTGTGGATCTCATTCGGGATTCAGAGCTGTTCGCAATCCAAATCGACGAATCAACTGACGTGTCGAATAAGGCCCTTCTGCTCTGCTTCGCAAGGCTCGAGTTTGAGGGGAGGATGTTGGAGGAGCTTCTCTGTGTTCTCGAATTACCGGGTCGGACGACAGGAGCTGAAATTTTCAGAGCTCTCGATGATTACTTTCGAAATCACGACATCCGGTGGAAGAACTGCATTGGAATATGTACCGACGGAGCAGCCAACATGAGAGGACGTCTGTCGGGGGTCGCAGCGCGCGTTAAGCAAGTTGCTCATCCTGATATCTTATCAACGCACTGCATCATACATCGAGAGCAATTGGTTGCCAAACGCCTCTCGCCGGAGCTGCACGACGTACTGACGGATGTCATTCGTATTATCAATGAAATACGCACGAAGGCGCTGAATTCCCGGATATTTGAAGCTCTTTGTGAAGAGATGGGCTCACAATATTCACATCTTCTCCTTCACGCGGAAATACGATGGCTCTCGAGGGGCCGAACTCTGACTCGACTACTGACCCTACGTCACGAGGTGACCGCTTTCTTTCGAGAACAGAAACACTCCAAATTCGTGAACATCCTGACTAACAACGAGTGGCTTGCCAAATTTTCCTATTTGGCGGACTTGTTTTCGATACTCAATGAGCTTAACGTATCGCTGCAAGGAGCTCAAAGCGACATGTTCACGCTCCGTGCAAAAATGGATGCATTTCAAGGGAAATTGAGTCTGTGGGAAGCGGCGATTATCAGAGCAGATTATCAAATGTTCCCGAATTTCGAAGAGTTCCTGAGGGAGCACCACGTCGACAGTCGAGTGACCGACATCGTGAAACGTCATCTGAAGTCTCTCGGAGACTTGTTCCGCGAATACTATCCGGAGGACGAGGATCCGAGATGTGGGAATTTGTGGGTTTGTGACCCTTTCTTGGTGGATTTGGAGGAAGTCAACCTGACTTTGGCAGAGAAATCGAGTCTCAAAGAGCTCGCGGCGGATGATCATCTCAGGATGATTTTCAAAACGTCACCGTCGAGATCTCACTTCTGGGTTGGTCTCAAAACGGAATATCCTGCGCTCCATGAGAAAGCCATGAAGGTGTTGCTGCAATTCTCGACAACATATCTTTGCGAACAGGCTTTCTCGTCAGTGACAGCAATCAAGACCCGGTACCGTGCAACGCTCGAAATCGCTCCGGCTCTTCGTCTGGGCATCACATCCTTGGAGCCACGATTCCGTGACCTTTTGGAGAATCAGCAACAGCAAAAATCACATTGAAGCGATCTGAGCAATATTCTTCGTTAACCTAAGAATTCACGCAGAATAAATAGAGAAATGTATGTGTCAGTGATTTCGGAAAGTGTCTCCCCTTTCTTTTCTCTGAATCAGCATGCAGATATGTAAGAAAAATTGAGGGGGGCCACGGGGCTCGAGACTGGCTGCGAAGGGGGCCACGGGGGTAAAAAGGTTGGCCACCGCTGCTCTAATTAGCGGGTACCCATTGGACAATCGAAACATTTGACGGGCATGCCGTTCAATTAGAAGAAATACGGTACCAATTGACTGACACAAGCCTCTGAGCTGTCCCACATTGGGACCCCATGGGTCCCATATTGGGATCCCTTCTTTCTTTTGAAGATTCTCCGAGGCAATCATCGATCGCGATTTTTCTCGGGAACTGAGAGTGCTGTAGCGAACCTGCAGTGCCTGCAAGTGCCTGCTTGCAGTCATATGAACGGAGATTCGGGTCGCCATGCCAGGTTCCAAGAATACTCTGCCGTTGGAAGACGCCATCGATTCTAGGGAAAGTGTCCCATATTTGGGTCCCCTCCCCTATTCTTCCAATTCGCAACCGATTTTTCAATTTTTCATTTTCTGTATCTCCCCGCAGCTCCCATGCGCTGCGAATGACCAGCATGGACGCAGAAAACCATCTGGAATCCAAACACACAGGTCAGCTCCTAGTGAACGAGATCGTTGTGCCTCAGAACTCCTCCCAGGATTGTACCGCAGCGAACGTCGACGGATGCGCCGTGTGTAAGAAAACCTCACTCTCCGCTCGTGAAAAGCCACTCATCTGCACCCTGTGTAAAAGCTACACCCACCGAAATCACGTATCAACCAAGAAAAGGACCTATAGAAATAATCGGACCTATGTTTATTGTAAACAGGACCTGTGAATAAACACTATTCTATAAGGACAAGTTTTGCTGTGGCAACTGCTTTTCCGCGCAATTCCATGACGCTCCCCCGGAGCGCAGTCGTATTTCCAACCACAAGCGGCAAATCGCTCCCGACTGCTCCCCTCTCAGCTCCAGCACTGGCGACAGCCGAGAACACTCTCCACTCCGTCAATGTTTACTCACAAGAGTTTCCACCTCTCCACCGCATGACGGTAAGGCCGACCGCTCTGAGCGCGTCCCCCCCGGGTGGATGGCTGAGTTACAGGGAATCAGAGCCACCCTTGGCCTTCTGCTGGGCAAAGTCGACAACCTGATCCAGTCACACCCAAGCCGCATGCGGTCTCGAGGTACCTCTTCAGGCACACACCCGGAAGTGAATGCCCGAGACCCGGTCCTCACCCCTGCTCGCGGTAGCTCGACTATCAACCAAGATGTGCCCCAATTCTTCAGGACCAATGAGACTCCATCTCCATTCAATCCCGGACAGCGACTCAATCCAAGTAAGACCAATCGAATTTCTGACAACCTCAAAACCCACCACCCGAAGAACCGGCAACCCGTCCTTTCTGGCTCCAACAATACCGCTCTGATCCCCATTAAACCTGCTGCTCGCCCGAGAAGGCCGAGACAATCAATAGTATTCGTCTCGCGAGTCGATCGCGATGTAGCTGCCAGCCAGATGTATCAGTATTGTCTTTCCGTAGCCCCGAACACAACATCAGTTTCCAAATTCAAATTCAAATCTGAACGTCAGACCTACGCCTCCTTCGCCATCGAAATTCCCGAGCACTATCCCAACCCACTTCTATCCCCAGATGCATGGCCAAGGGGGCTCCTTGCCCAATCCGACGGAATCCACATATTTCTAATCACTGAATCTTGGTTCAACGATACCATATCTGATGCAGAGCTTTCCCTGTCCGGAAACTTTCAAGTCTTCCGTTATGATCGCCCCTCACGAGGAGGTGGCGTCTGCATACTTGTTAGGAATCAAATTGACGCCACCAAGGTCGACCTCAACACCGCCTCTGAATACGTTGCAATTGACCTCTCATCACGCTCTTTCAAAGTCCGGCTTGTCTGCATGTACCTGACTAACGCAGACGATGCGGATACCCGACTGAGAAGAACAAGGGACTGCTGTACGGCAATTACCACAGCATGTTCGATTGTCTCCCCATCGTTGTACTGGGCGATTTCAATCTCCCAAACATTTCAACGACCCTTTCCAGAACTGACACGCTCACAAAAGAAACCGTCTTCGCGCGGACGTGTCTGAACAACGGCCTATCCCAGATGATAACGGTACCTACTCACAGAGCAGGATCGATTTTAGACCTGCTACTCACCTCCGACCCGAGCCTGATCTCAAATCTCTCGGTCACGGCGGCCCCAATCCGGTCTGACCACAACGCAATCTGTTTCGAACTTGAATTAGAACAACAACCAGGTGACTCTGGACGCGGGACGGCGCTGGACTTCTCCAAAATGGATAAATCTTCAGTTGCTAACGTGTTGGACCAAGTCTCATGGCCCATATTCTTCCAAGACTGTCAGAACGTTGACCAGATGTGCGACAAACTCAACAATCTATGCAAAAACCTCATCGAAACCTACACCCCGCCACAGAACCCCGTACCAGCCCGTAATCGACTTGAACACCATCGATTACGTATCCTAAGGAAAAGCGATACCACCGATACGAACCAGCCACAACACGCTAAACTCCTCAAGGCTGCGATCCGCCTACGGGCACTCGCCGAATCGAACATAAACTTCAAGGACTCTAAAGCCCTGTTCAAATACGCCAACGCAAGACTAAAGTCACACAACCAGATACCTTCACTCATCCACGAGGGCTCCTCTGTTTCTACTCCCGGGGGTAAGGCGGCCATTCTCGCAGCGCAGTTTGCGTCAGTCTTCACCGCCCCGTCACCGACTACGAAGAAGGATCTCCATCTGACATTGCCAGATATTCCTCATCCCGATACCGAACCCGTCTTCCAAGAGGAGATCCCTTTTCCGTCTGCTCTGTTTATCAACAAGCCACGGAAAACCGACTCTCCGCAAAAAAAAGGAGAAAAGTGTGACAGTCCTACAGTGAAAATGAGTAAATCGAAGAAGAGCAGAAGCCCGGACGAGAGACGCAAGTCTGGAGGTGCAAATCACTTGACGGAATGCTCGTACTGTGAAGAGGAACTCGATAAACGCAGCGGCGTCATGTGCACCACTTGCAAAGCAGTCAGACACATGAAGAAAAAATGCGCAGGATTCTCAAAGGCGGCATTCGAAAAAGACAGCACGCTAGTGAAGAACTATGTCTGTGAGTCCTGCCAGCGTTCGGACTCTGACTCGGGGTCAGAGGATGAGGAGAGCGTTGGAGATGTAAATAAACAAACCTCCAATGCTCTGAATCTTGTCCTGAACAAGATCGAAAATCTAGAGAAAAAACTCGACAAGAAGATGAACCAATTCCAGGCCGTAGTGGAGATGTACGCCGCGCAGATTGACGAAGTTACCACGATGAAGAAGCAAGTCTCAGACCTGAACGAGCGGGTGAGGAAACTAGAAAGAACACCGAGACTGACGGAGAGCAAACATCGAGAAGTTGTCATCACAAATGTTCCCCGCTCGAGAACGAGAATATCGTGTGTGTCGTGGAAGGTATCTTCAAAGGACTAGAAGCTGGTGTGAACAAGGATGAGATCTTGAAGGCATCGAGATTCGAATCGGCCGGCGAGAATCCGAAGAAACACTTTATCAGAGTGCAGCTGGCCAGTGACGAGTCGAAGGGCAAGGTAATCAAAGCTGCCAGATCGGCGAAAGCCACCCTTAAAGAACTGAATATCAAACGGCATACTGGATTGAATTTCAAGAATGCAGCATCCCTGAGGGAAGATTTCGAAGCAGCGCCAATCTTCGTCAACGAAGCCGTCAGCAAAGAGACGAAAACCCTGCTCCTGGCAGCGATCAAGCTGAAGAAGGAGAAGATCATCCACACAACGTGGACGTACCTGGATCGGGTATTCGTGAGGAAAGAACAGCAAGCTAAACCGATGTTAATCAAGAGCGAAGAGCAGCTCAAGTCCCTGTAGGGATGTAGCTCATCACCATGTAATCAGCAATACTCATAGGTAAATGCACGCAGAGCATCTATAGATTATGAACAAAACGCAATATTTCAGTGTACTGAATCTCAATGTAAGAAGTGTGAGGAACAGATCGAAATTTCATGAGTTCAAGAGTGCATTACAGGAGAAGAACCTAAAACCGGATCTCATGATTCTCACTGAGAGTTGGCTTTCGCAAGACAGCTCCAAAACCCATAATGTGGAGGGGTACAATAGACTGAGCTGTAGCAGACAGGCCGGTGCCCGGGGAGGAGGCATCTTGGTTTTCATCCAGGATCAGTATCGAATAGAAAACTTGAGCGAGTGTAGACTGGAAGGCGGAGTGGCTGAGAATATAGTCTTCAAAATCACGAATACGAGACCGTCCTTGAATATTTCCGCTGTATACAGACCGCCCGATGGTAACCTATTAGCATTCGAAGAAGCAATTTTCGATCAGATTAACAGCTTCAACAACAGAAGCGGCATTGTGATTGGTGACATGAACGCCGACTGGAACTCCGCTATATCGAAGGGTCTGAAAGAAGTTCTCACAAATCATGGCTGGAAAAACTCCGTTCGCGCAATTACCAGACCGAGTACACAGACGAATATACTCTAACCTGACTGAGCGCAATGTCAGCTATATAGACTTCAATCTTAGCGATCATCTGGCGGTCTATTGCACCATGGAGCTAAAACGAGTGACTCTCTCGAGATGTGAAAGGTCGTTCACAGACATAGTAAAACTCAAACAACTCTTAAAAGAGGAAAACTGGGAGGATGTCGCTCAGGCCGCTTCGCCTTGTCAGGCTTACACACTCTTTCAGAAAACTCTCAAAGAGAAGATAGATAATACTACGCGAACAGCTATGAATGGTAGCAGATCCAAGATCCTCCTTCCCTATCTGTCTAGAGAAATACTTGAACTCATGAAAGAACGAGACAGGTTCCGAGCGAGATACACCAGGCAAAAGAGACGAAGGGGGAAACCTGTAATCATAGCCTACCTCAAAGTGCGATACAATAGATTACGAAACCAATGTGTACGATTACTCAAGAAAGCGGAGACTGAATATTTACAAACAAAGATCAGGGGAGCAGCCGAAACGAACGGCAATCCCTGGAAGATTGTCAAGCGGCTGGTCAGGGACGATGTGGTTGCACTACCTGCCAAGATTCTTGCTGGTCCGAACCAAATCTCAGGAGCAGATAGAGTGGACGCTTTAAACTCCCACTTCGTGGGCTGCGCAGACTTCTATCCGAACAAACTGTCAATACAGAGGATATCATAGCCCACATTGGTCACAGTGGCAATGTGCCGTTCGCCTTCAGAGCGGTCACAGAGGAACATCTCCTTGGGTCGATCAAAAACATTGGTAATCCATCAGCGGGCGTGGATGGCATCAAGGCTCACATCGTCAAGAATGTAGCAAGAGAGATCGCCTCGCCTCTGAGGCACATAGTCAAGAAGATCATAAGCAAGTCTGAATATCCCAAGCTGCTCAAGGCAGCAAGAGTTGTACCGATACCGAAGGTCAAGTCTCCAAGCAGACTAGATGACTTCCGGCCTATCTCTGTCCTCCCGGTCCTGAACAAGGTGATAGAGCGAGCCCTGGCGAGCCAGATCACAGAATATTTCGAGACGAACAATCTGCTTTATCAGTACCAATTCGGATACCGGAGAGCCAGGGGAACCGAGCATGCGGTTCGCAACACTATCGAGCGTATACGAGAAGGAGTCGACAAACATAAAGCCTGTGGAATCCTGATGATAGATCTAAAGAAAGCATTCGATTCAGTGAAGAAGGAAGTGCTGTTGACCAAACTGCACGCGTACGGTCTTGAAGCTAGTGCCATTGAACTTCTGAATTCGTATCTGAGTGATAGAGAGCAGAGCATACACATCGAGGAATTGAAGTCGGCAGCCAGCATGGTCAGACTGGGTCTCCCTCAAGTAACATGTGTAATCGGCCCCCTGGGTTTCTTAGTGGTGATCAACGATCTTCCGTCGGTCTGCCTTGGAGAAGTGAGCATATTCGCCGACGACACTACTCTCGTTTACGTTTGCGACACCTATGATCAACTCCGGAAGATGATGCAGACCGATTTGAACTCAATCTCCGAATGGTGTTCCACAAACCACCTTATGCTGAACGGAACGAAGACACAATACATGTTATTTGGCAATAACCGGATTCAACCACCGGACATCGCCGTCTCCATTGACAACACCGACATCAGTAGAGTGGGCCGAGCCAGATTATTGGGATGCTTGCTGGATGAGAGACTAGATGCGAGATACTACATTGACGAACTCTGTAAGAAACTGAACCGAGCTATCTATATGTAACAACCTGGCCTGTCCTGGGGGATTTCGGACGCACTAGACTGGGCTAAGCATGCGGATTGAGGGAGGTGGATTGAGTTCAGTCACACTTGTTTATTTTCCTGTCATTCGCTCGCCGCTTCTATCGGCACAGTCACACACTCGATCTCTCATACACACACATCTCATAACTTACGTCGCCTCTGCCGGCGACATCTCTCTCTTTCATTCACCGCTCTACCCTCTCCCGCTCGGCTACGAGCGGTTCTCTAGAAGTCTCCTTCCGGCAGTGAAGCTGCCGGTTACAATCTACTCTCGGATTGTTACATTCGTCCATGCTACCACGGCTGTCTCCTGACAGTCCAACCTATCCTCTCTAGCCTATATTACTATGGCCTAACTATCAATTTAGACGACGTTGGCGAGCGACCTACACTATTTATTATTATTATTATGCTACCTAGATCATTGACAACACACTCATTAATTCTCAAGTTTCTCAATAACACATCGGAGGAAAAGCTCTCCGGTTTTCAGCACTCCGGCGATGAACGTCTCTGCCACGGTGAGTCCATATCCTGACGCATACTGTTCGGCCGCTCTGAACATTGTGCCACGCAGGACACTCGACCAGCGAAGCTCATCTTCAGCGCCGGCCAGGATGATCGTAGCCCGATACGGCAACCTCTCTAGTTCGGGTTCTACCATCCTCACCACAGCCGCTACCTCGGTTTCTTCGCCCTTGTAGAGCCGGCTGAACGTCAGTATGAATAGCCCCTCGGGGCTCCTCCACATCCAGTTTCGAACGAACTGCCAACCTGCCAAGACCTTGTCGTGGATCTTGATCGCCTCGCCCGCCTGGATGGTGCTCACGCGATGGATCCTCTCGAGGTGCCCCGCTAGCTCCTCGTATCTTCCGACGTAACCACAGGCCGCTTCTTGTACCGGACACGGAACCATTCGATACTCACAGCTCTTCTCATGTTCCGATTTCTCGGTCCACTTGAGTCGCGCCGGACACCCGCCATCTTGGTTATCGCAGTCGAACTCGAGAAGACTCGCAAGTTCCTCCAGCGCGAGGTTCCTGCCCAAGTTCCCCTCTAACGGAACCTGACACATTGGACAACGTTGACACCGGGTTTTACATCTTCCACACAACAGATGTCCGCTCTTGCACTGCTCTAGCGGTGGCCCCACCACGGTGTAACAGACCGTGCACTCGAGTCGACTTCGCAACACCTTGAACGCCGCATCGACGACGTCTCGTTGCTCGCCACGTTCCACTCTAGCGGCAACTGTGGGTTTCCGGACCGTCCGCTTCTTCCTCACCACTGCTGGTTCGGTTGGTGCCACTTCTGCAGGTGTCGGTTCCGGTGCCGCTTTTGCAGGTGTCGGTTCCGGTGCCGCGGTTGCCTCCTCTTCTCGCTCCGACTCTGCTGGTGTCGAAGTCACGGCCGCATCTTCACTGGGTCCCGCCTCCTCGGACTGTACCTGCGCGACCTCCCTAGTCGGCGCCTTCAGTGCCGCCTTGCACGCGTAGGATAAGTGCCCCTCCTCCTTGCACTTATAGCACGTCGGCACGAACCTCGTGCACGAATGTTTGAAGTGGCCCCTCTCGCCACACTTGCTGCACTGCTCGCTGGCCGCTCTACACAGGGGGTCGCCCGTTGGGTGGCGATTATCCCCGCAGTTCTTACACTTCTGTTTTTCCATCCTAGCGCTGATGTGAATCGGCCGGTCGCTGGATCAAAAGACTCTCTAACGGTTGAATTCCAGCGATCACTTGTTGCCTCTCTCTCGCAACCGTCGCTGTCTTTCCTCTACCGTCCAATCAGCGTGCGTTCCGACTCGAGTTGTCTGCTCACATACTGCTATCGAGTTCCACTTCTTGCTACATTTCTTGTGCCCTACTCCTATTTCTCTTAGGCTTTGCTCTCTACCTACTGCTCGCCACACGCTACCACACTGTTGTCCTCAACATTACTTCGGATATTTGAATTGGAGCCTAGCCTTCCTAACAGGCTGCATTCTCCTACTCGGTACCTCTTCCTCTACATTGGGCGGCTCTAGTATTGCTGAATTAAGATCAATTCTCGTCGAACTTCCCTGTTTCGGTGATTCGTCGTTTGCCGTCGATGAGTCATCCGTCTTCTCACTCGATGTTGTCGAATCGTCTCTTTGCTCCCGGTAACTTCTGTCCGTGTTCTTCTTCCTCTTCGTTCGGTCGATACCACTTTAACTGTGAACTATGAGCCGTGCAAGCGTAGTTTTTCTCTCCTAGCTCGACTAGACTATATGAATCATTTGGTAGGATACGGGTAATGACCTTTGGACCCCGAAACTTGCGCTGAAACTTCGTTGGCAGCCCAGTTTGTATTGGCAGACGCTTTACGAAGACCACGTCTCCTAACGAGAACCTCACATGAGCCCGTTTTCTCAAATCGCTATAGTATTTGTATCTGTCTTGACTGCGTTCTATGTCCTCTCTAATTTGCCTCTGTACCTCCTCCGCTGGAGTCCAAACCCTATCCTGAACGTCCTCTACTATGAGCTCGTGGCTGTTCACTCTTGGCAGATATCCGTGCAATACCTCAAACGGCGATTTGCCCAGACTTCGCGACATCGACCTGTTCAACCACATCTGTGCATCCGGCAACCATTTCGTCCAATCGCTATGGTCCTCCTTCTGGCACAGTGTCCTCAGCAACCTCGCTATTTCTTTGTTCAATCTCTCGATCTGACCGTTAGAATTCGGATGCTGCACGCTCGAATAGACGTGCTGGACGTTATTATTCCGCAAGAACTCCTCGAATTGCTTCGATGTGAATGCCGAACCGTGGTCTGACACCAACATTCTCGGCTTGCCGTACATCGAAAAGAATTTCTCCATGAATTCTATCACTTCCTTGGTTCCCGTACTCACGACCGCTTCTAGCAACACGAATTTAGTGAGCCCGTCCACCATCGCAAGGATATGTTCTTTTTTATTTGACTTGACCAATGGTCCTAAATGGTCGACGAAGACCTTCTCGAACGGCCTCCGCTCCGGTCTGATAACATTCGTGAGACCTTCTGATTTACCCGCCTTCTCCTTGTTGTAGATGCAATCCAAGCATGCCCAGAGATGTCGTTTCGCATAGTCCTTCATTTTCGGGAACCAGTACGTTCTCTTGATCAATTCAAGCGTCTTGTCAATTCCAAAATGACCCGCTCTGTCGTGATTCGAGACCAACATGTATTTTCTCAAGGTTCTGGGAACTACGAACAGCTTCCTGTCCCCCTCTACCTTGTAGAGAATTCCCTTGCACACGCAGAACCCGTTCACCAGGCTTTTCTCTTGCTTGGTTCTCTGCTGCTCTTCTTTTTCCAAGATCTCCACTCTTTCTTTTATTTCTGCATCTGCAGCCTGAACCGTCCTCTCGTGATCCTGCTCCACCCGAATCTCCTTCAGCTCTTTCGCTGAGTCGGTCGGCCAAATCTCCTCTTCACTTCCTTGGCTGTCCTCGTGTGGATCCCTGCTAAGTGCATCCACATGGCCCATCGACGTCCCAGGTCTGTGTCTGACTTCAAAATCGAACTCTGCGATCTTATTCAGCCACCGATGCATCTGTGCCGATCCGCCTTTCGACTTGAGTGCCGCGACAGCATTGCAATCCGACACCACCGTGAAATGCTGTCCGTACAAGTAGTGTCGGAATCGTTCCATGCTCCACACCACCGCGAGCTGTTCCAGCTTCGTCGAATGATAATTCTTTTCCGTCGCTGACAATTTTCTGCTGATCGCATATACCATCCTCCACCTTTCATCCACTTCTTGCAGCAAAATTGCGCCCAGCCCCACTAGCGATGCATCAGTATGAAGTTCCGTTGGTCTGCCTGGATGAAATCGACTCAACGATGCTCCGATCAACGATGATTTGAGTCGATTGAACGCTTCGCGCGTTTTCTCATTCCATACAAAGGCTTCATCCTTCTTGAGTAGTTCAGAGAGCGGGCTCGCAATTGTTGCGTAATCTTTGACGAATCTTCTGAAGAATGAAGTCAGTCCGAGATATCGCCGTACTCCGTGAACGTCCGTTGGTTCCGGAAACTCCTGCACAGCTGCTAATTTCCTCGTCCCCGGCCTCACCCCTTCTTTCGAAATCTTGAACCCGAGGAACTGAACTGTATCCATAAAGAACTTGCACTTCTCCAGTCGGATCGTCAACCCAGCCTCTTGCAATGCCTTGAGAATCTCCTCTATCTGGGTCAAGTGCTCCGGGTATCGATCGGCCGCTGTGATCAGATCATCCAAAAATGGGAATGTTTGTTGAGACCCCACTAGGTGTTTCACTTTCATCATAAGCTCTTGAAATTTTGCCGGCGCGTTACACAGTCCCATCATCAGAACCTTCGGTTCAAAATGCCCTTCCGATGTAACAAACGCCGCTTTCTCGGCCGCCTTCTTCGTCATCGGGATCTGAAAATATCCCCAGGCTAAATCGAAGGTCGAATACATGTTCTTCCCGCCAATCTCGTCCAGGATGTCATCTATCAATGGCAAAGGGTAATTCATTCGGACTGTTTGCGAATTCAGTTTTCGGTAGTCAATTACCATCCGCCATCCGCCGTCTGCCTTCTTCACCAGCAGAACCGGACTGGCATACGCCGATTGTGATGGCTCGATCATTCCCGCTCGCTTCATTTGATCCAAAATTTCCCTGAGTGCCTCCCTCTCGATTGCGGACAATCGATACGGCTTGCTTCTGACCGGCTGAGACCCTGCCACCTCATCTATGTCGAAACTCGTCCATGTTGTTCGACCCAGCTCGGTCATCGAGGTTGCCACCACATCTCGGTACTTGTTGATCAATTTCATAAGAGCGTGTCTGCACGCCCGCGGTAAATTCTCGCCAACGATTAACTGTTTCTCTGAGATCGGCTGCAACGGTTTGGCTTCCTCCACTGCCACCTGTCTCACATCCACAGGCTCCGACTTCTGGGTTAATTCGAAAATGTCTTCTCCTTCCAAGAACCTTCCCCTGGCCACGATCGTGCCTGGCTCCAGTTCGATCTCCGTCCTTCCCTGATTGACTATCGGGACTGCCAACTCTTCGTCCCGGAGCTCGTACAGGGCCCCGAAATCGCGTGCCCCCGTTACCATCATGAATTTGCCCCTCTTCTGCTCGGGCACCGTCCGAACAAATGCCACGCTCCGGGGTCCCAGCTTCACCTTCGTACTCAGCTTCAAATTCACCTTTCTCTCTGGCGGCAACCATTTCACGATTTCCTCTCGTGCCCGGTTTGCCAGCACCCATGCCTTTCCGTCATGATAGACGGTGACCAGTCGCTCGTCATCCAGCAGATCCTTCCCTAGCAGAATCTCGCTCTTGCCCAGCGCTCCCTTCGGCAACACCGTCAGTTTGACTCCCTCCAGCTCGAGTCCGTCGATCTCAAGCTTCGTCTCCGACTGACCCACTGGTGTGCATGTCGCACCTCCAACACCTCGGACACACTGAACTGCGCTCGGGCTTAGTTCCAGATTCAAGGCCTGAGCTGCCTCTTGTGAAATCACACTCACTTCCGCCTCGGTGTCCACTCTCGCTTTCCATTCGAGTCCGCCGATTTTAACTTCCTTATCGGCTGTTTCTGGGTGCGCTTCCCCTCTAGCGTCATCATCCTCCTTAATCTGCCTGATTGCTGTTGACGGTTCCTTGACGCTCGGTTCCCATGGCACTTCCCATTCTTCCATCTGGTTCACCCTTCGGCACTCCCTCGCAATGTGTCCCGGATTCCCACATCGTCGACAGATTATTGGTCCTGCCCGATTTCCCACCGGGGCGGTCCGCCTGCCGTTGACGTTCCCGGTCCTCTCGCCGTTGGTGTCGAATTCGTCCCGGGCCAAGTCGACTCTCGGGTGCCGCTTCTAGTAGCTCCCGTTTGGCCTGCCCCGGTGGAGTGCTCTCGCGATTCCGACCCGGACGCTGTTCTCGGTGATCTTCCATTGATCACGGGTCCCGGTGTCGGATTCGAGTACCGACCTGGTGTCCTCCCGATTCGTCTATCGGGACAGTCTGCTCTCTTATGTCCCTCCTTCTGACAATTGAAGCAAGTTACACCAGTCGACACCGCTTTCGTTTCTCGCCGTTCAACTGTCGTTGGCCCCTTCCTGGCCATACTCCTCTCGAGATCCATAGTCTCCTTGATATCCCTGATCAACTCCGACGTCGTTTTATGCACCTTTCCGCGCATCGTATGAACCATGAATCGATACTCTGGGAGAAGCCCAGCCAAGATGTGCTTTTTTGCTTCATCCCGACTAAGTTCTAGCTTCCTCGCGATAGTCTCTTTCCGCCGCACGTAAAGCTCTACATCTTCACCTCGCTTCTGAATATTTCCTAAGAATTCCGACATCAACTCCACTTTAGCCTCTTTCGGCGTGAACGCCTCCTCGAACAGTTTTTTTTTTAACATGATGAACTTTTATTTATGTTATTTGATCGAGATTTTAATTACGTGCCTGCTGTGGGTTAGACCCGTGTTACAGTCGCACGGAAAAGGTTGCGTTCACTAGGTTTGGGGGGGGGGGGAATATTATTTGAGCTTTCACTTATAAAGTTACATCAGTACAACATTTTCTTAAGCGAGTCGTAGTCTACATTATTGAAGTATTTCTTGATGCTCTTCTTTATGAATTCTCTGCGTGTTACGAAAGGATTGTCTATATAAACTCTGATGTTTTCTGGGATTTCGTTATACAGTCTGGCTAGGTTCGGAAACGGGCTTTTGCGATTGATGTTCTTGTGCAGTTCGAGCCACTCTTCGAAATTCTCTGCCTTTTCCCCGAAATCGTGATGCCAATACTTCGCTGAGCCAACCAACTGCACTGACTGAGTCTGGGACCAAGGCCACTTACCCGCTTTCCTTGCCAATTTGAGATCCATAAGCCATTCCGTCGCCTCGGCTATCGTTCCACCTCCAAACGGCTTCAATCCTTTCGACGTGTTTTCCACTTTTCCGGGCCCCTCTACGTCCAGACTCCTGTCCTTCGATTCCTCCGTTCGGCTCCTCTTCAGCTCTGCTATCTCCAATTGGAGCTGCTTCACGATTTCTTCCATTTCGCACGTGGTTCTGATCTTGACCTTGAGTCACTAGCTTCTCAATTCCACTCCTTCCACTCTGACCACACACCTATCCCACCGCTGCTTTGTAACAACCTGGCTTGTCCTGGGGGATTTCGGACGCACTAGACTGGGCTAAGCATGCGGATTGAGGGAGGTGGATTGAGTTCAGTCACACTTGTTTATTTTCCTGTCATTCGCTCGCCGCTTCTATCGGCAGAGTCACACACTCGATCTCTCATACACACACATCTCATAACTTACGTCGCCTCTGCCGGCGACATCTCTCTCTTTCATTCACCGCTCTACCCTCTCCCGCTCGGCTACGAGCGGTTCTCTAGAAGTCTCCTTCCGGCAGTGAAGCTGCCGGTTACAATCTACTCTCGGATTGTTACATATATCACCAAAGACCTCTGCCAGTCGACCGGATACAGCATGGGGAGGCTGTTATATAACAGCTACGTTCATTCGCATCTGGTCTACTGTGTCAGCTACTGGGGAATGGCGTCAAAGACCAGACTGAGGAGAATCTACGGCGCCCAGAGGAGAGCTATTCGTGTCATCACGGATGGCCCTTCTCGGGATGCTGTCCAGTCCCTTAAAAACCATAACGTCTTGCCCCTGCCAAGTGCCATCACATACCGTGCTTGCGTTTTCCTGCACGACCAGATCATGAGAAGGGGACCCCCGGTCCTCAATCTTCAAACTCTGGGGCAATCGAGGAAAACGAGAGCGCAAAACTCAAGGATAATGAAAATCGAGCTCCGTAGAACATTGATGGGACGCAACTCACATTACACTAGAACTGCGAGGATATGGAATCGTTTACCCGAACAAATACGCACACTGAACTCAAGAGCCCTTTTCAAAAAGAAACTGAAGAAACTACTACTAGAAAACGACCAAGATAGACTGATGTTTTTCTGAGATCAGACTCGCGCTGACATAACTAAGACTTTTTCAACGCTGGACTCGAATATTTCGAGAGAAATAATGTCCGCTACCATGTAGAAGGTTCCCAGTGATTAACGAGAGGAAAGCAAATGCCAATAAATGCGTTTTATATAATCAAAAAAAAAGTATACCGCCATGCTTTCTGAAGGAATTCTCACTCTTTCTCTGTGAACCGTTGACCAGCATCTACAGATGCTCCTACTCCACATCTATCGTCCCTAAGGCCTTCAAAGAGAGCATTATCACCCCAGTACACAAAAAAGGTAGCAGAACCCAGGCATCGAACTATCGCCCCATCTCCCAATGTTCAATTACGTCCCTCATCATGGAGAAGATGGTCGCGGACCACATTGTGAAGCACCTTACCTCCAACAATCTGTTTGATCCCGGCCAGCACGGCTTTGTACCAAAGCGTTCCTGTCTGACGCAGCTGCTCAGCATGACGAATGATTGGGCTCGATTCATCAATGATCGCACGCCCTTCCATTGTGTCTATTATGACCAAAAAGCTGCATTTGACCGTATCAACCACGACCTCTTGATCTACAAACTCAGGAGTATCGGTATTCATCCGACCACGTGCAATTGGATCCACCAGTATCTCCAGGGACGATCTTTCAAAGTCAGGGTCGACAACATCATGAGCTGTTGTACCCCTATCACTCCAGGTGTACCGCAAGGCGGATGTCTCCCCGCTATCCTACTTGCGGCTTTCGTTCTTGACCTCAAGAACTTCATCCCTCCTGAGGTACGCTACCTCCAATATGCTGACGATCTTAAAACCTACCTCCCGCTCACTTCCCCCGACTCCCACCTCGCTCTGCAAGCCGCCATAGACGGAGCGATCAACTGGTGAAGAATCAACGACATGCAGCTCTCGCGTGAGAAATGTATCGTGTTACAGAACGGACGACATGAAATACGCTACTTTATCGATGGCAACATTCCACCACCGTCCTCATCCACCCGCGATCTCGGTGTACTAATGTCCCCCGACTTCCGGTTCTCTGAACACACCTTCAGATTCGAGCCGTCGTCGAATCCACAGCTCCCAGGTCGCTACGTCTGCGAAATAGACATGCACCCGTTGCAACGGCCCGTTGCAACGGTTTTTTTCACAACGGCACCAAACTTGCCAAATTCATTCAGAAATTGTTTTTTTTTTTGCCAGTTTCGAGGACAATAGAGCTCATTGGGTGTTTTCCGGGCTATCGGGACCGAAAAATCGAGTTTTTGGGACGATTTTCGGCGGAAACAGAGGATTCGAGCCGTTGCAAATCATGCCGTTGCAACGGCAAACGGCAACGGATCTGAAATATGCTCAAGGAAGCAAACTCGGGGATTTCATGAGGAAATAACGGTGTCTCTGAGTTTCCCTTGGGAGTAAACGCAACTCGGAGAGTAAAAACCGAGTCGGCAGTAACTCTTCAAGTTCAGACTTCTCTTGTTGAGGACTCGACTGCGTACTGGGGAACCAGGTGACAGCATCTATTCTCCCAGGCCTTCCTCATTGAATCTTCACATGCCACCCATGGTCCGCTTCCTCGATGATAGTTGTTTTTGAAGAGGTATATGTCGCAAAAACGGGGGTGAGTAAGATCTGCCAGACTGTAACGCCGGCCCCCGAAATCATTCTCCGGCATAGGGATGTTTAACCGTGACCGAAGGGTTCCTGCGGAATTGTGAATGACAGGAGTTAGGTCTGGAACCTGTCCGGAGCTTTTCGAAAATTCGCGGCAGATCCAATCGCGAAACGTGCTGCGCACACATGCAGATTTTGCGGCTCTCTATCGAGCGCCGACTGTTGGAGGGGAATGAGTCAGCTTCCAGAGGTATATATAGAGGTCGACGCTTAACAAAAACGAAGCTTTTCCCAGCGTCTACAATCAGACCGTCGTAGCTCCTGCCTCTGTTCGATTATTCTCAACAGGTTATGGTCCTGGTACGTCCCTAGTGTGCAAGACCAAAAACGCATCTGATTGAAGGAAAATCTGAACAATGTCAACGTCGGGAGACCTCAAAATCACATTCGACAAGCTGGAAGGCTCAGCGGACTGGGCGAAGTGGAAATGGCAGATGAAGATGCTGTTCCGCGCCCACGGTCTGGAATATGTGATAGCCGAGGATAGCCGAGAACCCACGCTATCGAGTCCCCCAAAGGAAGCCGAAAACAAGGCACTCAAACAATGGCACAGAGATGACGCTCGAGCTGCGAGCTTGATCAGTGCTGCGCTGAGTAAAACGATCGGTGAACTAATTCTCACTTGTGGGACCGCTTTAGAAGTGTGGGATAAACTCTGTGCGAGGTTCGAACGAAGCAGTTCGCAACGATTGAACGTACTGATCGGATCTTTCTTCCAAGCAAAAAAGAAAGGATCTGAAGATATCGGATTACATTTCTCGAAGCTTCAGAAACTTTTCACAGAGCTGAACCACGAGCTGACGAAAAATCAAGAGAACACACTCTCGGAACGCATTCTCGTAGGGAGGATTCTGTCAACTCTGGGAAAAGAATTCGACAACTTCCGTGATTTGTGCGATACGATCCCACTGGAGGATCAGAAGCTCAATCTCCTCATTGAAAAATTGAGTGTCATCGAATTCTGAGGGAACAGAGTTGAAGAGGATTCTTCTTCCGCGGTGACTGTTCTAGCGGCCCACCGCCCGAGAGGGGCTCGAGTTGTCAGAAAACCGGCATCTGATGAGCCGAAGAAGACTAAAACGAATGAACAGGCGAAACAGAAGTTCCCTTGTCGGAGATGTCACAAGCTAGGTCACTGGGCTGCGGGATGCCCTGAAAACAAGTCCGAGGACAAGCTCATGTTGGCAGATGTGAAGAAGGTGGAAGCTGAATCTCTCTTCTTGGCTTAAGTTGACTCTGAAGATCAAGGGAGTGATGTGTGGTATTGCGACAGTGGCGCATCCCGCCACATCACCAACAATAAGCACAACTTCTGTGCGTATGAAGAGTTCGAAGATCCCCAGGAAGTTTGCCTTGGCAAGCGAGATGTGTCCATGTTCGCCTACGGAGTTGGTGATGTGAAAGTCCTCATGAGACTTCCGGATTCTGATGAAGAGGCCACGATTACTAAGGTGCTGTTCGTCCCGGAAGCAAGTGCTAATCTGATGTCGGTCAGGGCTGTGAATGAGCGAAATATGCGCACAATCCTTGACGACAGAACGGTCGAGATCAGAGACAAACGGACCAACCGTCTAGTCGCCATTGGTGACCTCGTCGGGGGTCTCTTCAAGATGAGGTTGTCGGTCGTGAAATCGGGTACGCATCAAGTGTCGATGGCCAAGTCTGACGCAGCGACGTTGCAGATATACCACGAAAGATTCGCGCACCAGAACAAAAGACACGTGAAAGAGGTCCTGAATGGGATGAATGTCAAAGCTCAAGGTGGCGGCGATGACTTCGGTGACGGATGCGCTCTGGGAAAGACTCACCGTCTCCCCCCCTTCCGATAAAGGATCGGGCGCAAGTGGTTGGTGAAATGGTTCACGCCGACCTGAGTGGACCTGTGCAAGTCAGGTCTGGAGGAGGCTTCCGGTACTTTGTCTGCTTCACGGATGAGTACAGTAAATATCGGAGGATTTTCTTCTTGAAAGAGAAAACGGGAGCAATTCTTGAATGAAGCAAAGACTCAGGGACATGTGGTGAAGAGTTTCCGATCCGATGGCGGCAGAGGATTCGATAATCGGGAGGTGACATCACTTCTGGCTGATGGAGGAGTCGGCTTTCACAGGGCATCGCCGTACTCTCCTGAGATCAACGGCGTTGCAGAGCGAGAGAACCGTACGATTGTCGAGGCGGCGAGATCCATGTTAAAGTCAAGTGGACTGAACCTCTCCCTCTGGGATGAAGCGTGTGCCATGGCAGTGTATGTTCTGAATCGAACCGGAAGATCTTCAGTCGTTGGTAAAACTCCCTCCGAATTGTAGTTCGAGAAGCCCGTGGGGAGCATCTCACATTTACGAATTTTCGGGACGGCGTGTTATGTACAAGTCCTTGGAAAGTTCGGGGCTGCTGGTGTGTACGGCAGAATAGTTGGATACGTCAACGAGAGGGATGGATACCGCGTGTGGATTCCGTCTCTGTCTAAGTTAGTACGCAGTCACGACGTATCAATCAAGCGAGAGGCTGCGTATCATGGAGCGTCGTCTGAATCCAGTTCACCAAGCTCGACCGCAACTTTCGATGTCCCATTCGTTGATACGGAAGATCAACAAGAACTTTAGCTTGAAAGCGGAGAACTCACGTCGAGTGAGACAGAAAGTTCCTCAGAAGAGAGCTCTGTGACAAGCAAGGGCCGGCGACCCAACCTTCGAGGCGGTAGCCCGCAACTGAGTCCGTTGTGTTCCGTCTTTCAAGCGAGTTCATCAGGTTCGGTGACGAATCCCGGATCATACCGGGAAGCCGTTGCCTCGTCGGAGAAGGATTCGTGGATTCAAGCTATGCAGGACGAACTCGCGTCGATTGAGGAGAATGAAGTATGGGAACTTATGGAACGACCGAGCCACGCGAGCGTCGTACAGTGTGGTTGGGTGTTGTGCATGAGGGACATTGCCAATGGAAAGCAGAAGTTCAAAGCCCGCCTTGTTGCCATAGGTTACGTCCAACAACAAGGGAATCCTGGTCTCGGTTATGACGAGACATTCAGCCCGGTAGCTAGATATGCCACGGTCCGCTGTCTGCTGGCGGTAGCCTCGTGTCTGTTATGATGGCACCTAGTCAATGAAAAGACTGCAGGATTCTGGGATCAACTGATGGCGGTTGGGCCGCTGACATCTCTGGCTTGCTGTGTCTTCTGACACTGCGTGTTCAAGCTGGAGACTGTTTATTGTGATTCATATCTGTTATGACTCCACAACGGTGACATCTTTCTTCCATTATATTTTTTTTCTCCTGATAATTACTTTGTCCCAGGCACACGAATGACTCATTACTAGTGTAGCTATAACACGTTGCCTATGAACTGACACAATTGTTGCGAGTTACGAAGCTACCTGTCCTTCCTGTGCTGGTCTTATAAGAGATCGATTTCTTCTAAGTATCTTTCCATTTTTTAATTTTACATTGTAGGCCCTAGCTTCTGGGTTGCGTCCGATGATTGTTCCTTCTTTCCAACATCTCACTTTGATTCTCAACCATACACTGTCTCCGACGTCGAGGGGTCTGAGTTGCTTTGCTTTTCGGTCGAAATATCGTTTCGCTGTGTTTCCTGCGTTTTTGAAGAAAGCTCTTCGCCGGTTCCATGTTCCGGAGGGTTGTTCACCGATGATTGATTCCGCTTGTGGAACCAAAGATCTGATCTTTCTACCATTCGAAAGATCAGCCGGTGACAATCCATCGGGGGCCAGGGTTGTGCGAAGTGATAAAATCGCCATGTTGATGTCTTGTCCTGTTTCTTTCGCCTTTTCGATTGTTGCCTTGAGCGTCTGGATGTGCCTTTCGACTAGACCATTTCCCTGGCTGTGAGTGGGTGATATTGGCTGGAACTTGATTTCCCATTTCTTGTAGTGTGCCATCATTTCTCCTGAACCGAATGGGGGGCCGTTATCCGAAATGAACACTTTCGGCGGGCCCTGTTGTGACCACCACACCCCGAGAGCATTCTCGATGCACGCGGCTGTGGTGCGTTTCATTGGGCGTATGTAGAAATCTTTGGAGAAATAGTCGACGACGACTAGAAACGTTTCTTTTCCTACGTGCATGAAATCGGCCGCGACGGTGTGCCACGGGTATGGCGGTGGCTCCGTGGGTATCAACGGCATGCTTTGGTTTGCGCGGTCACGTGCCCTGCATTGTCTACAGCTGTCTGTGAATTTCCGGATGTCCTCAGCCAATGACGGCCAATAGATCGACTGACGAGCTCGTCTCAACATCCGTTCTACGCCTTGATGCGTCTGTGGAGAATGCCGAGTGTCTCGGCCCGAAACTCCTGTGGGACGACTAACCGGGTAGATCTATAGATCATCTCGTCCTGTGCGTGAAGTTCCTCTCTCAAAGACCAGTATGGGAGAAGTTCCTCGTGGACGTCCCTTTTATGTTTCGGCCATCCCTTGTTAATGTACTCAGCCAGCCGCTGCAGAACGGAATCCTTCCTTGTCATCTCCCTGATTTGCTCTGTGCGTTCGTTGCTGAGGGTTATGCTGGCCAACACTGCGCAGTTTCTATCCTCCAGTTCCGTGGTGGGGAATTCATCCGTCGTAGGCGCCCGTGACAGTAGATCGGCAATATGTAACAGTTTTCCCGGAACGTAGTGCAGCGTGAATTCGTACCGCAACAGGCGCAGCATCATCTTTTGTAGACGTGGACTCAAATCACCGATTTGTTTCTTGACGATCGTGAGAAGCGGACGGTGATCGGTTTGGACTTTGACTTTTGATCCCGAAACGTAGAAGTTGAAGTGCTCGAGGGCAAAAACAATCGCCAGGAGCTCCTTCTCAATTTGTGCGTATCTTTGTTGCGTTTGGGTGAGACTGACGGAGGCGTACGAAACCGGTTTGTTGTTTTGAAGGAGAGTTGCTCCGATTCCGAATGAACTTGCGTCACAGCTTAAGGTTATGCCGATGTTCGGGTCGAAATGTTGTAGAACTTGAGCTGTGAGGAGTGCATCTTTCAGATCGTCGAAGGCTGCTTGGCTGGCTGCGTTCCACTGGAAATCGGAGTCGGAAATTGTCGTTAGGGCTCGAAGTGGCGCTGTTCTCTGGGCGGCATTTGGAATGAATTTCGACACATATCCGATGATTCCGAGAAAACGTCGAACTTCCGTTGCGTTCTTGGCCCGCGGAATCGCTCGTATGGTCTTCGTGCGAGAGCTAACGATGTGAATGCCATGTTTGGTGATTCTGTGGCCCAAGAACTTCACATGGTCGGTGCATAGCTGTAGCTTGTTTTTGTTGAGCTTAAGTCCTACTTCTCTGCAACGTTGCAGGAAAACTGTCAGGTGACGGTCATGTTCCTGCCGGGTTCGACCATATATCAGGAAATCGTCAACTGAGCTGAGTACGCCGTTGAGATCCGCGAAACTATTGTGGACCGCTTCACAAAAACGCTCAGATGCATCAATTATACCAAAAGGAAGACGCTTAAATTGATAGTTGCCCCATGGTGTAGAGAATGTGACGAATTTCCGCGATTCCCTGTCTAGCGGGAGGTGGTGGAAAGCGGAATCTGCGTCCACGACTGTGAAGAATTTCGCTCCGGCAATTTCGGCGAAAATTTTATCAGTTCTGCTCAACGGAAAACTTCGCCGGCGTATGTGCGGATTGATGTATCGAGAATCTAAACAAATTCGGAGAGAACCGTTCGGTTTTCTGACGGTTACAATCGGAAGCACATACCTCGCCGGGGTTGAAACTCGTTCGATGACGCCTGTCTTAGCCATTTTGTCGAGAGTCTGCTTGAAAACGTCTCGGAACTTGATTGGGATCCTTCTCGGTGGAAAGGTTTTTGCTGGCGGCGGGTTTTCTATGCGAATAGCTTGCATCGAGTTTTTCAGTGTACCCAGGGTTCCGTCAAATACATCGGGGAAACGTTCGACGATGTTGTCGGACGATGGTTCACCATTTTCCACGCTGTTGACAGTCACCTGGTTTCTTCGGATGAGATTCATGGTTTCGCAGTCTTGCAGCCCGAGTATTGGGGGTGCTGTTGTGCGCGCAATGTGATATTCTACGTTGTATGGCGTGTTCGACCCGGGTATTCTTGTCACGATGGTGCTAGTGCCGATGATCGGGATGCGGTGGTTGGAATACGATTTTATGAACCTTCTGGATGGTGTAATTGCCGGCGTATCCTTCAGACTGCAGTACGCTGACCAGGGTAGCACGTTTATTTGTGCTCCTGAGTCGAGCTTGAAATCGATGCAATCCGAAGATCCGCTTAATCGAAGGCGCTGCCACCATGTGTCAGGTCTGTCTCTGCGACGCGTGCAACCTTGCAGTGCGTCGAGAGTGAAATCGTCTACGGCATCATCGTCACTGCACTCGTCGATGGTATTGATGCTCCTTTTTGGACATACGTTGGCAAAATGGCCTTTTCGTCTACAGGTTCGGCAGCTATACTCTCCAGCTCGACATTGCCCGTCTTTGTGAGCAAAACATCCACGCTTGCAGATGATTCTTCGGTTGTTTGGGAAAGCATGCCGCGGAGCTTTCCGTGCGAGATTTCGCTGCGGTCGAGGGTTCGAGCGCCTTGCCTCATCGACCTGTACTGCTGGGGTGGCTGTTTCCACGGTTTTATGTCCCAGCCGTACTTCGGTTTTTTTCGATGCTGAATACTTCTTCGCCAGTGCGAGGATTTCTTTTGGAGCCAATTCCTTGTCTTGGGTCGTTAGTATGTGGAGTCTCAGGTTGGGATCGTCAAGTCCCATCAGGAAAGTTGAGCTTTTAAGGGATTTCGAACACTTTTCACAAAACGAACAGTTTTCCACGGCTGTTTTCAGCTGTGTCATGTAGACGTCAAGAGACTGTCCGTCCTGTTTTTTGTTCAAAAACTCGTGACGGGATTGGATGAGCGATACTTCAGCCTTGAATATGTCTCTGAAGTCCGGGAGGTTATCTCAAACCTATGCGTACGGGACCAGCAGCCACCACAGACGCCTGAGCAGTTGAACAGGATTCTGGAAGAAGCATGCAGGAGAGCCTCAAAAAGGAGACCGCCAGGGCGGTACGACGCCAGGGGACCCAAGTGCTGGTGGACGACCGAGATTGCTGCGACTCGGAAGGAATGTGTGAGGCTACATCGCCAGAGCTATCGGCGTAGAGGGCAACCTGGAACGGCTGAGCTCGCACGAGAGCAATATAAAATGGCGCGGAAGCAGCTGCGGAGACTGATCATAAGGACAAAGGAGGAGTGTTGGCGCAAACTGTGCGAGGAAGTGGAGCGTGACACGTTCGGAATGGCTTATAAGATCGTCTTGAAGAAGCTCGGAAGTGGATTCCCAGAAATGCCACCGGAACTGGTGACAAGGGTCATCTTGAAGCTCTTTCCGGAGCGACCCGTGGAGACGTGGTCATTCGCGGAGACCGAGGACTTCAGCTTTGAGGAAGTGGACGAGCACGAAGTGATCAAGGCAGCGAAAAGGATGAGCACAGGCAAGGCCCCAGGAGTAGACGGGATACCCCCAGAGGTCACGAAGATCTACATGCAGAACCATGGCTCCGCTTTCGCCTCCCTGGCGAACAAGCTACTGCGGGAGGGAACCTTCCCGGAGGCATGGAAAACGGCTCGACTGGTACTTCTTCCAAAGCCGGGCAAGCCGGCCGGAGACCCCTCGTCGTACCGACCACTATGCCTGCTCGACACCGCAGGGAAGGCATTCGAGATGCTGATGGTACGCAGACTGACTGATGAGCTTGAAGCGAAGGGGGCCCTGGCGCAGAGCCAATACGGGTTCCGCGCGGGCAGATCCGCGATCGACGCCATCAGTAGAGTTATGGACTCGGCGAAGGCAGAGAGGACAAAGACATGGAGGAACAGGCGACTTTGCATGGTTGTCCTGCTTGACGTCCGCAATGCGTTCAATTCGATGCCATGGAACGTGGTCATGGAATCGCTAAGACAAGCGGGGGTCTCGCCATACCTACGGAGGATGATAGGAAGCTATCTAGAAAACAGGTTCATCGTCACGCCCGGGGGCGAACGATACAGGATGACGGCTGGTGTTCCGCAAGGCTCAATCTTGGGTCCGACGTTGTGGAACATCGCATACAACGGAGTGCTGGCAACAGAGAAACCAGAGGGTGTCGACATAGTGGGCTACGCCGATGATCTAGCGATCGTTGTGAAAGCGAAGACCGAGGGGCATCTGGTACGGAAAGCCAACACCATCATGGACACGGTGGCGCGCTGGATGGAGGAGCGCAACCTCGCGCTCGCACCCGAGAAGACTGAGGCGGTGCTACTGCTGGGCCGGAAAAGGTGTGGACCGCTAGCGGGGCTCTCCCTGCGCGGATGTGCCATCGAGCCGAAGAGGGTCGTCAAGTATCTCGGTGTGGTCTTGGATCAGGGTCTGACCTTTGCTCCACACATTCAGCACGCACTGGAGAAGGCACGCAGGGCTGTCGCGGGACTCTCTCGGCTCATGCCGAGAACGCGAGGAGCACACGAGGGACGAAGGCAACTCTTGGCCGCCGTGGCGACGTCGATATCCCTGTATGGGGCGCCGGTGTGGGCGGAGGTCTTGAACAGGAAGAGAAACGTCCAAAGAATGCTCTCGGTACAGCGACTGATGGCCATCCGCATTTGCAGAGCATACCGCACGGCGGACACCGATGCTGTGCTCGTGGTTGCTAACCAGATCCCATGGCACATGCAGGCCGAGGAGAGGCGAATGAGGGAAATGGATCGCCGACAGCCAGACCCGACGCGCCGGAAAACGAGGAAGGAGAGACGAGAGGAGACGCTGCAGAGGTGGCAACAGAGGTGGACGGAAGAAACGACCGGCGGGCGATGGACGCGGCGCCTACTGCTTGACCTCGGACCTTGGCGTGCCAGGCGGCATGGCCGTACTACGTACCACCTAACCCAAGCACTCATCGGCCACGGATGCTTCCAAGAGTATCTGTACCGAATCGGAAAGGTCGGAAGCCCCAAATGTGTCCTCTGCCTATCCGGAGAACCGGACTCAGCGGAGCATACCCTTTTGGAGTGCGACTACTTCACCTACGAGAGGCGGGAACTTGAGGGGAAAGTAGGCCGAATCCGAGAGCCGGAAGACTTCACGGCAGCGATGCTGACGTCCGCAGAGAGCTGGAGAGCGGCCGAAGAGTTTGCTGCTAACGTGATCGGAGCGAAGGAAGGATACGAGCGCTCGAGGAGGCGAGACGCTACCGAGGGAGAACGACACCGCGACCGAAATCGGGCCCGACCCCGAAATCAGCGACGGAACCTTGATGGACGGCAAAGCTAACCATAGGTAGCAAAGCGACTCTCCCCTGAAGCAATGTCTCAGCTGACGGCCGGGGGAGAGCCGTCCCAATATATTGTTCATTTTTTTCTAGCTAGAAATAGCGGATGTTCAATAAACACGAATTAATGATGAATATGTCTCTGATCTTGTCGATCGCTTCCCCGTACCCCTCTTTGCTTTCATCGAAAGTTGGAGCGATCTGGGTTTCGTAGAGCTGAGAAATGTCGGACCCGGCGTGGTATAGAAGTGTAAATACCTGCTTCCTCTTGGTGACCGTATCCAGGTCGACGGCGATTGCGTACTGTTTGAAGCGTCGTGCCCATTTGTCCCATTTCGGCAGCTTTTCGTCCTCGTCGCACTTGAACTGTTCCGGCGGAGGGATGAGATGAGTGTTCATGATGAGGCCTTCTTGCAAATCAACGAACTCGTCCTCTTCCTCCGATGCGACTGGTTGCTTCTTTTCAAGTTCGTAGTCCCGATTCCTTGTTCTCATGAGCACCCCACTTCTGACACCATGTTATGATGGCACCTAGTCAATGAAAAGACTGCAGGATTCTGGTATCAACTGATGGCGGTTGGGCCGCTGACATCTCTGGCTTGCTGTGTCTTCTGACACTGCGTGTTCAAGCTGGAGACTGTTTATTGTGATTCATATCTGTTATGACTCCACTACGGTGACAGTTTCGTCAGTTAAAGTTGGCACAATTCGACGTAAAGACTGCGTTTCTGTATGGAAAACTCGAAGAAGAGGTATATCTCGAGCAGCCTGATGGATTTCAAGATGGAACGGACCGAGTTGACCGGTTAAAAAGATCCCTCTACGGCCTGCGCCAATCTCCGAGATGTTGGAACCAGCGTTTAGTGCAGTTCATGAAAGAATCCGGTTTCCAGATGAGCCATGCTTGACCCGTGTTTCTTCTATCGGAACCAAGGAGGAAAGAGTCTCTACGTAGCTATCTATGTGGACGACGGTCTCGTGGTCGGGAGTGACGACTCCAGCATTCAGAGCTTCATTGAGCAGCTGAGAAACACTTTCAAGATCACGGTTGGAGGGCTCGAGAACTATCTGGGGATGCGGATTGAGTGTACAAGTGACGGCGTTACGATAAGTCAAGCCAAGTACACAAGACGCATATTGGAACAATTTGGTATGGCAGAGTGCAACGCGGTGTCAACTCCGACATCTAGTGAGGAAAGTGAGGAGAAGAACCTTGCGACGCAGGTCCCCTATCGCGAGGCTGTTGGGAGTCTCATGCATCTCTCAGCGGCTACACGGCCGGATATCGCCTTCGCGGTGAGCCGAGCAGCCAGGACACTAGAGAAACCGACCGTCGCTGATTGGAACTCTGTAAAAAGAATCTTCCGATATTTGAAGGGAACGAAAAACGCCGCGCCGGTATAGAGTATAACAGGGGCGAACCGAAGCTCAAGGTCTTCAGCGACGCTGACTTTGCGGGTTGCCGGAAAACACGGAGATCTACAACCGGGGTTGTTGCTTTGGTCGCTGGTGGTGCAGTCTCTTGGGTCAGTCAACTGCAGAAATCAACTGCGCTTTCGACGACTGAAGCAGAGATCGTTGCAGCAAGCGAGGGCGCCAAGGAGCTTGTCTGGCTCTGTCGTCTGCTGCAGGAAATTTCTGGGTCCGAAGGTGTTGTACCGACGCTTTTCGTTGATATTGCGAGTGCTGTCAAGCTTGCGAAACACCCAGAGTTTCACAAAAGATCGAAGCACATAGACGTGCGTCATTTCATCGTTCGGGAGAAGTTTCTTGCTAAAGAACTTCGTTTGGAGCACGTGGCTGGATCTCAAAAGTTGGCTGACGTGCTGACGAAGGTGCTCGACCGCGGCCGGTTTGAGGCTCTCAGGCATCAGATCGGAGTCTGCAGTCTGGGAGGCTGATCTTCCGGGGGAAGTGTTGGAGGGGAGTGAGTCAGCTTCCAGAGGTATATATAGAGGTCGACGCTCAATAAAAACGAAGCTTTTCCCAGCGTCTACAATCAGATCGTCGTGGCTCCTGCCTGTGTTCGATTATTCTCAACGCCGACGCCGACGATGTGCCCACAATCAAGTTCGAGCAGTTTTGCATCGCATCAGATACGAGAGCGAAGCGAGAATGTCACCCGCCCGCACTCACTGCCCACTCGGTTTTTTCTCTCCGAGATGCATTCACTCCAAGGGAAACTCAGAGACACCCTTATTTCCTCATGAAATTCCCGAGTTTGCTCACCCGAGCATATTTTACAGCCGTTGCCGTTTGCCGTTGCAACGGCATATTTTGCAACGGCTCGAATTCTCTGTTTTCGACAAAAATCATCCCGAAAACTTGATTCTTCTGTCCCAATAGCCCAATACGCTCTATGTTCCTTGGAATTAGCGACAAAAAACTATTTCTGAGTGAATTTGACAAGTTTGGTGCCGTTGTAAAAAACTCCGTTGCAACGGCCCGTCGCAACGGCCCGTTCTTGCCGTTGCAACGTGTGCATGTCTATATGCGAATTACTGTGAGGGACGCCAGCGTCCCTCACGCTTCGGAAAAACTGAGGTACGCCGGCGCACAGTGGTCCAAAACGACTTTTCAGGTGGGAAAAATTATTTTTCCGAGTCATTCGACTGAACCGAGTGCCATGAACACAGAGTAACATGTTTCGATCGATATGGACACCGGTGGCGGAAGAAAACGTGTGTTGGAACAGCACAACGAGTGAATCCGACGCGACGGCTGTCACCATTGCGTTCACGCAACAAGATGAGCTTGACCTCGCAGAATTCGACAATGAGAAGGACGGGGTGTCCGCGAGCTCCTTCAGCGATCGCGATTTGAGACGATCGCCGGAAGCATACAGGGAAAGAGAAGCCGCATGCAATAGATTCTCGATTTTGTACCCAAGCAGCGGAACCACCATAGTCTTCCACGACTTGGCACCGGAACCGGCGAAACTCTTGCGCGGGCGACCTGACTTCTTAGACGCTTCTCTCTGCTCCGAACGCACCAGGAAAGTGAACGGCTCTCGTTCCAGCCAACCCGCTTGCTGCGAGGAGAAAATCTCCGGACTGTGGCCTTTCGCGCAATTTCGCGGCGTGGTGACTCAGAGCTCTCTTGAGGGCGGGGAGGTTTAGAACCTGAGTCTCCTCGACCTCCGCCTGGATCAGAGCCCTCTTCAACAGCGTTCCCATGGCTCTTCCGTGATCGGCCGCGATCCAAATTTCAAAGAAACGTCTTCGGGCAACTGGTACTGATATTTAATAATAAATATTGGGCTTTATTCTAGACATTTGGTTTTCACAGCTATTTCGCGCTTGCAGTAAGCCTTCTGGCTTGTGATACAATCGCGCGGGGAATGCGGTCATTCTAGCTATCAACAGGGGGGGGAGGGGGGCAGGGTGGGTAAGTTCCGCTGGAGTTATTTAGTCTGGCTAGTACATCTGCTCTTTGAGCGTGGAGTAGTTAACCTCAATGAAATGCGTTTTGAGGAGCTTGTTGATGTGGCTCTTTTGAGTGGTGAATGGATTCTCGAGATAGTTTTCATGTCGTTAGGCAAGTGATTGTAGATGCTAAGGAAGTTTGGAAGCGGCGATTTCCTACTCGTTGTTTTTCGGAGGGTGGTTAGGGGAAGGTCCCCTGCTCTTTGGAGACGGGTTTCATAGGCACTCTGCGATCTTGGAAGCGTTTGGATGGAGGGGTAAATTGGCGAGATGAGACATTTCGCGTATAGTCCAAGTATCGGCAGGGCATTGGTTCGTCGGAAGAGGGGCTCCGAATGGGCCAGGAAGTCGCTGTTTGTGACAAGACGGATCGCTTTTTTTTGGAGTCTCAGGAATGGGTCAATGGTGTGAGCAGACGCGGCACCGTAAATTGGGATCATGTACCTAATCATTGATTCAACGAGCGCGAAGTAGACAGATCGTTTGAGTTTGAGATTGCAAATTGAACGGGTTCTCGCCAGCACAGCCACGCCAGCTCTAACCCTTAAACGTTTCCGCTTGGCTATCGTTCGCGCTCGTCGGCGATACTATGTTGACAGGTTCCATCATCTCCGAGGTCAGCCGGCCCGGCTCTGGAGATTCATAAACGACACGTGTGGCAGGAATACGGGCGCGATCTCTCTTCCTCGGTCCCTTAATGCGCACTCGGGTGTCATCTCTGATCCCGCGGCGGTAGCTGGCGAACTTAATCGCCACTTCGCTTCGATTGGTACTGATTCACAAACTCATACGGATGGCACGGCAGTCCGCTGTGATCTCCCGCTAGGTTACCCCGGCTCTCCAGGTAACTATTCCTTACGCACAGTCCATGCATATGACGTCTACAAGGCGATGGTCGCTACGAAGGCTAGCTGGCGATGCGGCGTCTTGGGCATTCCTGACAGACTGCTCAAAAATTTCGCCGTCTATTTTGCTGATCCCATCGCCAAACTCTTCAATACGTCTGTGGAGACCGGTGTTTTCCCCAAGGTCCTCAAGGACGCCCGGGTTGTCCCACTTTTCAAAGGAAAGGGCGACCGTAAGGCCCCAGGCAGCTACCGCCCGATTTAACTTGTTGATTTTCTCTCCAAGGTACTCGAAAGGCTCATCAGAACAGCGGTCCATGACTGGCTCGACTCTTTGGACTTCTTTGTCCCGGCGCAGTTTGGTTTCAGACCGAAAAGGTCTACTGAGCTGGCCCTGGCCCAGATGAACCGCTATATCAGTTCCTGTTTTGAGGAAAAGAAAATGGTCCTTGGTGTTTTCTTGGATATCGCTGCCGCCTTCAATTGTCTAAACCACGACTATCTCTTCCAGATGCTTCGCTCTCTGGGTCTCGATGATCTCGGTATCCGATGGTTCGGGTCTTTCCTCTCGAACAGACGTCAGTCAGTCCGAGTTGGCGATGTTGAGTCCGATTGGGTCGAGATTAACGTTGGAACTCCGCAAGGATCTGTGTTGGGTCCGACCTGCTTCCTTATTTTCATCAATTTCGTCCTGTCGAAAATTCTTGGTTCGTGTTCGTGCAACGTTACGGCATATGCCGACGATTCGTCGCTTCTCTACGCAGTCGACCCAAAGTCCCTCGCCGGCGAGTTTGAACGGGTCTCTGCCAATGTCACTAAAGCCATTGGAATTTTCTCGTCATTTGGTCTCCGAGTCAACGGTGCGAAAACGAAGGCAGTGTTGTTTCGCGCTACTCGTCAGAATGTTGTCGCTCCCCTATTCAAACTAGGTGGTGAGGTTATACATATGTCGGATAACGTCAAATGCCTTGGAGTAACGCTCCATTATAGGCTCTGTTGGCTCGATCATCTCCGAGCTGTCACCCCGCGCTGCTACGCAGTCATATCCGCTCTCCGAAGGTTGCGGGCTGGGGGGATCCCCATTGGCGTCCTTCTTGTTTACAAAATGCTCTTCGTCCCAGTCCTTACGTATTGCATATCCATCTGGAGCGGCTGTTACGATAGGGTCTTCAGAAGAGCGGCAGTGCTCCAAAACGATGCCGTCCGGGCTATATTCAACCTCTGTCGCAGAGATTCGGTCAGCCAGTTGTATGGCACTCATGACATTCTTTCGGTATATCGACATAGAGACATTGCTCTTGCTGTCCTAGCTTTCAAGGTTTCTCGTGGAATCACACCCTCCAACGTGACTCCGCCGTTTGTGCCCGCCGTGCCGCGCTCAGGGCGACGCAGAACCATGTTCCGTAGTCCTATCCCACGTAATATGTATACGCGTCAATCTCTCGCGTATCGTCTGCCAGCAATATGGAGCTCCATCCCCCGGACCATCCGCTCCCGTACCTCAGTCAAATCATTCATTACAGAATACAGAAGGTCATTGTGATAATTCTAGTTTTGTAATCTCAAAGTTGTGCGCGTGTCGCCGTGTCCGTTGTGGGTGGCGGGCATGCCCGTCGGCTGGAGCGTCTATGGCGAATGCCGTTGGCGCTCCGGCTGGCGGGCGTGTCCGTCAGGCACGGCGGACACGGTGATTAGTCTTATAATTAGTTTATACCCTAGATAGTCATATGAGGGCCTGAGCGATCCACAAGATTTGCGTCCCCATCAATAAACCGGAGCAGTCTCAGATTGAGCAGCTCAAAAGCATCTCAGAGATCGCTGGAACTAAGGTCAGCCTCAATCTGCCATCGCCCGCATCACTCTGGGGACGGGTTTCCGGCATCCACCCCGCATTCGCGGACAATGATCTCCTTGAGCTGCTCAAGGGTCAGGGAGTCGTGGAAGTTCTTCGAGAAAAATACTCCACTTGCGAGTCCGCATCTACGTCGGAGAACAAGAGAGTTCAGAAACCGTCGAACCGCATACGACTCAGATTCGAGGGAGAGATTCAACCAGAAATCACCATAGCTCACCAGCTGTTCCGGGTCACTCTGTGTCCTGCATCCCCGCTGCAGTGCCTGACTTGCTGTGCCTTTGGCCAACGGGCGGCGCAATGCCCCGAGAGTCAGAATCCTCGCTGTAGGAAATGCGGCGCCCTTGCACATCAGGCATGGCAGTGTACCGCCAAGCCCAAGTGCATCAACTGCAGGGGCTCTCATACGGCTAACGATTCCAAGTGCCCGGTTTACGCAGTATATGCGAAGGCAGCTCAAGACAGGTACGTGGGCAAGATCCTCGCAGGTCTCGGGGACGTATCTGTTAAAGAGCCCGACCAGGTCGCCCCAGAGCCGGTCCTCGGAGCTGAAGGGACAGCAAACGGTGAGAAGCAGACCTTTGCGGATGCTGTCCGCCGATCGGCGCTCGTCCGAACCGCCGCGGAGGGAGAGAGTCTGGTATCCTATTTGCCTAGGCTGCCGGTCAAGGAACAGCCCACTCCACGAACCCAGAGGCCCGCGAAGCCTTCGCGACAGACGCCCGACACGTCGAGCGCATCCTTTGATGTTGATGCATTGGTGGCGCGGATATCCGCCACGGTGCTGGAGAAGGTCACTGCTAGTCTTGATGTGCTGATCGCCAACATTGTTTCTGCTGCAATCAGTAAGGCAGTGCCGGTCATTGCTCAAGCTGTTGCTGCTGCGCTCGACAGGGGATCTCTCTCGATTCCCACGGAGCTGACTCTCGCTTCCCCGGGCGGTTGTGGCGTCACACCAGAACCTGCATCCAGAGTTGCTCCCGGGAACCCGCGTCCGCAATGAGTTCCAATCGGCCACCAAAACCAAAGACTTCCGGCCCGAGTACCAGCGAGGCTCCTCTTCACAGTTGCCCCTGGTGCTCGTTCACTACTACTTATCCCGTTGGCCTCAAGAAACACATCAGCCGCATGCATAAGGCACAGAAGGTGCAGGCCGAACAGGCGCAAGCTGCAGCGGCGGCTGCCACCGCTCCTCCATCAGACACCACCGAAAGCATTGACGACTCTCCCGAGCCTGCACCAAGGCCGGCTGCGTCATCGCTAGGCTTTCCAAATATCCGAAAATTTTCAGATCCGCGGATCCACGGATCCGAGGATCCTGAAATCCGGCTCCGCGGATAATATCCGCAAATATCCGCAAGAGATTCTCTGATCTATTTTGGGTGTGTTGGCTCACGGTTTCATAATATTCCAAAGGATGGGATCATTCTATCTTATTCTATATTCCATCGTATGATCTTTGGGAATAGTTATCGCATGAATGACTTCCTTCGAGCCGTCGGAGGTTTCAAATTATTCTCATCAACTCATCATCGTTGAGCTGACTGCAGCGAGCTGATGGGGGATCATTCAGTGAGAGAATTCCTCCACCCTATTGCTTTGCGGAGCATAAATATGCTGTCCCCTGTTTGCGGTTCGATTTCCACTCGGTTTCCACCCAAAATCAGGCGCGGGATGCTGAAATGCCTCTCGGGCTGCACTGACGTTGGTGGAATCGTTCCTAAAACCTCGCGGCACAACTTTAAAATGCGGCCCTGGCTTCGCCCCGCTCTGAAAAGATGTACTCTACACGCAATTCTTCATGCTTGCAACTTCTCAAGTTAGATGGGGAACCTGGAGGTTCGGCAAAAAGTGTATCCCATGATGCCGGGGCCGTGGCAAATAACTCTGAGAATGAGAATTCAAGAAAAATGCATGCTGTATCTACTGAAAGGAAGCCCAAACATGCACGAAAAAAGTTATCTTATGCTCATCCCAAGTAACGTTTTCAAACGGATCGCTCGCGGATCCGGATCCGCCAAAAAATCTCGGATCCGGCGGATCCAGGTCCGTAGATATCGTGCGGATCTTGCGGATCCGGATCCGCGGATCCAGATCCGCCGGAAAGCCTAGTCATCGCATGTTATATGCCCGTTCTGCGCCCGTGTCCGCGCTGATGCCAAAGGGCTTCGCACCCACACTGGGCACATGCATCGCGAGGAGAGAGCGGCGGCTGAGAGGCCGACCACGTCACGGAGCCATTCGCAGGACTTGCCGATCCCTCCTGAATCGCCGAGTCTTCCTACCCTCAAGCAACATCTCAGAGTTCCCCCTAGAATACCTCAGGCCGCCCGAGTACCCGCGGCGCGAAAGTTCACCCAACTCCTCAGTGAAGTCGCCACGCATAATACCCGGCAAGCATGGACCAACCTCGCTGAATTCGCGTACAGGGCGCTCCACGTTTCAGGCGCGAAACCGCTGCATGTGCTCGTCAAGAGCAATATTTCCTCCTACGATCGAGTTCTAGTTCTCCCGCCCGCCGGCCAGCACCCAAGTCGACCTGATTTCTCCGACTTCAAACGCGGCAAAGCAGCCGAGCTCCGGCTGACATCCAGAGGAGACCTTGAAGGTGCCGTCCGTCTGCTGTCATCTTTGGAGTCGTTGATCTCTCCGCGGAATAGCGCTGCCTTGGAGGAGATGATCGCTAAGCACCCACACCCTCAGGAGGACGACCTCGTCCCGACGTTGCCTCCCACGGCGATGCCGAAATCGATATCCGCAGACGAGACCTTGGACGCTCTTAAAAGCTTTCCAGTTGGAAGCTCCGGCGGACCAGACGCTCTAACTGCACAGCACATCCTTGACATGCTGGCGGTCGCCGGCGAGGTCCGTCGTGTTTTGCTCGCAAGCTTGGCTAGAGTCTGTGATATCGTAGCCCGGGGTACGGTGCACGTTGACGCCCGGGACATCGTGTATGCGTCATGGCTCATCGCGGCGGCAAAACCGTCGGGAGGACTCAGGCCGATCGCTATCGGCAACACCCTGAGGAGACTCACCGCCAGGATCTTGCTGGCGCGAGTCAAGGCCCCGGCCTCGACGCTTCTTGGATCCCGCAATTGGGGCTTCGCGACGCGGGGAGGGTCTGAGATCGCTGTCCACAGCGTCCGCACCTTGCTACATGGCAGCGATAGGAGCGTCTTTCTCAAGGTCGATTTCAAAAACGCGTTTAATAGCCATAGGCGGGACACAATGCTTAAGGAGGTCCACGCGAACATGCCGGAAATCTATCCGATGGTCGCTCACGCGTACACTTCCCCGACACCGATCTTCTTCGGTGACTCGCGGATTGAATCGCGGACTGGATGCCAGCAAGGCGACGTATTTTCACCTCTACTGTTTTGCATGGTCCTACGCAGCACTCTCGACTCGCTTCAGAGTGAGCTCGCCTTGGCGTATCTCGACGACGTCTCCATCGGTAGCCGCGACCCGAGGCGCATAGAGGATGACATCCGCCGCATCCAGGCCAAATACGCTGAGCACGGGCTCCAGGTGGATCCATCGAAGTGTGAGATTTTCATCAAGGGATTCTCATCTTCTGAGCGCCGGGACATTCACGAGCGTATCAGCGAGATTCTTCCGGGTTGCCGTCACCTCACTGACGAAACGGACGTCGACTTGCTAGGAGCCCCAGTGTTCCAGTCCGGTGTCCCTCGGGCGCTTGAGGCGAAGGGCCTCGTGTACGACCGTATCTTTAGTCGGCTTCAACATGTTGGCAGCCATGTGGCAACCTACATAATGCAAAGAGCGGCTGGAGTACCGAAGCTCATTTACCTGCTCCGCTCGAGCCCGGCGTTTACGGCAAGGGAACACCTACTGCGTCTCGACGAAAAATTCGCCACGGCCTTCGAGGGCATCTTAAAAATCTCCCTCTCTGGAGATGCCCTCACTCAGCTCTCATTACCCACTACTCACGGGGGGGATGGGTATTCCTATACCATCTCGCATGGCGTTGCCGGCGTTCGCTGCGTCCACTCATGCGGTTGAGAACGATGCTCTAAGCGTCGTGGGCCTCGACACTGACCAGGTTCACCTGCGCTCAGAGGCCCTGGAGGCATTCATCGAGACGTATGGCGACGCTCCGGACGATGATGATCGCCCGAAACAGGCGAAGTGGACCGTCCGGGCCAGTGAGCGGATCCTCACAGATCTACGCCTCCGGTTGGCAGACTCGGAAGTGGACTCAATTCGGCTCACCGCCGCAACGCTCCCTGACTCCGGGTGGTGGCTGCAGGCGCTTCCGTCCGTGAACCTTGGTACTTTGATGTCGGATGTTGACTTTACCCGAGCCGCAGGGCTGCGCCTCGGCCTACCGATCCTCGAAGAAAGCACTTGCCCCTGTGGAACGCAGATAGATCGTTTTGGTCTACATCGCCTCAGCTGCTACAAGCTGGCATCCGGGCGGTTGGCACGCCATTCGGCAATCAACGATCTCCTAACGCGCGCACTCCGGCAGGCGGGAATACCATGTTCGAAGGAGCCACGGCATCTCTCACCTGACGATGAACTCCGGCCTGACGGCATGACGCACGATGCCTGGACCCGAGGCAAGCGGCTAATCTGGGACGTAGCCGTCAAGGACTCCTTCGCGCCGAGCTACCGCGGGATTGCTCGCAGCATCCGCGCTGTTGCCGCGAGAGGCGAATGGGAGAAAAGAGCGAAATACGAGGCGCTCCAGAGCGAGTTTTTCATGGTACCGTTTGTGATAGAATCGACCGGCGTGTGGGGCGAAGCGGCTTTGAAGCTAGTCAAGGAGATCGGGAGAAGGATCACTGCGAGGGACGGTGATAAACGAGCGGCGGCGTTTATCCGCCAACGCATTGCTGTCGAAGTGCAACGCGGAAACTCAAGACTCATCGCGGGCGGCGTGGTCCCGAGTGTAGCCCTCAGGGAACTCAGTTCCCTGTGTGGTTGATTACCCCCTGAAATCCCCGAGCCAGGCGCTCTAACACCCTTGTTAATAAACCAAAGTTAATTCATTCATTCATACTTTTTCGACATGTGTCCTGAACCTGAGATCTCGGTCGTACCACAGTCCTAGAAACTTGTGGGATGCGACCGATTCAATGCATTCGCATTCGCAGTCTGTGCTTCCCTCGCAGCCGTCACCGTGGATCTTGATCTGGACATACGAAGATTGACTTCCGAAAAGGATGAATTTGGTTTTCGTTGCGTTTAGCAGAAGTCCGTTTGTTTTCATCCATTTTTGTACCCTCGTGATCGCGGTCGACGCGAGACGACTCAGAGCTTCCGGGTCTCCGTGGGAGAGTAGAAGCGTTGTGTCGTCTGCGAAGGAAAGGATGTTCCCCGGGCCTGGCTCATAAAGGATATCGTTAATGAAGATCAGAAAGAATAGGGGATCACATATGCTCCCTTGGGGCACGCCATGCGAAACTGTCCGTGCTCGACTTTGTTCATTGCCATGTCGGAAGATCTGCTTCCTGTCTCGCAGGTAGGAGTCGATGAGTCGGAGTGAAGAGTCTCGGAAGCCGAACCGGTCCAGTTTCGCAAGAAGTCGTGTGTGGTCAACGCTGTCGAAAGCCTTACTAATGTCGCAAAATATTGCTACGCAGAATTTGTGCTCGTCCGTCTCCTCTGCTATGAAATTAGTGACTTTGAGCGCCGCTTGCTCACAATTCCGACCCCTTCGGAAACCATATTGGTTCGCACTCAGCAGGTCACACTCCTCAACAAAGCGGGTCATCTAGTCTGTCAATACTCTTTCGAGTATCTTGTTGGCGATCGGCAGGAGGGCGATTGGACGAAAGTTCGAGATTTTAGAAGTTGTGCCGGATTTGTGCACTGGGTGAAGCCTTGAGAGTTTCAAGTTTTCGGGATATTTTCCAGTTCTGATGATGGATGCGGCTAGACTTCGAAGAGGGACAGCGAGGGATTCATAGCAAAGCTTGTCGAGTTTCCCTGGCAAGCCATCGTACCCAGTTGCTTTGAGCGGGTCAGTTTCTTTTAGGAGACTGGAGATCTCGGAGACAGTGGGTATTGTGAATCCCGGGAATGTGACTCCCTTGGAGTGCGGGAGGTTGGCGAAAGGGTCGAAGGCGGGCGCTGCGGAGTGTGCTGTTTGGGATCCCTGGTCTGCGAAGTAATCTGTTGGAAAACCTCTAGGCAGAGTCTATCCGTAGTTCTGTAGTCAGCTTGAAAACATTGTAACAACTCTAGAGTGTGCCAGAACAGAGTAAAAAAATATATCTGGGTAAAGGTCATGGTAAGGGCTCAGACCAACCAGATACACAACTCTCCAAATATGGTGTTCGGGCTCTGAGCTGAGCTTTCTGCTCTCTCCCAGCAGCTTTCTAACCGATAAAAGAAGCCTCTGAATAAACGCGACTTTAAGTCTCTGGTCTGACATCGGAGTCTTCACTCAGTTAGTGTCTGGCAGTCCGAAATTATCAATGAGCTAGTGTCATTTGCCAACAAATCGTTATCAGCACGACGTGCAAGTTCACGTAAGTGTTTCTGAGAGTGAAATCCGGAAACAGTGTCCAGACACCCTGTGGCCAACGAAGACAAACCTCCACACTGCGATTTCACCATGAACATAAACGTCACCACAGCAGACCAAGGGTCACGCACAAGGTATCGTAACATAGTGGTCCTTCAAGAAGATGGAAGCAACTTTCTATGCTGGCGTGCCATTATGCCTGTCTACCTCCAAAGTGAGCTCTATGCCTGGGAAGTCATCACAGATGCAGTGGATCCTCTCAAGCCTGATGAAAAGCCCAAATACGACATTGGAAACAAGAATGGAAGAACCCTTCTCTTCGAGGCAGTCAATCACAATCTGATGTTCCAAATGTTCAACGTCGAATCAACCATCGTTACCGCAAAGGACATATGGAACCAACTCAACAAAAGATTCATTGGACAAACGGGCCTGTTCAAGGATCAGGCTATTGCCAGGTATTCAACGTTCAGATTTGACTCAGCTCACAGTATCTCAGAAAACATACAGGACTTCATGAAGCTCGTGTATGAACTGGATTCAGTCAAGGCTGAGATCACACAACAAGCTGCCTGTGCCCGTTTGATCAGTGCACTACCACGAAGTTGGGAATCCTTCAAGCAGGCTTGGAGCGTAAAAGCAGATACAGAAAAACAGCTCAGCATCCTGATCGAGATGATTAGAGCCGAAGACTCCCGTCGAAAGTTCGATGGTGAAGAAGAGGTAACAGCCCTGGCAACGCGCAGCGGAGGTTTCAACCGAAGAAATCAGAATGACCGGTGTCAGCAGAACTTCCATCTCGAGGATGTAAGACGGACATCATCCCGAGATGTCATAACATGCTGGAATTGTCACAAAAGAGGTCATCGAGGCAACGATTGCTGGTTCCTGAAGAAGAAAAAGAATCCCCCAAGACAGTCAACAAAGAAAGGAAAACCGGATGGAAAAGCAAGTACAAATGTCACACAGGTCTACATGACCAGGGTCGACACCCTTTCACCGGAAGCTGCGAAGCTCCAGGTAAATGAACCAATGAAGTTCATAGTCGACAGCGGCTCCACGAATCATATTCTTCAAGAGAGAAATTTGTATACTAACTTCAAGCCCTATGAACAATCTCGAGAGGTTCATCTCGGTGATTCTCGAACCCTCAAGGCTGTGGGTGAGGGAGCAGCCGAGATAGCCGTTCAAAGTGGCACTGATCTCGTATACATTACCCTGAAAGAAGCTCTTTTTGTCCCAGAAATGAAGCACAACCTAATTTCAGTAACACAGCTGCTCGACGACAATTTCCGGGTAGTGACAACCCGCAACACAATGAAACTTTCAAAAGGAAAGACAAGCATATCTGCAGAAAGGGAAGCCGGTCTCTTCGTCGTTCATGCAGAGAGAAGCCACAAAACAGTGAGTCTTCAATGTGACAGTGATCACGTAATAAGCTTGCGAGAAGCTCATAAAGTACTTGCGCACGTAAATAAGCAAAAAGTGAGAAAAGTCTTAATGGGAGCAGGAATAAAATTTGAAGATGATCTCGACGATTGCCCAGCCTGTCTGCAAGGAAAGCAGCACAGATCTACCTACAAAACGAAGCCGTCAACAGCGAGACCAACATCGATCGGAGTTGTACACACGGATCTCTGCATGCTAACGCCGAGATCACTCGGAGGTTCGAACTACTTCATGTGTATGACCGAGGAATACTCAAAGCACCGAAGAGTCTTCTTCTTGAAAACGAAAGATCAAGCCTTTGAATACATTCAAGCCTATGTCCGCTGGTTCAAGAATCAAACGCAAAAGGACATAAGAAGACTTCACACCGATCGTGGTCTTGAATTCCTCAATAAAAGAGTACGCGGACTACTGACAGAAATCGGAGCTGAACAAACATACTCGTGCCCCCCGAACCCCGGCTCAAAATGGCCTGAGCGAAAGAACGAACCGTTCTTTGGTCGAACTGGCAAGAACTCTGCTCATCGACACCAAGCTAAGCAAAACCCTATGGACAGAGGCAATTTCGTTCTGCTCTCAAATACTCAACGCCATCACAATTCACAAGACCGAGGGAAAATCAGCCTATGAACTGATCTACGGAAGAAAACCGTTTCTCGGCAGGTTTCACGAGTTTGGTTCAGATTGCTTCTTCTTGGACGAACGACCTGGAAGAAAGAAATTAGAAGCCAAAAGCATCCGAGCCATAATGGTGGGCTTCTGCGAAGAAAGTAATGGATACCGCTTGTGGATCCCTGGAACGAAAACCATTGTGGAAACAAACAATGTAAAATTCCTCAAAAAGAGTGTACTAATGAAAGAACCTGAAAATCAAGAGGAACAAGAACTGAAAGAAATCAATCTAGAAAGTGATGACTCTGATAATGATGACAACCCTGAATCCCTTGAAACAAATGAGGAAAATAATGAACAATCTCCTATTCAAACAGGTGACAGTGAGAACGCACCGGAGCTCGAAAATTCTCAAGAGTGGGTTGTCCTCTCGGCAGTTAAAAGTAGAACAAGCAAGGAAGGAAAGAGTGACAACGAGTCAGAGTCAGCAACGGCAAGTGTTAATTTCTCTGAAGATGAACGAGACAATGATGAACCAGAAACGTATGGAGAGGCCATGCAGTCAAAAGACAAGAAAGAATGGATCAATGCGATGAACGAAGAACTCAGAAGTCTGGAATCTCTTAACGTGTTCACTCTGATGACGCTTCCAGAGGGACACCGTTGTCTAACGACAAAATGGATCTTTAAGATCAAGAGAGATTCCTCAGGACAAATTGAAAGATACAAGGCACGTTTGGTTGTCCGTGGTTTCGAACAACGAAAAGATATCGACTACAAAGAATTGTTCTCACCAACAGCGCGCTTTGACACTTTAAGAGCTCTGTTGAGCATCGCGGCGCGTGAGAAAATGTTCACTCATCAGTTTGACGTCAAAACCGCTTTCCTCCATGGAGAGCTGGAGGAAATCATTTTTGTGGAACTACCTGAGGGTCAAAACAATGACTCTGGAAAGGTCTGGAAGCTGAACAAATCCTTGTACGGATTGAAGCAGGCACCGCGTCAATGGTACCTCAAAATCAAAGAAATTCTCTTGAGATTAGGTCTCGTTGAAAGCAGGTGTGATTCCTGCGTGTTTTATGGCCATGGCACGCAGAAGGTCATCCTTCTTTTGTATGTCGACGATGGCCTGCTCATGAGTAAATCCGAAGAAGCTATCCAAGACTTCCTAGTAAAACTCCAGAGGGAGGTTGAGATCAAGCACAAAGTCCTTAGCTACTACTTGGGCCTTCAGATTGAGAGAAACTCCAACATGAATGTGATCATTCACCAAGAGAAATACATCAAAGATCTCCTGGAGAAATTCCAGATGACAAAATCAAAGAAGGTGTCTGTCCCAATGGACAAGTCGGTCATGTCTGAGGACAATAGCAAGCCTCTTGACGACAAACCATACAGACATCTGATTGGTAGCTTGATGTACCTCACGGTCTGTACACGTCCAGACATCGCATTCTCTGTCTACTTTCTTGCAAGGTCTTTGAACAAACCCACAGAAAGGATGTGGAACTCTGCGATGCGAGTTTTGAAATACTTGCAAGGAACAATCAACTATGGAATTGTCTATTCCGCAACGAAAGAACTGGACTACAGGTTCTACTCTGATGCAGATTTCGCATGCGAGATTCCCGGAAGAAAATCTACCACTGGGTACTTGATCTTCGGGAACAATGGTCCAATCATTTGGTCCTCCTCCAAGCAGAACTTCACCTCATTGTCGACGATGGAGGCCGAACTGGCTGCAGCAGTTGAACTTTGTCGAACCAGCATGTGGTTCAAGAGACTGCTAGCAGAGCTTGGCTACGATATACGACCAAAGATTTTGATCGACAATCAAGCAGCTCTGGATCTTCTTCAAGATCACAAAATCCATCGAAAGGCAAAGCACATCGAAATAAAGTACTGGTACTTCAGGGAAAAGATCGCAGAGGGAGTGATTGAAACAGAGAAGGTCTCAACTCTGGAAAATCTTTCAGATATATTCACAAAACCTCTACAAAGAGATCGTTTCACAACCTTGAGAGAAGGAATCGGAATCAAACAGCTCACTAAATGAAGATTCTAAAAATAATATCAATGATAATGCTCATTCAACTTTCTGAAGCATTCTTCGAATACAAAGACTGCAACCAAGACTGTATCGACAAACAAATGAGCTGTGTGATTACTGAAGAAACAAAGGATTACTTCCCCTGCTATTGTATAAAGACAAGTCTCTCTTGTGAGATGCTCTCAAGCAACATTGCTGTCTGTCTTGAGCCAGACGGCAAGGTAAGCGGTGGTCAGGACATCTGGGAAGACTATCAGCACCGACATCCAGACGTCACAACAACACCGCAACCTGCTCCAGCAGAAAAACACACGGAGGCAGTTTTGATCGGAGCAGGATCTGCTGCCCTCACAATGATAATAATGTTTGCTGTGTTTTGCTTGGTCAAAAGACTTCTTAAGCAGAGGGAGTATCAGACGCTTCAAGAGGGTGAGACAGCCCAGTAACAAGTGTTCGCGCTGCCACAGAAAGAGGGAGAAATGTTGGAAAACCTCTAGGCAGAGTCTATCCGTACTTCTGTAGTCAGCTTGAAAACATTGTAACAACTCTAGAGTGTGCCAGAACAGAGTAAAAAAATATATCTGGGTAAAGGTCATGGTAAGGGCTCAGACCAACCAGATACACAACTCTCCAAATATGGTGTTCGGGCTCTGAGCTGAGCTTTCTGCTCTCTCCCAGCAGCTTTCTAACCGATAAAAGAAGCCTCTGAATAAACGCGACTTTAAGTCTCTGGTCTGACATCGGAGTCTTCACTCAGTTAGTGTCTGGCAGTCCGAAATTATCAATGAGCTAGTGTCATTTGCCAACATAATCGTTGATTCCATTTACGCTGAGTTCTACGGATTCCGGCACGATCTTCGGTGATCGGGTGGCTCCGCGGATGAGTGAGTTGATCAATTGCCAAGAGGTTAGTGTTAGAACCTCAAATACTGCGCGCCTGTTCTCCCTCTCTACGCCGATAGCAGAACGCAAGTGTCTTACAATAATAAACTGTGCCACCGGCACACTGGTCTCCCAGCCGTCAGCAGTACCACCTCGTCTTCTCTCTCTTCCTACACTTTCAGAGATTCAGCTGAAGCCAACCTTGGCGACGAAGATTCGAAGAAAATCCACGACGGGCTGCTGACGTACATTCGGAGGACGTCCTGACATCGCTGCCGGAGCATATTTTTTTAACGGAGGATTCCGTTTTATGGCTCGCTCAGAGCTGGACCGGAACCAATTGGCGAACGGATGTGGGCGTGGCCAGTGGGTGCGTCATTGGCGCTGAGTATGTTCCACCAGCTCTTTTTCCAGCGCTTCTTTCTGTTGTTTTCGTGGTGTGGTGGTGCGAACTGCGTGTTGAGTGACGTGAGCCGTTGGCTGAGTGAGTTCTGGCCAATGCTTTCGCAGTAAGCGCGGCAGCCGCGCCTTCCGTGGGAGAGTGGGCGAGAGCGTGCGGTGTTGCGTTGGATGCTGCTGCCGGCTCGGTGTCGTTGTGCGCTGCGGTTGACGCTTGACATGTTTGGGCAGACCTGCGATTCGTTCACCGTGTGGTTCTGGCGGGTTCTGGCGGCGTGGTTTCTGGCGGTCTCGATGGTTTGTGAACTCCGAGGGGTTTTGAATTTCGGTTTTTAGACGATTGTAGATGTCTTTTCATCGAGTCCAGAAGAGTAGTTAACATGTGACGTGGTTCTACGCTCTCGGTGGCAGTTTTGCCAGCTAGAAGATAGAAGGGACATGCGGGCTGTTGGGGGTCGAGTTATGGGGAAAGATTGTCGCGAAGGGCTTGTTTCGTCGAGTGACGCTACTGGTGTGTTCTGAATCATTTTAACGTGGGACACGTTCTTAGGATCGCTGATCCGGAGAAGAGAGTGAGGGCGTTGTGACGGAAGTCGTAGGTGCAATGCGATGATTTCATTGGCTGGGATTTTTCGCGCGCGATGCGATGATTTCATTGGCGCGGACATTTGCGGAGGCCAGTTTCCGGTTACTTCGTTAACGTTGTTTGATCTAATGTCAACACGCGGTTAGACGACTTATTCACGCAGAGAACACCGGAGGTATCTCTTTCACCTCTGATATATTCAGTCAGCTGCAACGGAATGTCGACCGAATTTTCTCTTGCAACTGAATAGTTCAGTGATTTCCATTCCGTGCGGCACATGGAAGGGACGCGCGAGCGATCTTCCACTGCCCCTTCATGGATTCTCAGGGTCTCTGTGCACCTCGGGCTCGCACTCCGGGAACCGGGAACCGCTACAAACCGCCCGGAATTCTTCCTGACTTTTCACCATAGGGTCCACTCCGCGAACTGTGATACTTTCCCGGGGACGACTCGAGCCATACTGTACACGACTCGAACACGGATTGCACGCAGTTATGAATTTACACGCATTTCCTTGGCTTTCGCACCTCTTAGTGCACCATGGGTTTGCACCCCCAGGGAGCCGCGATTCGTTGAGACCGCTTGGATCCTCCCGGAACTCCCTTCCGAAATGCAAAAATCGATCTGGCACCGTTCGCTAATTGATGATGTCACTACGCCGTTAACAGAGTTCAACACCCTGAACATGAACTCCGACCAAGGAACGTGTCCCACGCAACTAACAGTTCAGTCGAAGACTGAACTACCCGACCGGGTTTTTATGTTCAAGATTCTTGAATTTACCATCGGAGTTGAGCGGAGAAGTAGTTCAAGAAGGTCGAGGACAGAGTTTTCTGATGTTGTGTTTTGAGGAGGTTTCGTCGTTCGCGTTCTTTGTTGGTGGTGTTCTTTTTTCTCAGGTGTTGCGGGTTGTTGTTTTTCAAGACTGAAGTGTGTGTCGTGAGCAGGGCGCATGCCGGGCGCGGGTCCACTTCCCAGAAAACCCACTTCCCAGAAAGCCCACATCCCAGAAAAAATCGCTCACTTCCCAGAAAGCCCACTTCCCCGAAAACTTCACTCTCTCAATTCGAGAGGAGCCAGAACCGAGCTACCCTTCTATTCCGCTAAAACTTCGTTCCGGGTTTCTTTGTCGAACGTACCACGCTTTGCACACAGATTCACTACCTGGTTTTCATATGGAAATGATGGAGGGACCTTTGTTTCAGAGATTCCGTTGGATGCGTACGACATCAGACGTTTGTGAAAGATGATGCTGACGCCCATATTTCCGTGTAAAATCAGTCCGTTGAGTCTATCGGAGGCGACAACGTTAGGAAGTGGAGGAGGTCTTACAGATTGAAGCATGACGTGCGCTCCGAGTGTCCGTCAGCTCCCCTAAGCGTAGTAAAAGTGACGGTTACAGCCCGCTATCCCGAAAACCCGGTATCCCGAACGGCGAAAAGAAGGGCCCTTGAAACCCGTCATCTCGGGACCCGGTATCCTGGAACACGCTATTCTAAATACCCGCAAGCCCTACTACTCAGTATAGGAAAAAAAATCCAACTTCCATACCGACGCCCTTCGTTTCGCCGTTCGGGATACCGGGTGCGCACCGAAGCCACCATAAACAAAGATACCCTGAACTAAGTCTTACCGGCATAGAAGGGTACAGTAAAGTGCCGCTAACTTATAATTTTTGGGAGTAAGGATTCGAAAAAAATTCTGAGTTATGAGTTATGGGAAGACCTGTCGCGAACACGGATTCCAGGGAAAATCGGCTGAAGGGGTTTTCAAGTTCTATGTTCCCTTCATAAACCGTTGAAAATCTTCGGATACTTGGACCTCGATTGAAAAAATGAGAACTACTGGATCGAGCAATCCCATAACAAGGACAACTATTCTGGTTTATTCTACTCTTCAACTATTCTGGCTGTGCTCGAAAAAGATGTTCGTATGTCCGCCTCCATTTCATCAGCCGATTCATCGCGAATGACAACATCGCGATATTGGCGGAACCCCTCACAGGCACAAGATCTGCTCTTTGGGAGCGATGGTTTATGAGCGTAATAAGGGCCTGAAGAGCCCCTTTGTCAGTTACCGCGGCACATTCGAAATCATCTTCAGCATCTGGCTCTGGGTCGTTGTTTTGCGCTTCGTTCGCCGTCTCGTCTCCGGACACACACTCATACACCGCATCATGATTCTGATCATCTCTACAAAAGTCGTCAAATGTTAGGCTGAAGGGGGAACGCCTCGAATAATGAGTGGATCCAAAGCCCCTCCTCCGTCAGAGGTCGACTGGTCGTCTGTAGATTCCGGATAACGTGATCCTTCTACATTCGGCAGACATTTCTTGAAGCCGTTTCGGAGTCGTACGGATCGGATTCCTATCGAAACGGGTGAGCGTTGACGATGGTTGAGCGCTCCAAGTAGACATGGAACTCGTTCTGAGTTATGAGTTATGGGAGGTTTTCTAAGTTATGAGAGAGGATTAACATTGACTCTATGGTCTAAGTTACGGGAACGCCGTCGATTTGGATTCTGAGTTATTAGTTATGGGAATTTTCTTAGTTACAGGGTTCTAAGTTAGCGGCACTTTACTGTAGCTCGGTTTTGGCTCCTCTCGGATTGAGGAAGGAGGTTTTCGGGGAAGTGAGCTTTCTGGGAAATGGGCGATTTTTTCTGGGAAGTGGGTTTTCTGGGAAGTAGGTTTTCTGGGGAGTGGGTACGCACCGCATGCCGAATTGAGCGGACGTGCCATTTGCGCGGAGTCCGAATTGAGCGAAAGGCCGATTTCAGCGGAGAGCCAATTTTAGCGAAGGGCCGAATACAGCGGAGTGACGATTTGCGCGGAACACCCATTTGCGCGAGGGGGCCGATTTGAGCGTTCCTACCCGCTGCCTCACCTGAGAGAAAGAGCCACAAGCTGCGGCGACGGTACTGAGCGGTGCTAAGCACGCTTTTGCTCTCCAGGCCTCACTGAAGCCGTGCCGCTCGCTACGCTCACGGAGAGTCTTGACTTCGCTTGCCCGCGACGCCAAGTGCTCAGGAGAAGAATCAATTGAGCAAACATTCCGTCAATTCCAAACGGAACTCGTGGTCGGCTCGGCTTTGCAGTTCACTAGTAGTCTAGTAGGCAAGCAGTCAGGATCAATCAGCAGTTGCATGCATAGCGATCACGAAATTGCGAGCGAGTTAGCTTGAATCAGTCGGACTTCAGGAGCTACTCACGTCGTGCTCGTCATTTCTCGTCAAAATCGAGCGGGGCATCCTTTCACGACGCAACGCCAAGCCACGGAGCCTTTCGACTCATAATCCTTCCGAAACCAGTGGCGGATCCAGGAAGGGCTCGAGGGGGGGGCGATTTCAGATTTTTGGTGTCCCGGAAGAAGTTTTCCACCCTAATGATGCGTTTGAATATTGAATTCTTCGTTTGATATTTGTTGAGCACGAACATTTATCCATTTCTGGAAAAATTCATGAAATTCTCACTTCTGATCTGTACTTTCCGCCCGGGTGACCAGGCTCGAGGGGGGGCGATCGCCCGATCGCCCCCCCCCTGGATCCGCCACTGTCCGAAACAGGTAGCTTTCAACTACCAACAAAGGCCGGTTACGACTAGGCTTTGCACGCGGGTTTTTTGTGGGTTTGATTGAAAGCTGCGTCATGCACGCTGGTTCGATTCAAGCGATATCGCTTGGGTCGCATCGTGTAGCCACCCTTCGGGGCTGCGTGAACCCACCCTATTTTCCCCTGTGTCATGGAATCGCAAGACTCTGAGGCACTTTGACCTTCTGAAACCCGCAATCGCGGTCCTAGGACCGCAATTATTGCGGGTTTCAGGAGAAATCTTGATCCAGAATCTTGCGAGTTCATGGTGGGAGGAAAAGTAGGGTGGGCGATATCGCTTGAATCGAACCAGCGTGCATGACGCAGCTTTCAATCAAACCCGCAAAAAACCCGCGTGCAAAGCCTAGTCACGACTCGAATTCACGAACTTGAGCACCATCATTCCCAGCACTCAAACCTACGTGCCGAGCCTATTGCTAATGGAAATTCATCCTTCCGGCGGAAGAGAAAAAAGTTTACTGGTTCCCTAGGTACCACAGCGGTGTCACCGCCACATCTCCCTCGCTGAAATTGGTATCCGCTCTGATCGGGCTCTCGCTGAAATCGGCCATCCGCTGCAATCGGCCCTCCGCTGAAATCGGCCCTCCGCTCAAATTGGTCTTCCGCTCAAATTGGTCTTTCGCTCAAATGTCGGCTTCGCTCAAATTTGTCTCCGCTCTAACAGGATGCTGCGGTGAGCAGAGCTGTGCGCCGTGGACTTTTTTGCGGCGGCGGCGGCGCACGCGAAAAGAGGCGGCGCGCCGCAGCGAGAGCCCGCCGCCCTCCGTGGTGCCGCACAAGCTGTGGCCGAGGAGGAAATATCTTTTGGGGTCAAGTCCTGCCATTGTCGCCGGTGAGAATGGAAACAACGGAAATTCGTGGACTGGAGAGCCCTTCTGAATAAAAACGTCAATGGGACTCGAATTAAGTTTTACCGAATCAGATTCACCGTCTCTCGGGTCATTCTTGACATCTGTGCATCTGGCACTGAGATCTCGGGATTCTGCCAAGATTGTTTGCGCCCAGGGTGCTGTTGCGCCCAGGCCGAGATTTTTTCCCGCGCCCATTCTTCGAAGATTCGTGGCATCACCTCTTTCTTCGGCAGATTAACGAGCTCACACAGCGCCTAAGCCGGTAGCGGAGAGCAAGGAGGAAGCAGCGGGCAATGTGAGTCGTGCTGACTCTTAAAACAAACGAGATCTCGACAAATCAGCAGAGGCACCATTCCGGAATGGCGGAAATACTCGCCAGATAGGATGGCGCGCCGCCGAGATCACGCGCGGCGACGGAGCGCCGGCGCGCTGCTGAAGAATAGCGGCGACCGGCGGCGGGCTTCGGGGGACGGCGACGCGGCGCGGCACACACCTCTGGTCGTGAGCCATGTCGTGGCATTAGCGGAGTGTCGCGAGTTAGCAGAGGCTTGTCTCGGTGTTCCGGCGGCCGTAGATTCCCACCCAGTTCAGACGTAGAAAAACTTTATGGTTTCAGTGGCAGAGCTCGATGGCACTGGGTTGTGTGGGCAAGTTGTTGAAGAATTCATGGGAGCGGCAATATTCTTGTGGAGTGTGTGTTCTTTGAGTTCGTTGTGATCCGCCAATAAGTTTCAGCGTGTTTGATTGACGGGATGGCTGAGTGACGTGGATGGGATGACCAGTTTATGAAAATCTGCCTAGAAATTGTTTTGAACCAGTAGTTAATGAGGTTTCATGATCGATTCGCTAAACTCAATGCTACTGTTCATTTGATGATGCCGCCGTAATTTCGTTAGAGTTCCTTATTTGCATTGTCTTGCTTTTTATATTGTTTGGATACGTTGGGCTCAGGTATTTTTTTCAGCTTTCGTTGTCTGGGATTTATGATATTTGTTAGAACTTTCCCGCTCGAATAAACCCTGTCTTCTGAGTGACAACTGATCGAAACTTCGCTTTGCTCATTTGTTCGATTTTTTTAGGTTTTGCTTTCTTCAGTTCCGAATCGAGGAGATCAAACTAGATTTTTTGTAGTGTTTTGTCTGTCTTGAGCTTTCCGAGTTTCTTGTCGACTTGCGGTTTTACTTGACGATGAGTACTTTGCGCGCAGACGCTCACATTGGTTAACAACGGAATCCTCCGTTCTCGATTTCACTGTGTGAAATCGTGTGATTTTTTCCTTTCTTCAGGAAATTTCAAGCGCTTCAGGAACCAGCATGGGGCCCGGCATTCCAGTGTTCCAAGAATTCAAATCCCAGAATGAAACGATCACACAGTGGGTGGATCGTCTAGAAAACCATCTCGAACTGCAAGGTGTTTCGGAGGAACCAAGGAAGAAACGGGCGCTCCTCGCGTTTGTGGGTGCAGAAGGCTACCGAAGGCTGCACGACAGACTGAAGCCTCAGAAGGAAATTAAGGACGTCAGTTACGGAGAGGTTGTCAAAACCTTGCAACTCATCTTCAAGCCGAAGAAGAACAAGTTTTCCGAGCGAAGTCAGTTTCGTAAAGTGAAGCAAAACTCCGGTGAGTCGTTCCCGGACTACGAAAACCGCTTACGTCACGCCGCGATTCATTGCAGTTTTGGCGCAGAGCAACTTGAGGAAAGGCTCATTGAGCAGTTCATCGAAGGTCTGGGCGATAGAATGGTGGTCCAGAACCTGCTCATGAGGGCGGAAAACGATGCAAATGTCAAAACTCTGGAAGCCGTGTCCGCCCTCGCGGCTACGGTTATGATGGTGCAGAAAGCCTCAACAAACCTTACAGGTGTGACACCATCGGCGGATGATGCGCCAGTTTTCAAACTCAACTCCTACCCGCGGAAGCGATTCCAGAAAAATCGCTCGCAGCAAAGTTCCAGTCAAGCCTACGGGAAGCCTCAGCGAAACGTCGCGTCGGGGCGAGCATCCTCGCAGCCTACGAAACGTGACTCATCACGACCTTCCGCAAAAAGCTATCGGTGCGGCGATCCCGCTCACATGGCGAACGCCTGCCGGCATATTAACTCTACTTGCAGCTCTTGCGGATATGTCGGACACCTTCAATCGGTCTGCAGGAAATCTCAGTTGAGGCATAACTACCTGGAGGAGCACCAAATACATCATATCGGCCCGAAAACGCCAATCTACACGACAGTTGCCATCGCCGGACACGACCTCTCGATGGAAGTTGATACTGGAACCGAAGTAAGCAAGGAGGCTCGACAAGGAGGCTCTTGCAATCAAAACGGGAGTTGAAAAATTCTTCCACTACTTGTTCGGACGCCGTTCCCGACTCATCACCGGTTCACGCCCGTTGGTTCAGATTTTTTCACCAGAAAAGAATCTCCCTCCACTGTCAGCGGTTCGCATGCAACACTATGCCATCTACCTAATGGGATTCAACTTCACCATTCAATATCGACCGTCGAAGGAGAACTCGAATGCCGATGCTCTCTCACGCCTGCCAGCAAGCAGCGACGAACTTCCAGGAGCGGATCCAGCTCAAGCTTTCATTGTCAATCAAGTGCAAAGCGTCCCTCTACGCATGGAAGAAATTGCTAAGAAGACGAAAACATGTCCAGAGCTCTCACCGCTGCTGAAAATCCTGAGAACTTCGACGGGGCAGAGTAAGCACAGATTCTTTGGTCTTGATATTTGTGAATTCACTCTGCATGAAAATTCGATTATTCTCAGAGGACACCGGGTGATTGTTCCCGTAGTGTGTCGACCAGCAGTGCTGGCCGAATTACACGAAGGACATTACGGAGCCAACAAGATGAAGGAGCTTGCCCGGCGCTATGTTTGGTGGAAATCGATAGACAGGGATATCAGCGACGTCACATTGCGCTGTTTGCCATGTCTCACACATGCTCGAAACCCCCCGAAGTCCACTCATCAATGGGAGCCGGCAACTCGACCCTTCGAAAGGATTCACATGGACTATGCAGGTCCGTTCCAGGGAAAGTACTTCCTGCTGCTTGTCGACGTTTACTCGAAATGGCTCGAGGTCTTCATCACATGCAACAAAACGTCGGAAACTACGCTCAGACATCTCGGCGAGTACATCGCAAGGTTTGGAATCCCGTCCGTACTAGTCACGGATAATGATCCCACTTTTGTTTCATGCCTCGTTGGAGATTTCTGCAAGCATTACGGAATCCTTCACAAAACTTCACCGCCTTTCCACCCAGCTTCTAACGGCCAAGTCGAGAAATACGTTCAGACGCTGAAGAATGCGTTGAAGAAACTTCTAGAAGAGGGCAGTGACCTGCACCAGAGTTTATCCCGTTTCCTGTTCAGGCAAAGGATGGTTGCAGGACCCACAGGTTGTACGCCCGCTTCAAGAATGTCTGGAAATATCGTTGTAGCTCAGAGCGCGCTGGGAAGCGGGAGTCAGGAAAAAATTGGATGATAGTAGGCAACTTGGTGCTCAATTCACGGAAGTTTCAAAACGGGGGCAGACAAGGAGAGTATATTTCCAGTCTCATGAATATCGGTAATTTTTGCACAATCGAGCCCGCTCTCTGAACGGCTCCAGGACGGCGCCCAGTCTCTTTGAAAACGGCGGAAACCCCCCACGTGTGGAGCCAATATGGGTCTCACTTTCCACACATGATTTTTTTCCCAATGGAAAAGCTTCAGAATGTGTTTTTTCCACTCGAATCCACAGCTATTCGCGCCCGCGTTCGAATTGCGCATCCCGCTCCCTCTCTTCTTCTCCCCCCCCTCACCCAACGAGGTCTTCAATCGACAAAAACAACATGGTCCCCGACGGTACAGCCACTTGGCAGTACATTCATGCATCCAAATCCGGAAAACCCGGACATGACTTTTTTCCACCTATTTCAGCGTTTTGGACCACTGTGCGGCGTCCCTCATGGCACTCAATGTGTTAAAGTACATACCCTGTAGACTGGGATACGCAGATCCGCCGGTTACTGGGCTAGCTGCGGACTAACTGCTTACAAGGAAGGTGCACGACCTCAACCTGGAATTTCTCGACCAAACTTGCAAATAGTCATGGGCTCATGTTACTCATTCTGGAAACGTTTTCCAAATCGGCTAAATACAAACTTGAAATTTCATCATTTGTAGCCATTTCAGCCTTTCTAGCATAGACGTGCCCCGGATCGTCGATTTTGGCCGACTTTGTACCGCAGTAACAATTTTTCCTCACTCATTTAGCCGATTCTGAAAACGTCCCTGGTATCAGTGTGCCCAACCCGTGTCTCTGTCCGAGTGTGGCCGCGAAACTCCAGGCCGAGGTTGTGCACCTTCCTTGTTAGTTCCGGCCCACGGAAACACCGCGGGGCTTCTAGAACGTGCTAGCCTCCGCCTGTAGTAGTAGTAGTAGTAGTATGTTTTTATTGTGGCCAGAACACAAAGGTTAAAGGCTGATTACTTGATTTGGTTTACACAATCATATACACACAATCGATATCATTGATAAGATTCTGTATCCCATGATCTTCGTACACTGAGCAAACAGTTCGTGAGGTTCGTTCGAAACTAGTTCAGTGAGCCTGAGTTTCTGATATAATGCGGAAATGAATTCCACGCTTTGGGGAGCTGGCAACGGAGGCTCTGTTCCATTTTCACACCTCTGTTATCGACTAGGCGATACTAGATGTGTTGATATCTTGCAGACCGGTTTGGGTGGCGGGTTAAGTCGTACGGGCCATCTGGAGATATACCCTATTCTCGCGCGTATAACGAACCCTTTCTCAGACCGTAGGAATGCGCAGAACTCCGCCTAACAGCTGGAAAATGTGTGTTCTGGTTTCACATGGTGTCTCCAATGGGCATCTATCCTGACAAATCCCCAGAAGGAACATTTTAATCAGTTGGGCACAGTTCTGAACTGTTTTATGGTCGGGAAAAGGGTTCGTTATACGCGCGAGAATAGGGTACTTCTGTTTGAAACGTTGAACACTATGATACCTAGCCTGAGAGTGACAATATTTCGTATCCCAATATATAAAAGGCAAACTGTCAGGAGATCATTTCTCTACGCGAATCCTTGCAGGAGTACTCATTTGCGACGGAAATACCTTGTCCAACTACTTGCGGTTTTCTTCGGTTTTCGACCGCTATTTTGAAATTTGGATTTGCGGTTAGAATGAAACCGCGGTTTTGCGAATTGCGGTTTTTTGCAGGGCCTGGTGCTAGCGCCAGCTCTTCTGGGCCGCACAAGGGAGGCAATTGCAGCGTAGCACTTCCCGGATATGGATTTCAGATGGGGAGTCCAACTCATGTGTTCGTGTAGAGTAAGACCCAAACATCTCACCGTGGACCTGAATGGGGAACGATGACCCAATACCTCGATACCCAGATCCCCTATTTCCTCTGTGCGTTAGGCAGTGGTTGCCAAATTGGGATGCCCGGCCCCGAAGGGGGCCGCGACGGCTTTTTCCGTTTCTGGAAAAAGGGTCACTGACTTCTTGGGCTTCACCATCCAAAGATTGATCGCATTTAGCACAATGGGACTTTGGATCGCTCTGCAGGTCCGAGATTCAGTTTCCGGTAGCTTTGACCCTGAAACATGTTCAGAAATTTGTAGGGGAGGGTGTCCTATTATGGGATACTGCCCTGATATGGGATACCCCCATTATCTCTGGATTGAACATCGATTCCGAGAAGCTGCGGACGTGATAACATGCTCGACCTCTCGATGCAACACTGCACTGAAACGACAAGTTCCAGACCTGGATTGCAATTGAAATGAGTTTTGACAGCAGGTTTCTATGGGTCGCTTTTGCGGACGGCACACAGTGGGCCAGTGGCGGCGCAAATTCGCCGTAGGGCGACGGCAGAACGCCATCTATATTTTTTGCCGCTGCCGGCCCACTGTGCGGCATAGCGCCCAGAGAGGCGCATTTTCCGAGGGTAGTTCCGGAGACCTTTTCGGGTCAAAATCGCGAGATCTTTCGATCTAAGACAAGTCCGATAGAGAATGTGCCAGATCTGGGTTTTCAAGCGCTGCATATCGGTCATAATGGGGTTTTCAAAAAATTCTGTCATGCTCACGGGGTGTAAAATCAAAATGCCAGGGGGGTCTCCATTGACGGTTCTCCTCTTTATTTTTTTTCCACTGCGGAAAACGCGAAACACCGTTTCACTTACCACCCGGTATATTGCACTTTCATGTCGAAACGTCAGCTTCTGGGATGAAGTTGTGCAGGTCCAGGACCCTGTTCGTGAGAGATCGGAGACATACATGAGGTTTTTGGGATCGAAGCAGATCTATATACTACTGCGTCATCGACAAGCACGGAATAATATGCGACAACTGATCAATCGCTGAAATCGATTCGGGGGCGATCATTGGGACTTTTCTTTACTGATACGGGAATCATTTCGACAGGGTGATCCTCAATAATGATATCGGAGAGGCTCATCAAGAACGATTGACAGCACATTGGACATTAGGCTCTAGGCGGATCCTTTACAACGATTCAGAAGCTTAGAAAAACAACGGTATTGATATAAGCCACCAAAAATAAGGCCTGCAAGTGTATGATTCAGGGAAGAACTCTGTCATTCATCATTGTTCAGAACTGAGAAGGAATTTATTCCTTTCTGAAACCCCAGTTGAGACCAAGTATTGGACCAACTACCGGCCACACAATACGTTCGGGGGACGCGAGGAATTTCTTCATGGCGGGTAGGCTCTCGATTCGATCCACGTAAGCAACCAAATTCGGGTGGGTCGCCAAGGCATCTGAGGAGAAAATAAGCATGCATGATTTGGCGGAATATTTGCCTAGAACTCTGACGCGACGTGTTTCAGCGATGAAAGTACAGCGCAATTCTCACAGGAAACACACAGATACGGTATCTTTCAGCCGGATTGTTCAGGTCAGAATCAGGGAATATCTCTCTAGGAAAAACCAGAACTCTGCTCACCTGGGTTGATCATTTTCATGACGTCGAGAACTTCGTAGAGGAGGAAGTCGTTGTAGGAGATATTATCGCCAAATAGGAAGATTCTGTCTTTGAGCAAAACTTCTGTCGACTCTAGCTGCCTGGGGATCGAAGCAGGATAACCTTCCGGGTACCTGAAGGCGATAACATTGGTGCCGAGTCCGTAGTGCTTGTAGCCGTCGCTGCAGAACAGGGGATGTAAGGTTATTTCAACAGGGGTCCTGAATTCTCAATTCGCTGGATCCATAGTTCCGATCACTTGCTTCCAGAGTATGCGCTATCTGGGCACGGAGCCAGGATTGCGACTTTTCGAATGGAATTAGTCGTGAACGAATTTGAGAGCGTACCGGAGATCGTTTACGTGATCTTGAATCATTTCGAGTCGAGCGTGCTCCTCCGCGGAGGCGTTGTCAGCGATTCCCAAGAGACCGGTTTTCCTAGCGAGATATCTTATAATCGCTGTCGACTGAGCTATGCGCACATTTCCATCGATGAGGTAAGGAAGATTTGGGAGCTCGAGGCCAAGGGTGTCCTTCTCTCCAAACCAGCGATTCTTGATTTCCGGGTTCCCAGTCAAACCTGGAAACAGTATCACTCTCGTCGATGTGCGCGTCCGATCGCGTTCACGGCCAAATAACACCCAAGCGACCGCACCCTGTCAAAACTCACCCGTGAGGTCGTACAGTTCCAACTCATACTCGAGTCCTGACACTTCGAGTAAGTACTGAATTGGAGCCAGCAGAAACCTTATCCTCCAATACCCGATGATAATTTTCGGCATGGTCGCTAAATTGATCGTTTGTGTACCGAAAAGAAACGTCAAACTTTTGAACGGCTACAGAGCGCTCTGTCGGAGGCTCTGCTACGACGCGGTGGTAGCGAGTGAGAGCGGTTACATCCTTGGGGAAAGAGCGCTCCGCGCGAACCTTGGAAGTCAGTTTCAATGGTTTCGAGGGACCCTGTTCTATTTTCTCCGATACAATCACCACTTACCACGAATCAGTGGCATAGCTATAGCGAAGGTTTATAAGCTAAAGGTTCGCATTTTTCCATGTCCACGAAGCTAGCTTATTAGAATCTCGGACTTCCATTCTAACGCGTTTTCACGCTGGTCATTCTGCGCTTCTCCTAGGCTCATTTAGTCGTTCATTCTGGGTTCCTTGCTGTTGCTGGTTTGCGAACAGTCACGACGAAGAAAACCGTCGATGGAAAAATACATGGGACGGGGAAACATCTTTCCGGAGGCCACAGATGGCTCCATGCAGCGCTGCATGGGACGAAAGTACTGCATAGTTGGCGTCTCTTCATGCCGTCAGGGATGCACCGCACCGTTGCAGATCGGGTTTCTTTCTCAGAAACAGTTATTTACGGCGAATTCATGGCGGTGCGCCGTTGGAGTTTTCCTGTTGTATAGTTTGTGGACCCTCCCGAGAACGTCGGAATTCGGTATAAATGTATATTTCATTTGCTTCCTAGTGGAGGAAGAACAGTGGGCTTTCCAGTATTTTTTTCGATTCTTTTCAACCGGTCCAGGAGTGTTTTTTTTTCGGGATGGGCTCTTGCGGCCCTTGCGGTATTGTGTGATATCCTGTATCAGAACACGGCAACGGGAAATGGGAACCTGTTCGCGTGAATTAGCTACAACTCAATGCGCCTTGAACTATTTTCATGTGTATCGGATCGAAAAGATGTGAGCATTCTGCAGACGGTGCAAGCTCGTACGTCCACTGAGAGATCCCGGGCGCGGCGGGAACGTCGACGGAAAACCTCAGCTATAGCAGGGGTGGGACAAACTGCGACGATTAACAGTCATATTCATCAATGTCCCTCCCTCGTCAGCGCTCGTTACGTGTCCATCGGAAATTTTCGATTTCTCTCAAGACTGTCACTACACAGTAATACCTCGAATAGTGCGACATCCGAGATTGCGGATTCGCAATAGTGCGGTTTTCTCTGGGGCCCGGATGTTGGATGTGAGGGAAGGAGCCTCATCTGTCGGTAGTTTGCGGACGTTCAGAACCGGATTTGGACGTTTCTTTCCTTGAGGAGCTTTCCCCGAAGTCATGAGTCCACGAACCGATTCTGGTGTAAAAAGTGGGTGTTACGACCCTGACTGAGGTTAGCCAAACTAGGAAAGACACGACAGACTACTGTGTCCACATAGGGTCAGCGTGAAGTGAGTTTTATTCAACATGGCCGCCTTATATACAGGGTGTTCGTTCCAAGGTGGGACTCGGTGGGACCTACCATTGTTTCCGCGATTACTCAGCCGGAGTTGCTCCGATTCGGGCGATCTTTTTTTCGTTGGATAGCTCTAAGCTAAGTTTTTGAAGATCGAGTTAGATTTGGCGATCTGAGAGCATCTCAAAGTTGAAACGTCTCTCTCTCCTCGACTCAACATCGAAGTGGCTCGCGTTTCGTCAATTCTTAACCGATCGAGCCCGTTCGGGTCGCATTCGGATCCTTTTGAAGTCCTCTTTCGGATGCACAGGCCTCGTTTTTCGATTCATGGAAAACTCGAAGAATATCGACCTCAAGAAGGGAAGCTTCGCCAATCGACGTCCCTCATGCATCCCATGCGGATCTGTCCCGAACTTTCAAGGAGGCCGAACTCGGAAACTTCTCTGGCACAAAAGTTTCTCCTCTTGACCCTAACTATCCGATGCACAGGTTTCCGGGTCGATTCGGTGACTTTTTTTCTCCACTGGATTCCGATCCCGTTCAACTCGTGTTCGGAGCTGGGAACGTCCGGAGAATCTCGCGAATCATGCAGGAACGGAATCCGGATCAGAAAACAGCACGGACTTTCGGAGAATCGCTCGTTTTATTCAACATAACGATTCCGTACCTATCATGGACTAGCGTGCCCGGTCGCGCTTCACCGCGAGAGGCTACTTCGAAGGTCTGCATGGCGGAACACGGAGGAGTAGGGTGTGAAGAATGAACCTCGTTTTCCCGTAGTTCTTCGGACATGGTTCCAATAAATTGGCTGAATTTATTGGTGATATTGTCGAAAGACAAACCTCGTAGGAAAAGTGGCTGACAACTCTCTAAACCATAACGTGATTTGTCACTGTTAACATTTCCGTGAAGTGATCCGAATGGGATCATCATTCAATGAAAGGAATCTGATGGTATTCAGAAACGATCCTGGTTCTCGGAAAGAGAAATGGCTGGAGCAAAAAGGAAACTAACAGAGCATGTGGAGGGAGGAGGAGATACGTGTACAGGCACAAAAATTCCGAAGAGGGGTCATCTCGACGGTTGAATTCTTCACCAACAATGACCAAAGCCACCTCCTGGACTGTTGGCGCATTGAACTGTCTCTCATGTCTTCCAGAGGGAGTCTTATCCGCCCTGATAACGACAACATGATTTCCCCGAGACATCTCCTGGATCCGAGTCTTGAAATGACGCACCAACTGATTGTGTTCGTGGAGAAACTTCTGTAACCACGTCACAATTTTCCGATCCTCTTTATCGTTTTGACTAATTTGACTCGTTGATCAACCTCTTCATCACTCTCCCCATGGAATAGATTTGAAGGAAGTTGTACTCAGCGTCCGGCAGGGATAACAACGACCCTACACGATGATGGACCTGTCCTTGTACTTTGAAAGTCGGCATATAACTGTCTCTCATTCTTTGCGTCGCACCGAAAGATGTCACCTGGAAACACGAGTTATACCTCCGAATGTTCAGGAGGAATTGTCTCGATTCAACAGAATTCCCGGACGTCAGAGATGCCAATGGTTCTTGCGGTGGAACCAACTCTGGGACTCGAGTCTGACCCCCCGCACAACACAACCCGGGCGCCTCCGTCTCGAATCTCAAAACATGACGGAAGTCGCAGACCAAACCCATCCCCCCGATACTCACACCAGGGTAACTCCAGTAATTTTCATCGGGAACGTAATTCCAGGCAGCCAATCTCAAATCAACATGAAACGACCGTCAACGACATCTCATACGTTCTCGGTTTTTGACCCGTCTCACTTGTTCAACACTTGTCTCCTTCGATCCCATTTCACGTCGACGTTCTCGCTCCGATTTCAATCGCGAATTTTCCTGTACCAATGTTCCAACGGAAGGATGCTCTCGACCAACCCGTGGATCAGATCGTCGCTCTTCGGACTCACACAATAACTGACGGAAACTGAACCCAGAACCAGACCTGCACCGAGGTTCAGGTTGTTCAACGCCGTCATCAACGCATACAAACGTACGTTGTGGATCAGAGCTCAACCTCACCCACCGTCGCTCATCAGTTTTACACAAAAAATCACGGAAAGTGACTCCAGGCCCGAATCCGATAGGACCAACATCCTGAGACTTGATACTCTCACCGACTCTTAGCGTCGAATCCACCGCCCAGGGGTCCCGGTAGCTCGTCTGACCTTCATCCACCTAGCCTTAACGGTATCTCGACTCAAAGAAGACCTTTTACGTGCCATAGCTCACCGACGATCGCGTCACACAAATTTCACCGAGCGCACAGACAACCTCTTCAAGTCAGACCTCGTTGTCAAAATCTTCAAGGGATGCTCTCCTCGACCCCATACCCCCGATGAAACAACGAAGTTTGGAAAAAATAAACGTGATTCCAAAAAAACTTGACGTGACGTTGCCCGATAATGATAAAAGGTATCCTATCGCCACCCGACAATCAGTGCCCACCTCTCCGTCGAATTTCAAACCTAACGGTTCGAACGTTTTCGAATCCATAGGCCTCAAAGTCGTACACACATTCGGATTTATAGGTTCAGAAAGATAACAAACTCATGATGAGTGGATGAGGAGGATGGATGACGGAATGCGCCGCTATGATGACTCTTCTTCCACAACTGACGCTTTCGCCACTGCCGAGCTGCCCGCTCCACGATCGCTTTCGAGTAGCCGAAGAGCTCAATGATTTTCGCTTCCATTTCGCATTTCGTCATCGATTCTTCTCATCCACTCATCACTCATCCATTCATCATGAGTTTGTTATCCATGCTAGGTACGGAATCGTTATGTTGAATAAAACGAGCGATTCTCCGAAAGTCCGTGCTGTTTTCTGATCAGGAATCCGTTCCTGCATGATTCGCGAGATTCTCCGGACGTTCCCAGCTCCGAACACGAGTTGAACGAGATCGGAATCCAGTGGAGAGAAAAAGTCACCGAATCGACCCGGAAACCTGTGCATCGGATAGTTAGGGTCAAGGAAGAAACTTTTGTGCCAGAGAAGTTTCCGAGTTCGGCCTCCTTGAAAGTTCGGGACAGATCCGCATGGGATGCATGAGGGACGTCGATTGGCGATATTCTTCGGGTTTTCCATGAATCGAAAAATTGGCCTGTACATCGGAAAGAGGACTTCAAAAAGATTCCAATGCGACCCGAACGGGCTCGATCGGTTAAGAATTGACGAAACGCGAGCCACTTCGATGTTGAGTCGAGGAGAGAGAAATGTTTCAACTTTGAGATGCTCTCAGATCGCCAAATCTAACTCGATCTCCGAAAACTCTTTTCCGTTGGGAAGCTCTTGCTTAGAGCTATCCAACGTAGAAAAGATCGCCCGAATCGGAGCACCCCCGGCTGAGTAATCGTGGAAACAGTGGTAGGTCCCACCGAGTCCCACCCTAGAACGAACACCCTGTACAACAATGCTGCATGTGCTGCAGAGAAGCTTGTCTCCTGAGGAGTGGAGGCTACCTTGCGCGAATCTTTCGGCTTGAACCCTCGCGGTGAAGTGTTGGGATATCTTCTGACCATGTTTCGGGTCACTCACTTTGAGTCAATATTTCCGAACGATCGGCATGCCGCGACATACCAAGGCATGGGCTGATAGGATCACCGAGGGAACGATGTGAACATTGATTGTGTTTCGAAAGAGGTGCGCGCGATGTGACGAGCACGCATCCCAAAGAGAGCCGGGGCCGTTCCGCACTGAAATTCTTTCCTTGGTCTGCGCACTCGAAATGCTGAAGCACTGAATTCCATCTTCACTAATTCAGAGGATGATGATGGCAGGATTCGCGAGAACACGGATGGGAGCGGGGAAATCGCGAATTCTGTCGCGGCCGCGAATTCCGCGACAGAATCCCAGCCCTACTCATGAGTCTTGAGAGCGCATCTGCCTCGCCGAAATTCTTCGTGTTCTAGTATCGAATATCGAAGTTGTAGCCCGATAAGTAGGGCTGGGAGTTTTTCACGGCGGTCGCGGCCACGACCTATCCCGTGAATTTTCCGCTTTCCGTGAGAATGCCGTGAATTTCCCGCGACGAAATTCTCAAGTTAGAAATTCGCCCGGATGTAGTTCATCCCATTCTCTTGGCTCAGGAATCGTGATCGGAAGCACTGACGTGCTGTTGATCCATGTCAGGACCAGGCTGAGAGTCGCTGAGAGTCAGCTGAAACCGTCTCATCAGACTTCACGGCTGTATACGTTGCTCTCTCGAAAGTGAAGCCGTGCACATATGAGCGCCATCTCCGACTTGTACCGCACCGTTCCCACGGCGTACGATTCCACAACAATCACACATTTGATCGGCGCGTACCGGTAAACTAAGTCCGCCACGCCATCATGCGTTGAGTTGGCATAGCAACCGCAATCATGTTTGAGGTGATTTCTGGACTGTAACTCAGGATGAGTCGTCCAAAACCAACATCGAAGACTTCAAGTTTCGTCACACCCGACAGCGACCCAAACAATCCGCGGACGGAGCCTTCCATGTGAACGCATTAAAGGGGTTCCATTAGAGAGAAGATCGTCGCTATGTGCAATTTGTTGTACCCGGACTCCGTCGGATTAATGCTCACGATCGCGGAGCTACCGGAGTCTGATGAGATGACAAGGAAAAATGGAGCCAAATCTTATGAAGTTTTCGTTTTTTCCCCTTCGATTTTCGCCATATCGGCATTTCACGGCATCCGTGAATTTCGAGGGAATCTGCCGTGACTCCGCCGTGAATTTTGGGGGAAAATGCCGTGAAAAATCCCCAGCTCTACCCAGGGGCGTACACAGGATTTTTTTTGGGGGGGGGGGGCAAGACCATTTTCGCCCCAGTTTGGGGGGGGGCAACAGAGGATGATGATGAGCTTCAACATAGAGCTCTATGGGCCGGACAAAAATTTTGGGGGGGGGGGGGGCATGCCCCCCCCCCATATACGCCACTGGCCCTACCTATAAGATAACGACCCAGCGCTGCAACCGATTTGCGCTGTACGCCGGAACGCCTTTGGAAGGGTTGAACACGGTGAGCAGCGGTTTGTGATCGGTGTTCAAGATAAACTTGCGTCCATACAGAAACTTGTGCAATTTTCGTACGATGAAGACCAAAGCGAGAGCCTCTTTTTCAATCTGACTATAGCCCTGTTCGGTCTGAGTCAGAGTCCGGGCCGCGTGGGCAACCGCTTTCATAGATCCGTCGGCAAGCTGGTGCATGAGACAACCCCTGATCCCCCGTTGGGAAGCATCGGCTGAAACTACGATGGGTAGGTTAGGATTTTAATGCATCAGAAGAAGGTCGGACTTCAGGATTGCTTTGGCTCGGTTGTCTGCTGCCTCACATTCCTCGGACCAGACCAACGTAGCGTCTTTCCTTAACAAATCATTCATCGGTGCTCTGAGATCCTTCATTTTGGCGATTACCGTTCCGTAGAAGGATAGCATCCCAATGAACGCCCTCAGCTCCGCGACGTTTTGCGGGGCTGGCATGTCGATGATGGGCTGAATTTTCGCTGGATCAGGTCGGCGACTTTCTGCGTTGAGAATGAACCCGAGGTACTTGATTTCGTTCCGCAGGAAACTGCAATTTTCAAGCTTCACGCGGAAACCAAATTCTTGCAGTCGGCTCATCACGGCCAGCAGTCTTTTCCGGTGTTCCGCAGCGGACGCACCCGTTACGATGATGTCGTCGAGATAGGCCATAGTGCCATCCAGGCCTGCCGTGAGCTCGTTAATTATCGGCTGGAAGATACAGGGAGCAGTCTTGATACCGAAAGGAAGCCTTTTCACCTTGAATAGACCTTTCGGTGTATTGATCGTGAGCAAGAGTTTTGAGTCGGCTTCTACCGGGACTTGTAGGTACGCTTCCGTGAGGTCGATTTGTGAGAAAAATCTCCCTCAGTTGAGCGCGCTGGAAATATCCTCGGCGGTAGGTAGCGAGTAGTGATCATCCTCAATAACGCGGTTGAGGCCCGTCGAATAATCACCACAAATGCGAATTCTTCCGTCGGGTTTTTTCACAACTACGGTGCGTTCGATGACACCGGCCTTCTCCAGGCGGTCGATTTCTGCGGCGACGGCGGGCAACGTTGCATGGGCCACGGGTCTGGCATTTCTAAGGCCGGAACGGAATCCGGTTTGAGCTTGATCGACGCTTGGAACTTGGTGCATCGGCCCAGTCCCTCCTTGAAAACCTCTGGGAATTTTTGCTGGAGCTCCGAAGCCAAATCGTTGTGTTGTGAATTGACTTTCTCGAGCTCGGGTCTCTGGGGTGTTGTGGCTACTCGCAATTCATGATCGTCAAGGAGCGCCGCGTACAGGGCGTTGTCATAGCTTATCCAATCCATTCCCAAGACGCCTAGGTATTCCGCGAAATAGCATGTACCGCGGAATTTGTTGCCATTGAAGTCGGCGTCGCAAGTAAAGCTACCCAGGACGTATGATTGCGAACCATCCGCTTGGGTGAGCTGCACGTTCGAGTTCTCTAGCTCCGGCGATCCTAGGCGGTTCCACATCGCTCTCGTCACTACGGAAACGTCTGCTCCGGTGTCGAGCATGAGCGTCAATTCCGTTGAATTGATCGTCACGGGCTTGAGGATACGCTTCCTTCCGACCGAAGGGACCTGCAGTTGCCGAACACTCGCCTTCTGGTTAGAACTTCTACAGACAGACGCCTTGTGACCGACTTTGTGGCACTTGGTACATTCGGTCTTTAGATGTGAGCAGTCTAGCTTCCAATGAGTTGGTGAGCAACAACGCGGGCAAGGAGACGGCGGCGGTTTAGCTGTACGCTTGGGTTGCGGCTTCGGTGGAGACTTCTTCTGAACGTAGTTCACTGCCTGCTGAGCCTCCACGGCACCGGTCGAGTCGCGCTTGAGTTGCGAGTAATTGACCAGCTCTTGGACAAGACTTTCGAGCGTCGTGGTCTCCTCGTCAAATTTGCAGAGCGCCCGAGTGCGGAGTTTGAGGTCCTTGGGATCGGATAGAGCGTTGACCAACACCAAACATTTTAGGTTTTCGAGGGTGAGCTTGTCGAGTGAAGCTGCCTCTCCTCTCGTGTTGATTACCCCTACCAGATCAGTGATGTCCAAATTCTCTCTTTTCGTCTGGAGGAATTTGAAGCGGCGTCTGAATAGGGATGCTGGTTGACTGAATAGTGTCTTCAACGTCGTGATGATGCTTTCCAAAGATTCTTTTTCGGGCTTACTTGGCAGTAGATAAGCGATGAAGCGGTCGTATTCTTTGCGGTCGAGCTTTGAGATCACAAACTGTTTCTTCACCGCATCCGAGGGAGCACTTTCGTCGGCATCCAGCACCGGCTTGTAGCGATTTACCCACTTCTCGAAGGTGTGCGTCTGCATCGTAGCTGAATTTCGGCACACGCATGTTCAAAGAGTCGATAATCTTCTGCACGTTCGTTTGCTCGGCTGGTAAAAGCGTTTCGAGGAGTTCCTTTTGTGACTCTTGTGTGCTGAAGACTCTGATGGTCTTGAAGAAGTGCTGCTTTCACATCTTCTTGGACGAGAAGCTGCACATCTCTCGCTGATTGTGAGATAGCCATAGTCACGGCTATGTGGGTTCTTGGTGGATTCAAAACACCAAAACGATCTTCGTCGCCACTGTTACGGCCCTGACTGAGGTCAGCCAAACTAGGAAAGACACCACAGACTACTAAGTCCACATAGGGTCAGCGTGAAGTGAGTTTTATTCACCATGGCCGCCTTATATATTCGATTCCAACTTCGTCGTAGTAAGGGAAATGATTCGGTTCGACGATGCCCGGTCGGCACCGTAACAGTGGGGAAGAAGCTCATTTCCGATTCAAGAAACACCCGATTTCCTGTTTCGAGAGCTAGCTTTTGAGCGGGTCACCCTCCGCCGAATGACAGACACCTCCCTCTATAGATGATGCGCTCTCGAATAATTCGGTGAACAGAGAGTGCCTTTCAAGGGATGCCGGAGGTACCCGGCTCGCGAATAATCGAGAATTCGACACAGTGGAAGCTTCGAATCGGAGGAAAACTTTCGAGACAGTTCCAGGGCGATTTGCTGATTGCCTAACTAATTGTAAGTCAAAAAGGTCCCCGCATCGGGATCCCTGCCTTAGAGACGGCTTCCATTCCGGAATTCTGGATGCGGCTTGGTTCTGAAATACTCTTGTTGATATATATCTTTATGGAAGCCGAATCCACTAGACCGCCACAGCTGTGGACCAGCTCTGCTGTAGGTCGGAAATCATCCTCAACCTAGAGATTCGGTCCTAGAGCAACAGCTGCCGCGATGATTCACGGCTTCTGAGTTCCGAGTGATGGGTTTTCTGGATGTTGCACAGTTCTGAATCCCTACGGACACATATTCGGGTCTGCAGACCTTCGAAATCGGTTTCGATCGAGTTCTCGGATAGAATTTTTCATATGAACAAAACGGAAGAGCTCTCCCTTGAAAATTCTGATTGTGGACTGCGTGGGGACGGAATACGCTAATCAAAGTCGTCATCCCAAAGCCAATAAATCGGGTGTACCCTGTGCTCGTGTATCCCTATCCTGCGAACTAAATCGAAAAGAATCGCCATGGTAGACTGAGCCCCAACTCGGTTATTGAACTGATCTTTCGGGAGTTCAACACTCCTCCACAACCGAGCGCTGAAATTGAGTTACTCTACTCTCGCGACACCGCAATGAACCCGTTCTAGAATGGTCGTCTGGAAGATTCGATGTTCCAGCAGCGGGAGAGTCATCCTGGAAAAGAATGCTGCGTCGCTCTTCGCTGAACGACGGAAATTAGTTTCATATGCAGAATAACGACTGAATCGTGCTCGGCGACCCCGAAAACGCTCTCTGTAGGCACCCTTGCTCTATTTTCCGCTCTATTTCAATTTCCCTCATAATCACGTGTATGATTCTGCGGGATCATGCTTCAGATAATGATTTTCTCGTCGAAAAATCAAATCCACAATCAAAATTTGATTCCCTTGCGTAGTATGATCAGAAATCTTGATCAAATAAGAAATATTAAAACCAAATTAGTACAACCGAATCATCTACCTGAGTGCCAATCGCAGGAAAGAATCAAAGTAGGGCGGCATGCATTCAAGGTACCTTCCCCGTCGGCACACGGTGGACTTTGAGGATATGTCTGAAATTCTCGGCACTGCGACACAATCGGGAGGCATTCTGGAATTTTAATGTGTGTTCCTTCGAAAATGCATGGATGTCCTTCCTTCTCTTTAATCCGCGGGGCATCCGCGGAAAGGCACCGCGGAGACGTTTGCAAGAATTCTTGGTCGGCAACGAATTTACCTATGTATATGTTCGTATAACTGCCCCACCTCTCCTCGCATGAAGGCGTAAAAATATCGGGTCACTAAAGCTATTGACTCGATAAATTAAGGTCCGTCTGAAATCAGTATTTGGTATCAGACCTCCGGTGAAGCCTTTCGAGGATCGGTGTTCACGAGCATGTGTCAGCTCAGCGCGCCCAGTATGGTATTTGGCTCAAAATAGTCACATTCGAATCAAAAGATTGCACAGCGCCGTCCCTCGTTTCACCCGGCTGATCGATATTTTGCTAGCGGGTCGTCCCGAGCAGACAACCGGAGGATGACGGCTGCTTCGTCGCTCGAGGCTGTGGACTTCTCATAATTAGCACAACCGCAGGACCCTCGAGCTGATTCAACTGATGAAGCGTAAAGGCCACCTGCGTACAGGAAGAGCACACCTGACTCGCTCGCTTCCATCCAAAACTTGAGGCTGAGTTGCAGGGCCGCGTAGCTTCGTTGGAGGAGACGACAACGAAAGCGTTCATCGCACACGGTGGTACGAACCCTGACGGGTGACCACAGAGAACTCCGGGTTTGTCCTGAACTAGCCCGGGTATCCCAGGTCGGAGTCTGATTTCCGCATCTTTCCACTTCCCAGCAAGCCCGTGCACGTAGTTAGCTTGTCGTGCTACCTGCTTGTCCATGCTTGTTATTCTGCCGCTCGTAGACAACCCGTGCCCGGACTCTCTCGACTCTCGGATGCCCCGCTGGCATAGATTTATTGGACCATAATAATATTTTCGTCTTCTACCTAAACAATGGTCCTCTGGTGGGGTTACTCTGCCGATCGTCTTGTTACGCTGGTGACACTTCCATACGGCTTGGAATCATTCGCCACTTCCGGAGAGCAGTCCCGCGACTGTGACGCCGCCCTGGCGGCACGGCTCGAAAGCTCTAGCAGGCCGTCCGGGGCGCGATCTCAGGCGGCACCTTGGCTGATTCCCGAAGGAGCGGTTTACCGTTTCTCCACAATGATCCCGAAGGGTCTGCATCGTCTAGAAGCACCACATCGCCAACCTGAACCGCTCTGCTGCTATTTCCTATCGCTGTTCTCAGATATAGTAGATATTCTCGACGGTACCTCCGCCAAAACGCGTTCAGAACTTCGTGTTGGTGTCTACACCCAGGGCCGGCCTTAGGGTACTTGGCGCCCCGTGCGAAGTGCCGGAGAGCGCCCCCCCCCCCTCCCTCTCTCGCCTCCTCACCTCCTCACCTCATCCCATTCGCTCAGATGAAGTCGGGCAAATGCCCCAAAATGCCTAGAAGTGCTTTTTTCGAAAATATTACGGAAGTTTGCCAATTTCCGAGTTTTTATCGGCGTGTGGCCAATCTCTACCCTGTGGCGCTTATTCACTCCATCAAAATCCACAGATCTTACTGACTTCCTGGGTTGCATGAAATGCCGTCGCGTACTCGACCGAGGAAGATACCGTATTCACTCCAATAAACGGGCACGTCTTCGGGGTATTGAAAAATTAACGGGCATGCCCGCTTATTAGAGTGAATACGGTATGCGCTCGCTTCGGAAGCGACTCGCGACGCTGATCGCGACACATGATCATGATCGGTTCGGCCGGCGGAAAGCATCGAGAGCCTCGGAAGCGCCGGATCGTTGCATTCGACAATTTCAATTCTCCAAGATGTGGTGAAGACCATCAAAGATACGGGGGCTGGAAGGTTGCAGACCGAAGACAAAGTCCACGTGATTTTTCAACGTGATGTCGGATTAGAAACCATTCTGCAAATCGGACGCGTTCCGAGAGGGCGAAATTCGAGCTCCTGTGTAGGTGCCTCACAGTTACCAAGGATTTCTCTTTCCGGTCTGCTCCTTTGGTTAGTGAGGGCGTGAAGAGATCGTTTCCGCTGTATGTATAAAGATCTTTTTTCTGATCGAAGGCGTCATCCGACTCCAGACGACACGATGCCCCACTCGATTTCCGTGTGCAACAAGGATGAGCCAAACGATTAATTCAGAGCGCGATCTCCTTGATCGCCCTGAAGTCGTTCTCCTCCCGGCTTTCCGCTGATTTCGAGTGTCTCTTCATCACATTTCCGTTCCCATTTCGGCATTCTTGAGTGCCTACCTGCTATCATTTTTTTCGGTGCCTCAAAATCCAATCGCTAGTGATGACACACGAGATTCCTCGACGGGACTTTCGTAATAATATGGAAAAAAGGATTGAGCTATCGTTTTCTCAATCTTTCTCGATGGGTCGCCGAGAGAGCATTTCCCCAGGATGGCGCCCCGTGCGACGGCACTGCTCGCACACCCCTTCGGCCGCCCCTCTCTCCACCGGTCCGAGAATATTATCGCCGAGGCCTGTATCACTTCGTCAGACTCTGTTAATACCGGATGATCCTGATTTCCATACATGAGATCCGATGGTCTCAATGGTAGCCATTGATCCGGATTCGTGCTTAAGCACATCAATGACCTGTCGTTTACGATTTCCTCTATGTCCGTGTTGAGAATAGTGTTTCAATCAGCTCCAATATCCATATAGAAAAGTAACAACCATTCGTATCGAATTAGTTCATGGCAACACACATGTGACACTGAATATCGCGTCATCGGAGAGAGGAGAAATGCTGACGCATCGGAACTTGATAAAAGGGAGTCGGTGCAAAAGCATCGACCCCCGACCATGCAGTGGCGGCGCCAGACAATTTTTTATGAGACGCTTGAGCATGCCACAACGTTTGGAATCAACCTATCTGACCGGAACGCATGTCGCATATCACTCGATCATAGCTTCTCCATAAGGCGAAAGACACTTGACTATCTTTCCTTCCTGCAAACGCTTTCTGAGATAATCCGTAAGGTCCTTCTCAATTGACAACACAGCCAAAGCAGACAGCCTTGCGTCCTTCATTGTGCTTCGGAGATATGATTTGATCCTTAGTACACTGAAGCTTCTCTCACATGAAGAACTCGTGACTGGAAAGGTTTACACCATCCCGAAGAACTTGATGAGATCATCTAATCCGGACTCCATCGGGAGCAGATATTCAAGATGTCGAGCGAAGTCTCATTTCGTCCCGCAAAAGGTTTCTAGCTGACACGCATGGTATCATGGATTCCGATACGAGAACTCCTACGAGAAATTTCCTCACAAGAAGTTGCCCCAATTCGAGACAGTGGCGTAGCCAGGATTTTTTTTGGGGGGGGGGGCGGTTCCATGTTATGGGGGGGGGCGGTTGGATACTACGGACAACGCGGTATAGGGAATTAACATGGGACGGAAAAATTACGGGGGGGGCGATCGCCCGATCGCCCCCCCTCGCTACGCCACTGATTCGAGACGCCAAGCGTCCCGGTTTCCAAGTCTGGGAAGCTTTAGCTTCCCAAGTTCCCCGCTGGCGCCGCCGCTACTGCGAACATGTGACCCAACTACCAAGTGTGTGATTAGTGATTACCATCCTCCAGTTGACTACCCTTCGAGCTCCTCGTCATAGACTCCTCAATTCCAACAGTCCGTTAGTTTCCAGCTCTCTGAACGGCAAGGTATTTTCTCCAAGATTGTTCACAACGGCGCGGCGCCTGATTACTCGCACCGTTCTCTCGATGAAGCCTGCCCTCCACGTGCTTCGCTCCGTATTGACCATCCACGAGATGCGGCGTTTGGTTGGGAAACTTATCGTCTCCGCGGAGCGTTGAAGATCGAACAGCAATTTGACTTCCTTCGCAGCAGAGTCTGATGTCATAAGTTCGACTTCAATGCCATGGGAATCGATCGCTCGGTCACGGAGGCACTGATTCCCCGTTTCACTTTGTGGAACTCAGTGACTACTTATATCGGCTCGTGTGCGCGTGTCACGGTCTCCGGACCGGTTTCCCGAAAGTCAGGTTCATTAGCTGTATCTATTGGTCCGTCATCACGGCCACCGCCCGGTTCACATGTGTGGCATATTTCAACGCCGTAACGCTCTCCACGACAGTGCCCGTCAATTGTCGTCACGTTATGAGTATGCTCGGTCTCATACTGTCCACATTCGCCTCTGTTTCCATTTTGTTCATAAAACGCGCAACAGTTGAGGAACTTCTCCCAAGCACGATCAGGAATCGCGCAGATGTACTCGTACCCATTTCGTGCTGGTTACCGTCCGTAATTCTCCATGTCGTTTCATTCAGCACGATGACCAAGGTCGAATTTTCCCTCGGTTACATAAATTACTTCAACTTCACCAATTCGATGGCTACGTTCTTCACGATCTACGTCTCTATCATCGATTGCTTGTTGGTTCAGCTGGGAAGTCTCCACGCATTGTTTGAAACACCTCGGATCTGCCGCGACATACTGCTGCTTGAGAAACGAAAGCTTCGCGAGAAGATAGAGCTCGTTAATTCGTATTTTGCGTTCTCTTTGTCGCTGCATTACTTGCAAATTTTCGCCGCGGTAATTCTCACGGCAACGTTGCTCATCGGAGACGCTGCCAATCGGCTCAATGCTTTGGGGTGGCTATCTCTGGCAGCGACGACGGTGAGTCTCCTCGTGCTAATTTTCTTTACGGCTTTGAAAGCATCTCAAATCATATCTCCATGCCTCAGGACGGAAACTTAATTGCTGATGCGTTCAGAAAGGGAGAACGATCCGCGGATAATCGCCCAGGTAGGAGAACTCATTGGCTGTTTCCGTTTTCGAGAGGACCGGGACACCCTGTAGGTTGGGACTTTTGCGTTCAGCGTAAATAGCTTGATGAGGTAAATGGCCACTGTGGCAACAGGGCGGCAGTTGTGCTACAATTCGACTTCAAAGTTGTGCGAGCCATGAACGCTCTGGTTACTTCGAACCACACTCCTTGAAATATTTCCAGGTTACAGCTAGTGCGTCGGTCCATAGAGGGAGAAGTTTTTCACACAGAATGCTCTCTTTCTCGGAACACCAATTCAGACGAAAAACGAGGCCGAATTCCGAGAGACCCCCGATTGTGTCCGTATGAATGTCAATCTAGCTACTATCTCCTGTATAGAATTAAGTTGAAAGGCCCTCTGTTCGTCTGTCTGTTCGCGATAGACTCAAAAACCAAGCGTGCGATGGGGGCGGAACTTCCTGCATCGTGCAGGGCAGCCATTGGCAACGGACAACGGCTACCCACCTCCTCTGGGGTTTAGGACAGTTTGGCGCGGGCGTTTTCACGCGGGCGAATCGGCGCGACCCATTTCGGCGCAGCCGATATTCCTCTGGAAAGGTAAGCGGTGAACAATGCATCGATGGCGACCGTTGTGCGCAATGCACGGTCATGCCGGCTCGGACGACGACGACAAACGCGCATGTGCCGACGTGACAGTCTTCAAACTGGGAGGGGGAGATTCTTCGATCGTGGTAGAAGCTTGGTCAGTCATAGTCTTGTCCCGAACGATCGAATCAACGTGAGAATTATGTATGCATTAGGCATCATTTTCCGTAGTAAGGAGTACGGTAATTCGATTTTTCGTACCAAAAGTACGGTGATTCGATTCTCCGTACCAAAAGTACGGTAATTCGATTCTCCGTACCGAAAGTACGGAAATTCGATTTTCCTTACCAAAAGTACGGTAATTCTATTTTCCGTACCCAAAGTACGGAAATTCGATTTTCCATACTTTTCGTATTGATGATCAAATTTCCGAACCAGGACTGCATTTTCCGTCGTTTTGAGGTATTTTGCACCAGTACAACCGAATCCGAGTCGAATTACCGTACCAGGACTGCATATTCCGTCATTTTGAGGGATTCGCACCGTAGATTCATTTCCTCTAAATCCGTTGCCTGCCGCGAGACCCCGTGTGTCTTTGTACAGGGCGCGAGCCTTCTTTTGCACACGCAAAAAGATGCAACTAGTCAGTACACCAATCTTTTGCGAAGCGACCCAACGACCCTCCTATTGAAGTAGGAATCGCGAACATTTATTATTCAGCCCGTGCCGAGGTGAACTGAACCAGGAAAGGTACCCATGACTTGTTCTTCTGGTAGAAGGTTTTTAGCAATAGGTAATCCGTGAACCGCTTAACATTCTCTCCGCTGGCACACTAATCGGCTGCAGGGTTGCAAGTTGCAAGGACTTCGGCAATTTCGGCTGGTAGAACTATGCATCCCTGTCGATGAGGCTCGACCGTGGTTTGGGGTGTATTTTGTCTTCCCGAATCTCGTATGGATGAGTCCGTAAAACATTCTAATCTGGAGCGCCTGAATTGTCAATCGCTTGGGAGTGAGCCCAACGCGGGAAACACTCGTTATGATCTTCACACGGAAGACATTCTGTGTCAACGAAGACTGACAAGAACGGTACATGTTGTTGATTGGCACCCTCAAGATTCATGTTTGATTGTATCATTACTGAACAATCAACGAACGCCTAGGTGATTCAGTGGATCAGGAGATCCCAGGAAAGACGTCGAGGGCGTGAAAATTTTCGCGCCGAGACTGATGAGATCATCTCACCAGTCAGACGTGAGGCGCAAATTCATCAGCTTGAACGCTCCACAACGATCGAAGAATACCGTCCAAACGTTACCGATACAGAATTCTAGAGGCATTCGGAATTTTAGAGGCATACGAAATTCCTCCTATTCGGGAAGACTCTTCCTCAAATAGACGCGAGCAATTCCATTCGTACGATGGTTCAATTTCGCCTACGTGCGGTTCGGGAAAAGGAATTCTGCTACTCTGGGTACGGTTTTTCTTTCCTTTCCAACGGCGCAGGAAATGTGCCGGCGTTCCACGGAGGCACTCCTTCGCAAAATATTGGTGTACTGACTTGCTTCATCTTTTTGCGTGTGCAATCGCAAAAAGAAGTCTCGTGCCCTGCACAAAGACACACAGGGTCTCGCGGCATGCGACGGATTCACAGGAAATGAATCTAAGGTGCAAATGTCTCGAAACTACGGAATATGCAGTCCTGGTACGGAAATTCGACTCGAATTCGGATCTACTGGTGCTGAATCTCTCAAAACGACAGAAAATGCAGCCCCGGAAATTCTATTTTCCGGACCAAAAGTACGGAATATTGAATTTCCGTACTTCAGGTACGGAAAATAGAATTTCCGTACTCTTGGTACGGGAAATCTAATTTCCGTGCTCCTTACTACGGAAAATGATGCCTGTGCCTGATGCCTACTAGTCTGCATATGATTGATCCCCCATTTCCTCCATCATTTGGAAGAGGGAAGGACGATGCGCTCAAATTTGTGAACTCACAATCAGTAAATCCGAGTACCCTAAAATCCCGCGTATAAGGAACCTTATTTCTGACCATAACAGGGCTCAGTACTTTGTCTGACAGATGAAAAAGTGTGTTCTGGGCTTCTGTCATGGTAGATCTCTTGCGGATCCACCATGTGAAATTTCCAGAACACACTTTTTCATCTGTCAGGCAAAGTACTGAGCCCTGGTAAGGTCAGAAATAGGGTTCCTTATACGCGGGATTTTAGGGTAGTCTTTTTTATCGACGATGCTGTACGTCTACGGTCCATCAAATGAATACTGCATCGGCATCGAGACCCGTCAACCACACATCATATACGATGGCGATACACAATGCAGATGAGAATCAACAGAAATAATGACTGTCGCTTCTTGTGAAAAACAACACTTGACGCCAAGAATCATTAAGCACAGGCTTCAAACAACCATGATCGATAAGGTTTGGGAATAGATTGTATCCGATCCCGACGTCATTCGACCACACTGCATTGACAAATATCGAACTTGGTGCTGCTGACATGGCTATTAGGGAAGCTACCCCAATGGCGAAGAATTACGTGACTGTCACCTAACCGCCGGCGCCGCGCCATCAATCGGTGCTCTCTCAGATGAGACCACTGGGCTGCTTGTGAGTTGTCGCCGAGGACCACGCATAGTTAAATAATTGGCCTTGCGGGATTATGCGCAATCATTCGAGGGAACAGGGTCCGATATCCATTGTGCCTTTTATTTGTTTCGATAAACTGCACCGTGGTGTGTTGGTTTTTCTGAGGAGGGTAGTTATCAACCAGCACGCCACAAAGGTTGTTTGGCATCGGGGGTTCCTCATAATCTAGCAAAAGGACGGAATCGCGGAGAGAAGTCCAAGCTGCTGCGTTGGTCTCAAACGATGACCGAGGAAACTGAGCCATCCTCCACACCACAACAAAATGCTTCGAAGCACGCGAAAATGCGCGGAATCGAGTCTCATCCACATTTTCTCCATGTGCCAGCCCAGGTGCCGCCCTCGTGGTCCCCCTAAACGTCTGATTCGCCGAGGTAGGGGAGAAGTACCAGTTATGGGACAGTTACCAGTTATGGGACAGGACCAGTTATGGGACAACAAAGTGTCCCATAACTGGTCCTGTCCCATAACTGGTAAGTGTCCCATAACTGGTACTTCTCCCCTACCCGGCCACTCCGAAATTCTCTCAGAAAACCTAACTAGAAAAGGCGATCCGGTTGAAACTCCTGATGACGAAGCCTGGAACGAAAGCCAGCCGGAATATGCAGTGATTGTTTCCTGGTGGCTCTGAAAGATCTAGTCATAGGCAGGCGAAGAAGCCCGGAAAATTGTTGAAAAATGCGTTCGTAATATAGGCAAGAAAGGCATGATGGACTCGTCCTTGGCGACTTCTGTGGACGTTTGATTCCAATTCCTCTTCCAATGTGAGACCAAGATGGGGCTCTAACGATGTTCGAGTTCTCTAACAATAAGGAATGATCGCCTCCGACGTGCTGAAAGCGTTGACAGAGGCTACGCACGCGCTATCCGGCGGCGCGCGGAGCACGCGACTCTGGATTCGAGGGAACACTCCAGGAGACCGGAATCCTCCGTGGAATTATTTCCGGGTAATCTTGGAAACTAGAAAACTTTTTGCTAGTACCGAGAATCGCTTAGGAAACTTGAACAAAAGGCACTTCGGGCCCTAAACACCGAAATAGGCAAAAGTAGTGACAATTCTCTGAAAAAAGCAGGCACAGGCACGGATGGCAAAATGCCTGAACTTCTCAGTCCTATTCGGTCAGTCGACCGAATGTAATTTCATGAATATGTGTGCACCTCAAAATGTAGTTCGGAAAACCTCCCGACGACGCCCCGGTGATCCTAAGTAGGGGTGACTTCCCGCATTACGGAATACGGGGAAATTCCGTGATACGAAATTGCGGAAAATCTCCGGAGGGGCTCATTGACGGGGATGACGCTCAAACCTGATTTGGAGTGACATCTAAACTCTCTGTGATGGCTAGAGAAACAAGCCGTGAGACCAGATTTTAGTTAATATGTATGTGTATATAAATACCAGTTTGCCAACACTTCCAGGGATAGCTCGAAACGTGCGTGCCGTAGCTTCCGCCCAGGATTGGAGCGAGTCATCGAGGCGAACGGTTCTTGGTTTGAATAAAAACTTAGATCTCAACTTACTGTGTCGAGTTGTTCTCTTTCATAGCCGTCATACTCACAACGAAGTTGTCGGTGAGTGTGCAGGCGGGGTACGGGATCAAAGCCAGGTGATTTTTCAGTTGAAAAAAAAGTCATCGGATCGACCCGGCAGCTTGATTTTCGGATAGCTCGGCTGAAAACAAGAAACTCTGCCATTAGGGAGTTTCCGAATCGGTTCCGCTGAAGATTCACGTAGAGCTTGCATGGAACGGGGTTCAGGAGCACTCAACTTTGAGGTCTTTCAAACTGGCTGTGACTTCTCCAATTCGCAGCCGATTCTCGTTCCGGATTCTTTTCGTTTTTTATTTTTGAAATCGGTTGAGAATTGACCATTTGGCGAGCGGTTCTTTCAGAGAGAAGTGAGGAAGAAATGGGTGAGCTTTGACCGGCTCTGGAGATCGCTATTCTCAACCGATCCCAAGAAGTCAATAACGAAAAGACGCGTCTTGCGAAGAGCTGTGGATCAGAAAAAAGATCGCCCTGATCGGACAGGAATTGACCGAGATACGGCCGAAAACGCAGAGGGGTCGAAGATGTTGCAGCTTAAAGTACACACCCTGTACATATGTATGATTCGGAAGTTTTCGACAGTACAATATACCTCAACGGAATCCTAAACTACAAACGGTCGACTGAGCAAATTTTTCTTCGAAATCTACCCATGGTTCGGTCTTTGTGCGAAACTCTCTCAGCATCAGGATCTCGGCGAACCTGTCGTCATCGAGTGACTCTTGTGCATGGCTCCTGAGGTGGCCATGCACCTCGGATACCAAGAAGACGGTCGACCATCTTGTAGTTGATTTAGAGACAACAGGCGATGTCGGTTACACTTATCCCAAACCGGTTTAACCAGTTAAGAATTCCACTTTGCAGTTGAGTGTCATCGTCGCCGGCACAGAACGGCACTGATGTGAGCTGAAGTGCAGCCGCGACACTACCATCGAAGCCGACAAGAGTTCGGAGGATGCTCAGAGCACGGCCTTCAACGAATGATATTTCACAGACGTTCGCCCGGCGGCCTCAAAGGGTCTGAAACTTACTGTGCTGTGAGTCACTAAACATATACGCACAGATTGAATCTGGAGACAAACCTCCACGATGGCATCGTGAATGATTTCCGGTTGTTGTTTTCAAGCATGTCGAGGTGGGTGAGCTGCTGGAGGAGCAAGAATCGTCTGGGCGTACCATTGGAGCAATTTGCGCTGCGCCGATGGCCCTGGCAGCCCACGATATCGGCAAAGGAAAGAACGTCACGATCTATCCATCAATGGAAGGGAAAATGGTGAGATTCTCTGATTGGTATCATCGGATAGCAGTGGTTCTGGTCGATGTCATATGGATATATGTATAGCACCTGATGGAATTCCGAAAACGCTCAAGTCTTCTAGATTCTGCGGTTCGATATGGGTTAACTATCTTACATCTATGTAGAAAAACCGGATACACTCGTGACGCGAACCGCGTCGTTGTTGACGGGAAACTCACAACGTCTCAAGGTCCTGAAACAACTTCCGACTTCGCGTGCACTCTTGTCAATGAACTCTTGAGAGCGGACAAGGCTCGACAAACCGCGAAACCCATGTTATACGAATTCGAATAAATTGATTGAGACGCCGAAGTCTCAATGCACCTACTGCTCATCACGCTTGGTATGCTTGATCGCATTCACCACGATGCTCCCTGATGAGAACTCGACGAGCAGGCTTGACTGATCTGAATACGCATTGAATCTAGAACACTTCAGCGCTCAAGCATATTCCTCTCCATCAAATATCGAGCGGAAAGAGAGTCAAACGCAAGCGTCTCGGATGTATGTTGATGGATCCCGGGCTTCATTCCATATACTCTCAATAACCATTCGATCCCAGCCAGATCCTTCGGAGGATTGGAACTGGATTTGATGAGAATTGCCGTTCTGGGCTAGAGTTCAACCTCGGGAGCCATGCAATCGGTGTTGTTCTGGGCTCGAATGTATGCGCGCACACATTCTCAGCATTCACCACGTTTGGTTGCTCTGATATCTCCAGTAAAGGCGTTATCAACCGTCCTGGAACAAGCAGATATCTGAGATTCCGAGTTCGTTCTCGATTTGTATGAATAGATCCGCCAATTGAATGATTGACATCAGCGCCCCGAACGCCATTTTACTTGGAGCCGTTAATTCGTTTGTCCTTTTCAGAGAACGGAACTCACTCACTCAAATCATGATTTCCTTTGCGGGCAACCCCGCTCCCTTCGAGTGGAAGTTTCGAGGGGAGGGTTCGAATACGATGCTTCCTATGCCCGGGGGGAAAATACGTCAGTAGTTAGGCTTGTAGCACCAACCTACAGCTCAAAAGTCAGCTCACATGAGTATTGAGCAGGAACCGACCTCATCTGCTCATCTCAAGACGAGAGCGACGTAGGTTCTGGGTGACTTCTGTTTCGCATGTCGACCTGTACCGTGACGGGTATTTATAGTGTCCCATCACGAGGGAAATGAGTTTCTTCCGTATTTCTTCTGATAACAGAGCTCCATTTGTCGGGCATGCTCGTACTGGGAGGCACCCCTTGAGGGATTGAGATTTCGTTGGGCATGCCCATCCACCTCATGTAAAATCGCTGGTTCTATTAACTGGGTTCACTCCTTTCAGCAGTCGTCTCGGAGAGGGTTGAAAAACTTCTCTTCCACCAGCGAACTGGTCTCTGGTGGAAGCGAAGCCGAGAACTTCCTGCACCAGAGGCTCTCAGTCAGTCGAAGCTCAGAAAGTTAACGCGGAAGCCGATGATGGATTCTACCAAATGGTGGTCGTCTTGCCGGCAGCGAGTAGTGATTATCATTTCATATTTCCCCACCACATGTACATGCATCGATGAGAAAAAAAACACAAAATGCGGAGAACTGGACTGCCAGGAGAGTTATCAGGATTCAGGTCAACCCGAAGTTCCGGACGACTCCTAATCTACCGGGCCGCCGGCGCCGCGCTCGCGCCGTGAAGCTCTGGATGGCCGGTTGTGGCAGGACATCGGTCAGAGATTCAAAGTTCTGGCTACTAACGGTCTCGGCCTTCAAACTTCCAAACTCACCGTGACGGAATTTACGCTGTTTGATTTCCAAAACCATCACGTTCCATCATTTTCCAGACGGGGCCCACCGTCCGATGTGATTCCAAATAGACTTTTTTGCTCTTCCCCCAAGCAGCCTCCCTCTCGGCAGTCTTTCGGGCCTCGACAGGTAACCCAAGGTAGTCCTGTGGACGACTCAAGGTCGTTGTTGGGGGGTCGGACCGAGTGAATCCATAATATCATCTCTTCATTCGAGTTGAGGTTATCGACCTGTCGGCAGTCGTGTTGACGTGGTTCCCTGATTCAGGCATTCTCTAACTGTACGCCGCGGCACCCTTGGTGCCGCACCTGCATGCCACGCTTGGGTGCCGCCACCAGAAAAGTTTGGGAACCGCTGCCCTAATTGTACGTCGGGATCGGCAACGGAGCTCGCATCCTTCTACGTATTTCTGCTCCACGCACAAGCTTGATGCTGTCTTCAAAAAGTCTGGCAAAAGTGTTCCGTGATAGCCGTGTGTGACTGTTAGTTAGCGTAGACGGAATGAGGCCTGCTAGTGAAAAAGTTCAAAATGTAAAGCTTTTTCAAATCGTTGCTGAAGGTTTTAACCAAAGTTCTATCAGAATGAGTTCCTGGATTGCGTTCATAGCGTTCAGGAAATGAGATGATCGGACACTGAGGTGATTCGAATCGCAAATGCCTGCTAAGGTGAATGGAAAGTTCCCTCAAGATGGGGAAATTCTGAAAAATATTCGGCATCGGAAGCCAATAGCTTGCTGGATCGCATGCAGACTAGAGACTTCTCAAGAACGCCGAGAAGATTTTTTCTGGTATCCTGAGCTCGCAACCCATTCACAATGTCTCCCAGATCTGCCTAGAAATCGATCAGCTCATCTGATATTGTTAGAGAGTGCGCATGATCCGAAGCCATCGTTTTCATCATCCATCTGTCCAAGGCAGCTCGAAACCACAGATAAACTCATTCCGGCCGGAATAAAGCACCGGCTAGCTTCGGTATCCGCTCGTTTTTCGCTCCCACAGTCTCCAAGAAAAATCCGGAATGCCGAAATGCATCATTGAAATTGCGGGTCGCAGTCGATGACACCGGCTGGGTAAACCATAGTCGGGTTTCCGACATCATCCGAGCAGACCAGTGTCTGCTTGGAAAAACACGATATTACCATCGGTAAATCGCCAACCGCAATCCGCTTGGCCGCTTCAGTTCGACCTCTGTGGGCGAATCATATTGAGTTGAGGGGGCCGAATCGCTCTTGTTTCGATAGTTCTCGACGACCTTGACTTTGAAAATTTCACCAGGAGGGTGTGGGCCGCTTTCATATGACAGCAACCTACCAATACCTCCACCCTGCAGCATCACTCATTTGGCTTCATTTCACAACGAATGATAAGTTTCCGAAAACCGCGATGTCATGTGTTCTGAGCCTGATCACCTTGTCCTGCCATTCAAGGTTGACGTCGGAGCCGCTACTCGAGCGTAAAAACATACAGAACGTGAGCTGCACGTGGGACTATCCGCGCAAGCTTCCGCTGATAGTCGCTGGGTGGCGCTGTTCAGGAGGTCGGGGAGGCAAGTCGGCAAGCAAGCGGACTGACTGCCTGCCTGCTGAGTTGGATGACTGGCTGGATGGTCTGCTAGCTGGCTGGCTCAGATGCTCAGCCGGCTCCCTTCAGATGGTCTGATGTTGCTATAGGGGACACACGCACGAGGGACTGGGCCCTCTGAGAGGAGTCCGATAAATCTAGTCATTGATTTAAACGTGTCAACGAACATGTGTCGGCGAAGTGTCGCCTTTTGTGCTGAATGTTCCAGTGAGTGAGTGTATGAGGGAGGCGAGCGACTATCGAGGATCCATCAGCTACGATGCATCGATTCAAATCGGAGCCGGTGAAAATCATCCGGCAAATTCCGGCTGTGCCGAGACGACGATCAGTGCCACCCGGTGGATTTAATGTTTACACAGTTTGTGCACTTGGATTATGGTGTTTTCTACTAACCGGATTAGCAGGTAAGTCGTGCTGTCATTGACTTTGACGTTGCCTTAATGTTCGATTTTCCCAATATTCAAACGACGACACCGAGAACTCAGCAACCGAGGAAGTATTTCTCGTTTTTCTTTTTTTTGTTTGCACCGATGGCTCGCCGGTGAAGGGAATGAACATGAAGCGCTGTGTCAAAAGATGTTTTGATTGAGATTTTTCTGTCGTCGAAGTGAATGACGCAGTGCCGGAAGGGCTTATCTTGCACTATTCCTTCAGAAAGCCAACTCAGAAGAAAACTCATTTAGTTGTGAGGGAACAGCCGACCGAACAAGTGTGTTGGGACGCGAAACCGAAGGCGATCGACGATCAACGTTCGGTGTTTGGTTTCCCCAGAATCGTGTGTCTGTGTCTCTTTCTAGTTTTTTTTTTCGCTTTCCCTCCTTTCATTTCCTCCTCCTCTGATCGCAACCCGATGCGACAGGAGTCCTAGTTTGGGGCGCTTCATTTCAAGATATACATTATTGTGTAGGTATTCTTCGGAAACACACACCAGAATTCGCGAGCAAGCGAGCGAACGAGGCTGAGACTTCTGCGGTGGACAGGGAAGTTTACCTCGGAAGCGACCGAGTTGGTAAAATAATCAACACGCCTCCATCTATTGCGTTGCCTTGCTCGCTGGCATCATGTCGCACTCCCATGTTTCTTGATTGAGGAGAACAGTTGGCGGGCAAATGATGTATTAACTCGACCTCCGGAACTGAATCAAGAGCATGGCAACTGTTTGCCTCATATTTGTGAGGGAGGCGATGTCACCGATTGGAATGAAACGGCGCGTACAATGTCCACGCAAAACTGTAATGCATTGGTGAAACGAGAAGATGAAAAAACATCATTCCATGAGGCACTTGTACAAAACCAACGATCGACGGGATGAGGATGTACCCCTGATTTTTGAAACCGACCCTAATGATTGCTACTAGGCTGCCAGCTCCTCTTGGAGCTCAAGATGCCGAATTGACGAAAGCAGCTCTGACTGAAACACGGAGAGACGGAATACATGAAGGTACCAACTCACGTTGACTTCATGCGGCGGCGGCGGCGACTTCAGGGCGCCTGATCACACAGAATCCGAGCCGGCCTTGGCAACAACGACGCGCAAGCAAGGGTTGCTCGCTTGCCTCGATGGCCGCTCGACTGGCTGGTCGGTCGGTTGGTCGTTCGTTCGTTCGGTCGCTTGACTAGGCTGCTGTTCCCATCGGTTCGCTTCGTCAAATGTCACTCGTCAAATTACTATCTCAAGAAGTCATCTGATGCGGAGAGTAATTCCACGAGAGCGCTCCATTACTCAAAACGTTCTACGTCATCGGAATGCCCCGACTGCTGAAAAAGCGTTCCAGTTTACTTTCGACCTCATCGGATCAGAACAGAATGAAATCAGCGAAGGCCAGCGTAGACCGATACTGGATTTGTTTGGTTTTAAGAATCTGCGAGTCGAGCTAGCGTTTCGCTCTCTGGAGCGAGGATCAGCTTCTAAAGTCGCTCACAGTAGTGATCGTTCCGCTCCTCTTGGATATTCAAAGTTCGGATCGAAGCACGTCCGATTTGCCGAAGTTTCCGAAGAACGGGTCATATCGATCGCGTCAATGTCATGCTATCGGACAGAGCGGAGATGGGGAGCGAGATATTTCGGAATGGCAAACTGCACGACGCGCCAAGCGGGACAAAATTAGAGAGCGGGCGAAATCAGTTGTTTTTCTTTCGCAGAATCATTCCCCGATAATAATGCGCCGAGGCATATCAGTCTCAGCTCACCTTAATGAAGGCAGTATAGCTCGGCCGGTCGGGCAGCCGGGTGGCGCGCGTACTCGCGACTCGATTGGTTCCCAGTGAGCCGAGATACATTGTGGTCACAACTTAATGGCCTGTTCATTGGTAACCCGAGCTGAGCGGAATCCATTCTGTGGCTCATGGATGAAGCGAGTCTCTGTGCCTACAACTATGCAATTGATGCGCAAGCGTGAGTTCAGAGCTTGAGGATCGAATTTTGGCTTGAACGTGACGCGTGATCACCAACCATCGCTCCGAGCTCATGTTCTGTGCTGAGGAATCGATTCTGAAGTTATTTGTTCAAGATATAATCCGCTGTGGTCAGCAATCGTCCACTTCTAGATCCGATCAGAGAGACCGAGCTGGAGGAGGATCCGCATTCCTCTTCCCACTCTTCCCCCACCCGGAAAACAGGAGAATAATGAGATGCCACACGAGTCGTTTTTACAAAGAATCGATTCGTACACTCCAATATGTTCGTTCGGCTAATCACTCCATCACAAGCAGGCAAGCCACTACATTGGTGACGGAACGATATTTTTGTCGAATGAATCTTGATCCCGAAGTTATCAATTGATGTCTTGCGGATAACGACCACGGTGCAAAGATATTCGATAATGGACATATTGGCCATGGAATTGATCTTATCGACTTTGGAGGATTTTATCCCGCGGGATTTGGCGGAGTGTCGCGCAGCGCAAAACATGACCACGTCTCAGAGCGGTGTCAGCTCAATCATAGTCCGAAAAAAAAATCGTCCCAATCCATGACCCCCAACTCGATGAATCTTAGTCTGTCGGAACGAATCTCATCGCTGGAAATGAGATCGCACCGGTCCTATCATGAGAGATGAATCGATTCGGAGAGGGCTCAAACCTTGTCTACAGCTCGCGAGAATAGGCTGTCCTGTTCGTTTCATTTACCGGTCGATAACAGATTTGGCACAAAAAGCGCCCATCCTCATCACCAGCATCTGACTTTTACGAGAGCGAACGAGCGAGCGTCATCACCGCGGCACCGCAGCCGCGCCGTCGTCGCGTACATAGCCATCGAATCTGGCGTTCCAGTCAACGTTACTTTTTCTCCTCCTTTTTTCTCTGTCAGTTGCCTCAGCCGCCGTTCCATCGCTGCTGCCAACCGCCAAATTGACGAAGACGCCAATACCGTCAAAATTGAGGACCTGCCGACCAGTCGCTTGCGACCAGCGCAGTCGACGAAGCGAGCAAGCGGACAGACGATTGAAGGAGCGAACGACCATCCCTCTGTTACCGAAGGTCAGCGACGATTTTCAATGAACGAGATGGCTCTCTACGGCCGAAATGGTCAGACTTACCTACCGCTGAAGCACCGAGCACCAAAGCTACCGATCGAACCATTGGATAGAGGCTTCCGAGCATCTGTATTACCTTGGCCTTCGGCGCTGCAGGGGAAATTCCCGCTCATCCGAGAGCGACACGAGAGCGAATGCACATTTGGTCTTGGCGCAGAAATTTCCGCTGCGTGCAAGTTCGCAGTGGGCTCGGTTAGGGCCTTGCACCAACACAAATGTCAGTTCGTAAAAAAACAAATCCGAAAATGACATTGCTGTCGGCATTCTGTGAGTTTTTTGAGTGCGGGCCGATTTGAGAATTTGTCGGAGAAATCCCGAAATTCGTCAAGGCTGACTGAGTATGAATTGACGAGTGCGAGGTTCCGAGCCGAGAGGTCGAAGCAACTGAGATTTGCCCACTCCATGATCCAGGGTTCGTCGGGGATGAAGAATACGAGAGGAAGGACACCAAGAAACTCATGATCCGACCACCTATGATTCCATCGTTACCGAATCCGTCCGCTTTGTATCAAGAAATCTATTCGGTCAGAACACAAATTACTCCAATTGAATGCTATTTCGCTAGCCGTAGGATTCCGAAGCACTACACTTGCCGCTACATTCAGGGCCGAGGTTCTCCCCGCTTTGCAACAAGTATTCGACTGCCCTTTGAGCGAACGGCTCTTCAAAACTGATGTAGCTGGTTGGACGTTGTACTGCGAATGTTGAAATGGAGTGTTGGATCAACACTGATGAGAAATTCTCAGCCCTCATCCAAGCTCTCAGGCGCAAATCGTTGCCTCATCGTCTGGAGGTGCGAAGATGTCAAAAGTTCCGTTGTCGTTATATCGCTATCGGCAGTTACTGAAATGTCGATGTATGATTGATGACTCGGAATTCGGAAAACACTTCTTCGCTAGACGCTGTCCGACCTAAGCTCTCGTTGCCGAGCATGACATCGCTCACGGACTCGAATTGGAGATACCATTCACTGTTTGAAGGTGAACTCTTGATGAATCAGGATCGCTTCCTTCCAAGTGGATGCCGATCGAATGTTACGTTTTTCTCCCGTGTGTGAAGGTGTACCAGGCGGAAACTCAGCGCAGTTAATATCTAAAAACCTCGTTGAGGCAAGCTTTGGTTTGGTTCGGGGTTTTTCGGCGTTAAGATGAGCTCATTTGCAATTCAGAGATGGATTCGAGGTCCAGAGTAGTTGGTTCCACAATCTCTGAGGTTCTCCAGTGCCGTTCTGCACTGCCGAAGTGGAACGCTCGAGACCCGTGGCAAGGTCTAGCAGTGCTCTTGAAGCACATGAGTTGCCAATGAGAGCCGGTAGGAATCGAAGCAGTCAACGTGGGTGCAGCCATTTCCTTCTCAATCTTCCGGGTACTTGATCATGTGATCGATGCATTTCGTTATCGTGCCATCGCTTGCGACCGTACTATCTTTTCTTTCCGAGCACGAGTCGTCGACTCAAACTCTCAAAAAATGTTGCGCGACAGTTTCCTCCCGAGTCCTCGAAAGTATCCAGAGGAAGTGTTGTTATTTATATGCTGCTAGAGCACCTTGGACAATTTCCCTGAAAGTTACACAATTCATGCGAACTCTCGGCAATTCGGTCGCAACGAAATATATTTCTAGAGTTGAGCTATTAAAACTTTTATGCTCGGAGAGGCTACAGGGAGGCGGAGCAAATGGTCAACTAGATAATGCTGTGGGATCAGGATTGCTGCATGGTACCAACATGCTCCTCTTGACATCATAATAGACTTGAAAAAGGAACTCAATTCGCGAAGGAGAACAGATTTAGGCATATGGCATATGTATCGACATCTCTTACAATTAGCATCGGCGAAGCTTTTCTGTGCCTCGGCGTCGGTGGCGCAGAAAGCATAACAACACACAACGAAGAAAGGGAAAGAGATATTTGCCCCACGGCTGTTGATGGAGGAGGAGCGCGAACGTCATCGCGGGGGGATTTGAAAACCCGAGTCCGTCGTCTGATCTGTGGTCGCTTCACAAAGCCTCATGATTTATTTATATTAATCAAGTCTTAGAGAGTCAAGAGGAGAGATCGAGAACTTAGGAAAGATTGTTCTCCATCCATCCCCGAGGTACCATTGTACTCCGACTGTTTAGACGTACTTGCTCCAACATAACTCGTTCAATTCTGAGGGGAACTTGGGACCGATATTCGCGTGAATATTCAACGACAATCGCTGCTTTCTTGGAATTATATTAGAAACGGAACTCCGTTTTGAAATCAGCTGATCTTGACGGGAGCCTTCGCGGAGATGATGTGAGAACATGCTACCGTACCACGATTATGAATATTCATAACTTCCCGTACGTCTCCGCTTGGGCGATACGCAATACAGATGAACACGTGATGCGGCCCCAGCGGACTTCGGGAAGCTGGCAGTGACCGGAATCGCTCTGAAGTTCATCGGCGCATCCTTCAGAGCTCCCTCTATTCATTTAAGACAGTTTGCCCCAGATACCCGCGTTCGCGATTTGAACAGGGGATGTCGAATTCGAGACGGCCATGCCGAGCCTCACTGCCTCCTCAGAACCTATTCGCTCCTGGATCGGCTGTGGCCATTTGAAGACGAATCCCGCTCCTGTTGGTGCGGGTGTTTCTGTCGATTGCTGCAAATGCCGACTGACTGCTTGAATAAGTTGCTGACAGACTGACTGACGGACGGACGGACGCACGGACTGACTGACTGCTCGTCCATCCGCCCGCTTGCTCCAGTGCCTGCATTCGGGTCACGGTTCAACAAACTCCGCATATTCTCTGATAACACTATATTTCCGTTACAACGAATTTTCTTTAGTACCACAAGGTGGAAACGCCGCCTCGAGCTGATTTCGAAGATGATGCGTTTCGGGAGACGGCTGAAGGCCGCACAATTTATAACAATTCGTCCGGATAAAACTAAAGTAGCGAATGTCAGGTGAGCGGTTGCTGTCTTTCATCTTCACGATTCTGCTCTCGGGATCGACGTCACTCCCTTCATTTCGAGACGTTCCCGCGGGATGGGAGAAAGGTTATTTCTGTTCTGCTCAGGGGTAATCCTCCCTTCTCCGATGAGGGTAAACTATACGAGATGGATCTACCATCAGCTAGTTAACCAGCCAAAGCACGAGAATGGCTTATGGTCCGGTAGGGCAGTCGACGAGCGTGATGGGGCATAGGCTGTTGTCTGGACTTTTTTTTTGTGGAAAAACACAATTGGCTCAAATGCAAACCCCAGATAGAGCATTTGCGGAAGCCGGGAAGGTGACTTTTAGCCATTTAGTTGCGAACCGCTATCTGGCGGAGTCAGGCGATATTTTGTCAACGCACCGATGCAGTTTGCCTTCTTATTTTTGCGGCACACAACTGAGGGAGACACAGGGTCGCCGTTGCCTTCTATTCGCGCAACCGAGGGGACTGGCTGTGGCGGCTGCTGTTGTCGTCGACGCTTCTACTGCAGCAGAAATAACGCTTCATTGAACAGCCACGGCGGCAGCAGCAGCACCACCACCACCACGGTGGCGACGAGCGCGATGACTATGACAACAGCAACAACATCGGCAACGGCAGCAGCGGCACAGCTATCGATACTTCATCTCCTGGGGGACCGTATTTTAGGGGAAATCAAATCTTAGATGAATCCAAGGTTGATGTTATGAATCGCGTCGAGGTGAACGCCGCGGTCAATCAGCTGAGGGGGAGGGCGAGTGGGGGTTCGTTCTCAGAATGTCGGACGCCGTTAGTACGTTCGTTGCTTTTCGAGCTGAGAATGTTATCCTCGAGGCGCAATGGAGCTGTGATTCTCAAGCGATTTCAGAGAGAGTTGAGAATCCTCTTCAGCGACACGATATCAATTAAACTCATTGAACCAGCTAACTGAAAACTTGGAAGCTCTTCGCTGAGCTGAAATCGATAGCGTCCCATCAATTTGTCTTCATCTACTCCTATCGTTGTCCGATAGCGTAATGCTCCACACCCCGCTACAAGGTTGCTTTCTTACGAATTGCTGCCTATTGATGAATTTCGCCTTGATCGCGCACGGCCTAGTAACCATTTGCCCATGGCTCATCTACTGTTCTCCCCGGTGCCGTGCCGATTCTCGATATGATACAGAGTGAATTACAATTCAAGTGAAGTCTCTCAATTGACGGATTCGGATTCACGAAATCTATGGAAACACCCCAAATCAGCGACAGGTCTTCCTACCGAATGGATCCCGGGAGCAGCGAAATGCCTCTCATACGACGCAGCGTTCACTATCCCCACGAACATGGTATCTTGGCAAGTGGTGCGAGCTCAGAATATCGGCTATTGTTACGAAGTTTTGCGACGCTTTTCCCTAGAGCCCCGGCTGAGGGTTGTGATGCTGATGGTATACCAGCTACGGTGGCGAAGGCGGCGGCGATCGGGGTATTAACTTCACTCGGGGGAGATTTTTGATTTGATGCTCGCTACAGATCCCATGGCTCCGATGCTCCATGCTGTTAAACTCCTCTCCTTTGTTTCGCAACGAATCCTGATCCGAGCGGCGTCAAATTCGCGGAACGCTGCATCAGCTTGCGTGATCGAGAGGAAACTGCGATTTTTTCAGTGATTTCTCCAGCCGCCGGATCCTCTTTCCATTCCTCTATCACCTTCCAGAGTTGACGGAGGGATCAAAAGATGCAGGCTACCGCAGAATTCGTCAGCTCGCGACGCGGAATCGTAAAATTTGTGTTGCTTCCCGCGCGGGGAAAGATGTTCTGCGAAATTGAAACCTGTCACCGCTGAGAAATGTGCCCACGAAGTGTGAGCGAAATTTGCATGAGCAAACCACGGACTGGCGCAATGTTCGCTGCAAGAAGGAAATATGTGAAACCCTCTTACGTCAGAATACAGTTAGACGCGTGCTTTACGCTCGGAGAGCATACTTATACGTGTGCGCTCACGAATACACGCGCATGAAGCACCGTGGGAAAGAGGATGCAATGAGCAGAAAAAAGGTGACTATTTCCGGACTCAACCGGAGCATGTGACAGTATCATTTGCGACTGTAGCTACGAAAACTCGTGATGTTGGAGAGTCTGCATTTACATCGCTACCGGGACGGGACGCATAGAACAGGCGAACGCTTGTGCTGACAGGGCTCCTGTTTCGGTCTTTTGGACAGACACCGAAGAGACACTGTGTCCTGCCCTTGCCTTCCTTACAGTGTTGGCGGCTTTCTCCGCAGCAGCACTGGCAATGTCAGCCACTCGGCCAGCCCGTCAGTCAGGTGGTACTGTGCGGGCAACGACAGACTATCTACTGAGGGCTTCTTGGCCGTTGAATCGATGGGATCGTTCTTGGCTAGCCGGCCGAGTCACCCCCACAAGCCTCCAAGGCGAGGTAGAGCCATGCGGCATTATCTTGTCCAACAGTGAGTAGCGAGTGAGTGAGAAGGAGCGGAGAAGAGCTGAGATTTGCAGCGCGGCCCGAGTCGGTGTTATCCTAAGGATTCAATAAAGTGCCGGCGCCGCCACGTTTGCTTCTCCGGATCTCTTCTCCATTCGTTCTCTCCGGTCCTGCCCGTTCGCCCTCCTGGAAACGAGATCCCAGATCCCGAATTTCGAGAGGTTCGTGTACACTCTCGCAATCAATTCTCGGACCAGAAGTTGGAAGAAAGAGAGGATGAGACTAGAGAGCTGCAAGCGATACGAGGCGCACGCACCGAGTGGGACAAAAAACCGACACAAAGCACTCAAGGACCACATGAACCTCTGCAAGATCGTTTCAAGCTGGCTTCCGAGCCGAGTGAACACTTCAGAGTCATCATGAGCGTCACGGTTGTCCCTCCCTCAAGCATTCGGTGAGGGATGGAGGCGGACTTTCGAGTCAACTCGTCATTCGCACCCCACCCAGCATGAGCTCATCTTGATTCTCTGTGAGCATGAATCTCAGCCGCTTCACAATGGACTTTATTCCGCGGTGCGGCTTTCCGAGCGTCATCGGTCTGCTCATTTTCTTTCATCGGTGCCGGAGTGGGTCTGTTGACGTGTCAAAAACATTCGCTCAGAGAGCCTGCAACGCGACGCCCATTAGGCTTGCGAAGTTGCTCCATAGGTTTTTCATCTTCATCGCTTCAAAAAATCCGACCGTTTAGATGGGAAGACTGGCTTTTCCATGAGACTTCGAAATTATCAGGTAGCCTCCTGATCCTTTCCTCAGGCATTCCCTCTGCCGCTCGTTCTCTTGCTCATTCGGGTTGTGCTGAGAGCGTTCACTCAGGTCTTTAGAAGTGGTCAGCATCCATATGGAGGTGAAGGTCGTCCACTATTCAGGGATATAAAATGAACGGCTTGAACAACTCTGCCATTACGGCTCCAAAACTTCAGACCTCTGGCGTGCTGACTTTCCGATACCAGATGGGCGGGAGGAGCCACGAGTTGTGCAATGAGTATTTTCATGGGGCTGAGACAAAACAGCTTCGATGGAGGAAAAATGTCGACGAACTCGTCTTCCTAATATTCGAGGGATCTTTTTTTTATCGAGGCAGACAGCACAATGTTGTATTCAATGTTCCCTTCCCGCTCTGCAACATTTGACATGCAGAGACTCGTGGATTCGTGGAGTCTTAGCAGGGGATGATGGCCTCAAACTCGATTCCGGAGACTTGGGAGCTGTGGGACTTCATACCGCTGACTCGAACCTCGCGAAATGCAATCGTCTCCGGAAGGCGTCGTTGATGAGCACGGCCCGACGACTTTAGATTCAATCGGTTTGAAATATAGATGAGCATTCGCATGTTGACTTAGCGGACTTTCGATCGAACCTTGTTAGCGGATTCAGGCAGTTCTGAACAAACCGCATCGGTAGTCGGAACGGTTATGAATACTTGCAGGATAAGGTTGCTGACCGGCAAGGCTTGGAATCCGTTCCCAAGGGCTGTCTAGACGTCGAGCGGAAAGCTTGTTCTCTGGAAAGACCCAGCGTGGCACGTTCGAGACTCAATTTTACTACTTAAGACATTGTCTTGGTGTCTGAAGCTTCCGTTCTTTCCTTCGTTCTCGCTTCCCGTTTGCCGCCTTACTACCGCTCTCACCGTGCGCCTGCAGGCGTTTGAGCCCGCTTGCTTGCCTTCTTGCCTGCCTACCTTTAACTTTCGAAAAGTCATAACGATTCTACACGGTGGCCAAGCGGAAAACCTGCAGGGGTTGAAACTGAGAAACTGTTTGAAGTCTTGGAGCCCCGACGTCGTCGTCCCGGCTCTGAGAGGTCTTCCGTCCTTGGGCTGCGCGCGATCTCGGTTCTTCTCGCGCTTTCCTGTTTCACGTCCCAGGCTTCATCCGACGCTCTTTCTTCCTTCACCCTCTCTCTCTCATCTTCTTCATTTTTCCTTCTTCAGCTTCGTGACCGCTTCCGCCGCATCGTTATTGGTTTCTTGCTGGCAGTCCGCGGAAAAATAACGGAGAAGTGCCCTTCCCTCCACTCTAGTTGACGCTGTCTGTACATAGTAGGTAGGCGAAACCTCTTTCTCCTGCGCTCCTTGCGAGCCCACTATAACTCGGGTTCAATATGGGCTTGAGTGTAATGGGATCCAGATCCCAGCGCTTAGCCATGTCGTGGGATATTAATTTCTACGATTTCTCTCTTTCGCTTTTTGCGGTACAGGGTCGAAACGATCCGATTCTGAGGCCAACCCGTTCGCCTGTCAGTGTAGAGTCCTCTCCGATGTTGTTACCTAATACCAATTTCCTCCGTTGTTCCTACCTCACATCGGCCATACCCCGCCCGCAGCACAGGTCGACCCCGTATTCTCTCCTCCGTTGGCAACGACTCGCGTCGCCTCCGTCTCCGGCCTAGAACTCCGTCCGTTGGTTCCTTCGGTGGACGGCGAATTCTTCCTGCTGGATTTTTCTCCTTTCTAACTTGAAAGACCTACGAGGCTTGTCAAACGCACGAGGGGCGAGTCGGGTGACCGGCTGGCGGGCTGAAACAGGGCCAAACGGCAGGCGGGTCGGTCGGGAGTCGGGACAAAGGGGTGCCTTCTCTGATTGAATCTAATTTTTCTCACCGCTGCTTTTTCTCTAGTCCTTGGCCGCGATCCGACTCGTTTTCGGAGTCGACCCGCTGCCGGCTTCCACGTCACTGTCGCCGTCGGGGGAACGAACCATTGTTCTCAAACTTCGCTGCCCAACTCCAAACGCCCAGCGAAATGTTTCGTGAAAAACAACGCTCTCCTACATATACCTACATATATCATGTGCAAAGTCGCTCTGCAAGCGCTACTACATATTCTGAGGCTACTGCTGGCGCAAACGCTCTCGCAAGTGCTGGCGCGAATGCTCAAGTGGCTGCCAAGCTGGGGCCGGCAAGCAGGGAGGGGGCTGTCAAGGAAGTCTACCAGACAGTATGTTCGCCAGTCTCTTTCGGGAGGGACGGACAAACGTACTGATGGAGAAATGGGGTTCGGGTGGGGGACGGAGAGGCTCCATGACCAGTGGCTGAGAAGAACACGACGACGCTTTTCCGAGAGAGCTCCCGCTCAGATGGAATTGCCACCAGCAAGCCCTCGAGCAAGCACGGCTCGACTCGAAGTACGTAGTTCTCACGCGAGTAGAAATAGCACTAGTAGCATTACCGCTACCGTTCCTAAATACCACCGGAACGAGTTGTAGTGGCACAGGCTGCATTCTTGCTCTTTCTCAGCGATCCCTGCGACCATGAGTAGTGAAACCCTAAGACGTGACCGAGCGTGCATGAGCTCAAAGTCTGCATGATGGTTGAAGAAGTTTCTGAGAGTGTAAACCGCGGTGAGGCGCTATAGGAGCTTCGAGGGTGGGTTGGGAAGACGGGAAGAGGATCCGGAGTTCTCAGGATAACATTGAAACTTCCTTCTTCAAATCACCCGCGATCGTCCTCCCGTCATTCGTACTCGAAGCGTTCCCTCGAATAAGCCTAAAATGTTGAACTCCCATAATCGGGCCGTTCCCGCAGTGAAGATTCTGACGCCCAAGAAGAAGCCTCTGCACAGAGGGAGCGAAAACCGTACCCTATTTGGCTGCTGGAGAACTCCGGTGGGTGAGGCGAACCAGATAGAAGGTCCTCATTGAGATTGAAAAGTTGCTCTTTGCGTTAGAAGTCATTGCCCAAATCTAGTTGAGTGGTTAGAGAAGAGTCTAGGGACTGCTTCGTAAATTTAATTCACAACTTCAGTGGGACGCGTGAGAGTCCTTCCCGTTTAACAGCTCGAGAAAGAAGAGAAAAGAAAAAAACAGGCGGAGAAGCGGGTTCAGCTGTTCCCCGAAAAATTGCTTCTTCGAACCTGAGGCTTCGATTGAAGTGAGGAAATATTACTTTCGCTCACTTCTCGACGACCCGCTCCCGACCACGACGCCCAGAGAACTCACCCCACCGTTCCGTTTCGAGGTGTCCGTCCGTCCGTCGTTATCTTGACTTGCCTTGCCCGCCGGCAAGCTGGCTGGAGAATGAGAAAGCGCGATCGGGGTCGAGGATTCGAAGATTTCGGGCTCGATGCGAGACTGGAGAGAAGGCGGCAACGAGAGGCTCGTCGAAAACTTTCCTGTGCTCAACGATTCTGCTAAGCCAGCAGAAATCGCTGTCTGTTGCTCTCCTCTCGGCTCAAAGTGAAGTCAATACAAACGATCCATTGATATGTCGTTAGTTTGTTGAGCATTCGATCTGTTTGATCTTCCTTTTCTCTGACGCGTTGGGCTGGACAGAGTTTTCGTCACAATACGTTCTCGAATCGTTGCTCGAGCTCTCAGACGACGGAATCCGATCGAGGTCTACGGAGGGTGCGTTTTTCCCTCATGCTCCCAAGAATGATCTGGGGGACTCAAAAACTCATATCTTTGAGCCAAGCACGGGCTTGTGTCTCCGGATGGCGAACGCGAATCCATATGTTGCAGTGCCGTCCCCATTTCAGAGTTCGTTTCATGGGTTATTTAACTCAATCACAAACGTGGGGCAATGAAAGAAACGGAGCAAGCGAACGAGCCAATGAACATCCAAGAGGGGCGCAGAGCAATCGACCGGGTGAGTCGGCTTGCAGTCGGCACACCCCGTGAGCTGATCACTGAGCAACATTGCTTCAGTGAATAATTTGAGAAAAGTAACGTTGCCAAGCGATGCCTTATCTCCTCAAAGGCTACTATATGACTCGCCCGTAGCGCAGCCCGCTCCACTCGAAATCGCGCCAGATGACCCAAACGCTTGTGTCTCATCTCGATTGGCTCGTGCCTGGGTTCTTTCTAACGTTATCTTGTTTTACACTGTTTGGAGCCGGGACAAAACCATAGAGAGGGTCGGAGCTCGAGAAAGATTGAGCACACCTCATTTCGGAAATCCTCTCTCTCTCTCTGTTGCTATCAGTGAGAACTTCTTCGCTTTGAATCAGAAGGCGAAATCGACGACGCAAACAGGGGTCCTCGTCGTCTGTATCGATCGGAGAAGAGTTATGCGGCAATCAGTTGTTGCTCTCGGGATTAGTCGCCCCGTTCCGCCGATCGAATCATATTCGCAGTCAGATCGAGACATGCGGCTGGAGAACGAGGAAAACGGCAAGAGCAACTAGTGTATCGATCCTTCTGTCGCGCTGCCGAGATATGAGAGTTCCGGCAGGACCTCGATTCCATGGGAACGGTTCTCAGCCAAGGGAAGCGACAACAGCGCATGGCATTCCTGCATCTAGCACATTATGTTGAGTGCGGCATGAAGAGTGGCTTTTTCAGTGGCTGAACAGAAACTTTTCCCGCTCATTCCTGGCTGAGTGTGGCCGGGTGTCTTCTTCCTTATGATCACCTCCCTTACACCCTCGTTAGTCTGCTCAGTCAGTGTCATGGCCAGATCGGAGGCAGCTTCCGGAAAATTCCAGGCTCCTGCGCGGCGAGGAGGACAACGGCAGAAGCCGACGGAGTGTGAATCTCCATTGTCCCGATTCGGAGCAACCGGGAAATGGCTCACGGTTCAAGGCACGATGCCACCTGAAAAGTGATGTCATGGATTTTAGGCGAATGATCTCGATTGAAAATAGATGTAGCATCTCTATCGAGAGGACAATAGAACAAACGTACAGAGAACGGAGACACGGCTGCATCACGGATCCAAGCCAGTCAGTCAGCGAGCGCGCTTGTCTGTCAGGGAGGGTGAGAGCGCACAATTGCAATTTAAGTATCGACGAGTCAGGCGAGCGAACGTACGAACGAACGAGCAAGCAAGCGGACCGGCCGAGGAACGAACGAGGGAGCGAGCGATCTGTGAAGCAACTTCGCATCGAAAAAGTGAGCACAAGGAAATCGATAGTCAATTTCCTCTGCTGCCGTTTCTGCTGCCACTACCACTAGAGGCCGCGACGGAACCACGACGGCTCTGCGACTACTTTCCGAGGATTGGGAGCCTTTGCTGATAGAGATCAGATAGAGAGAGAACCAAACTTTCTCAACGAGGATCCTCGAGTGAAGGATACTCGCGAGCTACACCGGCCGCCCAGACTTTCTAAACATTGAAAGAACCGCGAAAACGGAGCGCACGAATCTCGGGGATCGCCCACGAACTGGACTCCCGATTCGACAGAACACGGATGCCTCCAACCTCGCCCTTGTTCCTGTTCTCGGTGATTTCTTGTCTCGGCGATCCTCGGAGAAGTCGAGAAAAAGAAGAGCTCCTCACATTTCTAGGGTTCTTCGGTTTGTTTGGCCGCCTGGTGCCGTCTGCTATGAGTCTTGATCATGTTATTACGATGTCATCGGCGCCTGCTCGTCGGAGTTTTCCTCCAATAGGCCCACGTTCTCTGATCGACCGTTCCCTTTGAGGTCCATGAGTTCCTCTGGGACCCAGTGGTTGAAGTTTTGGCGTCGGACATTCCGGGCGAGCGTTGTAGTTGAGTGGAATCACGTGTTGTTCCCTCTTGACGGAAAGAGCGGCAGCCTCTTGTGCTTCGACAGTGTCTAACATAGAAGAAGTTGAGCTGAGAGACGGATAATTAAAGCTAGGAGGACGAGGAGGTCGACCACATACACGGGTCAAGATTTTTATGACTCCTAATTCATTGGGTAGTAACTTCCACCGAAGCCCTGAGATCGCCCGTAACAAACGAGTCCGCCTCCACGAGGAGGAATTATTTAAGGTATTTAAATTTTTTACAACCACCATCCTACACCGTATCACTTCTCCCAAAGTCGATTTCTTGATCCAAGCAATGGTGAAGTGGTCGCATCAGGGTGCTTCTCCGGTGGCACGGTCGGGATGTCACCTTTGATGACAGGACTCAGAGAGGATCATCCAAAAGGTAAAAGTTCGTCAACTCCAAGACTTGGGATTTTCCTCGAAGATTTGTTGAATCCAATCAAAGGCTCAAGATGGCGGCACGGCACATGCATTTACTGTCAGCGCGGAGAGAATCGAGGGAGATAGCGCTAGCTCAGCGCTGTTAGAAGATGTCGTTCGAGCGGCGAGCGGGTTGCACCCGGTCCTTTAAACGATGAGATCAGAGTTTCGAGCGCCCCGTCCATGAGCAGCAAACCCGTCAGTCTGCTCGCCAGCCCGGCCGTCTTTTCATCCTCACGCTCCTCCGCCCACCTACGACCGGCGAGCCATTTGCTTAACACGCGGCAAATTCCCATCAGGGAGACCTTCAAAGATAATAAACGAGATAGGGCCGAGCGGAAAACAGCTTTCTGCGTTAGAGATTCACGAGGCCTTCAGCGGTTTAGCTCTCCATGTCGGGATGGGAGCCTTATCGTGGACACGCGAAGCTCCCCGACTCGGTCGAGTAATACTTGCCCCTACGGCTCTTTCAAGATGTGGATGAGGCGCGTGGGCGCCAACCGAATGAGACGGATCTATCTGCGCGGTGAATAATTCGTCTGAGAAGCGATTGGAGAGATACGTCACTAAACGCCAGTCAACGAATAAGGATCTGCGGAGAGACCGTCATGATGACGAGCGTTCGCCGACATTCTACTCATCGATTGGATCCGGATCGGATGTGAATTGCTCCCAAGGCGACATGCTCCTGGTAGTCCCGAGAATGTCTTCAGACCTACCGAAACATGTAATGAGGTGCGAACGAACACGCGAGTTGCTCGGGCGCCCCCGAGCAAAGAGAGTTCCGGTTTTCGGAATTTTTGCCACCGAAAGCCTCGCTGCGGCTCCGAGCATCACACCAAAGAAGCGAACGAGCAACAAGTTTCGATGGAAAATAAATCGGCGTAGTTTTTCGCTAGGCTTTCTCGCTTCGGTGTTCGGTCCGACCGAGTCGTCTACAGAAAAGCGGGAAGTCATTGGCCTCGTGGACGGAAAGATGTCTGCGCGGAACACCATCACGTGACTGAATTTCCCCGAGACTAACGGTATCCGTTTAGACCCGAACCGGAAAGCGTTCGCCAACGATTCGTTTCAATCATGATCCGATCAAATAAGTAAACTATCGACTCCGTTCTCGACTCATAGAGCGCGAACATACGGCATGGACTCCGCCGCACAGCTCACGCCTCGGCCATTCGCAGCGCCAATGTGTACTGCAGGATTGATCCGGAGTTAACATTGTCCACCTAAAACGCATTCGCACCATTCCGCGCTGTTCATTGGCCTTGTCATCGAAACAGCTTCATCGATCAGCCATGAGGTCAGCGCGGGAACAGAAGATTTTTATGATGGCAAACAATATACGGATGTGGTAGTCCCTGCCTCCGATGGTATTTGGTTTCGTCTATCGAACACATTCTCCTCTGCAGTTCCAGGCGAGACGTCTGAACCGCAATCCTAAACCGAAATTCCCCAATTCTCAGCACAAGTGACACAGGACGCGAAATATCAATCTTCGGTTTAGTGGTGTCACCAAGTGAGCATTGTGGTTGACAACGGCAGTGTTCTCTGTTTGGATCTGTATCCGATGGGAATAAAACTCTGGCGACTCTCATCAACTCAAGCGGCCGTCCTAGCAATCGGTGTGGGATAAAGCCGAGAGATTTTGATCGGTACTGACTGACTGAGTTGGCAGAAACCCTGAGCTAGGCTTAAGTAAAACGGAAAGCCCGCCTCTATCGTCGTATGGAAGTAGCCGTCCGACTGAGTCACCCCGCGGAGAGAGTTGTCAATATATTGTGCGATAGGGTTAGAAGAGCAGAGAAGGAGCCTGACTGGTGAGACTCCATGGGCTAACGAGCCCACGGTCGCGAGGTTTTCTCCCCTCGAGGCATCTTCAGCGCTGATGGCGGCGAGCGTGGGTATTCAGTTGGCGAGCTCGCTTGCTTGCTGTCTCTGTCATGGGCAACTTCGCGCCTGAAAGATAGCCCACTGACTGCTTCCTCGTAAACTCTATACATACGTATCTTATCTAATGGCAGCTTGTTTTTCATTAGCGGTTGAAGCAAATGGAGCGTACACGGTCTGGCACACAAACATGCTTTGCGGATGAGGATATGTCGAATGTGACCTATTCTCGCTTCCTCGGGGGACGTCGTGAATGACGGAGCGAGCCTGCGCGCCATTGGCTCGAGGTCAGGACAGAGGACACATAAGAGTTTGCAGATAAGATCGACGCCGAAATATTCCAGAGAACATGATTCCACAATTGATGTCCAATCGTGTCCAGGGAATCCTCTGAGGCTGCAACAGGAACAAAGTTGCAACAGCAGGGACGCGTTCCTCCAAATCTTCCTTAGGACGGCTTCTGGGAGTCCGTTCGTTTTACTTTCCTTAGCTACAAACAGCCGCGGCTCCGGCCGAGAGGTACAAAAATACAAGATGCGACATGAAGCTGCCTTCAGGAGGAAACGCTGTCCAGGGGACAGTGGGAATGCTTCGATACAGAGATATGGCTACAGACTGAGATTTTCCACTGGAGAGTCGACGAGTGAGCGTTTTTGGATCGGGATAACTGCGAGGACCCTATGCGGCTTCTTTTCGCAATAAAAGTCCTCACACGAGCATGAATTTATGTTCTTAAGGGGCCACTTATTCTCCCAAAGGCCGTTGGGCTGCCCGACCGGAGTAGAAGTTCTCATAAAAATGGAGTTCCCTCCGTTTGGGATCCGCCAGGACGACTTGCTCAAAGTAATGACCACTTGGAGCTTCTGTGATTTTCTTGTTCAAAAGTTTGATATGAAAACGTGTAGCTCTGGGATCGACGTGTCGCGACAGGATCTCTCGCCGACTGCTGCGGCACAATTGCAACGTCGTCGGCGTTGGGATATCCGCAACAACTTCACCTGTTCCGATCGAAATGCTCAACTTGATTGATACAACGCAGAGTTCACACATTGAGGAAGACACGGGCCTAGAGGAGCGCTGGATGATTGGACGTGACGCGAAAGGAGGATTAGGTCGGAGCAACATTCGAGACCGATATTCAGATTCGGTTCGATGGCTGGCTCTCGATCCTCCGATCAGAATGAAGACACGAAATAAATATCTTGCGCTGCTCGTCAACCCTTCCCTGGATCAACGGCTAGAGAACGGGACCCGCGCCCGCATGAAGTGAGTCGAGCGTTCCAATATCCAGGGAATCTTCGCGAAAAAGGGGCGCTATGCAAAGTAGGGCTCTTATCAACAAATTGCAGACATACATATTTGGAATCCGGCTTGCGACGCTTCAAAAGCTGCAAGGGGAATGAATAGTTGACGGAATCCTCGGCATTCACCGGGAGAAATTAGAGAGCGTACATGTAGGTAATAGTCTTGATGGAGACTCCAGCTTCTGCGCGGGAATTTTCTGGAATGAGCGTTTCGATGGAGTCGCTTGCCGGCCTCACGATTAGTGAGCCATTTCCCCATAATCAACGTATGCCTTGGCTCGGCGTCAAGAAATCACAAAAGAAAACAAAAAGACAGAGGACGAGACTATTGCACAGGGCGATGCGAATGCTAAGCTCCGTACACAACCGACCGTAACGATATTCGAAGTTTTAGCTTCGTTTGTGCAGCCAAGATTATTGATGTGATATTTTCCGATCAGCATATTTATCGGACGCAGAAATCCCTGATGCGGAACACACAACAGCGACAACAATTCTCTTTCCTTCCGTTCG